>OU696530.1:31608497-32858497 GCA_916048285.2 Bellardia pandia
CTCAAAAGAAGATGCAATTACTGTTGTAAACCACTATTTTGAAGGCCTTGAGGAAAACTATTTTAATCAGAAGATAGAAATGTTAGATAAGCGTTGGACTAAGTGTATTGAAGTTCCAGGAGATTGTATTAAAAAATAAAAATGTTTTTGAAAAATTAACTGTTCTCTAGGCTAAGAAGTTTCCGAACTGCCCTCGTATGGCTTAGACTAACCAGTATGACAGACTACAAAAATCATGTGGAAATAAATTTAATATTTGGGGAAAATAAAAACATTTGGAATTTATATACTCGTTTAAATATCCAAAAATTGCTTTTGGTAAAATTTGGTCGAATTTTTTTAATATATACATATATAATATAATTCAATTTAACGTACGAATTTTCTTTAATACAAAACATCTTCAATGCTCATAAATTTTGGATTAATATTGTTTTGTAGTAATAAAAAGCCCACATCCAACTGCAGTAAAATAAATTTCTGGCAGAATAAACCACTCATACCTTTGCAGAGTACGGAGAAATCTTTGTTAGTCGTCAAATTGTCACATTTGCAGTTAATGAGACTAACGAAAATAAAATGTATCCTAGGATTTTGAGCTAGATTTATTATTGGTCCCTACTACTTCGAAAATGAAGCTAGTCAAGTTGTAACTGTTACTGATAACTGATATCGCTTTATTTTAACAAAGTTCCTTCTAAATAAATTAGATAATATTTATTTTTAAAGCTGTGAAACAGTTCAATAACTGAATTTCCTGAGTGCCTGTTTATGGGTGCCCCAAAAAACTAGAGGATAGTGCGCTAGACTATCAGTCTGCGGGTTCGATTACCGCCAAACACTCTCAGTTGTTTCTGCAGATAAGCCAAAAAAGGCAGTATTTTTGTTTAAAAAAAAGCTTGATTGAATTTAATAAATTTAATATGTATAATTTCTCGTTACGGTGATAAGAATTGGCTCCCTGGAACTTTTAATGAAGGCAATTTGTCTGATAATGTACATACACTTGTTGAATTGTATTTGATTACAACACTATTTATTTTGCATGTACTTCCGTTGAATTTCATCTTTTTATCATTGTTGTTTAACATTTGTATAATAAATTATAGCGAATAACATCAAAATAATAAAGTTTAAGAATCATTTACTAAAGATTTACTTTCTATTTATAAACAAGAATTAACTATTCCCTATAATAAAAAAATAATCTTTGTTGTTGAAAAGGCGTTAACATTGCATTGTGACAAATATTTAATAAAATTTAATTGGTCAATTAATTTGTGTAATTCTTTGTGTTGTGTGTATTACATTTATATTAACTGGCCAGTGTATTCTCTTCACGTAATATTATTTTAAATATTAAATTATTTAAGCAGAAAACGACGACACTTACAGTCACCTTAATGAATTGCAAATACATACATACATCAATACAAATTATGACATTTTTATGTGTGAGAACAATCAATTCAAGACGTCTAAATTTATTTTATTTATTTAATGTTGTTGTTCTGTTGATTATTTATTTTTATAGCTGCTTTTCAGTTTTTGTATAAACTTACTTATAGATGATACTACTCTCAGTCTAGTGACAGGTAGTCAGTCGTAAACAGACATAATGGTATTAAAGAAAACAAAAATGATAATACAAGAAAACAACAACAATAACAATTGAAATATTATGCCAAAAAGAAAGACAAACACCCAAGTGTTTTATATGTAAATTTTTTAGAGTGGGGGATTTTTGGTTGGTATGTATAAAAAGAGTAAAGCAGCCTCTTGGATGGGTCCTAACACAAATGTTGCCACTCTTCTAATTTCAAAGTGATAGCTGTTCCAGCAACTTTGATAAAGCATTGTTAACGAAATTTTATTAAATTAATAATGAACATAACTTTTACTCAAAAAAATCATTACAAAATTTGGGTTTTCTTAAAAAGTTGTGAAAATAGTACCATTTAAAAAGTACTCTTTATCCAAAAATTATTTAAAACTCTTTCTTAAGTAATTTTATAAAAATTTATCTAAAATTATCTTTTTAAAAAAAAAAATTTACTACGATTTTCAAAATGTTTAAATCAGGGACCGGAAATAAAAGTTATTTTTAAATTTTTGAAGAAATAAATCATACATAAACACTTTTACTTACACCATCATGATTCTTAGGTGAAATGCATCCAACATATTGCATGATTTTTAAATTTTTGATTTTTATTTTAACAATCAAAAATAAGAGTTATTTTTGATTTTTATATTTTTAAATGAAAAATAAAAGTTATTTTTGATTTTTATATTTTTAAATGAAAAATAAAAGTTATTTTTGATTTTTAAATTTTTAAATGAAAAATAAAAGTTATTTTTGATTTTTATATTTTTATATCAATAATAAAAATTAATTCAAAACTCTTATTTATTTGTTGATGCCGAATGTATTATAATATGCTGCTTCATTAAAATTTCTAAATGAATCAGTGATGGAAAAATTAAAAATTGAAATGGTACTGACCGTCAACAAAAAAAATACTTTTTCAACATTTTGGTATTTTTTAGGAAACATATATTTTTATTCAAAAATACAATTAAAAATCCATTTAAAAATAATTCAAAAATAAAATTAACTCAGTTTAATAAAGTTTCAAACATTTTTATTTGTTGTGGGTTAAGTTAATAAACATATGAGCATGCCTGCATTTTGTTAGTGTTAATGCCATATCATTAATAGAGCGTTCACCAATATGTTTGAAGTTTTCAAACTCATATGATACACAAAAAATCTCAAAGAAGAAATGAGAATTACAAAATGGTACGAAACATAAGAAGTTAAAAAAATTTATCAAAATAGTACCACAAACAACTTTAATTCTAAAGATAGTAACGCTGGATTTCTAAACAGGGAACAAAGCAAAACCAACAAAGAGTACTAAATATGATGTGGGGGTACTGCGGTATTTTTGTTGTGAAAAAGTACTGAAAATAGTATAATAGTATTGAATTTTCCATCACTGATATGAATATAATATATTATGTGACTTATGCATTATCAGCTATAAAAACATGAATGCATAGAAATAGCTTATAAGTTTTCGCTGCCATTCAAGTCAGTGTTAAAAGGTCGTTTATAGGTGTTCAATTTTACCATCATAATTAATTTTAAATGTTCCTCAGATAAATTATATCTCAAATCTCCCAATATTAATCTGAGTGCTAAAAATGACCTTTCTACACTGACTTGAGTGGCAGGTACAGAATGAACAATTAAAGCTAATTTTCGAAGCCATGGAAACACAAATTTATTGCTCTCCCAATATTCCAATAAATTAGCAGAAGTATCGAAACGCTTTTCTTTGTAATTGTCTATTTCAAAATAAGTTTGCGGACGCTGTCATTTATTGTCTTAGAGTATCATCGTCGTCCGAAGACGAATAATTCACATCCATTGACCTAAACCGTCCGCTAAAACAGATCGAGAGCTTGCAACGGAGCTTTCATCTATTACAAATAAGTTTTCTTTAACAGGTGGCGTACTGCAGGAAAATCGCCGAGTTTCAGTATTATGCTAAATACAAATATTACCTATGCCACGAATTTTGAATTGATTATATTGATATAAAAATATAAAAATCAAAAATAACTTTTATTTTTCATTTAAAAATATAAAAATCAGAAATAACTCTTATTTTCTATCTAAAAATATAAAAATCAAAAATAACTCTTATTTCTTGATTTTTTAATAAAAGTCATAACAGTTACGGTCCCTGGTTTAAATATGAACAAAATTTTATTAGTAAATAACATCTTTAAGTAAAATACTCTTTAAAAACGGCTTAAATGAAAATAAGCTAAATTAAAATATCTTGTTTGTTTAATAATAACATAGTTTTCGACTAATAAAAAAACACTGCCAAAACCTAAGTACTGTTATTTAAAATTTCCATCTAATTGGTACTTTTTTTTAACAATCTTATGTGTATACCATATATTATGTATATATAAACTATTTGCTAGTACTTTAAACTAGCTTGTCTTTCTTCGTTATTTCTTTACAGATTTTATTTTCCACTTGGATTTTTTTAATGCTTAATTTAGCATCTTTTTCCTATAATGTTTCATAAAGTAAAAATCTGTTTCTGGTTAAACTCACTCTTAATAACAAAATAATTGATTAATGCGGTTCATGATTATGACAAGAAGTTGTTTATTTTTTGAGTGACTGCAGATTATTTTATTTAAATTTTATATTTTTAATTTTTCTGTAAAAAAAAAATCATGTTAAAAAGTCACACTTCAAATTAATTAACATGTTAAATTGAGTTCAAACATGGGCGCTTAATAAAATGATTTGACGTTTTTGTGTTTTTTTCCCATTTCATTTTGTTGTTGAGTTCAGTATTTTCAATTGGCGGATTAAAATTTCAATACTCAACACACATATTGTTTATTTTTAACACAATTTAAAATAAAAATTTTGTTTTTGCCAACAATGCAATGCTAGTAAATATGGGAGAGTGAGAAGAATAACTGCTGTATAAACAAAGGAGTTATAGAATTCACTTAGCCATAGTCCCAGTTTACAGGAAGCAATTCCTTAAGCTGAGCTGATTACCTTTCAGACATTGCGGTGAGGGGAAGATAAGGCGAGTATACACTTGATTGTACTAGCAACTCGTGGTAATCTCTTATTTGTATTACTTATGTATGTGTATACAAATGTGTGTATACTCTCAAATAAAAATACAAGTGATTTAAGCAATTATATTGTTCCGTGTGAACACCGACGAAATTTCAAGGAACAAATTGTATCAATATTTTCTACAAAAATTGCTTCGTGTAAATTGGGACTTAATAAAAAACTATTCTCTAGTTACAAAATTGTTCATAAAGGTTTTAATAACAAATAACATTGAATAAAAATTTATAGCTTTTATTCATGAATCATGAACGACTTTTAGAGTAGAAATCTCTAATTAAAAAATTACTTGATAACGTATCGTTGTCGTATTTGGATTTTGAAAATCCCGGAGTTCTTGATCGCTTTCAGGTCTGGAACGTGATGGTGCTGGGTTTACAATGGATCACGTTATCGAGAGATATTAACATTTAAATTTTTTACTATTATTGTTGATATTGATCTCAACAGGGCTGTGACACCGTCACGCAGCTAAAGAAACAATGAATTAGTTTTTACTTGGCCGTCTTAACTCTTTCAGACCTGACGCAAAACTATTTTAAATATAATTAATGATTAGGTTTTATAATTGTTATATCCTTCAAGGATTTGCAGGACATCCACACCTGATGCATCTCGGTCGATTTTCATTAATATTTTTAACTAAAACAAATTTTCAATTAGTTTGAAATATTAAACTTTATAATTTTTTTTTAGTTAATATGTATATGTACACTTCATTATTTGTAAACGATTAATACTTTTGTAATTAAAGACACTTACTTACTTCCACGGCTCATTTTGCTAAAACTGAAATGTGACTGAAGAATTTCGCAATAACTCAAGTAATGGTAAATCAAACAGAAGAGCAATGTGAGAAGCAAATATAAAAAAGGACCAGCACAATCGATGCATGTTTGAAATCGAAACCCACCCGCACACACAATCGATGCATCACGGTCTGAAAGGGTTAATCCAGGATTATTTTGTTGTTAAAGATAGATAAATGCAGAACCAATCTAATGGATTGCAGCCTTAAAACTCAAAATCCGATTGAATACTTTGATTAAAGGGTCGACATCTGTCCGATTATTTATTTTCAATAAAATGAAAATTTTTGTATTAGGTGATTTTTTAAAGGTTTCGGATTTGATTTAAAAAAAAACACATAAAGTTTAGAGAAATGTAAAAAATCTTTATTTGAGTCAAAAGAACAATCAATACAATTTAAGGTATAAAAACGATTGAGGCGTGGCTACGCCTCAAGTTTGGCATACTCTCTCTAACATATCAATCGGTATCTCTCAAATAAATCTTTACTGTGCGTCAAACTTTGCGGGCTTGTCCCCATACATATGAATCTTAAAAACGTTATATCGCACGATCTAGGCGGCCAATTTTTTTTTTAAAGAGAAGTAACACTCAGGCAATTATAATACATATGCCTATATATAATTGCGTTACTTTCTTTGAAAATGGGATAGATTGAAGAAGTAAAGGTGGTGAAAGTAGAAGAAAGATTTATATCACAACTCTGCAATTGCGCATTATGTTTGTTTTCGTGCGGCATTGCAGCGCCTCTGGTGGTGAGTAGGCACATTATTGTTTAAATATTGATTTTAAAGCATTTTTATTTAATTTTTTTACTTTGGTGGCGTTTGAATGCTATACCACCGGCCTCAACTGTGAAAATGTCACTATTTAAATTTTATTAATTTTGAATATTTTTTTTTTTTTTTGAAATATTTACTCATGTGATCTATAATATTTTTTTTAAATACCTCTCTTAAATTGTATTTGTTAAAAATTAAAGAAAATAAAACATATTTGTTAAGCTATTGTTCGTTAAAAGTAGTTTCATTAAAATAAATTTTTATGTATTTAACATAATTAAACATATTTATAAAAGTTGGCTTATTTATTTGCTTATTTAGTTAATAACTTATTAAACAGTTTATAACATAATGTGTTATATGAACAGCTTTTTTGTTTTATTTTTTTTAACTAACAAATAACCCACTCTTAAATAGTGTTTTTCTATTTCGACTCCATAAAAAGCAAAAAATAAGACACAAGGTCGGTCTAGAAATACAGATAAACAACCCAAATGTTTTCTTTGGAATATATATGGTTTTAGCTAAAGATCTACAAATTTAGACTTTATTAATGTGGCTGCAAGTAAGATCACATGATTGCCGCAATACGCCAATTTGCAACAATTTTTATTGTGCTAATTTCAAGGACAATAAAATGATTGTTCCAATCAAATTTTTCGCAGTCACACGATTGCCTAAAATTTCATAAATTTAATTGCCGTAAATTGTAGCACCACGACAAAGGGTCAATCCCACGATTGTTACGACATACGGCAGCACTCAGAAACAGCTGTTCTCTTTAATTACAAATTTTGTTTTGTTTATTTACTCTAAAAAAATTAAATAACAAAAGTTAAAATGATTTCTTCTTAAAAGAAAATTGCAGCTGCAATAATTATTTTAAGTGAATTGGAAAAAAGAGTGTTAAAAGAAATATTTGAATCAGAGAGTGGCTGATAAAAAGAAGCATTGATGATGCATAATCCCAAACTCATGAGTGTTCTTCTACAGCCAATATTAAATCATTTATTGCACTGTAGGTTCAGGATGAACTTACAGATATACAGTTTCACGAAAAAAGAACAATTAAAAAAATTAATATTGATGCTTACTTTGATTGCCGCTCAAAAAACCAATAAATATTGGCGCAATTACAACACATTATTGCCCTTCGAGTAGTCACACGATTGCCGTACCACGGTTGTATTTTATTGGGCCAAATAAGAAAGAAATTGTCGAAAGTTGCCGTATGAACCAATATATTGTGAGTTCACACGATTGGTGTATAAATTACACAAATAATTGGTATATTGCGGTAATCATGTGATTTTACCTTTAAACAAAATATTGTCAAGTCATGCAGTATTCTTGAAACTTGCTCGACATGACTTTCATAGATAAATTGTAATAAATTCAATATGTTCAGAGTCGTCATGATATGTAAGATGTTTTTACGTCATTTATTGTTTGTAAGATCCTTGTAATAACAAAATTTAAATCACTCTAAGGGCCATTATTACAACTTGCCTCTAATGCTCTAAATAGTAAAAGGTAACTTTAATTAAATATATGAGAATTATTCCTCTTGCGAGTATTATGTTATTGTAAAAAATTTTTTAAAAAAATTTTATTTATTCGAAGGTTTACTTCAAATTTCTATTTAACTTTGAAGTAAACCTTCGAATAAATAAAATTTTTTTAAAAAATTTTTTACAGTAACTTTAATTAAAGTTAGGAATAAAGTGACCTTTAAAATTTTTCGTTATTACAACTTCCTTGTAAAATAAAATATTTTTTTTTTCTAAAATATTCAACAGTCTACTTTGAGGCTGACAGGTTATTAACCCATTAATAAGCAAAATAAAACCAGAAGAGACAATTAAAAAAAAAAAGTTAATTTTTTTATTCATTGTACATAAAATTAACATAAAAGTATAAAAAATTTAAGAAAAATTATAAGTGGGTGGAGTAGGCGGGTGTGCGGCTGTGTACTCAGGTTTATATGTGAAAATTTTCAAAGCAATATTTTTCACTGCATAATGTTTTTAAACATTTCTTGCATTGCCATCGAACTCATGCATGACATAAAACACATCTTAATTGTTTTTCTAACTTTACGGTATAGTGACCTATACCATCTTGAGGTAATCCTGGGATCAATGACGATGAAAGTCGAGCTTTATTTTGCATGTTTTGGCGTAAGTAGTACCTTGCAATGGAACGTCGGAATAAAAGTTGAAACTTTTTTATTACAACATCTGCTAATGGCCGAGTTTTAAACATTTTGTCCCTGGTAGTGGCAGCTTCATCATTTTTTTTATATCTCGATATCTTTGTCTTGACATTGATTTTGATATCATTTCTTTTCCAACATCTACATCGTAAGACCAGTACAAATCCTCACGTGGTACTTATCTCAACAATTAAATTTTTATTAGGTTAAAACTCCATTTTGTGGTAGTTGATATTTATAAAGTCAGATTTTTCTTAATAAGTTTAAAGGGTACAAGTTTCTTTTAAGCTAAAAACATAAAAAAATCACAAAACGTTCAAAATTTTAAAGTTTTCGCTTTATTTTTGGGTGTACTCAATTGAGTACAGCGGCGGTAAATGGGTTAATATAAATCAAACTTCTGCTTTCCATTTTTGTTTATCAAATTATTTGTTGGCAAAATAAAATTAAAATTAATTTATTTTTCATGAACTTGACAGTTTTTCCAGAACATATGACAACTTCAAATATATAAACCTCACTATAAAATTTAAAGGCAAGATGATCTTCCCTTTAGCTTATCGGTCGGTTTTAGATTAAAGTAAACTTATAATAACCAAATACTTCTTATCTGTCCGATAACATCATACCTTTAACTATTGCCAAGTTGTAATAATGGGCCTAAGCATGCTAAAATTATTTATGACTTATTTAAGTAGCAGTGACATAACATAGTTGATTTACTTTATGTCACAACCTAGCAGAAAATCAATTATTTAAGTTATAGTATTTGTTTGTCCAGGTGTTTAGATTAATTGTATATTATTCCCAACTTCAAAAAAAATTTATTATTTCTGAAATTATAAACAAAAATTGAGACATTCCAATTTTTTTTATAGGCTTTTTATTTGTTTTTCACATTTCATGAGCGATCATACTCAAAAGGCTTATCAAAAAATAATTTCTGATCTTTTAATGAAGCAATCCATTAAATTATTGCATCATTTCACAAATTAAACAAAATATAAATAAATAAATGTCTATTTTATTATTAAAATATGAACTTTTCATGTATTTATTTTATTAAAATTTATTCGTATCACTCATAATAATTTATATACAGAAAAAAGCATTAAATTGTCGCTGACAAATTTGCTGTCATTCGAAAATTGTTCATAATTGTGGTGACAAAATTGCAATAACAGCATAATATATTTTAGAGGTTGTGCTTTAAGTTTGAAAAATTAATTATTTTTGGGCAAATTTATTGTTCACATAAAATCCAGTCGCATACATGTTTTCATTTTATTAGGTATATAACTTAAAAATGCGATTTTTGTTAGATTTTTATCTTTTTATTCAAATTTATTCAAAGTGTTGGCCACCTTCATGAGAAGGGTATATATAAGTTTGTCATTCCGTTTGTAATTTCCACAATATAATTTTCCGACAATATATAGTATATATATTCTGGATCGTTATAGATAGCGGAGTCTATTAAGCCATGTCCGTCTGTCTGTCTGTCTATTGAAATAAATTTTCTAAAGTCCTTAATTATCTTCGGCATCCGAGTCTTCAATAATTCTATCAGACATGCTTTCGAGAAGTTTGCTATTTAAAATCAGCAAAATCCGTCCATAAATAACGGAGATATGAGCAAAAATCCGAGACAACCTATGAAATTTTCATCAAAAAACTATCAAACAAAGTGTATTAAATTGTTACGAACAAATTCATTAACATTTGTTTAGCATTCGTAGTAGTTTTGATTTATAAACATTATTGTTATAAACTGTTATAAACATAGCAATATTCCAACATTCAGTTTTAACGACTTTGGCTGAATATTCTAGACACGAACAACTTAGACTTGTAGTCACGAACATTCTAGTATCTTAGTTTCGAACTTTCCAGAAATTATGATTGCTGTATGAATAGACTAACACGGCCAACCAAATGAATCAGTTTATTGTGAGTCATTGTTGTGTAAACATCAAAGTGTTCGAAAACTTGAAAGTGAAAACGTGTTCTTAAACCATAATAAAGGGTACATAAGATTCGGCATAGCCGAATATAGCGCTCTTACTTGTTAGTTATGACCTTTTATATTTATATTTTTTCTGCCAAACTTATACTCAGTCCTAAAGTGGAACATATACCAGAGAGATCGTTCTGCATCGACCGAAACAAATTGTAGTCGGAAAGGGGTCAGGTCTGGACCATAAGGCGGGTGAGGTAAAGCTTCCCAATCACTTATTTGTACAAAGTTTTTAACAGTAGTTTGCACGTGCGGCAGAGGGTTTTCATGATGGAAAATTACTTTTTTATGGCTGCATTTTCTAAGCGATTTTCGGCCAATATAAATTGCAATCATTTGCATTCAAGTTACCTGTGTTGATCTGGCCAGATTTCAACAGCTCATAGTATATAGGATAATTTTTGACCCACAAAATACAGGACATTGCCTTAAGTACAAGGATATTTAGTTTTGGTGTCGATGCGGCTGTTTGGCTGGGCTTTAAATACGGTCACTTATGCTTCGGGCTATCGTAATGGATCCATTTTTCATCGATTCGGTGCAAAAGTGATCTCCTTTTATATAAGCATCATTACGGAGCATCATTAAAGTCGTGTTTCAAGTTTTCTTGGCCTAAATTCATACGATACACACTTTTCCTCCTTCAGTAGTTCCCATCAGGGATGCAAAATGGTCTTTTGGATTTTGTACCAACTACATGTACATATGGTGAATTTCACGTCAAGTGACCCAATTTTAAAAATCCATGTCTTCCGATTTGGATGAAATTTGCACCAAGGTTAGTATTATTGGATAGTAGGCCAGAGACAAATTTTCAGCTCTATCAGTCCAGAAGTGCCGAAGTTAGAGAGGGTCAAAGTTGGACATTTTGGTCAATTTTGGTCATACAGGCAGCTTTACCGTTAGAAAATTTGAGAAAGTCGCACAAAAAGGGGATTTATTAAAAAAAAAGGGGCACCACTTTTAAAAAGATGGAAAATAAACAAAACAAAAATAAAAATCGTATTTTTTTCATTTAAATGTTGTATATGATGCATGTTTGCATATGCATATATGTAATAAAAAAATTAATAAAAAAACTAATATGTACCAAGTAAAACAAAAAAAAAGGTACACAAAAAGTGGCAAGGCATCTGTAAAAGGGTCAAATTGCCACTTTAGTCGCATCAACGGTAACGCTGCATACAGGGTTTTTTTTAAAATGAGTGTAACTTTTTACCTATCAAAAATTGTCCAAAAGACTGTAGATAGCTATTTATTCAATCATTTCAAAAATATTTTTTTTTTAATTTTTAAAAAAATTTTTTTTAATTCTTTTTTTAAAAATATGTTTTTTTTAATTTTTTTTTTCAATTTTTTTAAATAATGTTTGTTAAATAATAAATATAACCACAAACTCACTCTAACGAAAATTCTTTATAAATTACGGCAAATGTTTAACATTACCTTATTAAACGAATGTTTAAAATTATTTTATATTCGATATAACGAACGAAAAAAATTAAAAAGAAAATTTCCAGATACTAGAAAGACTTTTGGAATATAAAGATATATGCAAAGATTTGAAAATTTTTACCAAGGATATTGAGCAAAACAAGTTTGAGGGAAAAGTTGATAATACAGATGTAATGTTAAAGGTTATTGATGTCAGTGGTTCGGGTAGTGCTGGTGGTGTTGAAGAGGAGGACGAGGAGGGTAGTAGTATAGAGATTGTGGAGAGCGGTAGTGGTGCCAGTGGTAATGGTGACTGTAACAAAGTTTCACGCATTAAACATAAGAAATCAAAATATTCTATTAAGACTACAAATTCGAAAAATGGTTTCAATATCGATTTCTCGACAAAAGGAAAAATATACAATATTTCAGTTAATTAAATTGTTTTAAAAATCAAATCAAAGCCATAAATAACGGGCTTTTCAATAAGGAATTTATTTTCAAATAGGATAATTTCTAAATAATATAAAAGTTGTCATATCGCTCGCATTAAACTCATAAAAATTCACTATGAAACGGTGGGTCTTTCAAAGCTATATTTTTTATTTTAAACGAATTTTTTAGGATACGCCAAAAAACTAAATTGACACATTTGGGGTTCAGAAAACCCAGCACGTCTACAAAAACAGTGATGGACATATGATTAAAACATAATTTTGATCTCACTCAATTTAAAACTTTTAATGTTAACACAATCAACACATTTAAAACACCAGGTAAATACAAGTTCAAGTGCAGTCATCGCATGGGATTGACGTTTCACCTAGAACAATAAGACGAAGGATTAATAAAGTTTCTCTTCGTGGCTAACTCACGCAAAGCAAACCTTTTGTTCCGAAAAACAATATAAAATCAAGACTACAGATTGCAAAAGAAAATTTAAAAAAGAAAAGTTTTCAAAAAAAACATACTTTGAGTGATGAATCATAGTTTTGCCGCTGGAGATCTGATGGAAAACGGTATGTATGACGTCCGATTAATCAGCAATTTCATGCAGTATACCATAAAAACAATTAAACACGGCGGTAGTAATGTAATGATTTGGAGTGCGTGTTCTTGGCACGTGATTGGCGCAATTAGCCAGAATTTCTTCCAAAATGCAACAACATTTTTATAAAAATATATGTATTAGAAAATACTATTGAATTTTATGCACGACAATGATCCCAAACACACTTGAAGATTTTTGAAGCACTATTTATAGAAACAAAACATAAATATTTTAAAATGGCCAGCACAGTCCCCCTGGGGCCAAATTACCGTATTCGTGATCGAATAAGCTATCGAAAAATGATTTCGATATCGAAATTATAATAAAATGTAGTAAATTTCTTGCTCGATATCGAATGCCATAATCTCAAATAAGAAAATTACGATCAATTTTACTCGATATCGAATGCGGTAATTTGGCCCCTGATCTCAATCCAATTGAGAACTGGTGAAACGAAGTTGACAAATGTTTGAGAAAATAGAAAAACTGCAAACATTTAGATGAATTGTGGGAAGCCAATGAGGCGGCCTGGAAAGCTATACCCATTTCACTTTGCAGGAATTTGGTCAAAAGTATGCCAAATAAATGTCTTTTTGAAGGGCTATCCGATAAAATATTAAAGGATAATTTATAATTATTTGACGAAAATTGCTAAATTATTAGGAAGAATAAAACAGTTTTAATTATTTGTCCGATCCCATTAACAATTGTCTTAAATTTTTTTAAATTTTCAAAGATTTATGATCTTGAGGGGCGCAAATGAAAACAACCAGTCTTAGAATTAAGTAGTGAAAAAAATGTTTGTTTTATAAATAGAAAATAAATTGAATAAGTTACTGTTCTGATGAATGTTTTAATTTTATGACTATCACTCTACATACATATATGCCGACTGATTAAATTTGTTTGCTGAAACAAACTGAAACAAACAAATTTCAACGATGATTTCCACATGTATGTATATATAAACTGATCGTTAGATAATGATGTTTATAATACTAAAACACAATTATAAAAAAAAAGAAATCATTTAATTCCAACAAAATTTTTCAACTTAAATACAATTAAATAATAAAATCTCAAACATGTTTTAAAATGCAAAAAATAAAAAACAAAATCTGTCACTTCTGTTGCCAACTATAAATGTCACCGTTAAGAATGTCAGCTTAAAACCAGTTATTTAAAGTAAGAATAAACATGACATAATTTAAACGGTCACATGCTTAATCACAAATATGGCCTTGAAATACAAATTACCAGACCACCATCACCGTCGTAACAGTCATTTACATACATTTGAGACTTTATCCTACATATGTACATATGTAAAAATGGTAAATAAAAAATATGCAAATCACTATTTATTAAAACAAGAAATAAATTATCTCAAGAATAATGTAAAAGTTTTAAACGATGAAAGGGTAAAAAATCATTGCATTGTTATTGGTATAAAACCAAATGAAAATGATTCTGCTGCTGAAGCTGTCTTAAATTTTTCAAAAGATATTGGAGTTGAAATTTCAAATGATACTATAGATGATGCTTTTTACTTGAAAAATCGCAACAAAAATTCTAATAAGAAAAGTGTAATTGTTAAATTTGACACCAAAAAATCTAAAGATAAATTTATGGCTGTTAAACCAATTTTGAAAGAAGATGAAGGAGAAAACAAAATTTTTGTAAACGATCTACTCAGCAATGAGACATTGTCTTTGCTTAAATATGCGAAAACCCTAAAAACAGTCGGGTTTGTATCTGTGTATCCAAAACATGGACAAATTTTTGCGAAAAAGATTGGTATATCTCAACCCCGTTTGATAAGAGATGAGGATGATGTTGATGCAATGTTACTTGAAGCCAGTACAAATAAACCGAGGGTGCGAAGGTCTATGAACATTAATGCTGCAGCTGTAGCAGATTTGGCTAACATTGATGAAGAAGGGCAAGTTGATTTCATGTCACCTGTTAACAAATAATATACTACAAAAAATGACAAAGCATATTTTTTTTTAATTTATTTTTTTTCCTTTTTTAATGATTCAAAATCAGTATTTTAAAACTATTAATTCTTTTGAATCCTATTTAGAATCTATTAATTATAAGTATTTAAATATTGTCTCAATAAACTTAAGAAGCATTTCGTCGCTTAATAAATTTAATAATTTTAAAACATTTCTTACAAGTTTACCAAGATTGCCCGACATTCTAGCGATACAAGAGACTTGGTTTGAAGATAAATGTACTGATATGTACAATATTCCCCATTATAACAGCATTCATTGTTGCAGAGGTGATGGGTATGGAGGTACTTCAATATATATAAAAAATAAATTTGGTTTTACCGTGGGTTGTTGTGAGAGTTTCAACTATGTTGATTTGATTCAAGTACGACTGAATAATATCAAAGTTAATGGGAAGCAATTAGAGTTCATGTCGTATTACAGGTCCCAAAAATGTAAGGCTGATGACTTTCTGATCTTATTAGAAAATAAATTAATAAATTTTGCTCATAACCCATCGATTGTGGTGGGGGATTCAAATATTGATTTAATTGATTTAATAGAAGTTGTACCAGAAGATCTAACAAATTTATTTCATTGTTTTAGTTTAAATAATTGCCATTCACTAGTTACAAGGCCACAAAGCGGTACATGTATTGACCATGTCTTTAGTAACCTATCCAATCAAATTGCTATTGACTCAGTTGAGTGCAGTCTAACCGATCATAATCTTATTTGTTGTAAATTAAAGTTGGAAATTGAAGAACAGAACTATTTTGAAAGTCTAAAAATCACCTGTGATTATGCCAAGGTTAAAAACTATCTTGAACAAAATCTTTCAAGCATTAGGAACTCACAAAACCCATCAGATATGACTGATTGCTTATTGAAAGTGATAAATGATGCTATTTTATTGAACTCAAGTCAATCTATAGAAAAGAAGTGTAAAAAACAAGAAATTTCCCCATGGATAAACAAAAACTTGTGGTCTTTGATTGAATTAAAGAAAAAGCTTTTGAAAAAGAGGAGATATAATTTACCTGATGTAGGTATAAATGAAAGCATAAAGAGAATCAGCAAGGTTATAAGAAGAGCAACACGTGTGTCATTAAATGAGTATTATGAGGAAAATATTTTGAGTTGTGGTGGCGATTTGAAGAAATGTTGGCGATTTTTAAATGAAGTAACTGGACGTAAACAGATCAAAACAATAAATATTACAGATGTAAATGGGATAAGTGTTGAAGATAATGCAGTTAAATCAAAGCTTTTAAATGATTATTTTACTAATTCAGTAGACTCCTTAAGAGAAAGTATTGAAAAATTTCCTAACGATAGTTGTAACTCATTGAGATCTTTAACACAGCATAATAAACGTTTTTCATTAAAAGCTGTTACATCAAGTGATATAGAAAACATTATAATGAATTTAAAGAAATCTAACAGTACTGGTAATGATAATATTTCTTCAAAACTGCTAATACACTGTTGTACAGTATTGTCACCATTTTTAGCTAGAATTTTCAATGCGATGATTAGAACCTCTATTTACCCTGACGCTCTTAAACTACACAAAGTTATTCCCATACCTAAAGGCACACACGTAAATATGGTGGATAAATACCGACCTATAGCTTTACTTTCTATTATAGATAAAGTATTTGAAAAAATACTTCACTCCCAGTTGAGAGATTTTCTAGATAAAGAAATGTTATTTTACAATAATCAATTTGGATTTGTTCAGGGCAGTGGTACTGATGAGGCAATTGTCAGTGTTGTCAACACTGTTTGTGATGGTCTGGATAAAGGCTATAGTGGAGTAGCTGGTATTTTTTATGATTTCAGTAAAGCTTTTGACCTGGTAGATTATAAAATTTTGATTGAAAAACTTCAATATTACGGCGTTTTCGGAGCGAAACTTAAACTGATCAAAAGTTTTTTAACAAACAGAAATCAATATGTTGATGTTTTTGGACAGAAAAGTTCAATTGCTTCTGTGAAGTGCGGTGTGCCGCAGGGCAGTGTCTTAGGACCTCTTCTTTTTATGTTATATCTCAATGATATCAATAATATTGGTCTTGTTGGTAAAATTGTAATGTTTGCTGATGATGTATCGATATTTTATCCTTATAAACATGATTTGGTACTAAAAACGCAAATGGAACGTGATTCATCTTTATTATTTGAATTTGCGAGACTAAATCGACTTGTACTAAACGCTGATAAAACTAAATTGTTACGTTTTCGACCTCATTCCCAAGTTAGAAATAATAATTTTTCTATCTTCGTTAACGGAAAGATAATAAATGAAGTACATGAAATGAAATACTTGGGTGTTATTTTGAAAAGCAGTTTGTCATGGGATGCTCATATGGGATATTTAAAGAATAAAGTAGCCTCAGCCTCCGGGATGCTTTTTAAATTAAAGAGAAAATTAAGCACTAGAACTAAAATGCTAATTTATCAATCTATTATACACAGCCGTCTTGAGTACCTTGCAATAATTTATGCTTATAAAAATAGTAACGAACTAAGATCACTGCAATCAGTTCAGAATAAAGCTTTAAAATGTGTTTTTAATTTAACACTTAGGCACAGTACTATATCACTATTTAATGATTATTGTAAAAATATCTTACCAATACATGGTTTGTATAAAAAACAACTTTTGTTTTACGTATATAAATCTATAAACAATATTGGTCATCGATCAGTGAGACTTATTATTAATCAAAGTCGATTTGACACTAGAAATGCTGGCAATCTTAGAATGACTCGATGCAGATTGGAGACAACCAAGCAAAGAATTGAATATTCCGGTAGTTTAATGTACAATAATCTTCCTGAACATTTAAAAATGTGTAATCCTTTATCAACCTTTAAGAAAAACGTGAAAGAATATCTGTTGGATCGAATAGAAATGCTTCTTGAATAATTTGGCTTATTTTTTTTTATTTTCATAAATGATGTAAAATGTAAAGAAAATGTTTATAAAATTTATAAGACTTATCGTTACAGAATTTTGAGTGAAAATTATTTTGTCAACTCGTCTCACCTAGCCATTTTTGGCGCGAGACAATTGTTATATTGAATTATATTGTTAATAAATAAAAAAAAAAAAAAAAAAAAAAAAAAAAAAAAAAATATTAAAAAAACAAGAATTACCATTCATGTTTAAAATTTCAATGTCACAAACAAGTAATTAGAATATAAAAAATGAACAAAAACAATATTACTTGTATTATAATTAATAACACATACTAAATCAATAATGCTGCAGTAATACTAAGGATCGAGATTAATTTTAAATTCAAACTAAATTAGTTTTAAAATAAACAGCAACAACTACCGTTAAAACAAAACACAACTAGACCCCATGATTTAAAAGTAAAAATAATAATATTATAAAAAACTAATAATAATAATAATCATGCCACCTGTTGCTCGTCAATAGAACAGTTAAACGACACAAGCATGCTACAGGTCGTTGAACTTGGACTTGGGTTAGATAGAATAGACTTTAACAGCAACAAAAAGTTTAATAAATGTGCAAGTAACGAACAATAAAAAAATCAAATAGAAAAATAAACAAAAACAAATACAAATAATAAATTATTATATATGAAAAATGCAATCATTTCAATAATGATAATTAAGCATATGATTTAAATTAATTAACTAACAGCAAAGAAATGATGAAAATCGTTTCGATTTTACAGCACGAGCATCATTTGAATAGTTAAAAAAATAGTTGTTTTACTAAATGTAGTAAGAAATGGAAATTGTTTAGGTATAAAGTATTTTCCATGGGCGCTGTATGTGTAGATATGTGAAAATAATGAATAACTAAATGTAGCACCAACTTTAAGAATATCAAAGAAAATTATTCTTATAAGTGGCCTTAGTTCTGAGGATACGGTCACACTTGCCAAGTATTTACTCAACAAAGCGTAACAACTGTTTTAAAGCACAAATTAGTTAGAAGATGTTTAATCTTACAAGTGTTTTGTAAATGCAAACATCATCAAATAGATTTAAATCAAATTTATACTGCCATTTGTCCTAAGTAAAAAAAAGTTTCCCAAATAAACACAAAAATTAAAATATATTTTATTTAGTGGTTACGTCTTTTTCGTCAAATATTTGCCATGTGTGACCGTACCTTAACACTCCTGTACATATCAATTTCAGGAACAAAAGAAAGCGTCAAAATACAAGAACTGGTTGTGAATACTTACTATACGTGAAATTATCTCAGTCTTAAGGATGAATGGCCAATTTGGGATCGAAAGCTTACGAATACTACTCTCCCTTATGACCACCCAGCAGAAAAAATTGCAGGTGCTTCCATTTCCAGGCCTGTTTATTCGATACTCATTCCACTATGCCTTTCAGACAGCGTTTCATACACATGCAAAATTGCATTCTATGAAAGTTTGTGCCCAATAATGAATAAATATTTCACGGGAATTTTTCCTATTCAAATTAAATGTTAAAAAATAAAAAGGGAAAAAACTCCCGCGGATTTTTTTGTTAATTGGGCCGATTTTTTAAATTAATTTTAAATTTGTATCGTTTTCCAATCTAAAGATTCGGTCACACTTGGTAAATATTTGCTGAAGCAGACGTAACTAAATAAAATATTTTTGAACTCGTTTATTTACTAAAAAAAAAAACTACATTTATTTAAGACAAGATACAACAAATATTAAGTCTTATTTTATTTGATGCTGGTTGATCTTGCAAAACTCTTGTAAGAGTAAACAACATCAAAGAAATTTGTGCTAAAACAAGTATTATGCTTTTTTGAGTAAATATTTGACTATACCTTAAGAATAAAGCCAGCGATAAGGCTGTACAAATTATTCAAGAATTTAGTCTAGATTTGCTTTAATTATTCCGACGACATCTCTTCTCGATTACATTTATTTTCTATCCTCGAATTTTTACCGCTCACTTTATGGCGTTTCATTCGAAAACCTTATAAATGTCAGAACTCTTGTGCTCCTTCATAAAATTATTTATACTGGTGTAAGCCTTTTTATCTTTGTCAGAAAATTAACTTTAATAGGGGAAAATAAAATTGTACCATTAAGGCGTTGCAGTCTTGTTTCCGAGTGGCAATGCTTTATACATGCTGTTCGTCTTTGGAATTTGTTTTAACATAACATTCAGCTTCTTAGTAATGCAAACGCATTTAAGAAAAATCTTTTTAAAATCTTTAGGTGATTTTTAAATAATTTTGTTTAAAAAAACTTCCTAACTTTGATTTTGATATGGGTTCTCGTACATACAATTTCATAACACTTTAATTTTATTCCCATTTTACTATTTTTTTTTGTTTATTGATATTTGTTTTTAACCTTTCACATTTTTTATTATGTACTCGTAATCGTAATATTATATCATATAATTATTTTTTACTTAATTTCGTACTTTGTCTTCTCTATTCGTATTCATAACTTTAATTTAAATAACTTCAAAATTTATTTCTATACATCTAAAACTCCTGTACTATAATTATAAGATTTAATCTTGTTGTTCAGGATAAGCACATTAAATAAATAAATATATAAATTTAAAAAAAAATGTTTGTGGTAAAACAAGTGGTTACGCTTTTTTAGTAAATATTTGACATGTGTGATCATACCTTAAGGAAATTTGTAACAAAAGTTTGTAAATTTAAAAATTCATGTTTTATTTAATTTTTTTTTAATCAAATTTGCCACAAAAGCCCTTTTGCACTTAATAGCTGACACGGATTTTTTAATTTCTCAACCAAACTTAACTTGTATAATGACCTAGCCAAATATGCCAGATTTGTTAATTTTTTTCTTTTATTATTACTGCGTTTTGTTTAATAAATATTTCAAATAATAATAGTTTATTTATAAAAAAAAATTGATTTTATTCAATTAAACAACAATTTACAAAACAATTCAAAGCAAGCGGCAAAGCCAGCAGCTATACAACAACAAGCTAAATTAAACAGTTGTAAAATCTAAATCAAAATAATAATTTATTGAAATTATTTATTCATAATAATAATAAATAATAAGAGTTGTTGTTGTTTTTACTATTGTCACTACTTGTTTTTATATACTAGATATATTTCCAATTCATTCAATCAAAATGCAATAAAATCAACTAATTACATCAGCTAAATGTATAATTAAAAAGCAAAAAATAAAAAAATCATTTACACAGAAATTACGTTTAAAGGCAAAAAAGAAATTAAATCAAAATTGAAAATAGAAATAACAATACAAAACAGGTTAATGTACTAATTTTATGTTATTGTCAGTGAAATAAATTATATCCATTTATTTAAGATTTATGAACACTCTTGCGAAGATTTTTATTGAATTTACGTCATAATGTGCCTGCATTTTAGTGGCTGTTTTTGTGGCGTATCATTAGGAACACATTTTATTTAATTATTAATTATTTATGCTAATTATTTGTTTAGTGCATACTTGTTAACGTTCTTTACAATTGTGCCATTTAAACGTATACGTTATGCATGACTGTTGACTCGATATTACGTATACGTAGGGTATTTACTTTACTACTCGTAAGACGGACAATTCGTTAAGAAACTTAATTATGGAATAAATAAAACTAATCTAATCTAAAGTAGTAACATATACGAGGTCTGATCGTAAAATAACCGTTATTTTCAAATTTTGTGAGTTGCGTATGTTCGATCTTCGCATTTTTTTCTGTTATGTTTGTACACATGTCTGTTATCATATAATATGTTGGTAATATCAGCCATTTTGGATTGTCAGTTTGTTTTTGACATTTAAAAAGGTTAGTCGTGTTTTGAAGTGCTCTTCGATTTTTGACTATTCGAAAAAATGGACCAAAGAAACTGTATTAATTTTTGATAATTTTTAGTTGGGCTCGAATTCATTAAATTTAATTTTCATTAAATTATTATTTTTACTGAAGGTAGAAATTGTTTTTAGAACATGAAATCTTATTAAAATTTGCTTTCAGCAAATTTCGAACCACCAGTACCACTGGTTAAAGGATTGATGTTTGACTGTAGGCTAGCGGGCGCCGCAGTGGTGCAGAGGGTGAGAACGTAAAGAATTCTGATGAGAGAAAGTGGTGTTTCTCGAAACATATTTAAATTCAACCAACAACCCAGGTTCGAATCCTAAGGCAAGAAAAATTATCAATAAATTTTAATAATAATTTTCATGTAACAATTCCTAAAACTAATAACTAAAAAACAAAGTGGCGCTCTATAAAGTAAATAACTTGTAAATATAAATCAATTTAAAATTTATGTATATAAATTTGTTTGTTTCCTAACCCACTGTACCAATAATTGCTACTATCAATTAATTTAGTATCAAATTTGTTAAATGTGTTGTAAATTTCTAGGCAAATAAATCTACTATTTAAATGCGTTTTCATAATGATCACTACGAAACCCATTTACTAAATCTAAAACAGTTGTAAAACCAGACAACGACAGACAGAAAAATCTAATAAAAAAACAGCTAAATAAAACTTAAACTTAATTTCATTTCAATGAAATGCAACCAATGCAAAAGTATGAATTGACTTGAATGGCCTGGCCGACTGAGTGAGTGACTGCAAGCGATTAAAAACATATGCGCCAATTTTAATCATTCTATTGCGCCAGACGCATGGCTTACTAAACTTTGTTCATTACGTTGTTACAGTTTCTAAACGAAATATGAGTGGATGTTAGTTTGTTTTCAAAAGCAGCTTGTCAATGCACAAAATCTACAATTATATTTACTAAGTATATAAACAAAAGCAGTGGTTTAGTTTAAGCAAAATACAGCAGTTTTGTAATAATACATGATGGGGATCACTGCAGAGGCACGTTGTTACATTTGGCGATAATTGAGCTCTCCCTAAGAGACGGTGTTATAAACGAGGGTTGTTTGAAGTGGGGGAGTTGGACTAGCAGCTTTTTTTATGTTGAAAATGATAAAACAAAAGTTGTTATAGAATCCAAGTTAGAATTGTCATTTATCAGAATTGAAAATCGATTCTGATTTAAATTGGTATCATGAATCTGTATTGGCTTTGTCTTGTTTCAAATCCCACATTCGAATCAGCTGATTTCATTTGTTCACATTTTGTAGTAAATTTTTTAACAATTTTGTGGTGTATATGTACATAAATTTTTGTGGAAACAATTTTGAAACAAATTTAAAATGGTTGAGGCTGTAGTAACCTTTTTTTTTTGTTTGATGGAGGAAGAGTATAGTGAAACAGCCAAACGAAAAATATTGAAATTTTGTATACCGGTGTTCATGGCTCTGTAAGGGCTACATTGCTGTCCTTAATCATTTTTTACTATCAAAAAGTTTCGCCAAATAACATTTTTTTCGTACAAAAATGTACGAACCGAGTTTTTAAAAGTCATGACTAGAATTTGACGTGGTAGTGCAAAATGCCCTTACAGAGCCATGAACATCGGTATACAAAATGTTATGATCCAAAAAAAATAATAGCGACACAGTGATCAAAATACTTAAAGGGCGGTACTTGTAGGCGTGGCAGAAAATAAAAAATAAAAACTGGAATTGTTTTTACATCATCTTTATACATAGGGGGTGACTGAAACAACTTTTTTTTTAAAGAAGGCTAACCACTCTAATATACATTAATGGTACGCAGATTTATTGGACAATATCGTTCAAATAAAGAGTCTTCGCAAATGTTGTTGGACATTATTTAAATGCACTTGCCACCTCCAAATATTCCCTGTACAATTTAATTGGCTGTGATATGAAGATTTTTGGCGGCAGGGTCTTACGAAGGGGCATGATGATGGAAATGATTCAACCGTAAGTTTTACTTTGTCAATTGTCATGAGCCGCGTTCTAAAAGTTATAGGAAGACATATAGAACATCAGTGGTTAAATTTAAATATGAACGACAATGAAAAACGTAGCTGCAGAAAATATTTATTTAGTAAATATAAAATACCTTCTACCGTTGTTTGCCTAAAATTGACAATCACCTACATTTCAACAGAAAATGATATTTTAGTATATATGCCCATGATTGTAAGCAGGGCTGCCAGATGAATTTCGGAAAAAATCGTCAAAATCCCGATAAAAAAGAAAAAAATCGTCATTTCGAATTTTAAAAATCGTCAAATCGGGAAAATAAAAAGTCACTATTTCTAATATCACTTTGAAATATTTATTTAAACCATAGATGGGCAAAAACCATTAAAAAAGTACTGCATTACTATTTCCATTACCAATAAACTTTAACTGGTACTGCAATTTTTCATTTAATTACCAGTAAATTTTTACTGGTAATGAAGATTGAATTCTAGTACCAGTAAATATTCATTTCTAATTAAACAAAAATTACATTACCAGTAAACATTTACTGGTAATTAAATGAAAAATTGCAGTACCAGTAAAAGTTTATTGGTAATGGAAATAGTAATGCAGTATATTTTGTAATGGTAAAAAAAAATAATTTTTAGAAAAAAATAAATAGTAATTTTGTTTCTTTTTCTGTTTTTTTTTTAATTTTGATTGAATTGTCTCAATATAATTTACATTAATATAAACTTCTAAAAAAATAAATTTTTTTTGAATATGCATACATTTTTTTTTAATTTTATTAAATTTTTACTGGTACTGCTATTTTCATTTAATTATCAGTAAAAATTTACTGGTACTGGAATTTTCATTTAATTACCAGTAAATTTTTACTGGTACTGCAATTTTCATTTAATTATCAGTAAAAATTTACTGGCACTGGAATTTTCATTTAATTAGCAGTAAAAATTTACAGGTAATGGAATTTAATTTTCATTACCATTAAAAATTTACTGGTACTTGATGTTGATTTCAATTACCAGTAAAACAATTTACTGGTAATTGAAATTTTACTGGTACTGGAATGTGCCCAACTATGATTTAAACGAAAACATAAAAATTCAAGTTTCAAGTCTCTTGTACAATACATATCAAAATACATAAATTTTAAAATTTTAAATAAGAAATCTTAAAAAATATAATGTTAAACACAACTTGTGTAATATTTTTATATTATCTTAGTCCACTTTCACACTCTGCAATTCTGAATCGTCAAGGCAAGTATTTTTGGATGATAAATTTAAAGTGACGTGTGTGAATTAAATGGCAAGTTCAAAAGAGAATTGAACAAAAACTGGTCAGCTAAAACTGAGGAGTGTGAGCAAAGTATTTTATAAATAAATATCTAAATTTAGCATATTTTATCAATTCAGGGTAAATTACAAATATAGAATCCAATTCATCCATAAGATAAGTAAACACTGTAATCGATTACACTATTTGTAATGTACACGTTTACATTGTTTGCATACATATATAAACTATTTGCATATTGTAGTCACCCTATGATAATCTAAAACAAGTCATTGAATAGTCTAGAACATTTCCAATGTACCATAATCAGAATAAGTAAAACGTATCGTAAGAGAATTGTAAAACTTAATAGAACTACCAATTATTGTAAGAAGTGAATATTAACATTGAATGTTGTTTCTTCGTTATTTATAGGTAGTTTAGGTTAAGAAATTAATTATTGTATTTTGTATGAATCAATAAAAACAACTTCGTTATTTATAGAGAAACAATTCACCTTTTTATTCACGAGGAAATACTTGGTAATTAATAGAAAAATAAATATACCTAAAGGTACTTATTTTCAAAGAATTCCGTGTTTTTGTTATTTAAATTTATTTGATTGAATATTCTTTCGACGTTTTGTTGAAATAGGAGAAGTTTTTGTAGAATTTCCCTGTTGAAATTCAGAAATTGTTTCCTCTAAAAACTTTAGTTGATGGCATTCAGCATTTAAAATTGCTTTTTGTGTTTACAGATAAATAAATAATTTCTGCTATCCTAACTCTATATTATTTGGAATTATTATACTTAAACTTAACAATTGTCAATAATTAAGAAATCATTACTATCATATAGTTTTGTTTTTGAAATACTCGTATGTCATGTTCTTCTTAATATTTATTATATTAAATGAGAAAAATAGTTGTTGTCTCCAAAAAAGAGAGAATTTGGTAACAAAAATATTAATAAAACAAACAAATGATAGAACATTTTAATAATTCAGAAAATCGTAATTTTCAATGAAAAAATCGTCAAAACGTCACTTTGCTATTTTTGTAACAAAAAATCGTCAAATCTGGCAGCTATGATTGTAAGTAAGAATTGGTAAATATTTTACCAATGCCAGATATGTGACAGCCATATGACGATACGAGCAGTAGACACACGTTATACCGGATCAAGCCATTAAGAATTTATGTGGAGCATTAGCAGCGCACGTAAGTATTTTGTTAGGGAGTATGAATCTGGTGATCACACGTCCATAATCCATTCTGTGATTCGAAAATGACACCGATAATATTAGTTTCTATGATACCTAAATATTTTTTTGTCAATATCAATTCAGATTCTAATAACAATCAGATTCCACAACAATTCCGAGTAGCAAGTTTTATAAATTAGTGTAAATTTCGCTGTATTAACCTTTCTATTACCTAAATTTTGAAACAGTCCTCCTAAAAGTAATACGTACATACATGCTAACCGTGTGTAAAACTCTATCATTCGGTTACATTTCGCATTGATCATGTTGCTATTAAGTGATCGATCGTTCGTTTAAATATTTTTGAAATCTTTAAATCGCGTCGTATTTGTTTTGTTAATCTCATATTTAAATCTCATAAATACTTGTAACTACAATATTTGAAATTTTTATTTTCCTGCTAATCATTTAATTAATAATGTTGTTGTAAAATTGTTATTAATTAAAGTAATTAAATGTTATTTGTTTTAGTTAGCTGTGACTGGCTTTTTTCCCAGCACGTATTTTTTATTTATTATTAGTATTCATTTCAAATGTTTATGTATGTGTGTATGTATGTAAGTATGTTATTTCAAATTCTCAATGATTCATTAGTGTTTCTGTGGTTGTTGTTGATTTTTTGTTTATTATGATTGTCAGTACATTTTTAATGACATTTGACAAGAAGATCAATGACATTTCATTTGTAAAATTTAATTGTTTAGAATAAACAAATATAAAGTGAATTACAAAATGTGAAAAAAAATATTAATAATAACAAAATTTCCATCTGTATGTATGTAAATTACGATTAAATATAAAAAAACAAAACATGTTTTTATTGACAAAATACATACATGCATATTTTGCTAATATATTAAGTTAAATAATTAATTTTACAACACTTATTAAAAAGGCGGAATACGGCAAAGTCTAATTTTCAGAAAATGTCGGGGCATTTAAAGGTGACTGTATATATGCTTTAAATAAAGTTTAGTTAATGTAGAACTGTTTAATAAAAATTTGGCTCATATAGAAAACAGCAAAAACTGGGGGCTAATTCTGGCAGTCGTGATCGAAATTGTGTTCGATTCGAAAGCAATTTCGATAGTGCTCTTATTTCTACTCGCAATGTTGCATTTAAACGCTCGCTCGCTATCGCCTGCTGTCATTAGAAATTTCGATACATATTATTCGATAACGACTAATAAAACCCCAAAAGTTAAAAAAACTCGAACTCACGAGTAAATATTCGATCGTATACGACCGCCAGAATTATCCCCCTGGACTAATTCAGACCATATGTATTACTTAGAAGTAGTATGGTAATGACTGACTAGTTTAACAGACACAGAATTAATTCACAATCACCCTTATTCTGCGTTTCTACGTTTGCCAACTTTGGTATTCTGTGTTCGGCTCCCTGTTTCATTTCGATTTCTTTTTCGATTGTTTGTATTCTGCATTACGATCATAAATACGATTTTGTTTTTTTTTTTTAACGAAAAGATTTTTCGATTTTGTTTTTGTTTAAAAAAATCTCAAATGAAATAAAATGTACGTATTAAATGTTACGTATAAATTTATTTTGTAAAAGTTTTTTTAAATTTTAAAGGTTTATTTAATTTTTTCAGGTCAACAAAAAACTTGTTAAATTAAACTATTTATTTCACACATATTAAGCAAATACGAGTATCTTACAATTTATCACTCTTTTCGAATGGATTGAAACAATGATATATTAAAATGAAAAATATCACCTCCGGTGCAGCAGAATTCTTTAGACTAGAATAGTTGAGCCACAAATGTTTCGTAAGGAAGTGCTGCTCTTGTTTTTTGTCTTCACGTCAAAATCTAGTGAATTTATTTAATTAAGTTTTATTTTTAAACAACAATATCATATAAAAATAAAAAATATCACCCCCGGCGCCACATGGTTGCTTATACCGGAATAGTTTGGCCACAAGTATCACCCACTCAGGTTTTGGCACTTCTACGTTTCTAATGTATTTGTTCAATAAAAATTAACAAAATATTTAAGTTTAATTTACTTTTATAATTAATCAATGTTTATTGAAATGGTCACAAAATTACTTGGTTTTTCTGATATTTTTTTCACATGTTTCACATTCAAAAATGTGTCATTGAACATACTCCTCTCTTCTTCTTTTTATTTTGTTTAGGTTTTTTCGAACGTAATCGAAACACAGAAGCGCAATTCAGAATCTTGTGCAAATGTTATTGGATCATTGCATATGCAAAAAGGTTTAGCATAGTTTTGCTATTGCTGTGTATTTTGTTAGTGTAGAGTAAAAATATGGTAAATCTTTTTCCAAATGCAATGATACAATAACATTTGCACAATAATCTGAATTGCGCTTCTGTTTTAACAGTTTGTTTTTTTGGAAATTATAACGGGTTTTCGAAAAAATCGCTTTTGAAATTCGAAAAAGAACTTTGATCATTTTCTCACAATTCTTTGAGAGTGGGTGCAAAAACAGAAAGAATTGTGAGAAAAGGACCAAAGTCCTTCTTATAAATATAAAAATATTGGCGTAATCTAGTTATACTTTGCTGTCTGGAACACAGGATAAACAGAGGTGTCACGAAACGGAAGGTAATCAAATTTTATATTTGTTTCTTTCTTTGAGAACAGCCTTTTTGTTTTCTTTATCTTACTATTTTTTTTTATTTATCTGGCGCAATAAAATTAATTTTCATAAGTAAGTTTAGTAACATAAAAAAGACTTTAACAATTGAACAATTATTAAAATAGAATTTAATAACTATTATTGACAATACAAGAATGCAAACAAAATTTTAAATTTCAATGAAAATATTCTAACTCAAATTATTTGTTTTGTTTATTTTGCTTTGTCCACAAAATTCGTGCTGTATAGTATATTTATTTAATAGTTATTATTAGTTATTAAATAAATAAATTTTGAAAAAATTTTGCTCTTTGCACAAGTTTGAAGCATTTTGAAGAAAATTTCAGTCGTGTAAATCTAGCTTTATTTTCCGTATTCTGTATTTTTGTTATTTAAATTTGTAACTGAATATTCTTTTGACGTTTTGTTAAAATAGGAGAAGTTTTTGTAGAATTTTCCCGTTGAAATTCTGAAATTTTTTCGTCTAAAAATTTTCATGGAATTCAGCATTTAAATATTATTTGGAATTATTATATTTAAACTTAACAATTGTCAATATGTAATTAAGAAAACACTACTATTACTTACTTTTGTTTTTGAAATATGTCATGTTCTTGTTTATAATTCTGATATTAAATGAGAAAAAGTTGTCTCAAAAAAACGAAGAGAATTTGGTAACAAACACATTAATAAAACAAACAAATGATAGACAATTTTAATAATTCAGAAAATCGTCACTTTCAACGAAAAAATCGTCATATCGTCAATTTGCTATTTTTAAAACAAAAAATCGTCAAAATGACGATAAATCGTCAAATCTGGCAGCTATGCCTACACGTATACTTTGTGGTCTGGAAGTAAACCATATGATATAATTGACCTAATGATATTTTCTTAGATTCTTATACCAAAATTAATATAAACTATTTGAGAATTAAAACACATTGTGAAGCTTAAAATATGAAAATTTTTAAGTTGGTGGATTAATTTTTGATACCGCTCTTTACAAAGTGAAAAATTGATAAAAATTTGCAACCAGCAACTCTTGCCAAAATTAATATTTCAAACATTTTTTTTAATACTGAACTTAAAAAACTTACTACAAATTTATAATAAAGTTTTTAAAAATTGCTTACTTAGTTCGTTTATTCGACCTTTTCCAATATTCTATAATTTCTTTTTCGAAGCTTTTATTATATACATATATTTATTATTTATACTTAAATTATTATTTTATTATAATTTAAAAATTGTAATATCCCTGAAGAAGCTATCCATTGAGATAGCGAAATATTGGAAATAAATATATATAAATATATAGAATATTTTTATGTAAAATTTAAGTGACCTTATTGCTTGGACAAATAAATTATAGAATATCTTACTTAGTTTACTTATTCTGATTTATGTGAAAGCTGAAGGAACTTGTCGACAAACATTCATAAATTATTAAGTCATGCTGAAAATATTATAAGACATAATTTTTTTTGGGTTTTCAACAATCTTCTCCATAATTCAGTTACGCCAAACTGCATTAGTAAACCAAAAATAAAATGTTTTATTCTCTATAATTATTGTTATAAATCACAACCATGTAGGATGTATAAAAACCTGAGATATGTATATGAAATTTGCATGATCTTAGAATACCATAAACTTTCTAAAATCAAATTTAAAATTCCCCCCTCGACCCAAAACATATCTCCTTGCCAATTAATTTAACGCTTTATTGAAAAAAGCACATTCCTGTCAGCTTTAATTAAACTTAAGCTTTAATCAAAATCTCGTTTGTAATTTTTAGATTTTTATCGAATTTTAAAACAATTTTTTTTTGAATACGTTAAAAATTTAATGTTTATCGATTATTAAGTGTGTGTATGCGACCACGAATATACACTGATAATTTCAATATGAAAAACCACATAACTTAAATCAAATTACAAAAAAAAAATATAAGCAAAAAGAGCGTTTAAAAATGCTGATAAAACAAGTAGTAGTACAGGTGAACCCAAAGCGAAATTCAAGCGAATGTTTATAAAAAAAAAACAACAAACAACGATGAATGCGTTTTTTATGTTACACTTGCTTTTTTTGTTTTGTTTTTGTTTAATTATAGAAAGATACCAATGGACTTTAATAACAGACAGGTTGCTCACTATTTTTTTGGTTTTGTTGGTTACTTTTTTTTGCTTTTTAGATTAAAACCAAAATAATAAAAAAAAAAACAAAACTGAATTTTTGTTGCCCTTATCTGATTATGACAATGAAAATGGAGGTATGAGAAAGTTTTATGTATTTTTGCAGTTCTTATATGTATATGGAAATGTTAAGTAAGTGAGTGAGTTAGGTAATGGGTGGGCAGTATAGTAATTTGCTTATCAGTGTTCAGAAAATTTAGATAGTGTAGGGCAGAGTGCATTAGTACTTTGGAAAAAGTACAAACACGAAGTGCTTTTGTTAGTTAATGATTGCAATTTTATTGTATTATTGTATTTTATGTGAATAATGCATTGTGTTTTTTTTTATTTTTTTTTTTTTTTTTTGAAATATTTGCTTTCTTGTCGTAAATAATTTTCGTGTACTCACTTTAACAAATTGCAACAAAACTAGCAAGCAACAGGTGTATTGGTCATCAGCTATAAAGGGAATTTTTCAATATTATGCAAACCAAACAAGAATATTTCTATTGAAAATAGCACACAATCCAACACAAAACTACCCACTTCATTACAAACGTAACTATGAATACAATTAATAAAACGTATCTGATTATTGTTATCGCTGGCCAAGTTTCCAAGCAAAAAAAAAAAACTAAAACACAAAAACAATAATCGAACGGAAGTGCACACAGATTTCAGAAGGCTGGCTACAGCGGTTGTCAACTTTGAAATTTAAAAAACGCACCAAGTTTAGAATTTCTTTTTTATTTAAAATGTTTATTGAATTAATTTTTCATAAAAACTATAAGATTTTTGTATTATAAATATAACAATAAAACAGTCTTGTACACTTCGTTTTTAGAAAAAAAAATAAAACTTAACAATAATAAACTAAACAAATTTGTTTATATTCCTTTGTACTAGATATATAATTATTTTCTTTTTTTAATTTCATAAATTCTATACAAAACTTATTAAAAAGAGATCAACGATTAATAGTAAAAGTAATAATAGTAAAAACCTTTTTTAAATAAACGAGCTAATATAGATGAAATAAGCATTCAACCACTCACAATTTTGCTCACAATATGCTATTCGAAACTGAAGTACTAATTGGTAATAAGGGCTAATTTCAGTACATATTTGGTGTTTTTTTTAATTATTTTAATAAAAAATTTTAAGGGCTCAACTGGGACTATAACCCTGGTTGTTTGTCTACAGTTCAGTAGAATGTTATTTCCTATTCACCTTTAGCAATAACCTTTATACTTGTATGTATTCATTTATCATACATTCGTATAGATTTCATGATAATGAATTATTAAAAAACTGTTAAAAAATAGTAAAAATTAATATTTCGTCATATTTTCGGAAATATAAAAATAAAATAACACACCGAATTTATAAAAAAGAGTACCGTGCACCAACTAAGGAATTTTTCGCACAAAAAAAAAATAAAAAAGCACCAAAGAAACGCACCAAGTTAACAACGCTAGCTGGGTAACATAGACAAATTAGGAAAACTTAACAATAAAAACACCAAATCTCACTCGCCCTCTCTGCTACTCTCTTTCCCTCTTTAGAACTGTTCACTAAGTAGCTGTTTGCAACATAGTTGTCTGAATATCATTAAGGTGTGTCTTGCCTGCTTAATGGACTTTTCATTAACCATTTCAGTGTCAATTCATTTACAAAGTTGCAATTCAAACTGTTTTATATTTTTTTTGCCTACATTTGTAAAAACTTTTTTTTTGGCTTAATAACTCCCAGTCAACATCTGTTTACAGTGCACTTTTAAAACGCTTGAAAAGCCATTGTTAATATTTTATATATAATATAAAAAACCATTTCGATTTTTATTAATTTATGCAAAATTATTAAGATTTTTATTTCAAATATGACAACAACAATTAAACAAATAAGAAAGTATATTCCGTCAAGGCGGACTATATACTACCCTATACCCAGTACATATATGTATAAAACAGTTTTTAAGAATGGTCATTCAAAAATATAGTGACATGAATTCTGTGAATATAAATATTACGTGTGTTAAACTTTATCTCGTTACAAATACTTTTAAAAGCTGTATGGAGGTTAAAGTGAATTACGGAGGTGGTATTATATTGGAGTTTGAAGTAATTATGGACCGACCATTATAAAATAAGGTATCATCATTTCTGTATATATGAAACTTATTTGTATTGAATTTTATACCAACCAACATATTTAAGAGATTTACGGTCGTCAAAGTGATTTGCGGTAGTGGGCCTTATATGGGAGCTACGACTAATTATGGACCTATCATCCGTATTATTTGTATATATATGAGAGAGGTGTTCACCATTATTTGGACACCGATATTTTGAAGAGGGTTATGGTATTTAAAGTGATTTTCGGAACTGAGTCTTGTATGGGAGCTATGATCAATTTTGGACCGATCTGCATAAAATTTTTAGATGTGATTGAGCTTCAATCGACTCAGAAAGTGATACTGAGTCGGGGGCGTTACAAACATGAGCACAAATCCAATATACCCTCCCCACTATGGTGGTACAGGGTATAAAAAACATCAACAAATGTACATTTAAAATCTGATGTAATTTTAACACCCGATTACATGTTCACACTCGTTTTGTTAAGGCTCAAGATTTTGTGTTAAAAATCAATTGTAAAAATGAAAATAAATAATAATTTCTTGTTTTTCCAGATCATTTTTTTTTGTTTTGTATTTTTGTTCCATTCGCAGTTTCTTTTTTGTTGTTGAAATAAAATCGCTTTGATTGTATTTACTGTGATATGTTAATTAGTTTTCCGAACAGTTGTGGAACTACGCTGATGGCTGGCCAGTCAGGGATTTCATCAGAAATCTTATGAAATCCCTTCTCATTTTAGTCATAATTATGCAAGAATGACAGTATTAGATATATCAAATTTTTTAGAAAATATTTTGTTTACTTTTGTATAGAATTACGAATAACTTTTGAAAGTTATACAGTGTCTCAAAGCTTATTTTGTGCAGGATATTTTTTCTTTTTTTCGAAGCCTCATAAAAAGAAAAGTAACAGGAACTTAAAAAGAAATTGTTATCATTTAAAAGAAAAAAGCATTCATTGCAACAATGGCTAAATTCACAGTCTTTAGTTAGCTAATGGCAAAGGCTTAACTAATGATTCTTTATTCGCAATGCTTAGTTAGCCATAAGAATATTAAGTAATAGTTAAACAATAGTTTGTATTTTATTTTAGTAATGGTTAACTAATGACCGAGAATTCGGCCATTAATATATTAAAACTAAGAAAAACAAAAAATGCTAGTTTTTGCACGTAACAGCTGATTTTAAGCAGTTAATTTGTACTGTACCAATAGGTCAGTGCAACGTTGTTGGTTTTTCGTTTTTCTTTTTTTCTACGTCTTTCAATATTTTCTGTTGAATTGTGAGTTCGATTTTGTAACGTCAAGTGTCAATTTAAAACAGTTCAAATGATACCGTGTACAACGACAGATTGGTTTTAAACCATTTCCAAAATGCAAAAAACAAAACAGCAAAAAAATAACAAAAATGGTTAATATTAAAGCTTCCACAGTACACAGATGAAAATCGGTCAGAAAGGCACCAAATAATATGTTCAATGAGCGATACATTTTATGAAAAATAAGGGCAGATCCAAGGCTTCATAACCTGGTCAAACAATGTTGCGTGGAAACTGTTCGTTATCTTTTGCCTACCGAAATTTTTTGACAAAGTTTATTGCTAAGCCATATGCGTAGAGATAGGCGAGAGCAGGAGTAAATTTTAATGATTTCGATCTCAAATATGCAGATGATTGTTTTAAAATAATTTACTTACTTATAATATGTGTGATGAATGAATTAATTGAGTAGTAAAAGATTACCTGAAAATAAACAAAATTGAATGCGAGAATTAGTAACGTGTCATTAAAACTCATACATACATATATTTAAATAAATTTTAAATTTAATAAATTTAATAATTTTACATGAAAAATAAGGTTTTAAAGAAAATTTTGTGTTTTTATTTTAATTTAATTTGTTCTTTAATTTACATAATGCTGATAAACGTTTGACTTAAGGAATGTAAAGTATTGTTCAGGTTAAAATCGGATACACTGAAACTGTTTTTAAAAACCTGAATTTATCGTAATATATTTGTACGAATTCTTAGCAATCAAAATAGGAATCAATAAAATAGAAAAAATACTCATACACAAATTGGATTAAAACTATAGATAGAAGTAGAAAAAAAAAGAAAAACGAGACGAGTAGAAATTGACTGCATAAAAGCTGTGACGTGAAAAACGAGTATTTTTTATTTTTTTTAGTTTTATTATATTCAAATGTAAATTTTTGCAATAAATTTTTTTTGTTTGTTAGACTATAACATTACTTATTTTTTTCCTGTTAGTATTCTTTGATGAAGCTTTGAAAACAAAACAAGTAAGGCTGTGCCGAATCTTATATACCCACCACCAAATCACCTATTATGAAGATTTATGCGTATTTAAGTGATTTCCGGAAGTAGACTTTATATGAGGGCCACGGTCATATATAAACTGATCCTCATATATCTCAGATCGACGATTTTTAAAGATGGTATGGACTATTTGTGTTGAATTCCAACTTGATAGTGGTTTTATAAGGATTTATGCGCATTTAGGTGATTTGAGGAACTCGACTTTATATGGGGGCTATGGTTAAATATGGACCGATCATTATGAAATTTGGTACGACAATATACATAAATGTATATACGGATTACTAGTGTAGAATTTCGACTTCTTAGTGGTTTTTATAACAGATTTATGCAAATTTTATTAATTTTCGGAAGTAGGCTTTATATCGGGGCTACGGTCAAATGTGAGCGATCATCATTATATTGATATAGACGATTTTTATATATGCATGAATTACTTGTTTTCAATTTCAACTTCATAGTGGTTTGTAATGGGATTAAGTAATTTTCGGAACTGGACTTTATATGGGGGCTACGGTCAAATATGGATCGATCATCATGAAATTTGGTACGACGATTTGGATGTATATTTCGATTATACTTGTCAAATTTCAACATGATAGTCATTTTTGCAAAAGATTTATGTTCATTTAAGTGAATTTCGAAAGTGGTATTTGTATGGGGCTATGTGAAAATTATGGCGGCTATGGGAAATCGTGGACCGAGTCTAACTATTTTAAACAGGCCTTGTCGTTCTATAATAAAAATAACGTGTGCAACATTTCATGATATTATCTGCATTATTTTTAAAGAAAGCAGCAACAAATATTTGAAAAATATCGAGGTAGTCTGAAACTTTGATCTATAACTCAGATCCTACTGGACCGATTTTGCCCATTTGTAATACCTAACATTTCGGTGGATCAAAGATTATTTGGTAAAAATTTAATTGTTCTATGCTTTTTTCGAAGCTCTATCGTGCCAAAAACAGACGGACGGACATTGCTAAATCGTCTTAGATTCTTATAAGAACCCAGAATAAGTACAGTGTGTGGCCAAATTATTAGTTACACTATATTAATTAAGATTCAACCGCTTTTAATACCTTTTCTTGTACCAGATTATCTGTCATTCTGCTCTGAAGTGTGAAATATGCAATTTTGTTTAAATTGATTAAAGTCTAACATCGCGATGAAGAACTAAAAGAATATATTCAAACATACATTCAGAGCATGCCAAAAACGGTGCAAGCTGTAATTGATGCCAAAAAAGGTTCTACGAAATATTGAAATTTTTTTTCAAAAAATTTTGTAATATTTCTTTTCTTCAAATATATATTTTTAAAACAAAAGAATTTATTTTTAATTGAATTAGAAACACTTAATTTACCTAAAAGAAAAAATAAAATGATAAATTTCCACTATTTTAAAATGTTATACGGTTTCAAACTCAACAATTTTGCATGAGTAACTAATAATTTGGCCACCCACTGTATATATAGACTTTTTCATTCTACAACAATTATTTCGATGTGTTACAAAAGAAATGACAAACGCAATATAAATAAATGCACTGCATAAAATAAGCTACTGTATATATTATAGATATATATTATTCTTTAAATATGTAAGTATTATCCAAATATCTTCTAAAAACATATAAATATGGCATGCAGATTGTTATCCTTTGACCACTAATATCACAGTAGCGGTAGTGGTGACTTGAAGCACTTTATTCACAAACATAAAAACGTATAATATCACTTAGCTATATTTTATTATCGACAGATTTGTTCATATAGTTCTTCTAAACATAGAATTAATTTAATTGTAAAAAGATTGACTCTCAGTGCGTTTGCAATAATAAGCATGTTTCAGTCGTAATTGAAGAGATATTGGAATGTGTTAGTTTCCATTATTTCGACTAGACCCATACAAATATCGTCCCGAAATAATAATTAATCGGTCATAAGCGTTTGATTTGTGCTGGTGTTTACAACGCCCATAAATATTAGTCCTGACTGGCTGTTCATGTAAAATTTGTGCGCAAAGTTGCAGTTTTGGAGATTTATTCATAAAATTTGATGCATGATGTTTTTCGGCCCTACGACGATTGGGATTGAAATTGGTAGAAAACTGTCCGTTATTTCGCCTAGCTTAATTAGCAATTAACGTTTAATTTATGCACATATCCAAAAAAAGTTCGACATAAATAAGTTGTAAATAAAGCCGGCCCATAATTGACCATAGCTTCCATATAAGGCCCACTTCTGAAAATCACTTTAAACAACATAACTCTCTTAAAAATTTTAATATTCAAATAATATGCAACACAAATATGTTTCATATATACACAAATTAGTCAGGCCAATTATGTGATGATCGGTTCATAATTAGTAATAGCTCACATATAAGGCCCACTTCTGAAAATCACTTTAACCTGCATAAATCTTATAAAAGTGTTTGTATCGATATAAAATTTAATTCAAACAATATTTATAAGAGAAGTCATGTCACAAAACGTTTGGTTGATCGGTAGGGTATTATATGGCCAGGCTTGACTTTCTTACTTGTTTGTTATATTTTTATTTCACTGGCCTGTAGTATAGTTGAGTTTAAGTTTTCAGTTTAAATCTTAGACTACGATACTGCAGGGCCTCTAATTGGGCTATCTCGTATATTTGCACAAAATCAACGAAAAGTTTTATATTTTGTAGCTTAGTGTACGATGAATCGAATTAAATAATTCGAACGGGATCAATATCCAATACTATTAATATACTTACGATATTTTCAATGAACTATGTTACCATTTCGTTTTAAGATGTAACAGTTTTACAGTTGAGAGAGTTTTTAATTTATTCATTTTATTTATTAAATTTATATGTATAAAACAACATAACAACATATGTAAAAAAACCATTTAAATCACTTTAAATTTAATTTGCATTTTTCCCTACGTTTACGTTTGCGTAATAAAAACCGGCCTTTTAAGCAAATTTTTTTCGGCTCTTCATAGTCTAATATAAATATTTCATGTAAAATTTAATAATAGAACCATAAAATGTTGGTGGATTTTTTTGTGAAAATATTTTTTTAAAAATTATCACCTGCTAATTAGAATATTTACCCCCATATGGTTGTCGTATCGCATTGACGTAGTATTTTAATGAAATTTCAAAACAATATGCATATTAACAGCTTAATAATTTGTGTTATGCCGCTGATAGGAATGTATTTCACCCACAAAAGACTGAAGTCAAACACAACGTACGTACCCAGTAGCATTATCAGCTCTCAGGCACAAGCTGGGCATGAAGACAACAACATCTTTAACAACAGCAAGCACAATAGCAACAACAGCATACTCAAAGTTGTGGTTAAATAGCGCTTTGACTAGTGAATGTGTTTGTTGAACGATGTATTTTTAACCCAGCAACCCATACGTGCCAGCAACAATTCGTCAACAAAGAAAGATCAATAACAAAATGTCTGGTTGTGGTAAAAGCAAATGCAAAAAAAAATGCCTGCTAAAAATGTATTGCTTTGCAAATAAAACTGCAAATAAAACAATTATTTTCAATTAATTTTCACAAAAATGTTAAAACACTTTTTTAAAAAATTCTTTGTTTTTTCCAAAAAAGTGTTTCTTCTTTTTAAATTTTTATTTATTTTTTTAAATTTTCTGGCTCCTTTTCTTATGGCACTTTAATAATAAAGACTTAAACAACTAAAACAATGAGATTACAATTAAATTATAAACAATATACAATTTTTTTTTAAATTTTTGCATTTTTGTCCTTTTTTTATAATAGATTTGAAGTTTACAAATATAAATTTTTTTGTATTTCTTGATTTTTAAATACGATTTTGTGATTAAAAAGAATTTGTACATGTTGTATTTATTTTTTGTTTTTACATTTTATAATAAATTTTCAAAATTATTGTCATATATTGTAGAATTTATTAAAAAATTGTTTGTTTTTGTTATTTAATTTACAATTTATTGTCTTTTTTTGAAAAAGCTTTAATGGAATGAAAGCTTCTTTTTAACTTTAATAGTGGGTTAGTTTTCGTTTTAAATATAAATTTAAATAAATTTTTTTTACAAACTGTTTGTTTAAAGCAACATCACATTTAAGAAATGATTTAATATCATATATTTTTTTTTGTTTGTTTTAAACTTAGAAAAGTACAAGGAAAGCTTTAACGGTTGTTGATAACTTATGAAATAATGACTGCAAATAGCTTGAAAAGCTATTCAACAATATTGTTGTTTTTAAAGCCTTAACGAAGTTGTAGTTTTTTTACTTTTACAAAATGATGTAAAAAAAAGCTTTTGAAAATTGTTTAAAATCATGCTTTTAAATGAAACTTTCAAGTTGTTTTCCTTAATCTTACATAGATAATTTACAAAAGCTTTTTTGTTAAATTAAATTTCTATAAATTATTATTTTAAAGTGTTTCAGTCCTTAAAGAGTAGTTTTATTTTGTGTGTGTGTGTTTTTTATTAAGGAAACTTTTTTCATTTAAGTCTCTTAAGTTTATTTCTCATCTTCCTTCTTCTTGCGTATTTTACCCTCCGTTTGTATGGTGGCGGTGACGGCATCAAAACAGGAAGCTATTGAGGGCTCAGACTCATCTTGACTATAATCATAACCGGCCATGCGTGACAAGGTCAATATATAGGAACAGGCCACCCTTAAAACCGAAAGCTTTGAAAGCTTTTGATTGTTAGAGTACGAGGGTACAGATTTTCTTAAGGTTTCATAGGCCGCTGAAATAGTGTGCACGCGTGAGCGCTCCCGGGCATTGGCCTCAATGCGTCTTTCCCGGGTCATGTTTTTATAGTTACGCTGCTGGGGTTTCGAGGAGTTTTTCTGTGAGCCTGAGGTATTTAGAAAAGATTCTTCGTGGGAGGAGGTTAAAGATAGAGCTGGTGGTGGCACTAGAGTTACAGCCGTTTGTTCCGTACAGCTAATATTGGTGTAGCTGGTGTTGGTACTGGGAGAACATTTAGTAGTTGTAGGTGTTTGTTCTATAGAAGATTCGCGGGTAAATCTTTTTTTTGGTGTTAAACCCTTTAAAGATGTGATTTCTTTTGGTGTCTCTGAGCTATCCACAGGTTTCTTTAACACTAACGCCAAGGGTTCTTGTTGTTCCTCGCTTGCGTGCTCTTCATCCAGCGGCAGTCTATGCAAAGTGGTAACACCAGGATGTCTTACAAATACCTGGGCTGGATTTGGCATCATTTCATGAGGTAATATCTGACTAGGATCCCATAACTGTGGTGGTGGTGAGGTTACGGTTACCGCAGGCGGTGTTAAAACAACACCCGAGTCGGTATTGGAGGAATAACGTATGCGTTTCTTAAGTGGCCCATTGGACTGGGAGGCAGCCGATTTCTCCTCCACCACCTTTGAAGGTTCCGAACTTTTGCGCTTATTGCGCACCAACGATATAGGTGTGACTTTAACTTCCACGGAGTCTTCAGAATTATCCGTAGGACTACTGGGTTCCATACGTAAATTATCACTGAAATAGTCATCACCACCTTCAGAGCTGCCCGAGCAAAAGCCAGCATCGCGATCATTGGAATGGGGCGAACCTAAAAGAGAAATAATAATGTTAAAATTAATAAGTTGTTGCTTAAGTTTTAAATTTAAATTAAACTGCAATTAACATAAATTTGTTAATATATTTATGAAATAAAAACAATAATATAAATACCCTACACAAAGAGAGTTGGTTTACTATATTTAAAAAAAGAATTGTGTAAAAAATTATTTAAAGATGGTAAAGAAGGTTTTTTATTTTGTACACAAATTGTAGCAAATTTTTAAAAATTATTAGAAAAGTTGGTTGAAAATATTTGTTGACGTATTTGTTTTTGTGTTACTAAGCTGAAAGGTAAAATTACAACATAAGTTTAAAGCTAGCATAAGTTTTGTCAAATTTGCACAAATTTCGACATAAATTCGCTCAAATTATTTGAAGGCGGAACATTTAAATAAATCTTTATTTTTAAATTGGGTAAAAATTGAAGATATTTTGATACAAATTTGCACAAAGTTACACAAACTGTTACAAATATTGAGCTAAAACAATTGTAGCTTTATTTTGTATAATACAAAGCAATGAACTAATAACAGAAATGGAAAAGTGACAAAAGAAACTTAAAAAAACACCACAATATTTGCCAGGTTTACACAAATTTTAACACAAATTATTTGCAAATTGAAAATATATTGATGCCAACAACATTTAAATAAATTTTTCTTTATAAACTTTATAAACAAATTTCCACACATTTGTTATAAAAATTGCTTTAAAATATTCCTTAATTTAGAGAATACTATGTTTAGCAATATGCCAAAATCTACTTTTTGCGAAAAAAAAAATAAATTTTTTATTGTTGGAAAGGCTTCTTTAGGGTATCAGAAGCAACTTTTGTTCCGCTACTTTTTTATAATTCCGTTATTTACAAAATTACCGTTATTTTTAGGTTCTTGAAGAAAATCAAAATTTTGACCGTTAAATTTCCAGAATTTTACCAAATGTTGTTTGGCAACTTTGTACAAAATCATATGGCGAGTACTTTTGCAGAACATATGAACTCAAAATATTTGCAAATACAGGGTGTTTTGATGCATTTTTCAAAAAAATTAAGTTTACGCCATCTAGCGGCAATAATTTGTACCACCAATATTCAACAATTAGAAAGGTAATTTGAATACCTTTCCAACAAAAAACAGAAAAGATCTATAAGATGATGAAATAGTATCAAATTTATATTTTAAATATTAAATTGATCATTAAAGTTTACATTTTTAGTTTTGCGAAAAAATATTTAGTTATTTTATTAGAATTGTATTTAACAGAAATCTTTATTATTTATACTTTTAAAAACATCAAGTTATTTTATTATTTAAATTTTTAGAGATCTACATAAGAGTGCAAATTCTTTAGCTTTTCTTTGAGTTGGGACTCTAAATCCAAATTTGTTGTTTGCCAAACTTTTTCACCGTGATATTTATAATTTAAACCTCTCAACATGTTTATTTGCTTTTTAAGAATTTTTATCCAGAGTAATCGTGCATCGACATAAGATAGTTCATTTAATAAATTAAAAAATTCCATAGGCTTATTCACATCAAGCTAATTTAGAACTTTTTTGCATATGCCATCGAATTGCAGGTTGAAAAATACCTCTTTAGACTTTTTGGTGCATTGCAATTTAAAGTAATCAAATTTCCGTAGCATTGTTCTTCATTCGAGAGGACCTTCTAAAAATTCAAAAATTTTATCTTTATCGTAAGCACACTGCGCATTTATATTTTTAACCATAAAAAGTTTTAAAAAAGTCAAACACATCACTATTTTTCAAACCATTTTTCCATTTTAAATGACTGTAAGTATGTATCTTTATTTAAAAAATCCAAGTTTTAAGGGACACCCTAAATATTCGTTTTAGGACATGTCAGGGGCACTCTAATAAGCAAGTAGGGTACTTGACTCTATCCCCGAAGTATTAAAAATCATTAAGCATTCATAGCTTGAAAATATGTTTGAACTTTTTTTTATATTTATTATTAGAGAATATTTTTCATTTGGCTTGAGTTCATATTTTTAATTAATAACTCGAAGAATACCATTGTAAAACTATATTTTTCTAGACAAATGACACACTGAAATGCATTTTCTACCCTGCCAAGGGCGTCATCAGCAAATAAACATTGCTGATCTACTTGTAAACATCATCTGTTTAACTCACCATTTTGAGAAATAGAATTCGGGAATTAAACATGTTATGAGTTAGAACGAAATTTACTTATGTTTTTACAATGTGTGTGTATTCTTCTTTATTAGTATTACAAGTGTTTGTATTACTACAATTCCTTAATTTATTTACTTTAATAAAAAGTTAAGATTTACTAAATATGACTAAACAAACTTAAAAACAAGGAAAACATTAAATAGATTTTGCACATATTAACACACAAATTACCTCAAACTACTACAAACCTGAAAATGCTTTGTTACCAAAAACATTTAAATAAGTTTATAACTGATTTTTTATACATTTACTCACTTTTATTTATGCATATGTTAAGTATGTGGTTTAGTTAAGTTTTAAAATATTTAATATTAATATTAAAATATTTAATGTTCCCATTTAAACTTTCTATCCCAAGACTAAAAGACTTGAAACTTAAAAAAAAAATTCCCCTGTTCATTGTCTCAAACACGCCTACACACTTTTAAAGAGGTTTCAAAAACAAGTTTAAGGTGGAAATAGATTTGAAAAAAAAGGTTTTTGCTACACAGACATGATTATGTGATTTTTTTTTTGCATTAATAAATTTGCTTTTATAAACCAAACAAAACAGAGACATTTTAAAAATTTAATAAAAAATATATTTTAAAACTTAAACCTGATAAGCAAGATTTCAATAAGTGATAAATTTAATCATTATTACAGGATTTTGTTTTGTTAGCTGGTTTTATGACCCTTTTTTCACTTTTTTTTTGCAAAGGTAATGTTTTACTTTGCATTTAAATTGTTGTGGCTAAATACTTTATAACTAATTTTGTGTTATCATATTTAGTTTGTTTTTTTTTTTGCAGGCTTATTTTTTCCCCAAAAAATTTCAAGTTCAACAAAGCCATTAAACTTGTTAACCTTAAAAATGAAGCTTAATTTAATTTATGTTTGAATATTTTGCCGCCAGGTTGTTCTCATCTCCAACATCTCCAACAACTCAACAGTCATAATATTGAGCTTGCAGTTGAAAATTTCATATCAGCCAGTTTGTTTTTTTTTTTTTGTTGTTTTTTGTTTTTATGTTACCTGCCGACACAGTTTCTTTGTGGTGGTAACTGCAAAACAAAAATCTGAAACCTTTAAAATAACTACGTCATTAAATTTGTTGAAAAACAAGGCATGAAGAATATACACAACAAGTGTTTCGTTGATTTTATGGTATTTTGTGGATTTAGTGAGGTTATAAAGTTGTTTTTTGTATGAATTTATACACAGGAAATAGAGTTTAATTAAAAATGATAATTGGTTTTTAATTGAAAAAAAAAAGAATTTGATCAAGTGCTGCAAAAATCAAATATTTTAAAGTACAAAGTAAATTGTAAAGAAATAACTGAAAAATTTGTTACAGTCGGGTCTAATGCTTACAAAAAAGCTAAAGCTGGCAAAATGTACTATAAATTATGTTATTAAACGATACAAACAAACCCTTTTGGCAGCCAGCTTTTATTTCTTCTCAAATGTATGTTAAATGTTGATTGTTTACATATTACACCGGCCGAATAACTCAAAAGTCTGTTACTGTCCGGTTTAATGTTTGCAAAAAAGCCAAAGTCTTCCAAAAGTACTTTAAATTATGTTAACAAACGACAAAAGCAAATCATTGTGGCAGCCATTTTTTATTTCGTCTCAAATGCACGTTAACCCCCTGGTCCACGATGTCGAACGATAACGTTCGCTTAGATAAGACTTAAGAAACAAACTTTTTATCGTATCTATTTTTTACTCAATCAAGTTTGTTTATTCCAAAATCAAGTTTGTGTCTTAAGCCTTATTTAAGAGAACGTTATCGTTCGACATCGTGGGCCTGGGGGTTAATGTTGATCAGGGATGCAAAAGTTGGTACAATTGTATTTTTTTAGCACTATTGGAGAGTCAAAAGTACAATAGCATCCCAATGACTAATTTACATTGCACAAATGTATTTTAAAAAATTCATCATTATTTATGTACTTTTTGGTCGAAGGTATCAGAAATGAAAAATGAACTAATTAATCTGCAAATGTATATGTATGTATATGTAAGTACTTAGTACGAATGAATTTTAATGTGCTTTTTTATTAATTGTGCAGTTTTTTACACACATATATATGTACAAATGAATTGTTATGTACGTTTTTAGTTAATTTTTAATAAAAAATATTAAAAAAAATAAGAAAAGAATTTACTACAATTGGGCTGAAAAAGTACACTTTTTTGAAATTTAGTACAATTTGTAAAATCTTAATTTACATCCATGGTTGACATATTACACCGGCCATGTTTCTTTAATCTCTGTTGTTTCTTTTAAGTAAGGAGAGTTAAACTTGTTTATATTTAGCTAAGCTCTCCACTACTTCAAGAAGAGAGAGATGGTTTGTTTATATTTTTACTTTCTTACGGTTAAAGGCTTTATTAGTCTTTACTTTCTGTTGCTGTTCTATTCCGTGTCGTTCTGTTGTTAAATTTTTGTAGTTAGTTTTTCCGTATAAACGTATCAGCTGTTTTAGGTAAACAGACAACACACCGCGAAAATAAATCAAAAAATACAAATCAAAAGTAATGAGTTTTTCGTCATCCATCGTTTATTTTTTATATTTTTATAACTTTTATACAAAAACTTAATTAAATTCAAAGAAATTGAAAATTTTTGTAATAAACCAAACATTTTTTTGTTGTGCGGATGTCAGCTGTTTTATGATGTCCTTACAATTACTTAGCAAATTTTTGTTTTCAACAGGTTCGTCCGCAACGGCACGTAAAGTAACAAAACAACTAACGACTTCTACACATTTTCTATTTAACAGAATCAAGTCAGCTGATTCGGAATGGAACAGAAAGTAAAGACTAATTCTGCCTTAAGTGGGTAGTCGCCATATTTTGGTTTGTTATTGTTTAGTTTTACTTACTTACAAGCAAAGTGACTGACTCCCTTATTTATTTAATTTTTTCTTAGTTATTTACATATTGTTTTATTCGTTTTTATCCAGATATCTGTTCTTTATGTTTGTTTTTACTCTCAGTTGCTTTATAAAAAGTTTAACAAATTATGTTTTAGTGGCTTAACTTTTGAACTTTTTTATAAAAAATTTATTGCAGTAATATTTGAAGAGTTTTTTTTTCCTAATTTTTTCCATATACATATTATAAATTTATTTTTTTATTTTAATTATGTAAAATTTAGTTCAAAGTCTCTGATTGTTTTTTTTTTTTGTTTCGTTTTGGCTATTTTTAGCTAGTAACACCATTTGAAAATGATTAATATACTAAACTTTATTTTAAATATAATTTCATATTTTATAAGGAAACCAAACAAAACAGAATTCTCAAAAAAAAAAAAACAAAAAAAAACAAAAAAAACTGTGTCAAATCTGAGGAATTCAATGACCAAGACCTGGTTTGTATTGACTACTTTTTTTACAAATTAAATAAATGGTTATTTTGGCAAATATTTTTCCAATTTGGCAACAAATAAAAAAACACAACAATATTGTTTGAATATATTAATGTAGTACAACAACTACAAAACTGTAATTAATTATAATTCATTTAAATATGGTTCATAATTTCATTTTAAAACCCAGCAGAAATGAATTAGCAAACATTTCAACATCAGTGAACAATGAACAGTGAGTGAACAACAAAATAAAAATATAATAAAAACAAAATTGACATAATAATGAAGTTGTAAGAGCACAACTATTGTTATGGATGCTATGGATGTTGTGAATGAATGAATGGACGTTTGCTGGGGAAGTCTTACCTTATTGTAGCCCCCTCAATTGTTTAAAAAAGACAATAAGTAAATTTGGTTTTTTTTTTGTATTATATTATTATATAGAAGACATTAATGACGCACTTTGAGTAGAGGGTAAGAGAGGAATTTTGAATACTTTTGCTGAACATTTGTATGAAGTAGCAGCTCCTATGAGTTTTGTATGTTTTGGACAGCATGTAGGCAGTATATTTTGTTCATGATGATGCTGTTGTGTTTTTTTAATTTTTTTTTGCTAAATATTGGCTGTTTTCTTGGTTTTGTTTCTGAGGTTTATATTTTATATTATTTCAAATGTTGGAGTTTTTATATGCTATTTATTTATCTGCATGTTTTTAGTATATTTTTTATTTTTTGCAATGATGATGTTGATGATGTCTTGGATATTGATGAGGTGTATGTTTGTTAGTTTCTTATACATACAAATTTTCAACAGATGTTTTATTTAGTTATAAGTTTTTTATGATTTTTTTCCTTTATTGTTTTCAAATATGTCAAAGAAATATTTCTTTCTTATTTTATTTTGCTTGTGTGTGTGTTTGGTTGAGTGTTTTTATGATTGTTCAATTATTTTTCACATGCAATTTAAAATTTTTCTTGCATACGTTTTAATTTACTAGAAATAAAAGTTTATTTATTTTTTGTTCGTTTTAGTTCATATGATCAATTTAAGTCGTCAATGCAGTATGGCGCCAATAATAATTTATTTAAATTTCTTTAGTTTTTTTTTATAAAATCAAGCGGCAATTTATAGAAAGTATTTAATGGGCAAAGGTTTTTTTATTAAGAAATAGTGCTGGCAAGTATTGAGTAATGGGTACCGAGTATCGAGTATTTGCCCCTTTTTTTGGATATTCAAAAGTAGTTACTCGATACTTTCTGAGTTGTATTTTTAAGCAAGTTGAGTGGGTAAAATAGTGCATAAAAATACATCACTGTATAAAAAGCTACAAAATTAAACCAACCGCCGAAATAAAGCTGTCTATTATTTCTTAAGTTGTTGTTAACGTTGAATTAAAAGTTATCTTTACATTTATTTTTGATGTAATAATAAAAGACATACAAAACCAATAATAGTTGAAGATCGATTTTTATTTTTTGAAGAAACTCCTTAAATTTGCAGATAAAAACTATGCGTTACAATTAAAAAAAATCCGTTAAAAGTATCGAGTAGTATTGAGTACCCAAATAAAAAGTATTGAATATTATTGAGTAATGGAAAGTAGTAGAATTTTCCAGCACTATTAAGAAATTGTAGGAAAATTGTCAATAAATTGTTAGGGTTTGCAGAGTTGTAAAAATAGTTTTGTATTTTTAAGTAAAAAGTTCGATATTTTTTGCAAACAATTAACATACTATCTTTTAATTAAGGAAATTACTACGTTCTAAAATTTTAGCAAAAGAATTTTAAATTTTAAGTAAAATTGTTGCAAAATTGTAGTTTTTTTTTAACGAGTCACAATTTCAAAGCAAATTTTCATACATTTTTGGTTAAAAATTAAAAACCTTATTTAGTTCTTAAATATTTCCAAAAGAATCTTAAATTTTTAATTAAATTTGCAATGCTTTTTTCGTTTTTGAAAAAACTGAATAAAAGGATTTATTTTATTTAATTTTGCATTAAAATTTTGAAATTTTTTTTAATTCCAATTTTTTTTAAGAATATCAAATTTTTTATATAATTCGCAAATTTTTTTTGACTTCTTTAACAAATATTTTATAAAAGCAATAATTTGCTTTAATTAAGGATTTAAAATGAAAAAATCTGTTTAATTTAATATAATTCGCAGATTATTTTTGTTTTTTTAAACAGCAACTATATAAAAGGAATAATTTTATTTCATTTTACATTAAAATTAAAAAAAATTATATTACCTCCAATTTTTTTTTAAAAATATCAAATTCTAATAAAGTTTTCAAATTAGTTATTAGTTTTTTTTTTAACAGATAGTGATTGAAAAGCTTCATTTTCGTTCATTTTAGATTAAAATTGAAAAATCTTTTTTTAGTTCCAATTTTTTTTTAAATGTTAAATTTTAATAAAATTCTCAAACTCTATTTAGTTATTTTTTAACACAGAACAATTAAAATGCTCCATTTTCGTTAATTTTAGATTCAAATTGAAAAAACTTTTTTAGCTCTAAAGTTTTTCAAAAGAATATTATATTTTTAATATAATTCGCAAATAAAAAAAAAAAAACTTAAAACTTAACTTAATAAAAAAAAATTTAATTTTCTTTCTTTTTAGATTAAAATTAAAAAGTTAGTTGAAAAAAATCATTTTTATTTCCAAAATTTTAGCAAAAGAATTTAAAATTCTCAAGTTAGATTTTGTTTATTTTTTAATAGAGAGTGATTAATTTAACTAATTAACTTAAAAATGTGTTTTGGTCTAAAATTTAGGCAAAAAATATTAGATTTATATATAATTCGCAAACTTTTTTTGGCTTTTTAACACAGTCTAAATAAAAGAGTTAATTTTTGTTAATTGAAGATTATATTTAAAAAAAATTATTTGTTTTTGTTTTCAAATTATTTCCCCATTTTTTAGTTTCATTCATAAATATAAAACATATATTTACTATTTAAAACTGATAAGAGTAATAAGAAACAAATGCGTATTAAACATGAATTTTTTACTACAAAAGATCATGAACGTTTTGCTAAACGTAAGACTATGATTAAAATAGTCTTAGATTAAAAAAAAACTATAAACATGTGTCGCAAAAATATTGTCTCCTACTACAAGATAACCTCTAGTACCAACACACAAAAATCAAATGGTCATAAAAACAAACTAAAATATTTTTAAATAAAAATGAGGTTTTGTTAAAAGAAAAGAAAAAAAAAAACTATAAAATAATTGGACTTTAAACTATAAAGACCTTTTGAAATAAGAAAAAAAAACTTAAATTAGAAAAACATTACAACACAATAACAAATACGAATGGAAACAGGTAGCCTTAATAATTCACCAAGATTAAATAAAACTAATGTAACATTATAGACAACACCACCACTTGTCTTAACTATTCCCAGCAGCTCAACAAAAAAATCAATTTCCACACTTAATTCCAGCATTAAATGTTTTACCAAAACAGCTGCCTCTTTGTGTAGAGCTGTTAAGGGTTGTTTAGTTATTTTTTCTCATTCCTGATTCCTCACCTTTGATTTCTTTGTAATCAAAAAAAAATGAATTAAAAAGAAAACAATGCAGTAACCTTAGTTTTTTATCTTTTTATCGCTCTATACATACTTCTAAAATGTTACCAAAGTGACAACAAGTGATTATTTTCACATCATATTTTATCCATGAAAAACATAATACTATTTGTAAAGCCACCGTTACGTGACTTGATCCTTTACAGGTGTTAAAGGAAAATTAAAAATAAGAAATAAGGGAAGAGAAAAGGTAATGCCAACAAGTGTTTATGTTATAAATTAAATTTTTCTTTTTAGTATAAAAATTTTAGCTTACTTAAAATCTGAGTTTCGCTTGAAATCAGGATGTTAGCATTTTTACTTAGAACTCATAAATTATGGATACACATGTTTAATTAAAAGCAAATAACCAGGGAAAAGATAACAAGATATGACTTGAATTTAAATTAAATAGATTTCATAAATTGTATGTATAGTGTTTCAAGAAACAGAAAATAGGCACTTAAGCAATAGCGAGCTTAAGGCCCAACTATAATATGCATAAGCAAGCTTAAGCAAATTGCAAAAGTTAACGAAAAGGCTGTCAAATGCATAACCAGTTCAGAGTTAACTTTCATGTGGCTACAATGACTTTGAAACTTTTTGTCCACAGTTGCTCATTTATGTTTAAAAAAAATGTTTTTATTTTAACAAAAAGCCATTAAATGACTATACTTTATAAATATTATTATATTATTTTATAATTAAAAGAAAACTTCTTACCCGAAACGCATAATTTTTCCTTTTGTTAATTTATCGGCAAAAGTACTAAAATGTACAGCTGTGGCAGCACAAAATTGTAAATAATAATAAACGTTTACATATATTTTGTTAATTTTCGTATTGTGTTTGCAAAAATGGAGAAAAAACTTAAAAATTTAAATAATATAAAAATATTAAAGTTAGCGCTTGAAGGCCTGTGCACATTAAAATAAATAAGTGAACTACACTGTAAAAGAAGAAGACGCTCTTGTTCTGTCAGAGAAATAAACCGCGACAAAAAGACATTTTTGTTAAAATAAAAAGGGCCTCTTTTATTGTAAAGGCACTTATTTTTTCCACATTTTCTATTAAATTTAAAATAAATGTATTTTCTTCTTTCTCTATTTTGTTAAAAACACAAACAAACAACAAACAGCTGATTCCGTACGGAATATGCGATCAGTTTCGCTTTTTGCTTAAGCAAATGACAGTTGAAAAACTTAACGAAAAGTTTCGTTAAGTACATTATAGTTTGCCACATACAATTTATATGTATTCGCACGTTTGCTTAAGCTAGCATATGCACATTATAGTTGGGCCTTTAGAATAGGAGAGATTTCTTTCTTAAAAATAAACAAAACAACATGACTGACTGACACACATGCAACAGTAAGAGCTATACAAAAGCAAAACGTAAACAAACAACACTCAAGCTCAAATAACGAAGAGAGAAACTCTCTGTTTGCAGGCAAGTTTGTATAAACCAGTGTAGCCAGAAAATGAATTTCAAAATATGCTAAAACTTGAAAAACTAAGTTCTAAAATGTTCTACAGAGTAAAATAGTAAACAATTTTTCGAGAAAAAAATTTTTTTCATCAAGCAAATTATGCTAAAAAGCATTTAGCATAATTTTTAAAAATTTCAATGCATTTTCGAGAAACAAAATGACAATTTTAGCACTTTCATGCCACCAGTGTTGCCACTGCTTGGGTAATTACCCCAATTAGGTGTAATTTTTTCTGTCGTGGGTTGAGTATGGGTAATATTTTCTAGGTGTAGATAAGGTGTAATTTTAAATTCTTTAAATTCTCGTATATCCTTCTTTTTCTGGCTAACTGAATTACAATTACGAATTTGTTGTTTAGTCATTTAAGTTGTGTAGGTCATGGATTATATTAGAATAAATGTATATGAAATACTACACCGTTTATAACAACAACCAGCGGGGGTATTTAATTATATGTATGTCATATACAATGTACAAGTGTAATAGTTGTAGAGTTTGTGGTTGCAAACAAGTACTTTATAAAATTCATAACTAACAAAATATAATCTGTTTTAACTTAGTTTGCTTTAACTTGTGCTTTAATTTGTGTTTCTACAAGTTCTTTTCAAAACATGTTAAAAAATAAAATACTTAATTTTACGTGTTTTTAAAGTAGTTACCCAAATAAAATCAAGATTTGATTTCAGTGACGAAATTTATACCATTTTAGATTTTGATGATCAAAAAAAAAAAACACATTCTTCTCAACCAAAGTCACTGTTTATTTTTTAGAAAAGATTTCCATCATTAAGATAGAAATGCAAAAGCTTGATAATGAATGGCGCCAGCATGGGCTCTTAGATTTCGGTAAATATGAGTTTTCATAGTTTAGAACCTGAAGTTTATTGGGCAAAGGTATTCAAACTAAAAATATGTTTCCAATGTTAGAAAAAATAGTAAACTTTATTTTTATTTTGCCATTTTTAAATGCTTCAGTTGAAAGAATATTTAGCACCCTTAACATTTGTAAAACTGATTTGAGAAACAGACAGACGTCTGAAACCATTGCAGCAATTTTATACCTTACAAAGAACCGGCAATCAACATTTTGCAACTAAATGTGGAAGTAGTGTTTTTTTATTAATTTATTTTAAGTTTTTAATGTCATTATATAATATAATATGACTAATTTGATCTCCTTAAATGATTTTTTTTTTAAATCGTAATTTGGTATGAGGTTTAATTTTATTCAAATCGGGTAATTTTTCTCCATCTTCATCAGTCACACATCGGCAACAAAGTAAACTTCAAAACACACCAAAATGCAGAAAAAAACGCGCCATTTAAAAAAAGCACCAAGTTTAAAAAAAAAATTTACTTCACAATATGCTATTCAGAACTAAAGTACTAATTGGTAAAAAGAGGTAATTTCAGTACAATTTGGTACTTTATTAAATTATTTTTGGTTTCTATTTTAAGTACTTCTATATGAATTTTTTTAATAAAATTTTCTAGGGCTCTACTGGGACTCGAATCATGATTGTTCGTCTATAATTTAGTAGACCAAATCATCAGGCTACACAAGAATTTTTATTTCATGTTTAAAATGTTAGTTTTATTTTTAAACAAAGATTTTCACCCTATTCACCTTTAAAAATAACCTTCATGTGATGATAGGATGTATTCTTTTATTATACATTCGTATTTAAAATACATTTAATGGGGTCCTTTTTCATCGTATTGATTTCATTCTTAAAAAACTGCAATTAAAAATTAGTAAAATTAAAGATTTCATCAAATTTTCGGAAAAATTAAAAAACGTACCTAAATTAAAAAAAAAACCGCACCGCACACCAACTAAGGAATTTTCGCACAAAAAATTTAAAAAAGCACCAAAAAGTTGTTTACGTATCCATGCAACCACAAATGTACTTCGTCGCTGAACACAATTTTCCAATAAAAAAGTTGATCTTCATCCAACTGAATGCAATAATCTGCAAGCTTTGTTCGTTTGTAAGTCTATTCAAGGTTAAATTCTAAAACAAACGGAACATGTTTAATAGTAACATAGTAAAGCTGAGCTAACAAAAACAATCTTGTCAAAAAGAAAATTTCTAAAAAATCACCCTTTATTTATTTCCTTATTACTCTTACTTAAAACAATTTTCGTATTTATTTTCCCTAGTACACTTTGTTAGCTCACCCTCGCCTTTTAAGGTTAATTAGGCATAGTTTTGTTTAAGCAAACTGTCATTTAATGTCTGGTTTTCTTAGCTAGCTATTGACAGAAATTTGTGATTTTATATATCCTTTACCTTATAAAAAAAAAATAACAATATACTCAAATAAGCCAGGAATTTTTGTGGTAAAAACTGAATTGTTCAGTTAAAATACCAAAGTTGGTCAACGACAATGTCAAAGATGACATGTGGAAAATTGTACATATATGAGAATATAATACAATGAACATTTTAGTACAATCTTTAAAAGCAAGATTGTTTTTTCATTCATATATTACTTAACTCATTTACCATAAATGGTGGAGAAAAGTAGTCAAAGATAATAAGGGGTATGCACTAGAATAGCTTAATAAGAAAAAATAGTAAAAAAAAAGCTGGCAAGTTAAACTAAACAAAGGTATGAAACAAATTGGTTGAAATAAATTTTAGAGTAAAAAGATTTTGCTTAAAATGAAATTCTTTTGCAAATTAACAATTTTTTAAAACTCTGCCAAACACCAGACGTAAACAATGAAAAACTGATTTTTTACACGAGGTAAACAATATATAATAACTAAGGTAATGCAAAATATAAAAATCGCATGTTGCATGATTTTTTACATTATTTACCAGAGGTAAACAATGAAAATCTGTTGTTTACAATAATATAATTTCCAATTTATTTAAATTTAGGATTTTTTTTAAATTTGTTTCCACTTATAAATATAACCACTAACATTTACATACATATGTATGTGCAACTAACCAACCATAATAACAAGTGCCAACTAAAACTATGACAACAACATTAAAATCAATTATTCCTAGCGCCATGGCATGATTAATTAAAAATTCGTTAAACGTTTTTAATAAAACAGCGACAAAATATACGTACATACATACGTATATTTATACATATTTATTATTTTCAAACCATAAAGGAAAAAACATAATAAATGTTTTGCAATCATTTAATTGATGGACGACAACATGACATTTGTAGTTAGTCGCCTTTATATTGTTATTGTATTGTCACTGGCGTTTTGGCAACTGTTACAACAATGGCTAATTATACTTATCAAAAAAAGTTTTACACAATTAATAAACATGTTTATTAAATTGTACAACGAAACACCAAAACTTGACATGATATGCTTTTAATTAAAATATTTAAATGTATAATACATATATTATTTTTTAAAACCAAATGTTTTAAATTACAACTTCCAAGTCATATTTATTTGAAAAACAAAAACAAATAAAAACTACAGATTATAACTTTACAAAAAACAGCTGTTTTTTTTTAATAAACAACTTTATTAGTTTACACTGCGTTACTGCTACTAAATAAAACAAACAAGCAAACCTACCTCATCTGTTTTATTAGTCATCTGAAAGCTTAAAAAGTTTACACTACGTCTACTGCTACATGTAACTATGTACATACATACATTACTACAAATGTTTAACAAAAACAACAAACTTAAAATAAAGTTAACACCACTTTACTCGACAGCTATAACAACAAACAAGCAAATTTTTTTTAAATACATACATTGTAAAAATTGTTGTTTTATTGCTCAATTTACCAAATATGTATGTAAAGTACACAAATGTTTAACATTTGTTGCAACAACAAATACAACAAACCAACTAGCCCAGTTGACAATATATTTAACAATACTACTACAACAACACAATAACCATAAATTTCTACCACTTCCTCTATCCTGCTGCTGTGCCTGATACTCACCACAACACAAAAGAGCAATAAAACAAGGAGATGACAATAAAATAAAAGCGAATTTCTTTTCTTTTCATCATAATCATCATCTGTTTTTTGTGGCCTTACTCGTTGTTGTAATAAAAAGCTTAAACGATAGAAATATGTATATGGAAATGTAAATGTACGTTTTGTAACAAAGATATACATGGAAATGGTTTTTTGGATTTTGTACCAACTATATAAATGAAATGTACTTTTTGGACCTCCACGGTACCATTTTTAATATTTGATAAATAATAATAAAACTTAACAACAAACTCACTTTAACGAAAATTCGACAAGTCACTTACGGCAAAATGTTTAACATTACCTTATAACTATAACGAATGTTTAATCAATTTCATACTCGAACGACCAAGTTTTTAACACTGACCTTTATAACAAGAATGTCTCAAAAAATCATCGAACTCTAATGGAAATGAAGCTTTGGAGTGATTTGTTGATAAAAAGGAATAGGGTGTAAGACTTCTTCAAATAATCACAATCTAACTCTATTGGAAAATTTCATGTCAGCTTAAACGTTTGTTTAGAATATACAACTAGTGTTCCAGGAAGAAAGTTATCAAAAGACAAAGTAACAATTTTATATTAATGCATCTGAAACAAAGATAAATTAAAGGCAAAGAAATAGAGCTCGTTTCGTAATAAAATGTTTGCTGTAAATTATCCTCATTCGGGATTTGCTGTATTTGTTTAAGGTATAGTTAGGCTACTTCTGAATCATTAAGAATATTATTTTCGTTTATTATCATTATTATCTATAACATTCTTATTTATGAAATATCGGGATATATATTCTTCGATTAGATTTCAAAAATGACTAATTTTTTTTATTTCAAGAATATATTAAAAAAATAAAAGGGTTGGTTAACTTCTAACGTTTTTTAATTCTGATTACCTAAATATTAGGCTTTACTTTCTGAATTCAGCCTCAAAATCATTTAATGTGAATTAATATTTCAGAGGCTTCCATTGTTCGATAATTCAACCAACAATTTCTTGTCATGATAACCATTTTATAGATGCATATTTAAAGATCATATGGATATCAGTTCCAAAATGTTCATGAAATTGAATAAAATCATCTCTCCTATTTGCACTACTGTACAAATGCTAACTTAGATGATGATAAGTATATTTATCTACATACATATATATGTATTTCATCTGGAATTTCAAATGCAAAAGTATTTTGAAATTGTACCAAATGACTCGCGGTAGTACGACGGTATCAACTGGGTCTAAAATTTATCAAAAAAAAAAAAAAAAACTACAATTGCACCATGTTTGCCAACACTGATATACATATATACATACATATATATATATATATATATATATAGAGAGAGAGTGAGAGAGTTGTTATATCGTAGTTAGCCAGCAGCAATATGTTAAAAAAGAATATTGTGGTGGGATATTAATAAAGTTATTATGGCTCTTTTAAAGTGTTAGTAGGGTAAAATATGACGCCTGTCTGCTGCGCTTAACATGTATGTTACAATAAAGTTTTTAGCAAATTAATGTTGGTTTATTGTAATTTTTTAATTTACTTTAAGATAACCCGTAAAAAACTGTAACAAAACAAAATGTTAATTATAACAATCTTCAAAACTTAACTAGTAAAATATCACGAGTTATGAATTTTTTTTTATACAAGAATTTTACGTTAAGTTTTTCTCCCTTATATTTTGTTGTTTACTTTATGTAAATAATACTTTCAATGGTTTATATTTCGTATATTATATAAATAATCACAAGATATGATTTTGACGTAAAAATATTGAATTTTTAAGTTTAGCTTTAATGTGTAATAAACATTGTTTACACTGTGTGAATAAAAATTTTACATTGTAAACATTTTGTAAATAATGTAAAAAATACGTTAAATTATTTTTATATAAAAATACCTGAATATTGGTAACACTGTGTAAACGAAAATATTACATTGTTTACATTTTGTAAAGAAAGTAAAAATTTACAATACACGACTTTTTTTATATGAAAATGTTTAAGTAATTAATAACATTTGAAAGGGTAATTTTTTAGCAACTTCCTCACAAGAATGTTTTTGGCAGCTCAGCTGGTTTCTTGTAACATGTTACTGTTAAACATATTCAGTGTGGCCTATAATTTAACTATGAACGAACAACGCTTGCAGATTATTATATCCGGAAAAATTGAATGTTTGGTGTGGTTTATGGGCCGGTGGCATCATTGAGTAATATATTCTTGAAAACCCGGCCAATATGTTGGAGAGGGTATGATAAAAATGGAACCAACATATTAACAATTTTAGGCGTAAACATTGATCGTTTTATCGACTCCAATAAAGACATCATACATTTTTGTTTTAAATCAAATCCGAAAGCTCTTTAAAACTCACTCTTTCAATAAGTTGGATTTTAATAACTTATTACCTAAGTGAGTTGTACTTCTAACATTGTTTACATTATTTAGCTTATGTAAAGTATATGTAAATAATTATAATTCCCTGCAAAATTAATTTAACAAAAATTTGCATTTATTTAATTGTTTACATAATATACTTTATGTAAACAATTTGGTAAAGTTAAGTAAATTATGTGTAAATACTTATATTTCTCTGTGAAATTTATGTAGAAATACAATGTTTTCAAATTAAATAAAATTACATATTTACCTAACAAATAATGCAGTAAAATATGTGTAAATAATTAAAATTCCACAAAAAAGTAGTTATGAATTAACATTGATGTAAAAAAGGCTTTTATTTAATAGTTTAAATTTTTACATGATGCAACCAATGCAATTTTAGGTTTATTTTTAGGTTATAAAAATTTTAACTGTAAAATTAAAAATTTACGCATTATATAATAAGCGATAATTGTTTGAAAAGGAAATTTATTTAATAAATAATAAAAATTTAAAAATATATTTATATTTACCAAATGTCATTAATCTAAAGAATGGTAAATATAACCTATTTTGAACTTGACAAAGTTTAAATAATATGTTAACCTAATTAAGCAATTTATTCAATTCTTGACATTTTGTACATAAAGTAAACAATGTAATTTATAAAGTTTTTTGTTAGTATTTTATTATACTAATTAGTATTACTGTAAATATTGAATTTATATTATTATTACATATGATGTAAACAATATGTAAACAATTATATATACACCAAAAATTTTAAAATCGATTTAGGTAATGAATAAAGAAATATATAATAATTATTTAATATTTATAATTTAAAGGTTTTACCCAATGTCGATAATGTAAAGAAAGGTAAATTTATTGATTTTTATAACTTATAACAAAGTGTAAACAATGTAAAGAATGGTTAATTTAAACTATAATTTATATTTCAAACCTTGCAAACTATAAAGTATCAACTGAAACTGTTGTTAATTAAAATAATTAATCAAATAAAGCAGAAGTTTAAATTAATTGACAAAGAAACAGAATTTTAACAACTCTTATTATTACAGATTTTTTTATTTTGAACTAATATCTTTATGAAAATTATGAATCATTTGTGTATTTCTTTCTAAATGCAATTAAATGAGTGGGCTTTTGATTGATTTAATATTAAAAATATCACAAATTTCATTTAAGAAATATAAATTTGATGATGATGAGTATTACTAGAATCTGCGGTTTTACGTGCATACATTGTCGCATTTGTAAAGACGTATAATAAATGAAATGATGATGATGATGTTGCTGTTGATGCTGCTAATGGGGTGGTGCTAGGGTATGATTAAATTGAAATTTATTTCTATTTGATCTATTTTTATGCTGTAAAGCAAAAAAGAATAAAGAATTTAATATTAATCACTTCCTTAGACATACATATTTCCCCGATGATTATACACAAAACAAATAAGAAACTGTTTAATCATAAACAACTGATGACGATTAAAAAATCTATAATTTTAATGGCAAAGAAACCACTAAAGATTTGTTGTTACACTTGTGCCTCCCTTTTTATATACATACATACATATGTTTGTGTGTATTTCATTTTAATTATTAATCCATTTATTTGTGTGTTTTTTTTTTAATTATCAGCAAACAAATATAAGAAATGAAAAACAACAAAAAATGGTATATACATATGTATAGGTATTATTTTGTGGCGCCACATGGCAATCACATTAGTTTTTCATGCTCATGTGTTGTGAAAACCTTTTTTCTAGTCTTATTTTTCCCCGTTGTAGACAAATGTATCACATACAGCATCGATGAAATAATATTCATGCAGAAATCTTATTACCACCATCATCATCATCATCCACAACATCGTCATCATCTTCATCCCCATTTAACCACCCATTTCATGTTTATGCTTTTTTTTTCTTTCTCTCTCTCGTAATTCTACGTTTCAGTAAAACCCACATTTATGACACACAGCTGTGTCATCTTGTTTTTTTGCTTCTACTTTTTGTCAGCTTCTGTTTTTATATGTTTTATAAACAAGATTTTTATTCAAGGAATTTATGGTAACTGCCACACAGCCACTTCCTTCTTTGTTAGCCACCATTTAAATACATATATACATCCACAATCTGCCTCACATTTGCCCAGTGTCTGTTTTACATTGTTATTTAAATTTCCCTACAACTCCCAATTCCTACTGCTGCTGCTCATTTGGGGAATTAATGAAATAAAAACAAAAGCTACAAAACTTGTGAAAACGTCAGTTTGTCTATAATTTTTTTTCTGTTGGTTTTTTGTTTGAATTTTGCCAATTTCTTTTTTGTTTTGCTTTGGCTGGAAAAAAGTTTTTCATTGAGTTTTTATGTTGGAATATTATTTGGTTTTTTGGGTATTTTTTGTTTCCTTTTTTTTTTTTTTGAAGTAATAGAGACAGACTATAATTTGTTAAAGTGTAAATTTTTGTAGCCATAATGTTTTGTATGATTGTATGTGCTTTGGCGCCAGCTGTTTTGTTATATATAGAAATTTTTTGTGTAATTGAGAGCAGTGTTAGATAGATTATGTTTGAAGGAACCAAAGAGAGGGGGTGGTTAGGCAAGGAGACTTGAATTAATCATTTCATTTGTTACATTGTTTGTGGAAATATTGAGGAAATAAATGTTTAAAGTTCAGATGTTTAAAATGCTTGGGTGTCTTTTGTAACACCTTAAGGTATGCTATATTTTATATTATTTTGTATAAAATGTAGTGAAAGAGAGGTTGAAGTGTAAGCTAAAAGCTAACATACAATAGTAATTTAGTTATTAAATTCAACTATTATAATGAGAGCTATAAAAGAGAAACAATGAAAACATGATATTGAGAGAAATATTGAGTCTAAAACAAAATTTCAAAGGTGAATGAATAAAATTTATAAAAATTGTTTAAATTTAAATAATTTGCAAATAATTCTGCATAATACATATATAAATTTTTCATATATTTGCTTATTTTTTTAGCATTTCTCATTTAAGTCAAAACCACAAAAAACGTCAGCACAAAAATTAAATAAATGACAAACAAAATGAAATGAAAAGAAATCAAAGTATTGAAGTAAAAAAATAAATATCAGATTACAACTTAAAAATCAAGTTAATACAAGCGAAAAAATTATATGAAAACAAATACAACAAAAAAAAAAAAACGCAAATATGAATGTTTCACATTAATAGCTGACACCTGTTGACACTTTTTTTTGCGTGTGTAATTTATACAAACAGCCAGCCAGCCAGTCAGCCACAGACAAGCAAATGAAGTGCAAAATAAATATTTCGGGTTTGTATTGAGTTTTGTAATGAATTTTTAACACATTTTTTTTACAAATTTTGCTTAAACGTAAAATTCAAAAATTCGAAAGACCAACAAAAAAATTAAATAAACATTAAATTAATTGGCACATTGACTTATCGAATTTCAGGCAGCTTAAAAAACCAACAACAAAAGAATTCAAAATTAGTTTTTTTGATTAAAAGAAACCTTTGGAAAATACAAAACTACTTTTATTTTGAGAAAAATAGTTTAACCGTAAGAACAAAACAGAATTCGGAATTGTTGAAAGAAAAGCGTTTTGAACTTTTAAAGGTCGTTTAAAAAGTGTTTTGAAATGTCATTAAAAAAGTGCTAAATCTATATTAAGTTTATTTAAATTATTTGGTTAGAGTTTTTAAAATTAAATGCTTTAATTTCATGAAGCTATTTGTATTTCTTGAAAAGAATAAAAAAAAATTCAATTAAACTCAGCTTAAATGGAGCCTAGACTATTATTATAAATTGGAAAGCCTTAAGTTAGGCTATAGATATTAATTTTACACCATTAAAGAATGGGCAAGACAAAGAGAGCACTATGTAGCCTATGTTAGAAGAATGAAACAAAATTAAGCTTAATTTAGGCACTAAATTCAAATATAATATTAACAACTAAGCTAAAGAGAGAGTGAATTTAATATTTCCAATGCAATGAGAAATTCTTGAATAAACATTTTGAAAATATTTACCCTTAATCCAAACATTTTTCATTTTCAACAATAATCATTTTGATTTAAGTTTTTTAAACAATTATATTATATGATTTGATTTAATTGTTTATTTGTTTTTTTTGTAAATTATTTTAATTTATTTATTAATTTTAGGAAATTTTTATTTTTACTGACCATTCATTGTTCTTTTCTCTATATCGCTGGCTTTAAATTGTTATTATTTGTTTATGGTATGTATTAATGTTATTATATTTTTATTGTTAAGTGGGTGTTCATTATTGTGTGTATTTTCAATATTTGTTATTATTGTTGTTTTTTGCTTAATTTATAATAATAAACAGGTGTGTTGGTGCTTTTTTTTGACGGGTATAGACTTTTGTATAATTTATACTTTATAATTGTTTAAATTACACAATAATTTGGGGTTAATTTTTATGGTCATGTGTGTGTGTGCGTGTGTGTGTATATTAAAATAAGTTTTATAACTGGAATTAATAGCGTAAATAGTTGTCTAGACTTTAAGGGAAGAATTTGCATAATAGGTGAAATGTAGAAGACATAAATAAAGAAATGTCGACCGACGGCTTTTTGCAAAATTTTGTAGAAAATAATTTTGTTAATTTGTTGTAACTAAAATGTACTTAGCTAATTAATCAAATGACCAATATTTCAGATTTACTTTAAAAAATTTAATTAAACTATAGATGGTAAGGCAGATCTGCAACAAAACTGACAGTTATTAAAACTAAAGAGATAATTGCAAGTCAAGTGTATTCATTAAGCTAATAAAGCGATTTAACATGAAATCTTTAAAAATTCATTATACGTTTTTATTTATTTACTATGATCTCTAAACTTTAGAACTATTTACAACATTAATATATCAAGATTTTTAGTTTATTTAAGAGAAAGTCAATTTAACATGTAAGTTAAAAAATTTAACTAAATAGAAATAGTTATCAAACTATAAATGGCAAAGCAGATCACTAAAATTTAATTGATCTCTAATCTAGAGAATCTTTAGCCAGATCATTGCAGGGCAAAAACGAATTTAAGAGGATAGAAAAAAGTGCTATGTAAAATTGGTCGTTGCTTAATAATATTATTTAAAAAATTTAAAAAAAAAAACAAAGTTTTGAAAAAGTTCAAAAATATATAAAAAAAAAATTCTAAAAATTTCAAAACATTTTTTTCAATAATTTCAACTTTTGTGCAAATTTTTAATAGTTTTAGAAAACTATTAATACGAAAATTATAAAACTGCTTCTAAATTTTTGCAAAGTTAAAGACTTTTTATAATCTTTATAAAAATCAATAAAAAGTTTTAAAATTTTCTGAAATTTACCAAAGAAAAATCAGTTAAAAAAATTTTAATTTTCAAAACTTTCTGAAATTATTAAGTGAATTTTAAAAAGTTTTATACATTTTTATAAAGCCAAATACTTAAACTTTTTATAATCTATAAAAAAAAAAGAAAGTCAACAAAAAGTCTTAAAATTTCCAGAAATTTAACAATAATTTTTATTTCTTTTTCAGAATTTCATAAAATAATAGCAACACATCAAATTTTACAACATATTTAAAAAAAATATGTTGCTCGAAAGTTTTTCTTGATGAGAGAGAGTTCTACAAAATTATAATAATTTGCATTCATTTCAAACAATAATTTGTTGCGAAATATTTATAAATATTTCTTATTTAAAAATAAAAGTCTGAACAGACTTTCAGAGTTTAATAACTGTGATAATGCCGACGCTTTTTGAATAGTTTCAAAACCTTTACTAAAAGATCGCATTTTAATAATTATCTCAACTAATTAAACTGATCAACAGCTATTTAATTGCAAATACGTACTACACTTCAAAATAAAAGGAAGCTAAATATTAGTATGAATTACAGACTAAAATCTTTTGAAGATCCCCTTTTAGTATCTGAAGATCAATTTAAAATTCAAAAGAAAAATTAAACTAAAATCATATCAATACAAATCTTTATAAAAAAGAATAAGTGAGTACATATTCACAAATAAAAAAATCTCATCACCTTATAAATATAAGATTTTTAATTACTAAAAGTTTTAGCCTTAAATCTGGGGTTAGGAAGTGATCCTCAAATTCGATAGAACAACAAGTTATAAATCTTAAATTAAAATGATGTTAACAAACATTAAAAAAACAATATACTGTAATAAATAATCGTTTAATAACTTTCAATTTTATATAAAATGGAACAAGTGATCATAACCAAATGAAAAAGATCAAACAGACTGATTGGGTAACTTAAAACCTGTAATATTAAGCCAATTCTCTTTGTGTATTATAAGTATTTAATAAATTTTAATACAAATTAAATAAAAAAGTTTTTCAAACTTACCTTTCATTATAATCGCTGATAACTCGGAAGCATTTAAATGCATATAAAGATTTTCCGCAGAGGTTGTAGTGGATGTTGTTAAATCAGCAGCCATATCAAAGCGAGGTATTTGTCACTAAATAAATGATGTATATAATAATCCCAATCAAAAGGTTTCAAAATTGTAAAACCTTTGATAACCAAAATTGTATCTTAGAAGAAGTAATCCAAAGTTTGTTCTCTTTTTGTTAAAAAAAAGTAGCGCGTAATCCAAAAAATATAGGCGGGCGTTTGTTTGTTTGTTGAAATATATTTTGCACTTAATGCTTTTCTTTAAGTTGTTTGTTTATTTCAAATTAAATATGTAATTGTTATAAAACACCACACTTTAATAATTTGTTAATACATTTTTAACAAATTCTATTTCTATATTTTACCATTATTGTATATTGGAAATCTTCTTATTTTTAAATATATATGTTTGAAAATGTAATTTTGCACAATTGATTTTTTTTTCTCAAAAATATTTTTTATCCAAAAAAAATATGTTTTATATTTCCGTTTATTTGCTTATTCCAAATTATTATTTTCTTTTCAAAAGAACAACATGTGTTGTATTAAACTTTATACACACTCACTATCAACATCCGTCAGCATTTGTAGTCGTCAACGGACTGAATTGTTTGCAAGCACCACTCTACGACAAATGCTGTATAAACACTTTGCGTTCGCACAAAAACTTATGGCCCGGCAAAGCAAGCAAGCAATGGCCCGCCCGGCTTTACTAGCAACTTAACAATGAATGATCGATCAAACCTGAAAGTCATACTCTACACGAACTTACACACAAACTCTTAAAAACAAACACCCACTATATAATAAGAAAATAAAAAAACAAACACTAAAAACTACCCATCGAACAAACTCAGGCAGGTTGTGTATAGTGAAGCAACATGTTTGATAAGTTTGAAATGACTCAACAAATGTTTAATGTTGAAGAGATGTATTGTTCTTATTCTGGGTTTGTTTGCATCTTCTTGCAACAAATTTGTATTTTGCATACACGATGTTGCTGTTGTTTTGGCTCTTCTTAATTGGCGCCTGCATTGAAGACATTTTATTCATGGTTGTTGATATAGAATTTATGCATTTCTTGTTTGACGTTGGATACGGTTCGTGTCGTTCGTCGTTTTTACAATTTCTACATTTGTTCATGTTCGTTGGTAATCGTGTTTGTGTATAATCACACCTTTTTTGTTGTAGTCGTTCGTATTTTTTCACATGTGTTTGTTGTTGCTATAATTGTTATGCTGCATTCGTGTGTTGAAATTTATGAATGAAAATTGTTTTATTGCTGCTGTTGTTTCTTCTGGCAGCAGTTTGAGAAACAGATTTCTGAACAGTCAACATTTTTCTAGCATGCGATATTTTCCTATCAGCTAGATGTCATTTAAATTAAAGTGCATGAGTACCTTTCTTGCTATTATTACCTTTCGAATAAGTTAGTATGGCTTGGAAATTATAAGATAATGAACATACATACATATACTCGTACTTATTTTTGTTTATAAAATTGAAAACATTATTGAAAAAAGCTAATTGATTTGATTGCAAAGTTATAAGGCTTTGTTTTAATGATATTAATTAGTATTAAGAAAAAATATACATGTATGATTTTTAATTTAGTATTTTATACAGGAAACCAGGGAGACAATTCAGAACCAGCTCTATTTATAACCTTAGGGGATACTTCAATTAAGTCAAAACAAACTGACAACAGTTTGTGAAGATTTTTATACTTCCTTTTCGAATTTATTACGGCCACAAATGTTTTAAAAAGTCATCAAAAATTGGACGTCCAGAGTTCAGTTTATATAAAAAGAGGCTTAAGTTTTCGAGCAATCACCAAAACAAATAAACTAATAACATGTTGTAGCAAATAAGCCGGATTATTATGCTAAAAATAAAAGTGGCTGCCAGAAAGCTTTCTCACAGTTTAAGATTATTAAATTACATATTATTATTGATTATTATTGAGGTAAAAGTGTCCAAATCAACCATAAGTAGACTGCTAAAAAATCCCAGACTATTACTCTACAAAAGATGTTGTCTGTGACAAGGCTACTACTCCGCTAAAAAACTGCTAGACTTGAATTCGCTAAAAGAAACTTATAACCTAATTAGAAACAGGCAAGACAATAATATTTGTTAATATTTGTACTATTTGCCTTATTTGAGGTGATTTTTCCTAGAAGGAAAAATGCAATCTTGATGGCGCAGATGGTTTCAACAGCTATTGGAGAGACCTACGGAAGGAACTACGATATTTTGTAAAACGAAATTTCGGGCGCGGTTCTTTCATGATTTGGGGAACTTTTTGTGAAGACATTATACATACTTGACTTGGTGTTTCCAAGCACCAAAATGAAATCTTATGATTGCAAAAAACTACTATGTCAGAAATTTGTGCCATTTTTAGCACGACAAACCAAGGGATGCTTATCAACAGGGACGCTACAAAAGTAGACCGATAGTGACAATTTGTTTGACAATTTTCGCTATAAATTATTACCCCCAGAAAAGTAAAATCTAAATAAGTAGCATGTGTGTTTCCGTATTTTCTATTAATAAATACAATATTTTATACACAAAATTGAGTTCAGAGTGTTCTGTAAAGGTGGATTCACCCATTCGTTCTTAACAAAAATTTTGTTCGAACAATTTTTTTTTATATGAAATTTGACGGCTCTCTTTTTGAGAGAGAGAAAATCTTTTTTACGAACTTGAATTGGTTTAATTTTATATTTTTTCTGGACAAAAATAAATTGAGTTACCAATAGGTTGCATTTTTTTTTATACAAATAACAATGCCTTATATGGTGTTCAGACATGTATTTTTAATTGAGTCAATTATTAGTTAATTAAAAAGTGTTCACACATGCTCAATATTGCTAATTTAATTAGCGTTTGACAGCAGCTGACAAAAAAGAATACAATTACAGTGCACTCGGGAAAGCGTCAACGCTCGTTTACGTCAACTTCCCAAAACGTCAACCCTTTTTTTACATTACCTACTCTAAAATTTTATGAAATAAATAGAGAGAAGGTTCTCTTTCAAATGTTGGGAAGAAAAAAAAAAAACAGCAGAAAAAAATAACAGATTTTTTTAAATTTGTTTAACGTCAACATCCGCGGGCGTTAATTAAAAAATGTCAATTAAAAATGCATGTCTAAACACCATATTATGTATATCCATGGCCATCAGCAAAAGCAACTTTCTTTTTCATTAATTTTGAATTTATATCTGTGATTTTGAATACACAATACTTTAAAATAATTCGTTACATATTTGTATTTTGACACTTCAAACCCAAAGCAAAATAAATCAATGGCCGCACTTGTAAAATTAATAGATTTTGTTTACATATGTAAGCTTTCATATTTTAGAAAAATCGTTCGAAATGGGTGAATCGTGCTGCAAAAAACTCTCAATAAAAAATTTTTCTCCAGAAAATATTTTTGTTAAGAACAAATGGGTGAATCCACCTTAAGGCTGTGCGGAAGATTATATATGTATGTATGTACATTGTACATATATGCTGTTTGAATTGTAGGGTATCTTATAAAAAATTATAATTTTTTGTTTTCATTTTAGTTTCTTTGCTCAAATATATCCATATGAATGCAAACTTTTTTTAAAAGAAATTTATAAAAAAAATATTTATTTAAATTTAAGCAATTTTTGTTTACACAATAACAAAGTATTTGCCTTGTTTTCTAAGAAAGTCTACCATGAATATATTATTTGTCAAAAGTTTTCTATATTTTTAAAGAATAGACACAATTTCCTATCCATGAATTCTAAAGTATAAAAACTACACAAACAAAAACCATATAAAAATACATTTCCTAATGCAAAACCCTTTACCATTAACGCCATGCTTTTACTGTATGTTAATTTCCAACTTTGACTCGTAACGACTTTAAGATTATACAACTCCCTTGCTTGCTCACCAAACAGCCATGTGGTGTTATGAACGTGTACGAATGAACGCACTTAATACTGGACAATTGATTTGCAAATGATAGAAGAAAATTGCGAAAAGAAATTCTAACAAATCTTAAAATAATCAAAGATTCATACCTCCAAAAAAAAAAAAAATAAAAAAAAACCAAGAATAGAATAATATAAATACTGGCCAATGCAAATAGATAAATATTTATCAGTTTAAAACGTAGCCAGCTTAGATTATACAACATACTTGAAGATGAAGAGATGCAATGCAAAAGTAATGTAATGTAATCATTCCAGAAACTATATTTATGCAGGCATGCTGTTGTAACTGCATTTATAAAGAACTCACACACCGCCTTAATGAATAAATAAGAAGAAAAAAATCGAAGACGAAAAAAACACGTTGGAGTTTATTTTTTAGGTTGGCTGTTTGGCTGGGATCTGCGACTAGATCTCATTATCCAAAGACTCCAGCAAGACGCCCGGAAAACAACAACATAAAAAAACAAAAAGAGCTTTCGTAAGAAGGATCAGCAGCAAGCTTATAATACAAATTAGCAATTGATATTTTAATGCTAATTCCAAAATGTGCAGAGATGGGATAATCCAAATCATCACTTGTTTAAATTATTCATCTACTTATAAAACCACAACCTAAAAGGCATATATTACCGCAACAGTTGTGCAATGCCAATGCAAGATTATATTGTTGTTATATGGTTGTGGTTGCCTAGAGAACGTGCTGGCTGGCATTCTGGCAATAACGTCGGAAAAGTCATAAGCAATTGGTAAGCATCAGCCAGTAAACTTTCAATGATTATGTGAAGATGTGTATAAATAGGTATGGATAATGCTGATGAGGAAAGTTGGATTTTTTTTTAGATTCTTTTGAAAATTTCATAAAAATGCCGCCACCGTCATTACGACTCAGCGCTCTAACACACAATACAATGGTGATGCAGCAGTAGCAGCAACAACAACAACAAATAAAAAAGAACAACCACATTTGTTGTTTGCATCAACATGTATATGACTATGATAAGTGCAACATGCGGCATTTGTTATATGGTTGCGAAAACAAAACAAAACACATACAACAAATATAAAAATAAAATTAAAAAAAAAGACAAAAAACATTGAATAACAGAAAGAATTTATGAATTTTTTTCTCAAATGCGCCCACTGCTTGTTTTGCATGGATTTTTGCCAATGAAGCATGGTTTGTTGCAGAGTTGTTGGTGCTGACATTGCTGCTGATGATGTTGTCGATGTGTGGTGCACTGGGTTCATGTTTTTTTAACTCTGCGTTTTTAGGTTTTTCTGTTCTGTTCTGTTCTATTCTGTTCAGTTCTTTCTTTGCTTCCACTTCATCTGTTAATCGAAGGTTTTAATAAATGCACTCTTGTTCTATGGTCAGGCACGGCAAATGGTTAATAAAACTTCTGATTTTTATGAAACATTTTGTGAAGAGCTATATACTTTCATATGGGCATAATTTGTAGAGTGTTGTGTTTGTTTTTTCCCAAAATTATTTAAAATATTTGATTCATTAATGCAACGAACTATAGAAGTGTTTTTTCGGAAAAATTGTGCCCTTATTCCCCGTCTTGACAAACCAACAATTTGTTAACTCAATAAAATTTTTTCTTATCCGCACATTAATTTATCACGTGTGGACAACTTTTGTCGATGTTATGTTTTTGTTCAAACACTTCTTCACCCAACTAGGTCTGACATCAAATGTAATTTTCACATAAAAAGATCGACATTTTAAACTATTAACACAAACATCGACACGTTTTCCTCACACAGACGATATGAACAAAGTATGTAAAGGGTAATTTTTTTAGCAACTTCCTTTTTGGCAAGATAGTTAAAAACGAATAAATTTTATTATTAAAATTCTTGCTCGGTTAAAAAAGTGCACGTTGCTCTTTTACAGGAAAATTGTGTTCAATGACACAGCTCATTTCTGGTCGAATAGATACGTAACAAAGCAAAATTGTCGTATTTGCTGCAAAGAGCAGCCAGAAGGATTGCAAGAACTGCCTATGCAAACCGAAAAATGCACTTTTTAGTGTGAATTATGGGCCGGTGGTATCATTGGACTCTACTTTCTCACAAACGACGAAGGCAGAAGAGATAAGATGATTACAAATTTTGTTGTGCACAAAATTGAAGAGCTAGTACGTGGTATGCTTGCGAAACAATGGCCCAATTGAGAGGCGAGTTCGGTGAACTAAACTGTTCATGTTTGGGGCCTGTCAATTACCCGCCTAAATCGTGCTATTTTTGGTGGTGCAATGTTAAGGCTCATATCTATATGGCCCAGCCTGCCATGGTTGACGAACTGGACGCTAATAAATTGAAGAATTTATTTGTGAGATACCGGCCGATATGTTGGAGAGAGTATGCTAAAATTGGACCCAGCGTATGAACCATTTTTCTAAAATTTATTTCGTACATTTCTCTAAATTGTGTGTGATTTTTTTAATCAATTCATAAAATTCTTTAAAAATTACTTTTTAGAAACAAAACTGAGTTTAATGTTGTAGATATGAAGATTTTTTTTCTTTAATTTTTCTATCATCAGTTCACTTAAAAATATCATTACAGTTTGCAAATTTAATTATTAAAATACAAATTAAGGAAAATAAAATAGAGAAAAAACCCTACTTATGTTTTTCTTTTAAAGAAACTTTAATGTTAACAGCTTCTATCAAATTTATCGCTGAAATCGTAAAAGGAATTAACTGTGCTAGTGTTTTAAAATAGCATAACTTGAAGATCTATTTCGATCTTTGAATTTCTCTATAAGTCCCAATTTACCGGAAGAAATTTTTTTTTTAAAATTAAATTACATTTTTTTTTTAATATAATTAACAAATACAAACTGCGAGACTTTTTGGCTTATCTGCAAAAAACATCACGCAGACTGATAGTCCGGCAAACTATCGCATAGTCTATCGGGGCACATATCTTGTTTAAAATTTCTTTATAAGTTAATATTGAAATAACGTCTATTTAAATTATAAATTTAGATAGATTTTTATTTTGAATGATTTGTAATTTTTTAAATATAAGTTTTGGCACATTTTGTAGACCAAACTTGGCATCTATACGTCATTATGGGTCGAAAACACGTTTTATATAATAAATATTTATTTTTGTGCTCAATTTTGACTTTCGGTTGAGCAGAAGGTAGACAGACCACCTAACACATCTCACAGCTTTGTTGTATATTAATTTTTTTTCTAGTATTATACAAAAGCACTTTATGGACGTGTTCAATCCTGTACCGTTAGTGGAATTGTTGGAACACTTTTTGGAGAATTAAAGGGTTGTTCCTTCATTAACTTTAATTTTCTTTTTTTTTCTGAAGTAATGTTGCACATGCACAATAGATGTTTTTATATTTTTGATAATTGAGTTAGAAACTTTTTCAGAGGTATATATTGCATATAATAACGTCAATAAGACTGAGTCTTAAGGAACACCAGCCGTGATAAAATGTGTGATATGTCATTTTCATTGTCTACGACAAACGTTCCGTCGAATAGAAAACTGCTGATAATTTTTTGTAGATAAATTGGATATCTAAATTATTTAGGCTTATAAACGAGAATTTTATGCAATATTAAATTGAATACTTTTTCAACGTCTAAAAACACAATTCCCGTGCTTTTATACAATTTATCAGTTGAGAAGATTTTTATTTGGCTTGAGTTCATGAATTTTATAATTCAAAGAATACCGTTGTAAAGTAATATTTTTAAACAATTGGCACATTGGAATGGATTTTCTGCCTGCCAAGGGCATCATCAGCAATGTTTTTTGTCCAAGCTCTACTTTTAAATATCATCTATTTAACACACCATTATTGAGAAATTGATTTCGGGAATTAATCATACTTCTTTTTACATGTTATGAGTAAAGCTATGTGTCCACGATGGTCAGATATTACAACGTTGTCCGAAAAATGTGCAGAAAATGTCTAACAACCGTGTAAACTTAAAATTTTTGTCTTCCAACGTTGTAAGAAAAAGCATTTTCAGTACATTGGAAGACAAAAACATTTTCAGACATCTAACAATCGTGTAAACACACAATTTTGTCATTGTCATTGTTTTAAGACAATTGACAAACACTTTTCATTGTCGTATGTGCAAAGTTTATGCATCTGACAATGACAGCATTGTCATAGAAATTATTTCTAAATGCAACTCTGTATATACATAAATAATAAACAAACAAGTGTGCATTGATAAAATTTTTGATAAAAGTGGAAGAAAATTAAAGAATTAAATTAAAGTGTGCATTAATAAAATCTTTGAAAAAAGTGGAAGAAACACACACACAGAGCTGCAAACCTAATTTGACAATGCCACACAACAATCTGACAACCGTGTAAACTGACAATTTCGGTTGACAGATAAATACATTGTGTGACAATTGTGTGCAAATAAAATTGTTAGTTTTCTTACAGTCGTGTAAACTGACAATTTACCTTTTGTTACGAATTTTTCAATGTCAGTACAATGATAGCACATTGGTAGATATGACAACGTTGTAATATCTGACCATCGTGGACACATAGCTTTAGAACGAAATTTACAAAGTGCATGAATTCTTTTTATTATTATTACATTTGTATTTACTACAAAATTATTATAAAATGATGAATTATCTCGTCTTGTTGAGTTTTATAATATTTTCTTCGAAATCCGAATTGTTCATCTTTTAAGATATAGTTATTTTCGGCAAAAATTAGGATTTTTAACCCGTTTCAGAATGGGTAACACCTTGGCATATTTAAAAAAATTAGGAAAATAATCATATTTAAGACACCAGTTAAATATTTTAGTAACAAGACTGCATAATGATTTAGGCATTTTTTTTTCCAAAATAATTGGTTAAATAACAAACCTTTGCATTTTTTAATTTATTTATAAAGAATTTGACTTCTTCCGTAGAAATAACATAAGTTTCAGCGTTTTCCTTGAGAAATCCTTAATAGAATAACCTTTCTCAGCGGATTATGAAATTGTTGTGAACATTCCTTTAGACACATTAAGAAAAAATTGCATTTCCAACCTGCAGAAGCAGCTCATTTAAATGTCGTTTCCATCGATTACGAAACACAATAATTTCTCCTACTTACTTTCTGGAGCCCTTTTTAATTTTTGCTTAATATTGTTCCTTGCTATACAATTTTTGCTAACCAATACACTAGCGCTAGCACACGTATACACACAACAAGAACACTCATCTAAAGGAAATATGGTTTAAAACTTTACCATGACTGCTTGGCTGACTGAATGACTGGCTGTATAGCCAGTTGCTTGGCTTTGAATTTGGCGTTGGTTATATAGCTAAAGCAATGGTTGTGGTGGCATGCTTGTTTGATTGTAGCACTTGTACTTATTTTCATATTATATATGATGGTGTATGTGTGGTAGTCAAGCAATAAGCGGCAGCAACAGCAGCACATTCCACAAAAATATGACACAACTGGCGCCGCACGGACCATTGCCAACTGCTGTCGTTTGTTCGCTCAATGTTGCTGTGTGTTTTATGTTGTCGTCGTTGTTGTTGTTTTTGTTTGCTGTACAAGTACATATTGCATTGTGTGCGTGTGTATGTGAATCTGTTGTTTGCCCGATAACTTCTGCTGTTGCTGTTATAGTTATTGTTCTTGTTGTTATTGCCTTGCGATATTAAATAAATGTGTGAGTTTGTTACTGTTGCAAACAAAATATTGTACATGGTATAGAGTTATATTCTGATTGCAAAAGCATGTTAAAGTTGTAAGAGTTTAGGAGGGCTGTTAAATGAATCTAAAGGACTATTTTCAAAACCGCTCTTCCCACTTAATGCGTATTGACTATGCATCAACATGTTGTACTGGTGTTAATCAAAATCAATCATTGTGATCTTCTAGTTCTTATTATAATACCCAAGATAAGATACGTTAGAAAGACTGTTATGTTATCGTCTATCAAGTTTGTAAATCCATTTTAGAGATAAGTTCGACAACATTGTCTCTGCTCTAGTCGTGCACAATACGCTCAACAGTAGCTTGAAGAAGTCCTTGATCAGCCTTTTTCAACAAGAACTTTGTTTTCCAACCAGAACATATTCGTATATCATAAAAGTTTTAACATTGTACATACTTGTTGACCTATCAGCTTTGGCAATTCTTACAATGAATTAAATTTGGCTCGAAAATCGAATTAAACTATTATAAATTCAAAAATTCACTGGATCTGTAAAATCTACATTTCGTAAATTTCGTGATATTTTCATAATTGTTCCTCTGAGACAACAATTAAGAATATGGTCGACAAATTTAAGACGACTGGCAGGTTACATAATGTGCCAACAACAAAGCGTGGTGACTCCGTCATTTTGGGTGCCCCGATAGACTAGGCGATAGTTTGCCGGACTATCAGTCAGAGGGTTGCGGGTTAGATTCCCGCCAACGACTCTGGGTGTTTTCTGCAGATAAGCCAAAAAGCTTCGCAGTTTGTGTTTGTTAATTATAAAAAAAGAAAAAAAGAGTGACAATATCACAGCCGTGAGTAGAAGAGATAATCATAATTAAAGAAGATCGCGTTAAAGAAGATCATAATAAACTTCACTTTGTCAGACAAAAAGAATATGGTTGACAAATTTAAGACGGCTGGCAGGTTAAATAATGTGCCAACAACAATGCGTGGTGACTGGGTCATTTAAGTGACAATATTACAGCCGTGAGTAGAAGAGAAGATCATAATTAAAGAAGATCGTGATAGAGAAGATCATAATTAACTTCATTTCGCCGTAGATTCACTGAATTCTTTTTTTGTCAGCCAAAAAAGTTTGAAGACTAGCAACTGCATGAAGAATGTTGTCAAACTCGACAAGAGCTTGCAAAATTATTGGGAGACATTTAAGCAGCAATTTCAAAATGTCTTCCAGCATCAAGACTCATCCAAAAGCAGGAAAATTGAGTACCATATGACTTAAAACCGAGACTTTGAAAGGCGATTTTGCATGTCCTAAATGCTGCTTAAACACTTTAAAAGCCAATCAGTTTTGCACTGAGCCATAACATAAGAGATCGTATGCGAAGCCCGGCCAACCAGGCATATCGACACCAAAACCAAATATCCATAACGCTAAGGTAAGACTCTGTATTTGATGGGACTGAAAGGATCCTATCTATGATGAGCTGCAACTTTAGAAGCGAGCATTGGCCGAAAAATGCACAGATTTGAAATTGGCTTGATTCGTTTTCGGTCTCAAAGGACCGATGGCGAGACATCGATATGTTACTAAAAAGATGGGAGAATGCCATATCTAACAATGGGCAATACTTTGAATAAATTTTTATTATACAAATGTTTCAAAATAAAAGCTACAAATTTAAAAAAATACCCGCATTTTTAAGATATGCATGCAGTATACTCTTACGAGAATCTGTTCAAATATACATATGTATATATATCACACAACCCTCGCATTTAAGTGCATTTTATTATTTGTAGTTGATTTTTATTTTGAATTTTCTTTTTAAGCATTGACCAGTGGGTCCTTATGATTGCAATTGCGATTTTCTTAACCAAAAGTCCGTCCATTATTATTCATCCATACGTTTGTATGCTTGTTTACTGCTGCTTCCTACCGACCGACAGTCATGGTCAGTCGCTAATATTGTAAAGCTTTTGTGTCCACATCATTGTTTGTTCCTGATATGAGTGCGCTATTCCAAAGTAACCATCGTTTCAAAACAATGTTTGCTGTGTGTTGTGCCCTCAAGTGTCGCATGCTGTTTTTGGCAGTCTCTACAAAGATGAAACAAAACGGTGGAGGTTACTCTTCTTTTTCGGTTTTTATCTTTTTTAAGTTCAATTCGAAATTTTATCAACTGTGTTTGTTTTCTTTTTTTTTTCATTTTCGCTTTTTTGCGTTTTTTTGCCCTTACCTTTATTATAATGCGTTTTGTATTTTCAATTGTAACGTCATTGTAAAAAGCTTTGGGGAATTGTTTTCTTATTTTTTCGATTTCAATATTGTTTTCATTTGTAAATATTTCGCTGACTATCAGCACTGAGCATTGATGTTACAAGTTTCCGTTGTTGCTGTTGTTGTTTTTATAAATATTGTTTGTAGCTGGGGCGGCTTCAGCACTATTGTAATCAGCCTTCAATTTCATTTGTTTATTGTGTTTTGTTGGGTTGCAGCCTCAGCGTACGGGTGTTGTTTGAGGTGGCTCATTTTGCTACTTGGTAAAATGTAAAAAAAATAACTTAAGTTAACTTAAACGAAGGACCCGGAATAACATAGTGTTTTTGATGTGTGTTTGTTTTCTTTAATATTATTGTGAAAATGGTCACATATGGATCGGTGTTTTCCTTTTATTATTTTTTTTTTGCGTATTGTTTATTATTTGGAGGATTTCATTGTCATGATAAGAGTGTGTCTGTTTTTTTTTCAAAATTATTGCTGCTTTTATTTTGGGGGAATTCATTTTAATAAGAATTAATTGAAACATTGTAGATATTGGCTTTTGGAAATAAATTTAAATATTGAAGATTAAATTGAAAGTTAAGCAATGTTTTCTGGGAGTGTCTTTTTGGGAGTTTTAAAGGAAGATAAATAAATACATATTTGATAACTCAAATGAAGTCGGATAAAATTTTGTTTTTAATTGGAAAAAAATCAATTAAAGAAAATAATCTTGGGTAAATGATCAATCTGAATATATAAAAAAGGATTCATAAAAACAATGTTAACTTTAGCCTCTCCATAATCTACTGCTTTGAATATCAGGGCAACGAGGAACATTTTTATATTTCTTTTCATTTTAGAGTTTCAGTGAAGATTTATAACCAGTGCATATGCGTTTAGCCGCAAAAATAATTATCAATCAGATAACATTAATTAATTACTAATCCTAGGATCAATCAATCCTCCCCTTGGTTTATATGAAATCAAGTCAAGTTGTGTTGGCGATATTGTCTTCAATAGATCTTCGATACATTTGACATAAACTTAATATTTGTTATAGAATAGATAAGTGACAAAGCTCTGGAAGTGGTCCTTTATAGAACCAAGTTGACAACAAAATTAAAAAAACATAATTTTTTTACGACAACATGAAATTAATTGAAGGGTTTCTACTAGCAAAATCGTAAGAGCACTATAAATCGTATTAATTTGCCATTGATTTTTTAATTTGGACGGCAAAGTCGCATTATTTTCGTCTATGTGTTTAAGATTTTTTGAATTCGTTCCATGTCGCTAAGTTGCCTGCAAGGAGGACAAGCAAATGCAATTTTCCGTAATGACCAGATAAGCGATGAGTATGTTATATCATCTATTAGAGATGTAGACCCCAAGATGAGCGTATGTGAATGTTGTCTTTTAGTAGACTTTTTGAAGACAAGATGAAATTTGCAATTAAATTTTGGCAAAATGGTGGGTCTATTTCTAGACCTGGCTCTGTATAAACTCTATCATTAACTTAACCCTACATAGCCGTCATGTTAAAACCACATGCCAGTGATATCTAAGTATATAATCAATGAAAAAGAAAATTCGAAAAAAAAATGGCCCAATCACGCCTCTAGATCACCTAGCGCATCATGCAGTGACATGTTCAGCATGCAATGGCTTCGGCTATTTTGCTTGTTGATTCACACAAATAAAAATTAAAATTTTCAAGAAACATCAACGGGTAAAGTGAATAGTCGGCTGGCTTCAATTCATGCATCAGTCAAATCCTTAAGCCTCAGTTAGCCGACTGTAACGGAATGAAATGTAATGACGTAAAAATGTAAGGAAATTCTATTTCTTACAGATTCATACATTACTGTGTTGCGTTACTTTACATCTCCATAACCATTTGCATTACTTTACACATAACAATATCCATCAGCTGTTTCTTACTGTTGCAGTTACATTCCATTACAGTCGGCTAACTGAGGCTTTAAGCGTTATAATCGTTGAAGGCAAAATCAGTGATACTGTCCGCCATATCATAGTTTACGACAATAGAGTGGGTATTGGATATAAGTTAAAAATGTGGAATTTGTTAAAATTTTTAGCATTTACTTTGAAACATTTGTACAATAAAAATTTATCCAAAGTATTGGTCATTGTTAGCTATGAAATTTTCCCATGTTGTTGGCAACATATGGATTACACGCCAAAAGGACTGCTCATATTTTGAGGCCAAGAATGAATCAAGAACATTTTGGATGCATTCGTCTGAAGTGAAGCGTATTTCCAGAGAGAGTGTTTCGCATTGATCGAAACAATTAGTAGTCCAACGGGACAAGGTCTGGACTATAAGGCGGGAGCGACAAAATTTCCCAACCACTTCTTTCTTAATAGTTTTTTTAACAGGTATTGCAATATGTGACTGAGCGTTGTTATGATGGAATATTGCGATTTCAAGTTGAGTCGCATATTCTGGAAGTTTTTCGGTCAATGCTCGCTTCAAAAGAATCAGTTGCATTCGGTAAAATTACCCTGTGACGGTTAGATTCCATTAATAAATAATACATAGGACCGCTTTGGTCCCACCAAATACAGAGCATTACCTTATCGCCATTAATATATATCTTTTTGTCGATTCGGCTGCTTAGCCAGCCTACACATATCTCATAGATCTCTTACACTTCGAGTTATCTTAATGGATCCATTTTTCATCGTTAGTAATGATTCGGTGCTAAAATTATTTCCTTTTATAGCATTTAGGCAGCAGTTCGAAAATGCAAAATTGTTTTCCCGCATACTTTATTGTTTACACTATAGTTAAATAACTAAGTAGAAATAAATGACAGATATGTACCCATCAAATTGACATATAGTAAATAAAAAAAAAAGATTATTATGTCGCATTGGCAATATCCTTTAAAACCTGAAGGAATAAAACTCAATGTCCTACCATCTGTATTTACTGTCAGTTTTATCTTATAACAGCATTGAATAAACATAATCATCAACCATCTTTATCATTTCCTTTTTGTTTTCAAACCCACCAATCTCACTAATCTGTCACATTTAATGACTTCTAAAATAAATCACCACCTATACAATTTACAACTGCATCATACACTTGTATTACTCACTCCATCACGTTTCTGGCCCACACTTGTCTCTCAATGCTAGACACGTAAATAGTTTATAAATGTCCCCATGATTTCATCAGTTTTCTCACTCAATTCATTTAAGAGGAAGTGCATTTCTGTGTCACTCATTCAGCCGCTCAATCACTCAGTTTAACACAAGACTTTTTTATTGCACTAACTTGCATCCTAGTTTGCAAATAAATTGGCATTTTAATTTCTGTATGTTAATGTAACTTCCAATCTCAGCTTGCACAAGTATGACCACCCAATATGCAGTTTTGAAAATAAAAACGAAAGAAAAAAAAAACAAAAACATTTACACTTCTTGAAAATTAACACAAAATATTTATGCACATTTTTTATACTTTATCGAACCTTGAATTTTAAATTCACTGCAATAATCATTGCAAACAAAATATTGTTAAAGTGAGGAGCATAAAGAAGTCTGGGTAGAGAGTTGGATTATTTATAGTACTTGTATTGTTATAACAGATGTGTGCTAAGTTAGTGATGCAAATCGAATTTTAGTACAAATAAAGTTAACATTTTTTTAAAGGGTTTAAGACGAATTTTGGATACCTCGTTTTGTGTAGTTATTAATTTAAATTTATTCATAGTTTTGAGCCCATAAGGTTAAATTACACCAGTTATATTAGTAGAATTGTAATTGATATTTAAACTAGATTAATTTCATTTATCAATCCTCAGAGAATGAGGTAGATCAAACAAGATGGGGAATTGAAATCATAAAAATTCCTTTATGTCTACTGATAGTTAGTGATTATTTACTGGTTAACAATTTGAGCTCTGCGAGAAAGGGTATCTGAGAAACTTTCTCTACAAATTTTGCCGGCTGATTAAAATATAAGTCGTTAATCACTAAATATTAAAATCGCTGGTAAATAGTCGAGTCTGGTAAGAATAGAAGAGTTCATTGATAAGAGAGCATACCATTGCCGTCAGAATTTGATGATTGAAAGGAGTTTAAAAATAGCTACATTAAACTGCATAAGCAGCAGACAAACGATGAGAAGTAGTGACATCACGACTTTACCAAAATATATCAGAATGCCGGAAGATCTAATTAGGGCTTATGTGATCATCAAAATATCATAACTATGGCATAGTCAAAGAACAATTACATCATAATATAAGTCCCAATTTACACGAAGCAATTCTTTAAGCTTAGCTGATTACCTTTTGGGCATCGGGGTGAGAGAAAGATGATTGTGCTAGCAATTCGTGTTACTCTCTTATTTGTATTACATATGTGTGTATACCCTCAAATAAAAATACGACCGATTTAAGCAATTATTGTGCTGTGTAAACATCGAATAAATCTAAAGGAAAAAATTGTATCAATATTTTCAACAAAAATTGCTTCGTGTAAATTGGTACTAATGGAGACGACTTTGATACATCATTATCTAAAAGTCAAATGAAATCAACATGTTCGTAGGGATTTAGTTTTCTTTTTATGGAGCTTTAAAAACAAACAAATGTACTACATAAAATAAGCTGTCAGCCACTGTAGTTACAGAATACTCCTGAATCAAATTGTTGGATCTCAATTACTATTGGGTGTATATTTTAAAAACGGGAGATTTTTTAAAAAATGTTTAGTGTTTATTTAAAAACATTAGTACAATATAAATATATTGAATATTAAATATATTGAAAAAGAAGTCTTCATCTTTTGAAGGTACGAACGAAACAAGCCAAGTTTGTTTACCCTGTTCTGAAGTGAAGCGTATTCCAAAGAAAGCAAACAAATATTACAAACTATAGGCCGGTGAGGCAAAACTTTCCAACCACTTTGTTCTTAAGAGTTTTTAACAGGTATTGTAACATGTGACCAAGCGTTGAAAATATGCTTTGCTATATTTTGGGTATTTTTCAGCCAATGCTTGCTTCAAACGAATCACTTGCATTTGGTAGAGGTACCTTGTGATGGTCTGGCCAGATTCCAGCAGCTCATAGTAAATGGGACCCTTTCGGTCGCAATAAAAACAGAGCATTATCTTAGTGCCATGGACATTTGGCTTTAATGTGGATTCGGTTGGTTGGCCAGGCTTCATATACGGTGTCTTATACTTTGTGTTATCGTAACGGATCCATTCTCCGTAGCAAGTAATGATTTGGTGCCAAAATGATTTTCTTTAATAGCTTTTAGCAGCTTTTCGAAAATCCAAGAACGTTTTTCAGAGTCTCTTGGCTTCAATTCATATGGCAACTAGTTTGCCAGCTTTTAGGTACATCCTTCAGCTCTCAAACGTTTTGAAATTGCTGCATAAGTAGCTCCAAATGATTTTGCAAGGTCTTGTTAAGTTTGACAATTATCTGCCTTCAATTTTGGGTCTTTATACGTTTTTGGCTGGCCTTTTCGATCTTTGTCTTCCATGTCAAAATCTCCACTTCTGAACCGCACAAACCATCTCTCGCACGTTAAAATCGATGAAACACATTCACCCTGAGCTTCCGTGAGCAATCGGCGTTATTCAGCGAAACATTTGTTTAAGAAGTAAATCAAAACGTCCCGCATATGACGCTTTGTTGGCACAAAACTAAAATTTTCGAAGCAAAAAACCTCTTTTTTTAAACTATAATGTTCAGTAACTAAGTGAGAATAAATGACAAGTTCAAAAAATACCCCATTTCTTATGAAACCCAAATAAGTATTCTTGTAATAATAATAAGGGATATTTAAACAAGGCAAAACCCAAAGCTTACTTTAAATCATTTATAAATCATATTTTTCTTAAGAAAAAAAATTAATTTTCCTTGAAACGAAATATTACGCTCTATATGTCTCTTAGATGGGGCTATAACTTTGAAAAAAAAAATTTTATTTAATATAAAAAGTGTGAATCAATTACTATATCATCAACTATCGCTATAGCCAGCAGAATTACATATGTAACTGAAAAGATTTTGGATCACAATTACTGAATGCTGCATTTAAATACAAGTTGATTTTAAAACTATTACTGCTTAAACAGCATAGAAACGGTTATATTTTCAAAGGTTCCAATTTCAACATTTGATTTCTATACTAACACACAAATTCAAAACATTTGGCGTAAAAGTGATCATACTGCATAAAATATATCCGAATGCTTAAATAGAAAAATACTTTGACATGTCACCAGTATACTTTAAATAACGCCATTTATAGTTTTAGAGATTTTTATGTTTCCCTAAATAATTTTTTCCTTTATAGAAAAACGTATTATCCTTGTTGCAATCACAATGACTCACTAAAGATACACCCCCATACTTATTTCGATGCTAGGTACTTACATACTTAGTTTTCAGACAACATCATCAATACATAGTACGAGTTGTATTGTTTAAGTCGTACGTATACTATGAAAAAAAAAAATATGCAGAAAAAAACAACAACAACAGATCAAATCCAAAATGCAAAAAAGACAGAAAACATGAACAACGCATTTGGAAAATTTAAATAAATCCTTCAGAGCAGCTCCCCAATACAATCAGAATACATGTGGCAGACACGTAATGGTTAAACAAACTAGTATAGTATGTATGTTGAAATAATCATACTCGTTGCATGCAGGAGATGGAGGCATGTAGCAGTAGTTTTTTTTTACAATACGAGTATGTAAAATATGTGTAGGTGCATTTAGATTCAGAAGTAGTAGTAGTTATAGTCATCGTTGTCGTAGTTACTCATGTTGGTAGTTTGCTTGTGTACCACAAATGTGTTTTATCAGATGCATGCAACCACGTTTTGTCCAAGGAACAGCAACAGCAGCAGCAGCACCGTCGTCGTCAATAGTACTCATAACAATAAGGATTGTCGGCGTTGTCTTTTTTTTCTTTTTGTTGTTCTCGTTTTATTTAACTTTGTTTACTAAAGTAGAGGTGCTTTTTATGGTAGAGATGTGTTAACAATAGATTTGGAATTGTTATAACCAGAGAGTAGTAGACACTACTACCATTCGACTACTAAGTCTATAAAAGCGAAAGCAGATTCCAATTGTGGCATAAAACAATAAAAACAACAACAATGCCCTTACAATATGTACTATTGTTTTGGCAATTTTCGCATACAAATAAAAGAGCAGGGTTTGTTTTTGGGATTAAATCATTTGTTGTTTTGAAGTTCAGCTAACTCTCAGACTTCTAACACAATTGTCACTCATATATTTAGACATTTTACTACTTACGTTTAGAAGCTTGATTATCATTATTTTAGTTTAGTTTTTCTTTCGGTTTCTTTAGAGGAGGCAGAGATGGCAGTGTTAGGTTTTGTCGGTAGTGATGACCATAGTCGGTGTAGGATTATTTCGAAGTAAGCATGCCATTCGACAACTATGTATGCAGGCTGGTTGGATGGCTGGCTAGCTAGCTAGCTGAATGGCAATGATTGGTACTTTGGGTTGCTGTGTTGGGAAAACAAATAAACGACGAACGTCATGCATATAAATGCAATGTAACATTAACAGCACGTTTCATATGCAAACAATATGCACATGCATGCAAGCATGCAACCATGCATGCATACATGTGTGAATAACGTAAGAATCGAATTGCCACCAACACCACCGCCAGCAACAGCACCAGCATCAGTACCATTGCTGCTATCATCAACAACATCATCTTCATCATCAGCGCCACTAGTCTCTATAATCTGGCGAAACAACAACAATAAAAGCCGAAGCAACAAAACAACAAAAAAAAAAACTTAGGAGGCACTAAGCAACAACATCAGTATTATCCCCCATCATCATAACAGCAGAAGCAGCAGCATCGTTATTTTGTCGGATTTTTTTCCATTCTTTTCCTTCATCATCATCTACTTCTCAGGGTATAAGTGCCAGTTGTCGTGCCACTTAGGCATGCATGCAACAACGACAATAACAACAACAATAGCAACTACAGAAATAGCAAGTTTGTGTGCAAACACATCTGGTCCATAACAACCATACGACCATATTTCACGTAAATTTGCAAACCAACCCAGCAACCATCATGCTAATACAGCCTACGCCAACTTGATTCGTACGTGGCTTATAGAAACAAACAAACGAACAACTCGTGTAAATATTCTGATGATGTCGTTTGCGATTTTAGCTGAAACTGAAAATCTTAACGCATGCATTTCCATTTGCATGGTACAAAAGTTTAAAGTTTACACATATTTTGTGTACATTCGCTTTTTTGCGTAACAGCAGGGTGGCCAAGTGGTGGTATAAAGGAGATAATTAAGGGGTTGCTGATGCCTGAAAAGGGATCGTCTTGGTTCCACATATCCATATACAAATTTGTTGCACTAATAATTGCACTAAGCCCCATAAGCTATAGCTGTCGTAGAGGAGAAGCTGTAACGAATATTATGGGCCAGATGTACTAGCAGGTCAATATTTCACAAACAATTTATCAACTTTTCACTTAAATTCTATTTTTTTGGAAAGAGATAATTGTTTCTGGTCCACAATATCCTTTGCAAATGTCATTATGCAATAAGAAAATGTTTGCAGAGACTTTGCTTTCTTTCTTAAGACTTTGAGCTTTTTGTAAAATATTTGCGCTCTCCTGCAAAGTGAGTGTGCAATGTGTTCCACAAAGCATTTCTGTCTTATCACTTTTCGCTTTGCATTGCTAAATACAACTTAATAAAATGTGTAGTTTTTTTTTATAAAATTTTTGTAAATAATTGTTTTCTGTTTTTTCTTAATGATAAATTGTTGAACTTTTGATATTTAATATTAAAGAAATTGTATTTTGCTTGAGTTCATTTTAATTAATAATTCCAAGAATACTATTGTAAAGTAATAGAATTGTAAAGGTACGGCCACACTTGGCAAATACTTGCCGAAAAGGACGTAACCACTAAATAAAATATTTTTAAACTCATTTAAGTATTAAAAAAAAACTTCGTTTATTTAAGACAAGAAACAACAAATACGAGTATTAAGCCTTATTTTATATGATGCTGTTTGATCTTGCAAAACCCTTGTAGAAGAAACAACGTCAAACAAATTTGTGCTAAAACAAGTGGTTATACTTTAAAAGTATTTTTTTGCAATATTTGGAATATATCAATGTTTACATTTCATTTAGACACGGGAATCTGTCTTGAAGAATGCCAAAACTATTTTTAACTATGTATTTTTTTGGGGCAACGATTGAAATCCTCTTCAACAAGGTTATCGGTATTCCGGGGTAATGTTTTTCAGTCCGTAACTAAAACAAGAACATATGGAAATGGATTTCATCCATTGTTATCATCTTTGACTTACAGCCGAATTCCGTAACACGCACTGTAAAATCTGTAGTCTGGCGCGCATATTGTCATCCCACTCAATGACCAGTTACCATACTGGTCCAGAGGAAGGATATCCTCGCGTACTGTAGGCTCATCAATTTGAATGAATGTGCCATCCACGCAACCACAAACCCAAGGGAATCTATCATAAAAAAACTTTTCAGCAATACCACGGGCCAGAGTATTGTATTTTGAAATAAAACGTCTATTATAACATCGATGGATGGTCCAGTAAGCAATTAATTTTGCAACACCATGCATAGCTAGCAACTTCATGGCACTGGAAACCATTTTCGAACCAATGCAAGCACAGTAGCAGTTGATTTTTAGCCGTCAAAGCATGACTGCCCTGTGTTTTGTGTTCTAATTTGTCTGTATATATTTCTATATTATATTTCTCTAATTATATTTAAAATTAAATTTTTATTGAAAATATTGATACAATTTTTTTCTTGAAATTTCTTCGGTGTTCACACAGCACAATTTTATTGCTTAAATCGGTCGTATTTTTATTTGAGCGTATTCACACTTTTGTCTACACATATACAGATAAGACAGTAACACGAATTGCTAGTCCAATCAAGTGTGTTCTCGGTGACTAAAAAGTAATCAGCTTAGCTTAAAGAATCGGGTAAATTGGGACTTTAATTAAAACGAAACCACTTTTTAAAATTAATGTTATGTTTTCTAGTGCCGAAAAATTAATTCAGTCTCTATAATTTCTTTTTATAAACACTTCTTCCGTATCGTCGAACAAAAACTTATGTCTTAACATTTTGAAAGCTTCACATGAATTTGTAAAGCGATCGTTTAACTTGGAAATTTTGAAAAACTTAGCAAAATTTGGTTTTCAGAAATAGAAGTTACTGTTTTATGGAAAGAAACAGCATAATTATTTGCAACATCTTTTCAAAATACTCTTTTCAATATTAACTTTGCACAAGAGAATGTACATGGAACAGAAATTGCAAAGATAATATAAAAATTTAAAAACTTTCCAAATTACACTTATCAATTTCAAATTATCACTTATCAAATAGTATAGATCTGAAGAAGTTTTGCAAATTAACGAAAAACTACATAAAAGCAAAGCTAATAAGTTGTTTTGAGGAATAGGGTCCTGCTTGTAAGACTAAAATTAGCAAATCGATCGATTCTGTTCTTTTCCATTAGATCATTCAGTGATATTTTAGCACTGCTATTAGCCACGGCATATCTCACCGGTTATGATTATTAAGTTGTAGAATTCGCATATCATCATAAAGAAACAACGCTTGTTTCTTAATTTTACACATTTCCAACGGACGTCTATTCCGAGCATGCTGGGCGCACATACCACGTTAGAAATATTTTCACTAACCTTTCAATGTAGGCACGAGCTAATGTTAGGATAAATGTAAAGTACGACCAGAATAGTACTTTACTTATAAGATTATATGCCAGATTGTAGAAAATATACTGTGAGCGGTAAAATAAAGTCAACACCGCATATTATTAAAAGAAAAGCTTAATTATATTAATATAAATAATATTATATTACAAAATTATACTGCATTATTATATAGTTATTTAAGAAAACAAAAACAAAAGCATATAAAAAATTATTGAATTTATATGTAGTAGACAGTGGCATCATACTTATGCAAAAAAACCCTGTCATTGCAAAAGTTGTGGCAATTCTTTTAATTTTTCTATGTTTGACAGTGCAACGAGCATTTTTGGATTTTTTAGTTTTAAAACTTAAAATGTACATTTTCACAATAAGTTTTTGTTGTTTGTTAGACTACCTATAACATTAGTTTTCTTTTTATGGAACTTTGAAAACAAAAAAAAAAATACTCTGTATAAAATAAGCTGTGAGCCACCGTATATGTTTTAAGTTTAGAAATAATGAAGGCTTGACCCTTTATTTATATTCCATATGTTGTATACAACGTTCCAAGTTGGAAATTTAAAGAATCCAAAATTGTAAAATTATCACCGCCCCCTCCCCCCATGCATTATACATATACAGTTGGCAACCTTCACACATTTCCATACACTGTACCGTATATTTAATATTCTCTTGATGTTGTCTGCAACTGGCAATCGTTGGTGTTACCACAATTATAATGGCTTATGCCATTGACGCCAACACCGCCAACAAAACTAAACACACACAACACAACGCAATGCGCACTCGTAAATACAAACAAACAAACATACAGTCAGTCAGTCGTGTCTTTAACATGTTTTGCGACTAAAAAACAGCACCACAAAGAAATAAAACTAAAAATATATAAACAAACCAACATTCGTGTAAAGATTTGCATAAAAAAAATCACAATCAAAAAAAAAATTATGTGCATACGCACAATTTCCACAGTTGGTGGCATTCACGTCATTTCAATACTCAGTGTGTGTGCAAGTGTGCGTCTATATCTTCTACTTGCTTGTAGAGTAAAACTGGGCTCACGACAGCAGCGATTTGCAACAAAAAAAAAAAAAAAAAACTGCCAATGAAAAACGACAAATACTTGCATAACCACCAGAAGCTTAACATTCTCTACATTATTGCTTCTTTTGAGGCAAACAAGAGGTATCATCTTCTTCATATGGATTAACGTAAATATCAACCACTACCATTACCACATTTGTGTTATAGCTGTTGTCGCAGTCGTCGTCATCATCCTCATCAACAACATCATCGTCACCCGTGGCAAAAACAGCACCAATGACGACGATACAACGAGTACGGCCACGACTTCGATGTTGGTGAGATGCACTTAAGTTACCTCACAATTCGCGTAAATTTTCACTTGTTTTTACCTCGTTTGTAGATTTATTTTAGTTTTCAAAAAAAAAAAAAGCCAATACACAGTGGAACAGTTTGTTTAAAATAAGAGCAGGATTAGCTCCGTAGTATTTGGGTAAATATTTATTATTTTATTCTTAAAACGCAATTTCTCATTGCCATACAAGACAATGCAAATAGAATTTCAACATAAGACTCACAGTTTATTGAACAATTGGAATGGTGTATATCGTTTTATTTCCTTATATCAATTATATACTACTAGGAGAATAGGCTTTCAATGCTTGAAAATGTGATTAGGTTAGGTTAAACAGGCAGCTAACTTGGAATTAAATTGGCACACACTTGACAAAAGTCAGAGAGAAGGATAATCTCAGAACTGGCAATCAAAACAAATTCTTTTAACCAAACTATTCTATTGTTGTATTAAGGCGGATCGGATGTCCATTACCTATAAATCTGTCAACTTATTAAATTTTTCCTTTTTCCACTTTTAATTTTCAATTTAGTGACATCTCGCGCGGCATTTCGTTTTCGCATTTCGTTTTCGCCTCTCAAAGTTTCACAATTAAGGGTAGTGAACAACGTGATCTCTTGAGAAACGAAGACCGCGCAATCTGTCAATTCTTGCAGGTAAAATTCGCCTAGACTTTGCTAGGGCCTGTAATTGACATAGGAGATATGAAACAATTTCGCCCTTAGCTACTTCATGACAGGTTCTGCATAAGTCTGAAAGATTTAATCTCGTGTCATAAACTCAAATATGACAGTGATCTGAGATCACAGAATTTTTAACATTCGATCTTAGCCAAGGAATCCGCTACAGTTTCCTGGGATATCTTGATGTCCAGGCATCCAGAAAAGCCCTACTGAGGTATGTCTCGCCATCTAATTAAGGAATAAATTGGATATCGGATGGCCCCCAGAAAGACTTTAAAAGGGATCAGTATATATTCATATGTCTGCATCGAATACTTGAAAACCCTCAGCTTATTTGTGGTCCAAGGCAGAAATCTCAGCGTGCAGATCGTTTAAAAGATACTCATTTACCAGTTAGTGCTAATTTAATTTCGAGCCATCAGTAATGTTCTCGGAACGGTTCTCCATGATCGTTACATTAAAGCTTCAGTCGAAAAAGTGCCTAGCAGTGCAATAGTCGCTGTGTTTCAAGATATGTCCAAAACAGTTGATAATGGTTGCTTGTCCGAAGCTGTTGTTGAGTCGAATGTCTGTATTATAAACAATTTAACATGACAAATAATGCCTTATTTATTATGGTAAAAAAATAGAGTGATGCGCACTACACATGTAATCATCAGTGCCAAAGTCTGTAGAATCTTCTCAAAGGAGGTACGATGTGTGGATAGACCTTAGATACTTGATTGTTAGATGATTTGGATTAGAATGAAAAATCTTTATAAAATTGAAACACATGAAAATATAAACAACAATGACTGATTTAAAGGACTTCTATGAGGTAATAACAACCAATAAATCATAGAAAAAATCATTCATTTTACTCAACCCAAATTCAATAATAATCGTGCATCAAACGGACAATGGATCATGGAACAAATCAATTCGAGTGTATGGATAATTTAAATAAAAAATAATTCAATATAAGTCATGCAAATCATAGAGCAATTTGGAAAAGCACAACAACATTTCAGTGATAGAAGTCTGTAATGCAATAGGGACATAAAACCACTTGACGCTAATTCTTCTTTATTCTTCATTACGTCCATATAAGCTCTCACCTTTTGAGATCATACCAGACAACAAAACATGGATCATTTCGATCCATTGCATCATTTAAGTCCACCAAAATCCATGCAATAGTCGGGCAGTTCTTAGAAAAATTCGGTAAGGTACAACAGAATTTCATTGATAGGAGCCTAAAGAGGAAGAATGAAATGTTACTGGCAGCCAGCGAATATTCTTTATCATCAGTTTCAAATTGTGAAATTAATGGTTATTGATGAACTGATTAAGCTTGTCATTCTTTAAAAAGTAACACTGTGCATTGTTTCCCTTGGCATTTCTTTCCATTCCCTACAAAATCGTGTTGTCTCTATACCGGGATTTATTTGTATTTTACGACTTTTAGAATCTCGTTTTTTTCATGCAACCAACAAACAACTTGCATCATTTGCTTAACATTTGGATTTTTTGTGCGTTTTTTTGCAGCGTAGTAAAATTGTTGCTGTTTTTTTTTTTGTTTTTATTTTTTGTCTTTCATATAATAAATTTAGTTATTGGCTTGATGGGGGTTTCTGTTTTAGCTCATCTTCATCTTTTTCTTCTTCGTCGTTACTCTCAATCTGACCCCACTAACTCTGCGTGGTGTTGGTGGCGATGGCGGCGGCAGCGTCTGTTTTATTTGCTGGCCACTCACTCACTACTGAGTGGTGTCTGTTTGTGTCAGTATCCTTTTTCTTGATTGTCTGATGCTAAACGTACCATACATTTTGTACACCTGGGGTATTTTTGATTACTTTATAGACCAAACAAGAAAATATATAAACAGACGCTCAGACGGACCTACCGTCACAATGAACAATAAGTAGTCAAAGGAAAATGCAAACCGACAGATGAACTGACGGCCGCAAGAACGCAATTCATGTGTGCGTGGGCAATAATCATCATGAACATATTTATTGATTTGCTTGTGATACTTGTTTGATGTGATGAGTTGTTTTTTTTTTCTTTTTTTTTTTTGAGGAGAAGAATACCATGTTGTAAGTTATTACGTTAATAACAAATTGTATCTGCTTTATTCTCCACAGTGTGTGTTTCGCACACAAATTGTTTATAAATAAATTTAAATTGTGATCATTAGCTTTACAGCGAAAAACAAAAAGGGGAAAAGTAATTCAGTTGTTTTGGCTGATATGTTTGTTTGGGGGAGAAGAATGTCAGGTGCGAATGTAACGTGAGATAGGAATTTTTCTTTTTTGCTATAATTGAGTTATTAAGTTGCTTGGGGAGTGTTGTTAATGTTTTAACTATGCCATAACTCCCTCTCGTTTTAAAGTGATGTTGGGGCCAAAAGTGCGTTTTATCGTGGGAAACTTAAATTGTGTTGCAAATTAAGCTACATTCGTATTTAAATTAGACAAGGTAATGGAATTTCAACCTTTCATCTTATATTTGTTAATGTTTTCTAGCGGAATTTTTTATTAAACGTCTTAAATAGTTGAGGATGTAAATATAATGAGTTTTTTTTTATGGGAAAACATTTAAGACATTACATTCAATCCAGCCAATGGGTATATATGACCACGAAAAACAGACTCGATAAATGTTTATAAGCCAAGGAGTGACTAGATCTATGTTATATTGTAGATCAGCTGGTATAATACCATCAGGGCCCGGAGACTTAAAGAAATCGAAGCTTTTTATTGTCCATTTAATTTTGTCCTCGCCAATATCTATTAAGGAGGTTATCCGATCAAACGGTTGGGGTGAAATTATCGGGATTGACAACAGATTATCCGGAAAGTGAGTGTCCATGAGCACTTCCAATGTCTTAGGTCCATATTTTGTCCCACTACCGTCTGGTTTTTAGCATTTACATTGTAATGTTATAAAACAACAGAGTCTTAATCAATCTAAATATAAGAAATTTGGATTGGAATCTTAGAATATGAGCCAAAAGTTTAGTTGGGTTCCTAATTTATACTTTGACTTGCTGACGAATGCGGACTTCTGAATCACGGGTAATAGTTTATTAATAGGTTGTCAACTGTAGCCACTACTGAATACAGAGCGTACTATCGCATTATTTTCGACGTCAATCAGTCATATCTGGGTGCTGAATACAGAAATTAATATCGAAATAAAGGTATGAGTACGAGGGTACCGTTAAACACTTCACTGTCTTGATGAGTACCCTGATGATATCGATAAATTCTTTATATATTACATAGAAAAACATCCGTCGAAGCAGCAGTTATGAGAATGGGGAAGATAACTTTAAACACTTCTTATTTAAATGTCTCTCACTGTTGGGATGACATAGGCTGTCTTTGTTAAAATGTCTATTATGAGGTGTTGAATACAATTACTTCTATTGAAGTGTAGATACGAAAGGTGAGGATATCGTTGAATACTTCGATGTTAAATCCGAACAGGAATTGAGTGTGATTGATTAAATACTTGATATACGTTGCAATACTAATAGAGCGGAGCTGAGAACCCTCCTCGTTCTTAAACAGTTAAACATGTCCTATGCCACTGTTCCGCATTGGTGATATGAGATTAGCTGCTTTCGATGAACTGTCTGACAAGAGCGAGAAATATAACGCTAAACAGTTCGTATGACATATCCCAGCATTGGCGAGACTTGATTTTCTTGTTCTCGATTATCTGCCATTAACGAATTGATATATAAGACAAACTGGATACTATAACTGGTTGCTTTCAGCCGCTATAATATAAACTTAAGGACTATGGAAAACCAAAACTATAAAGAAAACAATGTTTAATAAGCCGGGTCTTATAACGAAATTGGGGTCACGCTACTAGAATCTACATTTATGGGTTGTTGAAATAGGAAAACTTATTGGCATTCAATTCGAGAAACTTTCGTTTTCCTTAGTTTTATGAAACTGTATAAAACTATATAATATACTTAACAATCTTCGAATACAGTCTTCCGAATAAAGTCGATTTTATTGTGCACAAGATTCAGCGTTATGTATTTTAAGTGCTTAACTATATTTGTGGATTGTATAAGGAATCATTCGATTGCATTGATTTCAATCTGTACGATAAGTTTAACATGTGGCTTTAATATATACTTGCATATATAATATGCGGAGAACCATATTGCTGCAGTAAGGAATCAAAAGCTCTTAATGCTCTGATCATAAACACAACTTTCAAGTGCTGAAAGAAGAATTCAAGGATCTCGATTCTCTAATCAGATTTCATCTATAAAACAACTATAAACCAAACGAAAGTGAAATACTTGCTGAACCTATGATTTGGGGTACTTGACCGCTTACAGGAGAGGACGAATGTGCGCATCGGTGATAGTGAGGTATAAAACTGTAGTAATTCACTGAAACATTATCCAACGAACATACAAAGGAAGATCTTTTAATAAGATTGTCTAACACAAATGTTTACTTAACTTTCAGAATACTAAAGAAGAATGACAGTTTTACAAAGTTAATACCACAATATATAGCAGCATATGGTACACTAATCTCACAATTTATGTAATCTTCCAAGCCACGCCCTATTAAATATATGTACTTCGCCAACTATTGAAAACATTTAACAATAGACTTGAAATTCTATATGTTATATATGTTATATATGAAGCCCAGCCCATTTAAGCTCTATTATCATAAAGGTGTCTTTAGTATGTATGTATATACATAGATATATCTAATTAGTAGCTTTCGAATTTTCTAATGAATAGAATGAATTTGTTGTGCAAAATTTCAATAGTTCCCCATACATTTGATACTTAATGGCGCTGTATCTCATTAGCAGCTCTTTAGATTTATTAATCGATACATGTTTCTAAGCTAATTTTCCATAATTTCTTAATAAAACTTTAAATATTTTTGATATGTAATTTAAACCCACTGTAAACGACGAAACTAAACAATATTAAAAGAAACATGAAAATACTTTTAGGTCATTGCTATACATATTTCACTTTGATTATACACATGCTGCTACAACATCATGACACTCCTCATTTTGACTGTCAAAACAAAGACTAATTGATAAAATGTTTGTATTCTGTTTTGTCAAAAAAATAAAAACTTCATCTCTTTTTTTCTTCTCTCTATTCAAATTAATCACATCATAATTTTTCAAATACCAAATATTAATGACCCGCTTATGAAGAAATAACCAAAACCAAACCGCTGGTACTTTAACATAGTGGAATAAAATTAAACAAGTTAAAGTGCAATATTTGACTGTGCCGAATCTTTAATACCCCTCCACCTAAACGTAATAAGAAATACAAAAACAATACTGGTTATAGGACTAGTATATCCTTATTCTGTGTTTTCTATTCAGTCTTAGTGCAAATTTTATTAGTATGTATTTGATATATTGTTTGAAAGACAATTTTACGACCAACATTATTTATTTTAATCTTTTGAAATTATATCTAATTTTTTAATTACCGATTCTTAGCATTATTTACAGAGTTTGTCTAATATTCATAATACTCTTAAGTGTAATTTAACAATTTATAAAATTAAAAGAACATCTTTCCATATTCACAACAAATTAAGAAACAAAGGTTGAATTTGATCTCAATAATATTATTTACAAGAGATTTATGGGTAGCATAGTAGAAGTGGACCAGTTATGGACTGATAGCTTCTAAATCCAGTATCCACTAATGTGGTTTCTACATATTTGAGGCTTATTTTGGTTAAAATCCATCTCAATAATGTTATTTACAAGAGTTGTATGGTTGTTTAGTATGCTCGGAAGTGGACTTAATTGGGGAGCTATTGCCAAATATTGACTGACAGCTACAAAATCCAGTAGCATGATTGCCGTATAACCTATATTGGTATGATTTCTGGCTTAAAATTTCTGATCTGTACAAAATTTGGTTCGATTTCGATATTTATTAAACATTTTTGTGGTTTAATAAATAATGGTTCGATCTTTTTAAATTTTGAAACAGTGAATTTTTAGCACATGAGGATATCTCACGTCGAATTTCAAAATAATAACGGAATATTAAAGATACATATTAGTATTAAAGTGAAGTTCGGAAGTGGACCTTATATGGGGGATATAGTCAAATATGGACCGATATTCTCAAAATCCAGCAGTTTGATTTTAGCATGTATGCAAATGATCCCTGTAATAGTTTGGATCTGTACTAGTATTTATAAGAGATTTATGAGTATTGAAGTAATTTTCGGAAGTGGGCTTTATATGGGGAATACGGTGAAATATGGACCGAAAATCACAAAATTCTATAGAATGATTTTTGTGTATATGTAAATAATATATACAAAGTTTTGAGTCAGTACCGATATTTATAAGATATATATATATTAGGGCGGGCCAAATTTTTTGTCGATTAGAGCCGCCTCCTAGGATGATTCTATGGACAATTCTAAGCAACTTTGGTGAAGGAACCAAAAAATCATTTTTTGAAAAGTGGGAGACTCGAAAATCGAGATAGACCCATGGTTCCTTCACCAAAGTTGCTTAGAATTGTCCATAGAATCATCCTAGGGGGCGGCTCTAATCGATTTTTTCGGCTCCATACAAATTGGCCCGGCCTAATATATATATAAAGATAAATGGCTTTTTCGGATGCGGTCCTTATATGGCCAACCACCATAAAATTTATTACAACAATTTATTTACCTATCAGGATTATTTATATCAAATGTTAATCTCGGGCCAAATTACTGCATTCGTGATCGAATGAGCTATCGTATCGAAAAATGATTTCGATATCGAAATTATGATAAAATGTACTAAATTTCTTGCTCGATATCGAATGCCATAATCTCAAAGAAGAAAATTACGATCAATTTTACTCGATATCGAATGCGGTAATTTGGCCCCTGGTAACAATATTAATATCAGTTTAATACGTATTTGAGAGAATTTTAGAAATGAACTATATATGGGGTCTATGGTCAAAAATGGACCGAACTGAAAAAAAATTTCGTTTTGCGATTTCTTTTTGCATGAAACTTATTTTTGCCGAATTTTGTCTTGATATTCCAATTTTATATGCATTTATGTATAATTGAGCAATATTTCGGGAAGATTTTTGTATGGGGGCTATGAGAAATCATTAACCGATTCTTACTTATTTCCTCACACCTTTTTCTTTTATCATAAAAATAACGTGTGCATAATTGCAATATATTTTAAAAAATTGCAAAAAAAAATTAAAAATATCAAATATCAAATTTTTATTGAGGTTATGGACCAAAGTCCATAACTCTGGTTATACTATATCGATTTTTCTAATTTTTAATACCAAAATTACCTACAAAATAAGAAATATTTTTATGGAAATTTCGTTTAGTTCGGTTTTATACAGACGCACATAGCTCAGTCGGCTTAGAATTTCATAACGACCAAGAAAATTGTTGTTAGAATTTGTTGGGTCTCTGATGAATATTAACAAAGTTTCACACGGAATAACAAACGTAATATACCCTCATTCAACACTTGTGGTGGTGGAGGGTATAATAAGTGAATGGTTAGTTGATTGGCTGGTTAGTTTGTCGTAAACCTTACACCTCTTGTTAACTCGAAACATCAACATATCATATATTAAATTAACTCTATCTATCTGCTCTACCATTGTATTTTCATTTAATAATAAACCAATTATTGTTATGCAAACCACATTGTTTATGGTGATCATTTCTAAAACTACTGTATTTATATTCGTAGCTTCACAACAAAACAAAACAAATCAATATGTTCTCATAACAAGAGCCAAAGAAACGTAAAAAATATCAAAATATACAGTTAAGAACTATCAATAAGTAGATTTGTTGGAAATACAATACAAATATTATTATAATAAATTTGAAAAATACACACAACAACCGAAAATACAACAACAACAAAAAATACAAAACAATACAGCCACATTTGCAAATACATATTATAATGGTATTAAAAAACGCCCACGTTTGAAATTTTTTCATTTTGTGTTTAGAAACAGGATTTATTTAAATATCCAACCGAAATATTAAATGTCTTTTGAAATGTATTGAAATAATAATCGAGTGATCAAACGAGCGAATGCTTGAATGAATGTGTGAATCATTTGAATATTTTGAATGAAACTTGAAATTATTTGTGTTCTTTGTTTATAGGAAACTTAATACATCATTAAGTTCCAGCATTAGTTGTACATGGTTACATGAGTATTTATTTCCAGTTTTCAATATTTAAACTAATACTAGAATACATGTTTATTATTTTATTATGGGAAGCGTGGTCACATTCTAATGAATTAATTAGTGGCCATTCTATAAGATCTGTGACTGGCAACTTATGTGTTACCCCTACCTAAGGAACGGCTTAAGAAGTATCACTTAACATCGCAAGTGATGCGTAAGAACCTTTAAAAGTTATATAAATTTTGGTAGGGAAACAAACTTCAAATGAATTATATAGAGATTAACCTCCTTATTCATAAACGATTATTAAATTTAACAAACGTTTATTAAGACAGATTTGCATATAAAATTTGCTTAATAAACGTTTGTTAAATTTAATAATCGATTATGAATAAGGAAGTAATTATATAGAGTTACATAATCAGCAGAAATACAGATCTAAACGGAAGAATTGGAAACAACCAATCATCACACGTTCTAGGATATAAAAATCCATGGTTACAACTTAAAATTAAATACTTTTATAAAACAACGGGTGACTCCAGTAGAGATACTTTTTTCAATAGCCATGCTGTCATGTTATTTTTGTTTAGTATTGTTTGGCATTTCATAATGGAAAGACTGAACTGAACAACGTTTACAAATCGTTCAACTTTATTACGAAAATTCACGTTCTGTGAGGAATGTTATTCGTGCACATCGCTCAACTTATGGTCAATATAATCGGCCTACTGAGCGTACTATTCGCAACACCATCACCCATTTTGAGACAGAGCATTTATTATTGGATAATATTCGACCGCATAGATCACTTCTATTGATTTCACCATCTGTGGAATCATCGGTCCATATTTCTTTAAAAATTATGCCAGAGCGAACGTAACCGTCAACGGCAACCGTTATCGTGCCATAGTAACCGACTACTTGATGCCTGAAATTGAAATTCGGCAACATTTGGTTTCAGCAAGACGGCGCCACTTCCCACACATCGCATGGGCCGGTCGACTGGCCACCAAGGTCGTGTGATATCACACCGTTAAACTTTTTCCTGTGGGAATATGTAAAGTCTAAAGTTTATGCGGACAAACTCTCTTCGTTTCAGGCCTTGGGGGAAAACATCACGCGTGTCATTCGCCAGTTACCAGTCGAAATGCCCGAATGAGTGATCGAAATTTGTACTCAATGAATAGACCATCTGCGATGTAGCAACGGCCAACATTTGATTGACATAATCTTCAAAAAGTAAATGCCAAAGAATGTTCTTTCAAATGATAAAAAACATTCCCCATTAAATATGAATTTTGATCGAAATGAATCACGCTTTACAATCAGTAACAATTTGACATACAATCAGTAACGATTTGCACAGTATAGGGTTTTTCAACAAGAACTCTGTTTTTTTAAATAAAATTAAACAAAGAATTGGTGTGAAAATCATTTACATTTGTATTGTCTCGGAAAGAGAAAGGTTTGGGAATAATAAATGTAAAATAATATCACATCTGTGCACGCCCAAGCATACAGGTGTCAATACTTTTATCAAAATTTTCAATTACACTTTTGCAAGATTTCGTTAATCATGTCACGGATTTTTAGTTTTAAGACTCTATTCGATTCAATTGGCTATATATTTGACATAGCTAGCGTTTCAAACCGTCAAACCGTTTCTTAATAGTGCAGTTTGTGAATTTTAAGAAAGAGTAGAATATGTTACGTTCGTTAAAAAGTGCCAGAACATAAAATACCCTAAAAATATATTATGCACAAAAAATTACTTCTTAATACCAAAAACAAAAATTAAGTACTGTTCAATAACCTGGTGGAAACACTTTTGTTTTTTTAGTGATTTATCAAAAAAAATAATCATTTGAAATATTGTGGGAATATGTATTGAGTCACAATAAACTGATCAACTTGATTGGCCCTGTTAGTCTATTTATACACCAATCATAATTTTTGGATGGTTCGTAGCTAAGATACTAGAATGTTTATGACTGCAAATAGAATGTTAATTAGTGACACGCATCATGTAGATTATTGTCGAATTTCAACTTTCTAAGTGATTTATGAGCATGTAAGCTATTTTCGGAAGTGGACTTTATATGGGGGTTATGGTCAAAAATGGACTGATGCAAACAAAATATCGTATTATGGTTTCCCTTAGCATGAAACTTATTTTTGCTAAATTTTGCATTAATACTGCTTGTCTGTATTTATGTACTATAGAGCCACATTCCGGGAAGAAATTTGTATAAGGGCTATAAGAAATCGTAGAACGATTCTTACAATAAAAATAAAGTTTGCAAAATGTCATGATATTATCTGAATTATATTTGAAGAAAATAAAAATGAATATCTGAATGAAAATCTAAGGTGGTCTGGATCGTACTGTACCGATAGGTGGGTATTTTTAGGGCAACGTAATAAAAAAAATATGCGAAAGCTCTTAATTGTCTCCAATTTTAGACTTTTTATCAATATGGGGCTATTGAGAAAGAAAAGTTAAAGCAGAGTGTTACATTAAAACAAAAACAGGTATTTTTATAAGAAGAAATTTATTTTCTTCCTTTAACTTTTCTTTTTTTGGTTCAAAAGTATCTAATCACTTTTATGTTACATAAATTTTAAAACATTTATGCGAATGGATTTTATATGAATAATGCTTTATATTTGTGTAAATCACAATGAAGGGTATTTTGAATTCTTCGCAGCCGCTTGTCACACTCCAAATTGTTTCTTTATTTAAAATAGATTCAACAGAACAGAAATAATTGAGTAGAAAAATATAAAATAATCAATGAAATTTTAAATTAGCATTAAAAGATATTTAATCAAGCCATAAAAAAACCCCAAGTTTTAATACTTGTCTACTAGACCTAAAAAAAATTCTAGTAAACAACTTGAATTAGAAATAAACAAATTCAAAATAATTTTAAGAAAATTAAATTCGTTTTCTTTTTATTGAATAGGGACTACATACAGCTTACCTTACATTGATTGAAAACAATACGGTTCCTCCTCGACATATGATCATAACTAATTCCATAGTTTTGATCAACCAACTGGTTTTACACTGAAAGAAGATTTTTAATTGAATTTAAATCTTAGTTGGGCTTTTAAGTATATGTAAATTTATTTAATTGTTTAGTGAATATAGTTTTCAAAACCCTTTGCCTCATATCTCATGAAACTATACAATGTTTTGTCATTTTAACGATCATCAGGTGACAGGTTTTATGATCGTCGTTTCATGTGATGTGATCTGGTGAGACTAAGTGTGAGTGTTAGTTAAGACTCAATCAATTTAATAGGGTTGTATAATTTTAAATTATGCTTGTAACAGAACACAATAATGATTTTTTCAACTTCCTTCTTACCAAACCAAAGTGTGGATCATAATTTATCAGGCATTTACAGATTTTTTGTATGTTCTGTTCATTCTCTGCTGTCTAAATGTCTCTATGCCATTTTTATATTCAGATAAATTATTTAAGCCTAAGAACTCGTAAATTAAATTCTCAAAGCCATCATGTTGCAGTTGGTTGGGTTGGTTGGTGTTTTTTTTTTTATTAGCAACCATCCAGCTAACCAGTTAGCCAGCAGGCAGGTCCCTTGATTACATTACCACCACTCAAGGAGCACAAATGCAAGCTGTGGATGTTTTTCTTTAATATTATTTTTTATATAGCTATTTAGTTTTTTGTGTGGTTAAACCACCAAAGCAATTTATAGAAGGCGGTTTATCACATCACAATTTAACCTACCACCATGAATTAATGACAATTCTGTTACCAACTGGAAACAACTGCAAACTTCGAAGAGCAAAAACAAATAAGTGTGTTATATGAAGGTTGTGTAGAATTTTTAATACTCTATAGAAATCTAGAAAGTGTTTTTTTTTTAAAGGAAACTGTATCACAATTTGGGACTTGTTTGCTGTGAGAAAAAAGTACCCACAACATGGGGCCAGTTTTCGTTGGAAAAAAGATACTGAAATTTGTTTTCTTTAAAAAAAAGCACCAGAATCTGCGACATGTTTTACTACAATCTTTTTAATAAATTACCAGAATGTGATACTAATTTTTATTATAAAAATGTTGCAGAATGTGGTGGAAAATGTTAGAATCTAGTTCCCTTCAACAGAAAAGTAACAGAATTTGGTACTAAATTTCTTTAAAAAAAGTTCTGGTAGTCGATTTCTTTAGAAAAAAGTACGCATCAGAATCCAATAGTCATTTTCTTCAGAAGAAAACTACGTACCAGAATCTAGCAGTCTAACTAAGTACCAGAATCTGGTAGTAATTTTCTTTCGAAAAAAATATGTACCAGCATCTGGTAGTATTTTTTTAAATAAAAGTACGTACAACAATCTGGTAGTAATTGTTTTTAGAAAAAAGTACGCAACAGAATTTGGTACTAAATATCTTTAAAACAGAAAAGTACGCACCAGGTTTTGGTACTAATTTTGTTTAGACAAATGTACCTAACGGAATCTGGTAGTAGTTTTTTTTTAAACAAAAAAAGTTCGCACCAGGTTTTGGTATTAATTTTCTTTAGTCAAAAGTACCCACCAAAATCTGGTAGTAATTTAAAAAAAAACAAGTAAGAGTGCTATATTCGGCTGTGCCGAATCTTAAATACCCTTCACCTAAGCGTGATAAGAAATACAGAAACTACACTAGACTAGAATATCCTAATTCTGTGTTTTCTATGCAGTCTTAGTGCAAATTTTATTAGTATTTGATATATTGTTTGAAAGACAATTTTACGACCAACATAATTTATGTAAAATATTTTCAAATGTTGTCTAATTTTTACCATTTTTAATTGATTTAATTACCAATTCTTACCATAATTTACAGAGTCTGTCTGATGTTCATAATAATCTTCAGTGTAATTTAACAAACAGAGTATAAAAAAGGGGTACAATTCGGTTTTAGTGATTTTGTTAAAAAAAAAAAAAACAAAATCAAATGGGGCTTTTAGAGGAGATACCAGCAAAAAAAAATTTGTTGGCGGTCACGCCTATTTTCGAGGGGGCGGGCCCTTAAAGTTGAAAATATATAGGCCTATATCTCGGGAACTACTGGGTGTCTGATAATTTGTAATACATTAAATAAAAGGTATTAAAAATAGCTTTCCAACGATATATATCATGATTATAAAATATGGACCGAATATGGGTTAAATCCGAAAAGAATATTCTTTGACCCGAATTTATTTGTTTTTTGGAAATGATTCTATATGGCAGGTATGACAAATTATGGGCCGATCTTCTTATATTTTGGAACAGTTATTTTCATGCATATGAGGATATTTCACGTCGAATTTCATCATAATAACGGTATATTTAAGATATATATTAGTATTAACGTGGATTTCGGTAGTGGGCCTTATGTGGGGGATATAGTCAAATATGGACCGATATTCTCAAAATCCAGCTGTTTGATTTAGGCATGTATGTAAATGATCCGTGTAAAATTTTGGATTGGTACCCTTATTTATAAGCGATTTATGAGTATTAAAGTGATTTTCGGAAGAGGGCTTTATTTATTATTATTATTATATGGGGCATACGGTTAAAAATAGACCGAAATTCACAAAATTTTGTGGGATGATTTTTGTATATATTAAAATGATCTGTGCAAAGTTTTGAGTCGGTACCGATATTTATACAATATATATAGGGAAAAATCTCTTTTTCAGATGTGGTCTTTGTATGGGAGCTATGACCAGTTGTGGGCCGACCACCATAAAATTTAGTACAACAATTTATTTGCCTATAAAGAGTATTTATGTCAAATTTTAGCCGTTTAACATTATTTCTATCTGTTATATGCGTATTTAAGTGAATTTCGGAAGTGGACTTTATATGGGGTCTATCGTCAAACATGGACCGAACTAAAAAAAATTTCGTTTTGCGATTTCTTTTTGCACAAAACTTAGTTTTGCTGAATTTTGTCATGATATTCCAATTTTATAGGCATTTATGTATAATTGAGCAATATTTCGGGAAGATTTTTGTATGGGGGCTATGACCATTTCTGGGCCGACCACCATAAAATTTGGTACAATAATTTATTTGCCTATAAAAAGTGTTTATGTCAAATTTTAGCCGTTTAACATTATTTATATCTGTTTTATATGTATTTAAGTGAATTTTGTAAGTGGACTTTATATGGGGTCTATGGTCAAATATGGACCGAATTAAAAAAAATTTCGGTTTGTGATTTCTTTTTGTATAAAACTTATTTTTGCTGAATTTTGTCTTGATATTCCAATTTTATAGGCATTTATTTATCATTAAGCCATATTTCGGGAATATATATATTTGTATGGGGGCTATGAGAAATCATGGACCGATTCTTACTATTTTCCGCACACTTTCTTCTTTTATAGTACAAACAACGTATACAAAATTTCATGGTATTATCTGCAATATATTTCAAAATATTGCAATAAAATGGACGAAAAATATCAAATTTTTATAGAGGTGGTCTCAAATATTGGTTCATAACTCTGGTTGACCTAAACCGATTTTGCTGATTTTAAATAGCAAACTTCTCGAAAGCACTTCTGACAGAATTATTGAAGGTTTGGATCCCGAACATATCTTGGGACTTCAAAAAACTGATTTCAACATCCAGACAGACGGACATGGCTTAATCGACTTCGCTATCTATAAGGATCCAGAATATATATACTTTATAGGGTCGGAAAATTATATTGTGGAAATTTCACACGGAATGACAAACTTATATATACCCTTCTCACGATGGTGAAGGGTATAAAAACGCAACAGAATTTGGTACTAAATTTCTTTGGAAAAACTACGCACTAGAAGCTGGTAATAATTTTCTTTAGAAAAAAGTACGCATCAGAATCTGGTAGTAATTTTCTTTAAAACAAAACAAGTTCGCACCAGGTTTTGGTACTAATTTACTTTAGACAAAAGTACGCACCAGAATCTGGTAGTAATTTTTTTAGAAGAAAGTACGCACTAGAGTCTGGTAGTATTTTGCTTTGGAAAAAAGTACACACCAGAATCTTGTAGTAATTTTCTTTAAAACAAAACAAGTTCGCACCAGGTTTTGGTACTAATTTACTTTAGACAAAAGTACGCACCAGAATCTGGTAGTAATTTTTTTAGAAGAAAGTACGCACTAGAGTCTGGTAGTATTTTGCTTTGGAAAAAAGTACACACCAGAATCTTGTAGTAATTTTCTTTAAAACAAAACAAGTTCGCACCAGGTTTTGGTACTAATTTACTTTAGACAAAAGTACGCACCAGAATCTGGTAGTAATTTTTTTAGAAGAAAGTACGCACTAGAGTCTGGTAGTATTTTGCTTTGGAAAAAAGTACACACCAGAATCTTGTAGTAATTTTCTTTAAAACAAAACAAGATCGCACCAGGTTTTGGTACTAATTTACTTTAGACAAAAGTACGCACCAGAATCTGGTAGTAATTTTTTTAGAAGAAAGTACGCACTAGAGTCTGGTAGTATTTTGCTTTGGAAAAAAGTACACACCAGAATCTTGTAGTAATTTTCTTTAGAATCTTGTAGTAATTTTCTTTAGAAAAAAGTACGCACCAGAATCTGATTGCATTTTTTTTAAAAAAAATACGCACCAGGTTATGGTACTAATTTTTTTTTAGACATTTTTAGTCATTTTCTTTAGAAGAATACTAAGCATCTGAATATGGTACAAACTTTCTTTAGAAAAAAGTACTCACCACGATCTGGTACTCATAATCTTAAGAAAAAATATGCACCAGCATCTGTTAGTAATATTTTTTAAAAAAAGTACCTAAGTTTGGTACTAAGTACCACAATCTACTACTACTTTCCTTTAGCACAAGTGTGTCAATTTTCATTCTGGAGATCAAGACTGATTAATCCGAAAGGTCGTGTTTTATTCAATACAATTTCTAACATGGGATTGAATGTAATTTCGAGCGGAAAACCTACTTACTGCCCAACAGACCCATAGAAGATACCAGATCTTATTGATTTTGGAGTAATAAAAAATTTCCCAAGATCACTCACACACAATTGTTACTATATCGAGCCCCCCAGATAGTGTATCCCCGACTGGTAATTAAGCGATGAAAGACACAAGAATATATTGGGGTTCTGAAAACATACCGCTAAGAACACCAGAAAATATCGATTACTCTCTTATCAATTTAGGTAATGATCTGAAACCGGCTGCTCAACTTGCTGCCCAAACTTCCCGTCTAACTACATATAACAGAAATTATTCTGCAGATGTCGAACGCCTCTTAAATGAAAAAAGAAGAACTCGAAGAGAGTGGAAATTGCACAGATCGTCCCAACTCAAATCTAAGCTAAAAGATTGCATAAAAAGACTTATGGCTAAATTCACAGTCTTTAGTTAGCTAATGGCAAAGGCTTAGCTAATGATTCTTTATTTGCAATGCCTAGTTTACCATAAGAATACAAAGTAATAGTTAAACAATGGTTAGTATTTTAGTTTACCAATGGTTAACTAATGACCGAGAATTCGGCCATTAAAGAGCTTCTGGGATATCGGAAAATTGAATAAGTAAATAAGTACTTAGAAAGTCTAGACGCAACTCCGCAGATTACTGACTATGGCGAGCCACTAAAAATCTTAAAAGACCTGTCTTATTTAAGCCCCCCTTGCGAAACTTAAGTGGTGGTTTGGCTAGAAATGCCACTGAAAAAGTATTTACCCCAAACCCATCAACTGAATCACTAGACTTGCCACCAGTCCCAAACCATTTAGGACCAGCTGTACCCCTACTTTTTGAGATTCGAGAGATTGAAAAGGCTATAATTTAAGCTCTAAGAAAGCACCTGGCATTGACAAAATCAGTAACAAGATGCTTATGGGGCTACCTCGGATAGCAATAAGAATAATACTTTTTATTTTTACGCTATATTACGCATTGAATATTATCCACCAGAATGGAAGGTTTTACTGGTTACCATGATACCTAAGCCGGGAAAAGATTACACAAAAGTAAAATCATATAGACCCATCATCCAAAGTTAAATATCTCGGTATACACCTCGATTATCGCCTTACATGGAAATCTGATATAAATGCAAACTTTATTCAAATGAAATTGAAACTAAACCAAATTAATTGGCTCATTGGCAGAAATTCCAAGCTAGGTTTATATTGCAAACTCTTGCTTTGCAACTCAATAATAAAACCTATATAATGTTATGGAATTCAGCTATGGGGAACAGCCTCAGCTTCAAATGTAGACACAATTCAAAGACAGCAAAACAAGTTGCTACGAATGATCACAAATGCACCCTGGTATATAAAAATTTCGAATATCCATAAAGACCTAAACGTGCCTTTGGTAAAAACTGGAACCAAAAAAATGCAGAAATAAATAAAAATGCTTGAAGTACACCCAAACCACAAGACAAGAAGGAAGAATGGCAACTTAATAAATAATGTAAACAATGGTCACACACTTTTCGTCCGGCATTGGCTGGACTAATAATTAAAATTTTTTTAGATATAAAATTTGATATACTTATTGTTAGTTCATTTTTTAATAAAGATTCAATAAATAAACAATTGAAAAAAAATTTGCAATGAAAAACAAATTCCCTCTTTTACAGAAAAACTAAAAAAATAATATGAGACCTCGTCAATAATATCGAATTTGCTTAACCAACGACACCACAAACTAAACATAACGCCCACTTTCCATAACGCTGCTATAAAGAGTCCGTATTATAAAAAAAAACACTTGGTTTACAATCCTTCTTAATGCAATTATATTAAAATGTGCCGTGGTTTACTTTTGCCAACTCCTTAACTTGTCTCAGTCATGTGTTGATTGCCTTGGTCTCATTGGCCTCCCGCCTCTGGGTTGGCTCTGGCAAAGGAGTTGAGCGGGCTGCTATGTGGAATGAATATTGGGATTGGGTAGTTGGACTGTTACTACTTGGTTACAAGCTGATGTGTCCATGTACCATGTTGTTTCGTTAATTTTCTTCGTCTGGCAAAAACTTAAGCTCAAACCACACACTTTGCCACATACACACAGAGAGACATTAACTGTCGTCTTAAGTTGAAAATCCTCTGGGACCAGATGTTTGTCGTTGGTCTGGTGGTATTCGTATAAGTTTGTTTGATATTTTATTTATTTTTTTTTTTATTTGTTACTATTTTTTTGCTTTTCTCGTTTTATGTACATACATAAGTATAAGCTGTATGTGAGTAGGTCTTTCATTTCATTTTATTTGGTCGTAACTTTGAACTTGAACTTATTTAATGTTTAGCTTAAGTTTTGCATACTTTGGCTTTGTTTTTTTTTTTTTTAATTTATTTTTGGTTGTATACGAACATTTCCACCAGCCTTAAGGAATTTGTGTGGCAAAAATATTAATGTTGGTTGTTGTTCAACTAGTTTTATTGTACAAAATAAAATAAATGTTTTATTTTATTACAAATTTTAATGGGTTTTTGTGTTACTGAGACACAAACTTTTGAACTATACGGGATTACACTTAATAGAAAAAAAAGTTCTGAAAACAAATTTGTTTAACCGAATTTAAGTTAAACAAAATATGTAGGTAATGCTTATTACAAGGAAAGCTTAAAGTTTAGAGCAGTGGTTGGCACTCGTAGCCTACAGGGGCTATGACAACAGCAAATAAGAAGCACAAACTGAATTATTAGATGCCCTGATTACAACACAGACATAAAATGTATAGGTATAAGATGGTATTGCAATGCATGATACATGTTCTCTTTATGCCGACTACTGGTTTAGAGTTTTATTAAAGCAACTTAAGGTTTTTAAATTAGTTGCCTGTAATGCTTAATATTAAGCAGCGGAGAATTGTAATTTCTAGAAATATTTTATAGATGTATGTAATATCTAGAAGTAATTTGCCAGACTTAAATATTATTATCAATTTATTTGCAAAGAGGACTCTTAATAAAGAAAAGTTTATGGTTAGAACTAATAATTAAGAAGAAAAAAAAACTTTATTTTAAAATTTTTTTCTCCATAATATTAAAAATTTCTTTTACAGTAACTTGTCCATAAAAATCTTCATTAAAATCTCCATTAAAATAAACACACTTCATCAAGTGTGTAATGCTTCCGGTTAATAACCGAACCAAAAAAAAATACAGCACCATACGAAACGAAACAACCCAAAAAATGTAACCCAAAAATTGAAATTCAAAACCAATTAATAAAATAAAAATCAAAGTTAACATTATGAAAAAAAAAAAACAATATCAAATCCTCTATACCAAAATAACAGTAGCTTGGTTAATACAAAACAACAAGGGATCGTGTTCTTCATTATTGTCTTTCTTAAACATCATTATCATTAAGTTTAGCTTAAAACCAGAGTAATGAAATTTTTAGCAGAAGCCAAATCAATAACTAAACAGGCAACATAAGACCAATATATATGTATATACATATATACTCGTATATATATTTCATTTTTAATTTGTTTTCTTATAAAACATATTTTGACAAAAATTTAAGCCCCCAAAAACTTTAAACAACCTAAGGGTCTAATAAAGACTCTATATAAAAAAATAAACTGTTGAACTTTTCAAAGTAAAATATCAAATTACGCCGACACGTACGATTCATTTGCAACAAAAACTGCAAAGAGAGAGTGAAAAAAGTATCGTATATATATTGTTATAAAAAAAAAACACTAAAAAATTTAAACATCTTGCAAAAAAATTACCAACAATTCGATACAATACAATGAAGTAGAAAAATCCTTGAACTTAAAACGAAATTCCTGGTGTTTAAAGAAGCTTTAGGAGAGTTTGTGCCAGAGTAACAAACAAAGCAAGCATAAAACAAAACAACGAAAAGGGTTAAAGTGAAGAACAGAATCTAAAAACATAAAAATTTCTAAATGTTTCGTATTCGTTAAAAAAAAAAGATGTGCGGGTTGTGTCTGAAAGACACTTGTGTTTAGATTAGAATCCACTGGGGAAATAACAGGCACACAAATTAAAGAAATGTTGTTTTTAGTGGTTAAAGCATGTTACCAGACTGTGAAGAATTCTATAACACACAAGTACCGGATTCCGGTAGACCTTATACTGTTTTTACACGGTTTTGATTTAACACGTCTTGAAAATAAACAAATTTTAAATTTTTACACGATTTTATTCCATTTAGCACGATTCAAAATCTTTTGGACTTAAATTCTTTTTTGGGTAACTTTAATTTTTGCGAAATATGTTCATATCACAAATTTAGCGAATTCTTTTTTTGTGGATATAAGCAAATTTTCGGGTCAGAGCAATTGTAAATAGCACAAATTTGGGTGATTTAACTTTTAGTGTATACCATCAAATGAACTTATTATACATTATTTATTATAAACCTGAATAGTTTTTCTTAAAAAATCCTTGTGTTTCACTAATTTCAATAGGTTTTAGAGATAAGGCACCACAAAACCTATTTTGCCTACGATCAATGTCTTTTTTATCTATGAATTTCCTTAAAAACAAGTACATTCTATTCCGTTGATCTCCCAGATGATATATCATTATATTCTGCAAATTTATACACAAATTTTTTAATGATCGGTCCATAATAGATATCATATAGAGCCTATTTCTAGGAAACTGTTATTGAACATTTGTTTTTTTTTTTTGTCAGTAAGATGCAGTATTACCATATCTCAAAAAATTAAGCGGCTAAATCAGTTTAGAAATAAGCTAAAATATGCTAAAACTTATTTTAAAATGCCAAAAAAATGTGGTAAATTTTTTAAAATATTTTTTTACAATTTGAGGCAAGCATGATTAAATAATATATTTTTTTATATAAGTAATACAACTTGAACTCGAGAAAAAAAACTAATTAAGGTTATCTTTAGGAGTCAATGTTAAATATTTTTTGAATAATTTTCATACAAATTTTTATAGTTTTTTTTACTGTATCAAGTCTTCTGTAATTTGAAAACATTTAAATCCATATTTATATAGAGGATAGAATTTATGGTATTTAAAATTATTATGTTTCTTATTTTATTATACCATACATCACCATAGTAGTAACGCCCAAAAATATTAGTTTAACACCCATCTTACTACCACTTCTGATGTCCACGCAAAGTACAGGTCGCAATTGTGAAGATATTTCGAATGTTGAATTTATTTCCCCTAGCCTCTATACAAATGACCTCTCAAAATAGGGCTTAATCGATCATAAATGTGTGATTTATAAACGTATCAAAATAAATTTTGCCACAAATAAGTTGTATATGAAACCTAATCACACCTACAAATTTTGTGCAGATCGGTCAATATAAGGTCCACTTCCGAAAATTACTTTAACGGACATAACTCTCTTAAAATTAATAATATTCAATACAAATAAGTTTAATATATATAGAAATCATGATACCTAATTTTATAAAGACACCCACCATAAATCTCCTAAAAATATTGGTATCCAGATGCAATTAAGAATTAGAAATCATATCAAATAACTTTATAACGATTGGTCGATAATTAGTCATAGCTCCCATATAAGAACCACTTCTAAAAATAATTTTAGCATGCATACATTTTTTGAAATGTTTATATCCAGATACAATTTATCACAAACTATATTTACATATATTCTCGGAAGTTATGCCACAAATATAATAATAGATCCCATATAGAGATCCCATATAGAGCCTATTTTTAAAAATTGTTATTGCACATATGTTTACTGGGTGTAGGGTATTATGTACTCGGACTTGACCGACTATACTTTCTTGGTTTTATAAAATTCATTTCACTAAATATATGTACATCTAAGTTCTGAATTAATAAATAACAAAACATATTCATTCATTTTGTGTTCACAAACTTGCTTCCAAAATTCTACAGTTGAGTTTTGATTTTTCCACTCATATGAAGTTAATTTTTGATATTTGCAAAAACTGTAATGTCATCTGTTGATAAATTTGTCATTTATTCTTTAAAATGTTCATATAATTTTCTTTATTTTTTTCAAACTTCTTTCCACAGAAAATAAATTTGTATATTTAAAATTTTAAAAGGCTAAAAAATGCTAAAAACTTTACTATAAAATGCTAAAGAAAATGCCATATGATAAATTTAAAATTTTGCAGCTATGTAAATCAAAATAAATTAAGCTAAATTTAGCCGCAACAATGCTCAAATGGTTACACTGGTAAGATGAAGTTACAAAATTCGGTGACTCATTTGATTATTTCTGCACTTATCTAATGGAAGCTGTGCAATTGATCAACAATTTGTTTCTTAATTTAGTCCAAAGTGTTTCCGACTAGAGGCCCAACCACAATGTGCATAAACTGTGCAACTGTGCGAATACATGTAAAACGTATGTGCAAACCATAATGTACTTAATGAAACTTTTCGTTAAGTTTCATTTGCTTAAGCAAAGTGCCAAACTGAACGCACTTTCCGTACGGAATCATCTGTTTTTTGATTTCATTAAAACAAATAAAAAAAAATAATATGCAAAATCAAGAAATAGATGATATTACTCATATCTTATCACTTTTTTATTATTTATTCAACAATTAGCAGTTTTTACTGTTTGCAAATTTTCAATAAAAGAAAACATGAAATAAACAAATACAGGGCTGTAATTTTTGGTACTTTTGAATTTAAAGTACTCGCAGAAATATAAAATACTGCACAAATATGCAACAAGGGTTACATGCATCATGTAAGTACATTATGGCCACCCAAAAGTCTTCTTAAGTTTACTTATGCATTTGACAGACTTTTCGTTCATTTTTGACAGTTGCTTAAGCTAGCTTATGCACATTATGGTTGGGCCTTAGAGCTTTGATTCTACTTCGCAATAGGCTGTAAATAGTGACCACAACATCATTCTGAATTGGGATTGCAACTACTGGTCCAATGATTAGTAATAAAACAATACGCATCACAGAATATTTTGCTTGTATTTTACAGAAACCGGTTTCCTGTAGAATTTATTTAAAATTTCATCTTTCCCAATTTGCATACCAAAGTGATTTTGGTATTTTTTTCTTCCAAAAAAAAAAACAGTGCGAAGTTTCCCCTAAAATCCTCTAAATCTGGCAACATTTGTTACATTTTGTGGTCTTTTCTGCTGAATTCTGGTATCTGTTATTCTGTGGCTAGTAAAAAGCGAAAGTCATCTTTATTTTTTTTTTGTATGTTCACATATATACATATGTATATGTATATTCCTCCACTTCTTTTAGTCTTAAGTATCTGTGGTCTATAAACAAACACAAAAAAAGCATTTCTACTCTTTGTTTTTCCAGTATAGCGGCAAACTTTGAAAATATCTCAAAAGGCACATCTGCTGGTTGTTGGGTTTTGGTAACTACTTTCAGATATTCTTTTTTTTTCTATTGCTGATCATCGTGGTTCCAAGTTATAACTTACGTTTAGTTGTTGTTGCTGTTGTGGTAACAAAATCATCCTCAAACTAGAAGATGGCAAAGGAATAAAAATAACTGTTGCATGTGTTTTTGTTAGTAGTTTTAACGTTGGTCTTCTAACCAACTCCAAAGTTGTTTTATTTTTTATTTTTTTTTTTTTTTCTTCAATTTTCAATCTACTTAAGTAGGCATGATCTTGCAAAATCCTTTGATATTTATTCCTAGAATTATTAATTTTCGTTTTTTTTTTTTTTTGATTTTTCCCCTTTCTCGTTGGCTGAATTCTTAATTATCATTATTGTAGCCAAATGAATATAATATTTTATAGTTTGGTTTCATATAACTATTTATTCTTTCTTTTTCGATTTTCAATGAGCTGCATTATGTTAATTTAGTTGTATTGATTGTGTTTATATGTTTTCGTTCCATCTTGCCTACAACTAAGAATGTACAATTTGAAAGTATGTATGTAAGTATGATTGTTGTTGCAGGTCTATATATCTTTCTCAAGTTAATACAATTTAAACGGTTTTGTTAACTGGAGTTTTTATTGATTCTTCTGTTTTTTGTTGTTGTTGTTGTTGCCAGTTTGTGTTTGATGTGTGGTCTTATATAATGCTTTGGTTTGGCCTGATCTATCAAACCCGTTGAAATCTATTAACATAATGAGATTGCTGATGAGTCATGGCTTTCATTAAGTTGTATTGACTAGACTAGACACTAAATTCTTATGATTCATTCTGTATTAAGTACGACTTTTTATAGCGTTTTGTACTGCTTTTGATAAATGGATGCTGTGTTAGACTTTTTTGCTGTTGCTCGAATATTGAAGTGTTAAACACAATAGCATCTCAGAATATGTTAATTTTTTGTCTGTTAAAATTTAGATTTAAATGGCTACAACTACTTTTACTAATTTTTAGATTAACCAAACTAAAGAGTTACTTGAATAAATCATTCAGTTGTGAGTATGTTGCAGTTCCAAGAATTTAGATATATGTATATAAAGGCCTCTAAATTACCAGCTTCTTCCGCTTATTTTATGCAACATCTCAGTTAATGGCTTTACACGAATTTACAGAAGTCGCTGTTATTAAAAGTTGCAAGTTAGCAATGTTATTAAAGAGTTACTTCAATAAATCATTCAGTTGTAAGTTTGCTACAATTCCCAGAATACAGATGTATTTGGAGGTCTCTAAATTACCAGTTTAATGGCTTAAAATGGTTTTACAGAAGTCGCTGTGTAGATAAAACTGCAAGTTGTCAATATAACTAAACTGGTAATTCTTAGAAAAGCTGCAACAAATTACGAAAAAATCGTAAACTCTTTCACCGCCTTTATTTTAATTTATTCTCAATATATTTGCTCTTATCTCCAATAAGGGCGTTTCGATGTTGTCAGTCAATGGCTGCTCGAAAGTTTGAATTTTTTAGATAGTTGGACATTTTAACGATGTTATATTCCATGTCATAATGTCATACGTCTTTTAAATAAAATAAGACTAGCCTTTTTTTTCCATTTCAAAGTCGACCCACCCTAAAACCATTAAAATGACAGGCCCGCATCACCGTTTAGAAAACCCACATCTCTGAATGCCAGTAGATTGCTGTCCCCAGATCAGGGAACCTTGTGAAAGCATTTATCTGTCATCCAATACCCAAAATATTAAGAGAGTTCTGTTGAATTTAACATCCTAAACAGTAATGGCAAAACATAGCCAAGTTTTTGCTTGGTTGATGCCAGTCTCTCCAAATACATATGTACATACAAAAAACATTTATTGCAAAAAGTGGCTCACAGCTTATTTTAAACAAACAAAAAACATTTATTGCAAAAATATACATTTTAATATATTAAAACAAAAAATGCTCGTTTTTTCACGTCACAGTTTATTTTATGCAATCAATTTCTTTTATGATAGCTCAATGCAGCGTTATTTTCTTTTTTATACTTACATATATTTTCTGTTAAATCAATTTAAAATAGTTCAAATGAGTCCGCGTACAACGATAGAACAACCATTTCCAAAATGGCCGCTCACAGCGAAATATTGCAGAAATGGTTAACATTAGCTTAAACAGTCCACAATATCATTGAGCGCTTCATGCACGAAAATCGGACGCATAACAAAGGCAGAAAGGCACCAAATACAATTTTCAATGAGCATGATGAGTGATACAGAAAAATAAGGGCAAATCCAAGGCTATCAGCTTCACGACTGGCCTCTGAAGTTTAATGGCCGAGTTGCACGTAAGAAATTATTTATAAACCCGAAAAAAGACTGCGCAGACTAAATTTTGCAAAGCACATGTTTGCAAAAAATCTGAATTTTGGTATTCGGTCATCTTCGCCGATGAACATACTCGATTCAGATGGCATGTCGTATGTTTGGCGAAAACCAAATACATAACTTAACACTGAAAACCTAATTGGCAACAGTGAAGTGTGGTGGTGGCAGTGTCATGGTTTGGGTCTGTGTGCCAGCTGCTGGTACTGGGAATTTAACATTTGTTGAAACAATCATGGACAAGTTTAAGTACCTTCAGATTCTGAAGAATAACTTGTTGAAAAGCGCAAAAACCTGGCTATTAGATCATATTTTAGGTATGACACAACCACCACTGTCGCCAGACCTTAATCTATGTCATGTAAATTCGCCTTAAATCTGTTGTAGATAATAAAGGCTATCACACCAACTATTAAGTCGTGCCAGTTTTAATTTATAGTTTTCATAACTTCATAAGATATAAGTTCATTTATAAGTTCCTGTTAGTTTTCTTTTTGTGGAGCTTTGAAAACAAAAAATACACTGCATAAAATAAGCTGTTAGCCACTGTATATACTGCATGTAAGCAGTATATTTAATAGCATTATATGGCATTTGTTTTAATTTCAACAAAGCAACTAACTAATACACATAATTTCAAGTAGAATAAAACATAAAAACTAGACAATGTTTGTTATTACAAGTCTAAACACTAATTACTTTCAGTCTGCTTTAGCTCAATTACACAGTTCTTGGAAATACTCAAAACAAAAATTAACATTTTCGCAAACGATTCATTATTTTACAGGATTTTCCTTAGCGCCGTACAGTGGCACTTTTGCGGAAAAAATAGGGGTTTTCAACTTTTCAATTTTAATGATTTGGTTTTGTAAAGAAGTATTTGGATAAGAAAAATTTAACAAGGTTTTCTATGAAAAGTGAAATTTTGTAGTTAAAAAAACTAACAGAAGTCAACGGAAATTTATTCAATGAAATAAGTTTAAAATTACAGCCCAAATAAAGAACTGTTTTTGTGTGTAAGTTTATAAGTATGGCTTTTGTTTTATTTTTTAGTGAAAATATAGCACTCACTTTTTTATAACAAAAAAAGAATTATTGAAATTGGAAAAGTAAACAAATTATTATAATTTATCAAAAATTATACTAAAAATTATCAACTTTTCACTTTTTGATGGAAAAAAACTTTATGTGCTTTGCCTTGCTTAGCCCTCTAACTATAAAAAAATGAAAGGTCCGAGTCTGTACTTTCAATTAAGAGAAAAAAAACTACCGCCAATTACCGTCCCTTTTAGTAACATCGATTTTAACATCAAAAGTCACTTCCAATATTTCATACAAATGGTCAATAAGACAAAAAATTGGGTATACTCTTAGGCTTTTTAGAATTAAAGCTTGAAACGATTTATAAGTGAAACATTATTTTTGTTTACGAATATGTAGGCGTAACTAAATTGAATGACATTTCAGACGAAATAAAAACATATAGTTTTCACGGCTTAAAATATATTAAATTTCATTTATATACTTATATATGTAGTTCATATTAATATGAGTACTTTTTCGTTTTTATACAAAGAATTAAGCGAGGAGCTTATTAGCAGTGCTCGCAATGTTGATTCATTGACTGAATATATAAAATCGAGAAATTCAGGTGTAACTGATGAAGATGTTGCATATGTGAAAAGAAATATATCGCAGCGGTTTTTACCTTTATTTAATAAAAGGTGGTTTGCCGCATCTCAAAACATTGCTCGTTTTTTTTGCAAACAATTCACTTTGGCTTACAAGTAAGTTTTCGAGTAACAAGTGTAATATCTTTTTGTTATTTTTAAGATGCATTTGAAGTAGCATTGCCATGCACCTCCTCATGTGAAAGTATACCGAAGGGGAGAAAAACAAAAGCTTTTGAGGAATGTAGTGATCACGCGAAACGGTATAAAGCTGCAGCCTTGGTGTCACAGTACCCACAACAACAACTTTCACTGGCAAGTGAAATTATTGAAAAAGAAAAAACCCCACAGCCCTATATTGATTCTTCAATTGTATTAGCATTATTAATGGATGCTAATTTAACAAAGATGCAATACAATAACATAAGAAACGTTTTGCAATCTGAAGGGTATAATATTCTTCCACCTTATAATAAGCTATCGACTGAAAAAGAAAAATGTTATCCAGAAAACATTAATGTAACGGAAACAAGCGCTTCAGTTAATCTTCAAAGTTTGCTGGAACACACAACAAACCGAATTTTTGAAACTTTTTCAACAGAAACATTGGAGTCGCTGTCGCCGTGCAACTACACTCTTACAAGTAAGTGGGGCTGCGATGGGTCATCTGGGCATGCAGAATACAAACAAAATTTACCCAAAGATGTGAATGATGGCAGTATGTATTTACTCTCTATGGTCACATTAATGCTGCAATCAGATAACAATATTGAGTATTGGCATAATTCCAGACCTTCTTCAACTAGATATTGTCGACCAATTTCATTTGAATTTGCAAGGGAAACAAAAGAGAAAGTAATGGAAGTTAACGAAAATATGAAGTCAGATATTGCTGCATTAAATAGTACAAAAGTTGTTGTAATGGGCAAAGAAATGTATGTATTACACAAGCTCCTTTTTACAATGCTGGATGGTAAAACCGCTCAGATAGTGACACATACTACTGCAGCAGCAGTATGTTACATTTGTGGAGCGAAACCTACTGAAATGAACAACTTAGAGTTAGTTTCAATGAAAACAATTAAACCTGAGGCATGTGAATTGGGAATTTCATCCTTACATGCTAGAATAAAATTTATGGAATGCATTCTCCATATAGCATATAATTTACCATTTCAGAAATGGGCTGCAACCTTCCAAAACAAAGAAATTAAAAGACAAAATAAATTAAAAATACAGGCGGCCTTTAAAGATAAAATGCGGTTGCGAGTTGATTTTGTTCAACAAGGTTCAGGAACTTCTAACGACGGGAATACTTCAAGGCTTTTTTTTCAAACCCACAAATTGTTGCGGATATTACTGGCGTCAGTGAAGAACTTATTGATCGATTCAGGATAATTCTACAAATAATTACATGTGGCGGAAAAATTGATATTGACAAATTTAAATTATATGCGTCGGACACTGCGAAACTGTTCGTACAAAAATATAGTTGGTTTTATATGCCTGTTACTGTGCACAAAGTACTAATGCATGGTAAGGATATTATTGATGCTGCCGTATTACCAATAGGAATGCTTTCAGAGGAAGCCAGAAACAAAGATTACAGGAAGTATCGATTGATGTTTTCGAAAAAGTGTGATGGAATTTCCACAAATACTGATGTATTCAATAGACTTCTTATAACTTCGAATCCTTACATAAGCAGCATAAGGCGTCATTCGAACAAAATTTCCTTCGAACTAGATCCCATTGTTAAAGATATGGTGCTTGAATAATATTACAAATAAAAACTAACACAATTTTTCGCCTGTTACATATTCAATTAAAACATTGTATATTATATTGGATTTTTATCAAGCTGAAAGGTATAAATAACCTCATTTGGCGTCTCAATATTGGCAACACCATTTTTTTTCATTAAAAAGCATTAAAAAGGGTTCATAACTGTATTTGATATCAATTTGTTTCAATGACTTAAGCTGGATTTACACGATTGAAGGTATTTTGAAGTCTTATCAAAATTTTGAAAATTTATTTTGATGTTCTATTTACACGTTTCAAAAATTGTATCAAAATATTCTTTCAATATATTTCAAAATCTTTTGATAAAAATTTGATCAAAATTTTTTGAAGCTAATTTACACTATTGGTAAACTTTTTATATTGAAAATATTGACTTTGATCAGCTGTTTTGCTTCTTTTGTGAAATAATTTATTGTTATAAAAGAAAACAATTAATAAGTATGGACGACGACACAATCATCATAGCATCAGCATTTTTACTATTGGAGGAAGAAGTAGCTGATAATAATGAAAAAAAAGAAGAAAACAAAAGGATCATAGGGTTCAATCTTTTCTTTTGGAAGGTGTGTCTCTTTTAGGGAGCGAATGTCACCAGACGATTTTAATATTGTCACCCCATCAATAGAAAAGGCTAATACTAATATGCGGGAATCTTTATGCCCCGGAAAACGCCTGGCAATTACTGATGTTCTTGTTTAAAAGATCAAGATCATCGATATGCAATATTGTGCCTGAAGTCTGCACTGCATTATATAAAATATTAAAAAATTAATTTTTAAAGGTAAAACATAATTTATTAAATAAAAAACATATCAAAAATAATATCTATTGGTACAGATGCCAGCAACAGAAGAGAAATGGGAGAGTATTTCCCAAAATATAAATAAAATGTGGAATTTTCTCAATTCAATCGGGGCATTAGATGGAAAACACATCAATATTATAGCACCAGCACATGTATATGTATTGATATGGTTTTGAATCAAAAGAATGAACATGCTGTCAAATTATTTATTGTTATCAATATTGTCAGATGCGATTTTGATGCTCATTTACACGGCATCAATAAAATCTTCAAAAGTTTTGTTCAATAAATTTTGATCAATAACTTTTGAAGACATTTTGCTGTTTACACGAGTTTAAAGCATTTTGAAGAGAAATTTTGAAGAAAATTTCAATCGTGTAAATTTAGCTTTAGGTTTTACACACTTTAACTTGGCATATACTTGACTAGAAAAGCGGCATGCATTTGTGCGATATTTTCGGTGTATTTGAAGGCTAATATCTTTCGAGGAGGGTGGTTGGGGATATTCTCTTCTTTTGTATGGAGACAACAGATGTTTAACGTTTGAATAAAAATTAATAGTTTTTAACTTATATTAAATTTTCATATGATTCTAGACAGGGAAGAAAGACACCTAAAATCTACAACTTTCAGTGGGCGTAAAATCTAAAGTAGGCGTGGCATCCCCAATATGTTTAATTTTTCTTCATAAGGAGAACTCAATTAAGAAGTGTCCCGAATTTCAAGTCCCTAGGTCCAAATATAAAAATTTTGACAAGTGCAGTTATATGGGAGGTGGGTGTGGCAGTGGGCGGTTTTCCAAGATTTTTTCAAAATTTCTTAATTTAGCCTAAAGAAGTGTTTGTGCAAAATTTCATTGCTGTACGACCACTCCTTCTGTTTTTGCCAAGAAATGTATGGGATGGTGTCACTGTGCGCCGTTTCCTGAGGTGTAGAAAAACAAATACAACGACAAAAATACAACCAGCAAACATTTTATAGACAAGTCAACAAATACCCAGACATAAACACACACACAATAACCGAAAATGAACATGATTTAAATTCTAGGAATTTAAATTTATAATTTTCTTATTTTTATTTCAAACATCTGCGCCAATCGTCTGACAGCCGGCTGAGCCTAGCCGCCGACAGAATTTAGTAAAAAAATGGAAAATTAAAAAATTGCATATTTCTTCCAAAATTCAGGCAATGGGAATAAATCCGACACCGAACTGGCAGAGATAAATAAAATTGATAGTAACATTCGTGTATACGAAAAAATATTAAGAGCTAAAAACCAAATAAAGGCAAAAACCAAAATCGTCCTTAAAAGGAATCTTCTGCAGTAATGTGTGTGATGATAAATACAAATTATGGTATGGAAAAGGACCACTGAATGAACTATGATAGTGGGATATGTTTTTCCTTTTAAAATATCTTCAACAAATAAGCATACATATATTCCACAATTGTATTAGTCCTTGGATAAATCTTGCTTATCATGATTGAATATAAAGTGACCATAGGACCACAATTTTCATATAGTGTCATACTCGAGCACTTTTCTTAATTTCCAAAATGGCCAAAAATCCTCTCCAGATTTATTTTTTCAGAAAACTCAAAATTTACTGGATTCCCAAAATTATTTCAGATATTCCATTCTGATGATGACATAGATTATCTATATGGTATTCCGCTATCAGCATGCAAGCAACGAATTAGCAAGTTTTACTATGAGCTTGCTCAAACCAGGTGTGCAAACGAACACAGCTGTGCAATCACACGACTTATTTGGCCTAGACTAAATAGGGAACGTACGTTGTACGTGCTAAAAACAACGATCACAATTAAGTGACTTAGTGTCAGTGATCACAGGACACTGTAAATTCGGCAACCATGCTACCCTACAATGATTTTTGCAGAAGTTGCAAAGATGAAGAAAAGAAGGAAACAACAATTTTCTCTGACATTGCACAGCAATATTTACCTCGTGTAACACCTTCTTGGGACAACCATACTTTCATAATCTTGAAATTAGAGCGTATCAACGCCTTCATTAGGAATAGCAATTGGCTACCGTGATCTGATACTCAATCCTTTCTCTTATAGTAGAACTATTGGTCGTTGAGCGGCTCGGAGTGTTTACTCCATCTTTACTCCAAAATCCCCTTTAGACCCGACACTTTCTTCTTCTCTTAGTCCATATCTACTCACTATCTGTGTCTATTAACATATATCCCATTTCTTCTATGTCAATTCTTTTCAGGCAACACAAAAGGACCAACGAATGGACCTAAGTCAGCTGTACCTTTAGTATGAGAAGTTCCATCTAAAAACGAAAAGCTGTTTTATTTGATTTATGCGATCGCAATAATATTTATCATGGTAATTAAACACTGAATACATTAAATACACAAGATTGTTTATAGAAAACACCGTTATTCAAAAGAGTTTCTATAGAAAAAAATGCTATACACAAGATTGTCTGTAAAACAAACTGTTATACACAAGTGTTTTTATTGAACAAACTGTTATACACAATATTTTCTATAAAGTTGTGCACAAGATTTTTTAGAACAAACTATCATACATAGGATTGTTTATAGTAAATATTGTTATATATAAGATTTTGTATAGAAAATACTATTATAGTTAAGATTTTCTATAAAACAAAATGTTAAGCACAAGATTTTCTGTAAAATAAACAGAGTTTCTAAAGATCAAACTGTTATATACACCTTTTTCTATAAAACAAACTGTTATACAGAAAAGTTTCTATAAAACAAACTGTTATAAACAAGATTATTTTATAGAACAAACTGTTATACACAAGTTTTTCTATAAAACAAACTGTTATGCCCAAGATGCTCTATAAAACAAGCTGGTTAACACAAGAATTTCTATAGAACAAACTTTTATACACAAGATTTTCTATAGAACAAACGGCTATACAAAAGATTTTCTAAATATCAAACTTTATACACAAGATTTTCTATAAAACTACCTGTATTACACAAGATTTCTATAGCACAAACTGTTATACACAATATTTTCTGTAAAACAAAACATTATACACAAGATTGTTTAGAGAAAACACTGGTATTCTTGATCCAAATATATGAATTCTTGAAAATTAAAAGAGTAAAAATTTCAGAAAAGTGTAAGTAAATGTATATGTAAATAATTGCCCACAAATTTTTACAATAAACAAATTTTAATATTGTTTTAATTACATTTCGATTTTTAATATGTTTATAATATATCAAAAGCAAATATTAAAAATAAAAATCCAAATAATAGATGTACAGTTTTAATGTACACTTTTATTGAGTTTTACTGTTTCTGTACAGGAAAAAAGTCAATAATTTCATAGACACATTTAGTATATCTGTGGCAAATTGTATTGAAATAATGTTTTGGAATGGATTCTCCCTAAAGTGTATTATTGTTTTACTTTGTTATAAGTCTTTAGTTAACATTAGTTAACATTTAGTTAACATTACGTTTCTACATCGACGTCGAACCTCAGCAATCATTTACGAAGTGCTCATGGCATTAACGTGAGCGCGAAAAATATGCTATCGGTTCGTTCCAAGACAAATTCAATTCTGTTCGGAAATGCAAACATGTTAGAAAGATCTGAAACGGAACAAATTTCTAATGCACATTTTCATATCCTTAAGAGTGCTGTAGCTTAATTGATTAGCGCATTTGATCATTAGGCATGAGTTGGTATTCGTGGCCTGGGTTTGATTCCAAGCCACTGCCACTCAAACAACATCAGTTTCTGATAATTATTAGTTTTCTATCCTATTATAACTAATATTTATAACATCGCCCTCCATCAGCAGTATAGCCTTGAAACGTCACCGAAGTAAAATAATTAATTAATGGCTATAAATCAAGCTTTGATCACGGCACCTACTCACCACCAGAGGCGCTGCTATACCGTACTAATAATAAACATAACGCGCAATTACAGTATTGTCATACCTTTCCAAAGTAATACAATTAATTAATTAATATATAGGCATATTAATTGCCTGAGTGTTACTTATCTTTAAAAAAAAGATTATATGAAAGCAATTAAATCCAATTTAGGACAAATCACAGACATCGGCAACTTTAAGTCGTTCTGGAAGATGTATATAATACACACAAAACAACGATATTAAAATTTTTAAACACCTATTGCCCTGGTCCTTGATATTGTGCCCCGATTCGTGTCAAAATAACAAATTTGGCGATACTGCTATAACAATGTTGGTGTAGATAGGAATTTATAACAATATTAGTACTTATTGAAATTAAATGGTACATGCAAATTTTCAGTTGGCTGACAGCCGAATTTTAATCGCCTCCGGCTTGTTTTAGTGGCAGAAGCCGCCGCCGTCAAATATGGTCGGCGCAGGTCTCTGACATACACACACAAATATTTACAGCTTATGCAGATAGCAATTATTAAAACTCAGATTTATGTGCAAGTGCGTAAGTGTATGTGTGTGTGTTGTACATATTTTGAAATTGATGAATTTTAGTAAAAATATATTTTTAATAAGCAGGTTGTCTACAACACAGGTGAACACCTCTCTTTATCTCCTCCTCTTTAGCTGATTGCATATACATATGTCCGTCCTCCATCCATCCAAGTGCATTTATATTTTAGTTTTTGTTTCGTAGTCTTACACTAATGACTTAACTGCTTCATGAGAGTTGAACATTTTGATAGCTTTTTTGTTTTGAATTTGTTGTTACCTAAAATTGTACCTGTTGAATTGCGTACACACGACTGTTTTATTTTGAAGGTGTTTTTGGGTGAAAAAGCGCCATTTTCACGGAAATTTTTTTTTGGTTGATTGATTATTATTGACGGGCTTTCCAAGATTTTAGTTAATTGTTCGAGATTTGGCTGCACTTGTTGCAATTTTATGACTTAGCCATGGAAATATTAAATATATACTGTGTGTTTTTAGACAGTTTGGTTAAAAGTAAATTTAATTTTAATCTCAATTAAGATTTTTTTGTTGAATAAACACTTGTTGATTGAGAAGGAAAAGCCTTATTGTTTGTGTACTGAAATTATATTTTTGCATAAATAATTGAAAAAAAAAAATACTTTTTTCTTAGAATATTGATATTGTCAGTTTTGATTTATAAATTATTTTGTTTAGTATTTAACATAAATTAAATGACAAAAAAAAACATTTTTTAATTTTGTTAATTAGTTTTATTTTATTTTATTAGTAACAAGTGCACAAAGTGCTAACTTGTACTCAAAATTAATTAAAGTATTGACCATTTTTAGCACGACCATTTCCCATTTTTCTATCAATATATCGATTCAGCGCCAAAATACCTGTTTTTATTTTGAGACCAAGAGCGAAACAAGGCAATTTTGGATACCCGTTCTCCAGATAATAATATAATATTCTAGCCAATATTCATGGAGTAATGAATAAAATTCTTGTTCATTAAACTTTTTTGGAAAGAGGTTTAATCTATAAAGTCGTTCTGATTTCTTTGATACCAATCAATTGAATAATGCTGGAAGCTAATTCTAATCAAAGAGTGGTGACAACTAATATGAGCACCTAAGTTTGCATACATTATTTGGTCCTAAGGTCTGCTATGATGTTTCTGCAACTGTTAATTGCTGGCCAAAACTACTATTGCCCTTTTACCGGATGTATCCATTGTTGTGTATTTATTTTTCGCTGCAACATAAAATTTTTAACATTGAACCTGAAAATGTCGGATTTGCAAGGAAATTGTGCACGATTTTGTTTCTATTTGACTAAAGAATTGTTGTTTCCAGCGTGTTAAAAAAGCTTCTGTATGTGTGTCAGGATTTCATGTGAACAATGCTTTATGGCATCGATATCACAAGTATTCATATTGAAATGATTTCGAATTGAGTTACAAATATTTCAATATTTAGTAATGTTTTGAGAAAGAAAATATGTTTTTCTGCACACATAATTTAGGGAAAATGTTTGTGCATACTCAGCCCACTGTAATTTCTAAATAGACACAATTATTTGTGTCTAACTATTAAATACCTATTCCATATTTCTGATTATTATTAAGTGCAAAGTGTTATGAATTTCAGGTTTAAATACTTGCTATTTGGCTGCATTTTCATAAAATTCCAAATGCTTGAAAATTTTAACCTTAGAGGCAAAAACTTAAGACAAGTTTCCAAACATTTTAAAAAAAGTTGTTTATATCTGTAAACAATTGCATAAAAATTATGATTCTGGCTAAAGCTTCCTGCTCATAATATTCATCTCCCTTGAAAAATAGCTGATATGCATACATATTTACACAATCAGGTGCATGATAAACTGAATCTTACTCTTACCTAACTATGTAAATAGTTCTTTGGTTTTTTGGAGCAATGAAAAAATCACCTGTAAATCAAATTGACCTTTAGAACCCTAATAAATCATGGTTTATATAGTTACGTACACCGACACAACTCTCAACTCAAAAGATGCCTATTAAAGGTGTTTCTTAATCACTAAATAAAGAAATGTTAGGCAACATATTACTTCCTTATTTTACAGAAATTGTTAAAAAAAAAACATACAAAATTAAATACATAAATAACCACAAATTTTCTGGTTAAAAACTAAACCAACTCCCTCCCTTTCTTACCAAAATGCGAACGCAACATAATTATAGACTTTCAATAACATCATATATATCATTTGATATTTCTACATTATTGCCCAGTTAAACGTACGTAAACAATTTACAGGCAGACAAAACAAATTTTCAAAAATCATTTACCCAAGAACTAAAGAAAATAAGATTTAGTTTAATGGAATGAGCGGTTGACTGGCTGGTTGATTGGTTGTATGTTTGGTTTGCTTACTTGCCAGGGTTGATTAAATTGCCTGAGCCGAGAATGCCAAAATGGAAACAGTCTGGTTTAATCAGGTGCAAATCTATAAGAATTTAATTTTGTATATTTTTTTGTTGTTGCTGTTTTATTTATTTAACCTCTTAAGCCGGTGTTGCAATCAGCTTGTGCTACTAGTTCTTGTTGTACAACACTCGCATGGAATACTCTTCAACTACCTGCTTTTAATAACCGAGGAACAGCTGTGTCTTATTTCCAAAAATAAAAAATATACATATATACAAATAAATAAAGAATATACTTTTTGGCTCATGTTGGCATTTTCCTTACAAATGACCAGTCAGCCTGCCAGCCAACCAACCTGTTAAATTGTGCTGTTTGTATTTGAGTCATATCCTTGCAGGTTTTAAATACTCATACTTAATAATTTTTTTGTTATTAAGGTATACAGGTCGTTTAAGGTGTCTGTAACTTGGACATCAACATAAGAAAATATTTTAAACAAAAAATGTAGTCAGAAATGCCTCATTGTCTGTCTGCCGTTTTGCCTGAGCTCATATACTTACGGCTTGTCTTAAAGTATCTTCACGTAGCAATTGAAATTATTGCCAAAAACTTTAAGTTGCCCTCTTTTCTTAACGTGGCTGGTAGGTTTTTTTTTTTTGCTTTAATTCAAATGTTTGCTTGGAATTTTCTTGCATTTATGTTTATTCAAGGATTAACACAAAAAAATCAACACAGCAGACCCAAAGCCAGAACCTCAGCAAGAGAACATGCAAAGAAAGACACATTTATTGCAGACATTTGATCTTTTTTTTTCTACTTACTGTCTGTGTTTGTCGTTCTTTCCTTTTAATTTTAATGTTGCATTATTTCTTGCAGCGACTGAGTCAGAGAGTGAGTGAGTGCTGGCTAAGTTGGCAACAAACTGTATGCAGCACAGCCTTTTATAGCATCACCATCATCTTCAAGTATGCTTGAACGCTTTGCACATCTGTGTTTGGGAATTTCCATATGGTTTAATGAATCGTATACTCTGCTCTGTTCTATATGTTGAATGCATGTCCTTATGTATTGTAATCCAAACATGAGTATAAAGTTGTTTCTTTAGTTTAATATGGCTTGGGCGTGATTTCCGCAAGTAGTTTTCTGGCGAAAATGTTTTTATGGGAATGTTTGTCTTATAAGTAGATTCATAAATATATAAGTTTTTTTTTTGAAATATCCTGATTTATGAGTTTCATTTACATTGATACTTAAGACGCTATACTGAACCGGCAGAATTATCTTTATTAATGGAGAAAATGCAAGTGTAGTTTGGTGAGATTTTACATGAATATTGATTTTATTTATTTTGAAAATATGTTACCAAATGTAAAATTGTTAATACCACAGAAGCTTTAAATCATTAATAAATACAAAAGGCACAAATTTGCCCATGTTTAATATAACTGTATTTTTGGAATCGTGAAATGTTTTTGAGAACATAAATACACTTTATATGTTCTTTAGTTAATCGATAATTGATAAGGGAATGACATAGCAAAGCAAGAGTATTCAAGTCAGACTTTGGAACTTCTTAATTTTAGATATAAAAAATATAAGAAAAGCGGATTTATCGATCTCTGAAGGTGTATTAATTTTTTATAGGATCACAAATATTGTATCATTTTCCCTAAGATGTATATTGTGTTTTTTTTTAGATGTATACAAATATAAGTTCTCAACACTATTTTAACTGGCGGCCATTTTGTCAGCTGTTAAGTGATTTATGTTTTGTTTGGTTTGGCATTTCAACGTGAATAGACTGACGCCTAAACAACGCTTCCAAATTGTGCAAATTTATTTAGAAAATCATGGTTCTATTTGAAATACATATCGACGTCCAGATTAGACTACGGCCGAGAAAGTCATATGCCAAAAGTCATATTTAAATTATAATGCCAGAAGATTATCTTGCGAATAAAGTAAATTCCATGTCAATTTATCTTTTTTGTTTTATTAAATTTCACAGTTCTATACACCTAAAAAGCACACCCTATACCAGCAACATATAACATATGTATAGTAAAGAGTTTCACTTCGTCCAGTACTATTTTATTTTCTGATATCCTAATCAAAGCAAAAAACAATGCGAAGCTAAAAGAAGCTCATTTGGTGATCTGAAGAGCTCAAAATTAATCTGTTACTAGTCAAATAGGCTTCAAGAAGAGAAAGATATCTATATTGAGCCAAACAAAATCGTAAAACTATGTACACCGGTAAAATTGGAGAAATGTGCTTTGGTCAGATGAAAAAAATGTAAATTTGTATGGTTCTGATTATAGAATCTTCGTTCGAATGATATGTTATGGATAATGATCCTAAGCTAACTCCAAAATAATTAAGTCTTGGTTTAAGCAAACCACAGTGTGCTTAAATTCTTTTAAACAAATCGATATCGAAATACGTTCCAAACTTGTGGGATCTATGAATCCTTGGTGCGCAGAAATGTTAAAAATTAATGGAGCTTTAATTAAATAATAATAACATGTGAGAAATAAAGGTTGATTAATAAGAAGTTATAAAGAATTCAGAAGAAATATGTAGGTAAATTATTCTTATTATTTGTTCTGAAGAAGTGATAATGATATGTTAATTTTTAAGTTTTCCTTTACCAGGCTGAGGTGCTTTAATTTGACGTACATATATAAATATTTTTATTATTGTAATTCTAACACAATTTATGTAAGATGAATATTTCTTTTTTTGTAAAATAAATCACAAGTTAGTTAGAAATACGATCGTTTAATGCTGGAATGCATTACTTGAATAATATTTCAAAGACCGCGTAGTGCCTCTTCAATGGAAGGCCAGTTCTCTTAGGAAACTTATTAGGAGTAGTGCTGCTGCTACCTTTACCATTAAGATTAAACCTACCACCTACTTAACACCTAAACAAATAATCAAATTTAAAATATTGTTATTATGTTCATGAAAACCTTCTAGTAATTTTGAAAAGCATAACAAAACAAAACTTCAAACTGTCAACATATCAAAGTTAACAAAAATCTAAGAAAAAAAAACGAATAAAATTATATCTGTGTATGTTGGTTCCATAATATCTATGATAATTTGCAACAAATAAAACTCTTACTTCATAAAACAAATCCATAATAACAATAAACAGAAACAAAATGCTGAAAGCATTAACATGTGGACATAAACAGACAGACACACAGCACGTTCTTAAATATACCAACGTGCAACACAGGCGAAACGAAAGCCAACTGCATAAGAGGATATAAAACTTATAACTTGTAGCAAATTACGTACATTAACCCCTAAAGTATCGGAGGGGCTGAAGCTGAGACACAGAATATATAAACAAGGCTAGACACTAGACTGTTCTAAAAAAGGGATATCAGAAATAAAATCTAAACCTAGATGCCTTAATTGTACATTTTGTACTGCACAAAACTTAACTTTATTGTTTCTCAACATGCACTCTATCAATAATCAATATTGTCTGCATTGAGAATAATTTTTCAAGTCCTGCTTCCATTTGACTTTTATAGTCATCGATATACGTTGACCTTATTATTTTCATTTGATTTGTTAGAAAACAACATAATATTGTAAATGATTCAATATTTCTACAGATCTTCAATGACAGTTTTCATGGCTTTCACGAAAATCACCATAATATAAATACTATGATTCAATTAAAAGAATATAAAACCGGAGCAGGGTTAAACGATGTGGTAGTCCTGACTTTCTGGGGGCTTAAAAGCAACCGGTTTTGGATTTCAGATTCAAAGGATCCCTGTTCGAATTTCAGCTCCAGTAGAACCCAAAAAGTAGTTCAGAGTCTAACAAAATAATTCGCCACATCCTTCTCGCTATGAAGTGTCCCGGAAACGAAATAGTCCTGATATTGAGTTCATCATTGTTCCAAATCAAATAATTTATCAATGGTCGCTCTAATGATCTAAAGAAAACAATGTTCGGATTTTAGCTCCAGTAGAAACCACAAAGTAGCGTTCTCGCCACCAAGTTTCACAGAATCGAAATAGTCGTGATCTTGAACTGCTAAGTCTCCGTATACACAGGGAAATATTTGGAACGGAAACATTTTGTTTGATAGAGAGGGACGGGTGGGGAAGAGAATATGAAATTTGTTTCCCGTTCTCGGATGCACGCTTTGTGCTTTCATTCTTATTGTATACATTTGCTTTGCTTTTTGACATTTGCTTTATTTCTTTTCGGCGTGCTTTGTTGTCTATGTTTTATATTTGACTTTGTTTGAATAAAAATAAAAAAATAAATAATGTTAAATAAACTAAATGTTTTTATAAATTTTATCTTTTATAATTTATTTCACAAATCAAATATACATACTTACATTAGCAAATCAAAAACAGTAGAAATTAAAAAAACAACACAGCAATTAGACAAATGTCAAAAAACAAATATAAACTGGAATGTTTCCGAAAACAATGTTTCCCTATATGACCGCGAAGGAAAATACAAAAGAGAATTCCAGATGTTTCCCTACCAAATGTTTCCCTGTGTAAACGGGGACTAAAGAATATTTTATGGAAACAAGCGTCAGTATGAAGTTTATTTCGTTTTCATAAAAGTGGCCGTAATGTTTGTTTGACTATCCAAATATATATTGAAGTCTGTGATAACAGACTGCTGTCCAACACGACCACGCATATATATATCGATTATCTCAATCACATGTTGGCCTATTTGATTCTATTTCGTTAATCACGTCACGAATTTTGAGTTTAAAGGTTGTAATCGATTCGATTGACTCTGTTTTTTTCCAAAATTCAGCAGGAAGTAATTTTTTGCTGAAAACATCACACTATCGAGAGATGCTCACTGCTAAATTTTAACCTATTACTGATTATATGGATTTCAATGGCATGTAGATTCAACAAGACGACGCCAGATTTCACAAAACCAACGAAACAAAAAATGTATTGGAAATAAAATTTAGACTATATTTTTTTTTTTTAAATGGCACAAAATTCTTTTTATGGAGCTTTGAAAACAAAATAAATAAAAAAAAACGGCATAAAATAAATTGTGAGCCACTGTATATGTATATTAGTCTGTGGTGAAAATTATTTTCATAAGATTCCAACAAAGTCTAAAAATTACACATTCCTTGTGAACTATATACTCGTATCATTTGGATTAATAAGACGATCGCAATGTCTCATCTTACTTAATTTAGTGAAAGAATTGGTGCATAACACACAGTATGTTTGACGCATTTCTGACCAAAGCCTACGTCAATGGGTATAGAGTTCCCGGTCTTAGGGCCAAGTTTCGAGTTAAAAAGGTAAATAGTTACATGCAATTTTATTGGTTAACAAAATACATATAATTCCCAATTATTTTCAAAATAATCATTGTTTTCTATAAAGGTGTCTAACATAACAAACGACGATCCCTTTCTGCCCCATAATTCATTCGATGCTTGCTAAAGGGTTAAATCATCCCTGTTATGAATTTTTTACATTCACATTTGCTAGTAAGCTTATGTCTGTTTGTATTAAATTTCCCCTAAGTCCAGACATAATGGTATCAGAAAATAAATTTTGATGTTTAATGTTGTAACAACTCAACACAAAGAGACCTTTTGTTCATGGTCAATATAGTACTACTATAGGCACACAGTCGTTTACAATCGATAGAATTGAAATTGGAGTACATTTGGTGAAAAGTAGACAAATTTTTTGTGCAAATAAACTCTTACCCATGAGTATTTCATAAATGTTGTATGTGTGTGTTTGGCAACAACAAACAATTGACACGTGCCGTGTTTTATTTAATGCAAATAACCGAATGATGAATCAATGAGTGAATGTAGATAGATATAAAGTTTGATAAAGCATGGCTTTCACGATGACCGTAACTAGGTAATGTTCCGAAAACGCAAAACTTGCATGTATTCTTTTCCAAAGTATGTGTGGGTGTGTGGCTGCTGCTGATAATGGTGGAATGATGCACAACATTTGTATAATTTGTTCAGTCAGTCGTTCAGTCATTTAATAAATTGAGTTGTTATTGGTGATGTTAATCAGCTCATATACAACATAGCTAGCGTAATGCTGTCATTACAACAACAATAATCTAAAGAAATATTCAAGTGTGTGTATGCGTTTGTGGCAGTTGCATGTTTTTATATTAAATTCATCCCCTGTGGACTTAATACATGACGTCACATGTTGACTACATGTGCCTGTCTATTAAATACATTGTATCTATCACATTTTGCGCTCTATACCACAATGCTGTATGAATTAATCAGATTTGTTATTGGGTTTCGTTGGAGTCTTTTTTTTCTATGATTTAACATTGATGTACACTATATTAGGCATAAGGATACTAATGAGTAAACTGGGTCACTTAAGATCAATTTGTTCTTTATGCTTACCTACAAAAATATCGAATTTCAATGCATATCTTATTTTGTACGGTTGCGAAACATGTAACGTTGCCACTCGTGACATGCAACTATGCAAATGTTCGTGAATTGTTGCCTTCATAAGATCCTACGCATTTTCTGGTCAAGAAGCATATCTAAATCAGGTAGCGTATGTAAGTAAGTCTCTTTATTTGAGCTTCTCAGTCATTCGTCAAAGTCTGAATATGTGTTTTAGATTTAGTATCATGTCTATCAAATTAAATTTCATAAATATTCATAATCTTTTCCAGTGCTCATGTGTGATTCAAATACCCTATTGTTAAACATCTGAGGTATCTAGCTAAGAATTAGGCAACAATAATAAATTTCGTTTCTCTAACGAAGATTTTAAATCCTTTAGGCGGTTTGCCTCAGGGGAGTAAATACTGAAGGCAGTATTGGAAATAACTTACGATTTCACGCAGTACGCCACTTCTTTGTCATTAGTGTAGACAAATTCCTACCATTTATGAAGTTTCCACACTCCACTGTGAAGTACCGATCCCATGACATCGCTATTTTCTTTCTTACCAAATCCAGTGATATTAGGAGTACATACAGTGCATCTATGATAGTGCTGCGATAAACCGGTGATACACACCAAGAACTTTCTTACTCGGTTGAATGGTCCTCTTATGGGAAAAACCAACGACAAATTCTTCGTAGGGTTTAAGACTGGATAATACAAATTATACAATCTAACCAAATACAATTGTGGGTGCCCCGATAGACTAGGCGATAGTGTGCCAGACTATCAGTCAGAGGGTTGCGGGTTCGATTCCCGCCAAAGACTCTGGGTGTTTCCTGCAGATAAGCCAAAAGCTTCGCAGTTTGTGTTTGTTAATTATTAAAAAAAAAAAAAAGGTTGTTGTCCATGCTAATTTTTTCTCTGCAGCCATTATGTTATTTAAAAAATTCGTAGATCAGCTACTGCTGACAGCGTTTTGGTGCTTTTTTAAATTTTTGGTGCGAAACATTCTTTAGTTGGTGCGCGGTGCGCTTTTTTTTTAAATTTTGGTGCGCTTTTTAATTTTTGGTGGCACCAAAACAAATTCAATACAACTTTTTGTTTCACTTTTTGTACAAAAAATACACCTGTTTCATTCAGTACCATTTCATTCAATACTGCAAAATTTTTATTACAATCAATTTTACAGGCCACAAATAATGACTTACGTTCATTCATAACGTATCACGAAATCATATGAAAAGTGTAAAACATTTACATATATAAAAACTGTAAAGCTTTAAAACTGAAAGTAATAGAACTTCTGTTTATTAAAGAAATGTAGAAAGGCCCTAACTCGCATATTTGAAACTTTACAGGAAAAGGTAAAAACATAAGAGAAACTGTAATATTCAACATGTAATTTTTTTTTTGTACAACTGCTTATAAAAGCGTTATTTACTATTGCAATAAAGGAGGTGTATTTGCGTTTAATGCATTGAAATCGCATGATCTACATGAGACCAACGATATGTATGTATGTCATATTGTATGTACATATATGTATGAACATTGTATGTGCACACAAAAAATATACTTTTTATGTAAAATTCAATACATATAAACATTTTAAATAAAAAAATCTAAAGTTGGTGCGTTTTTTTCTAATGGTGCGTTTTTTCTCTATTTTGGTGCGTTTTGAAATTTCAAAGTTGACAACGCTGGCTGCTGACTATGTATGTAGCTGTCGTTTTCGAAATAATTAAGTAGCTGGCCGATCCCTTCACACTGCCTTTTCCTTTCTTACCAATTCCAAAATTAAATGGCAATGTATGTACATACAGGGCATCTGAAAGATAATAATATTAAAATCCAAGGCATGTCGTTTAATCAGTTTTAGTGTCCGTACAAAACAAGCCAATAAATCACAAATTTTTGTGTAGACGATCTTGGAACATAATTTCCCTCTGAGTATGATTGAAACAAATTGTTACATGATTATAGTGGACAATATTGAGGGTCAGTCTCTAACTCTTATCAATATATTTCTTACTATTGAAAACAGCAACTGTAACTTCGTCAATCGAGTACTTAACTATAAAGTGTGAATACCTAAACCATGTTAAAGAAATGAAACGATTCGGTTCCTATCAAATCATGGTCTACGATCGTTCCTAGGTGAATTTCGCGGATATCGATCAAAGCTGCGGAATCTTTGATCCTTTTTGCACACACTTAATATGTGGCACAAAACAAAATATCGATTTGAATATCTATAGTTAAGGAAATAGAGCAATTTTGTTCAAATTTAATCATGGTCGATGGTCAAAGCATGAATTTCGCGAAGATCGGTCCAAGAAGATGAATCAGTGATCCTTTCCGCACAAGAAACTTATCAAAGACTTACTATATCGAGCCATAACCGCCGAAAAAATGTATCCCACAAACTCAAAATTTCACAGGGGAAGGTTTTTTTTTAAATAAAATCAGTTTGAATAAAGCCATTATTTTAAAATTTATAATGTAAATATTGGTTTGTGTAATACATTTAATTTTAATAATTTTAAGTGATGTTGAACTATCGATTTCGATAAAAAAAAACAACAATCGATTATGGTGTGGGATACATTATTTTGGCGGTAATGGCTCGATATTATTAACTCTTTAAGGATTAACGAAATTTGACAAAAGTTTTTCCTTCCTATTTCTTGCGAAATATAAAGCGGCCAACTTGGTATGTTGTAAAATTAAAAATCTTTTATTTTATTAATGTCGAACAGCCGCTTGTGAGACTGTTCTGTTTAATGTCTGTTTATTGATTATGTTTTAAATCGTAAGTCTATATTTATGCTAATATAAATTATTATTCTTACACACTATGGGAATATGCTAAGCAAGCATAATACATACTTGCCAGCTATGTGCAGCGTGGACAGAAACACTAAACAAAGAATGAGTGTTCAGTTACATACAGAAGGTATGGTAACTGCGACTAGTCAAATACACTACAATGTCATAATAAGCATTTTTTACAAAGGTCAATCGAATTTTCATAGGATGACTTAACAAGATCAATATTTTTGAAAGATTAAAATGCATTAGTTAAAGTTAATCGCTTTTGAGGTTGAAAAACAGCTTTTAAAAATTATTCAAAACACATTGAAAATAATAATAAAGATACGAGTATTGCCGATCGATTACAGAAGTAGTCAGTTTCATATTTTTGATAGATTTTCGGTATCATTTCATAAGAAACTGGGTAGTGCCTCTTCAAAACCTTTAGCATCAATTATAATATGTATTACTACGTCCATATACTCCCTTGATAATAGTGATGAGTATATGGCGGCATACAAATACATGTATTTGATTTTATTTGTTATATAATAAACAAACAAAAAAATAAGAATAAAATCATGTACGATATAATACAAAATAATATTTGTATTTATTGTTGTCGATAGATTATTATTTTTATTTCACATATGGACGGGAAGGCACAGTCGTCCTGCCAGTCTGGGGTGGCAGATTGTTTCAGTGTTTTTAAGTGGAAACAACACATTTGTCGATCTACGACAACGAGTACTCTCATTTGTTTGAAGTGGAAGTATTTTTGTATTTCTAAAAACAAAACAGAACAATATACGCATTTGGCACTCTACCACCTCCAACATTGTTTTGAAAATTTATTTAGTTTTCTTTTTTTCTTCTCTTTTGAAACGTCTCCTGCGTGTGGGTCTTTCACATGACGGCGACGACGACACAGAACGACCATGATGAGGTAGAGTGAGGATGATGATGATGTTGATTGTTGTTGCAGATGACGACTAGTACATTGAACATGATGATGTTGTGAATGATGGCTACGTAGGTTGTTTCATGTTTTTTTTTCTTCTTCAACTTGTACTACAGATATGATTCGACTTTTTTCCTGATTGTTGTCTTATACTTACTTAATCTCCAGCCAAATGGGGTGGCTGGCTGGTGTTTTGTCTTTTGCCTGGTATTGGGTGTGTATGGCCATAGTTTTGTTATTGGACTTATTGTTGTAGTATGTATATTATCCATACGAATAATTCTCATATACATTGATGGATATTTGCAACCTCCTGCCATCTTTGACGTTCGTTCAACATGTATGAGTTTGTTTTAGTATTTTCATTTATCGTTCTTTATGTTTTATTTTCATATTTGTTTTTATACTCAATGAATTTTGTGACGGCTATGTGTGAATGTGGTGCAAATGCTCTCCATATGTGGATTGTAAATAATTTTGTTTTTGGTTGATTCGGTTGTGAAATCGTATTTGTTTTTGCTTTTATTATGAATGGGTCATGTGACGAGTACATATGTCTTATTTGACCAGAAGGATGTTTCCTAATTATGTATGCTGGTGTGTGTATTTTTTGATTGTGTGCATACTTATAAAAATGAGGACATTAGACATTGAGGCTCCCTTGATAAAACTTTGAAAAAGTACTATGATTATGTATGTTTGTATGTGTGCTTGTTTAGTAGTCTGTAGTATTCAATAGAGATATTTCTGGTATTGATAGCAAATTCCATTTACATTATTTAAATTCGCTTCACTGCACAGTGGTATATGTCGGAGAAAACCTTATAATATTTTTAATTTCTCTTGTTTTAAAATAGAGCCAAAGACACCACTTATTAGTTTCTTCTGTGAGGTTCTAGGGTACAGAGTTCAATACATTCAATACTAGAAATCATAGTAAAAAACCTGAGAGATCAATAAGTGTTAAATATTTAAGGCCAACCAGATCTTAAAAAAACTCCTGAAAAATATCTAAGTCTGCGGTTCTATATAACCCGGCATTCAATTATATTATTCCTCGTCTAAACAACTTCTGTTGTAGCCATTAGTCGGAATAGCTGCAACATTCATCCCATTGTTTTATAAACCGTTTATCAAAAGTGTTATCGATTTTATATAAATTGCCCCAAGGTTCCGTGTCCTATTATTTACTCATATGTAAATCTTGATTTCCGTAGAAGCTGTCACAATGAGGAGGAAAGAAAGAAAACTTTTCCTCATTAATCGAGTTTTTACTTTGAATCTTTCGTTCTCTAAAAATCTCGACGATCTATCAATGACTGTGATTGAATGCGTTTAAAGTTTTATTGACTGGCTCAGATTCGGAAGTGAGTATTGCTAACTTTTTCTTCTTCTCTCTTCTTCTAATATTCTATTGGAATAGCCATCATGGGGAATAACACCGACATCAGGCTCTTTATGTTTATTTACATAAAAGGGAGAAATGAGGATTCCTCGGGCTTCCTACCTTGATTTCTATAGAAGCTGTCACAATGTTGAATAGAAGTAAACTATAACTTATCATAAAGCCAGTTCATATTTTAAAACGTTGCTCAGATTTTGAAATGGTTATTGATTACTTTTTCTTCTTATATTGTCTTCAATCATATCCAATTAAGATATTGTGTCCAGTATATAAGAATTGCAATCGATTTCACAACGGCACTATCTCTATTATTCACCTAATTGTGAGGATTAGAGACTCCTCGGTCTTCCTACCTTGATTTCTATAGAAGTTGTTGCAATTAGGAAGAGAAGGAAACCAAAACTCATCTTCTATAATCGTGTCCTACTTTAGCAAGATCGTACGTTCTTTAATAATCTCTCGAATCTTTGTGGGATGGAACGCGTTTATAAATCTTTTGAAGTGGCTCAGATCCAGCACTAATTCTTCTCTCCTTTTCCAGCATCTCCTATTTCCACTGTGCTTACTCTACACTCTATAATGTAGTCCTCTATTTTTGATATGATATACTTGATATTCTGTGAACAATTTTCTAAACAGGTAAAGGGGTTTTCAAGAATAGTTTTGATTTTAAACAGAGGTATATTGGAAACCCATGAAAGTTTTCAAATTTTACTTATTTAACTTGTTGTCATATCGATAGTAGAAGCTTTGACAGTTGTTGCAATAAATTCAGTATGAAAATTACGGATCTGTAAAAGTTACATTTCAAAAAATTCGTAATATTTTCGGTCATTAGTATCGTCCTTCTGAGAATTTGGTCGAAAAATTAGCAGCATCTGGAAACTTCTGAAAATCAAAGAGCATTTGTTGAGAAGCCCTGAACATCCGGTTACTGTAAATAAATTATTCAAACGAGAAATGTTAACTAAATTCTGGATTTTTATCAATAACATCAACGACATGTGGATTTAACAAACTGATAAATTTCAAACCCAATTTTTCCCACCAGCTTGAAGGCATTATACATTATACACGACACTGCCACACACATAAACAGACTTAGTGACGTCTTTGAAGGATGTAAAAATTAAATGGCAAAAATTATATACATACGAGTACATACACACACACATCGAACAGAAACAGCAAAAACATAAATTCATGTCATTACAAGATTTTCACACATTTAATATGCTAAAAATTCTTAAATTCAAGGTTACAACTTTAACACATTTCTTCACAACTCCCGGCGCTTTAGCAGCAGGAAAACATATATATTTTCTTCAAAATTCTCTTAGGCATAATTTCTTCTGGTGACCATATGTGGAAATAAGCAGAGCTATGAAAGAACAATAAAAAATAAAATTGATATGTAGTTTGTTTTCGCAAGGAAATGGAAAACGTACGTACATATATACACAAGAAATTGTATTCATAGTCATGATGACGCCAGATGAGTTGAAATGAGTGTGATTCGTTTCATTTCGAAATGAGATCATATTGAATGTATGAGGTGAAGGTCTTTTTTTACAGCCTGTAGTTATGAGTTGAAAAAAAAACATTGTATAGACACGTAGTAACCGAAATTGCTGGTAACTAAAAGTGATGCCAGTTTCTTTTTTCAACGTTCAAAAATCTTTAGAGAATAAAGAGGAGCAGGAGAAAACTGCAGAATATTTTATAACGAGATTTAAAATGGCAGTTCTCGGCAGAAAAGGAAAAGCTCAATGACATAATTTATTTTCATGAAATCAATAGGTACAAGTTGTTATAGTATTGTTTATTTTTTACTCTGCAAGACTATTAAATTTTGAGACCAAATAGCCTGTTGTCGAATATACCGAAGCTATTGCAGAAGATACTCGTGCATAAGTTGTACCCGATTTTACCTGTTAACAATTGTATTCCAATTCATCAAATTGGATTTAGAAGAAAACAAAATACTATCGAACAAACCCATGGACTTGTTAATAACGTAAGCAAATTATTTGAAGAAAAAATATTGTTCGGCTCTTTTCACAGCCATTTTCAAGCGAGTGGCTTGAGAAATATTTAGCTGGTCCGACATTTAAGCTTAAAGGAGCAGACTTTTTCAGTTCCGCACAACCTATTGAAGCAGGAGTACCCCAAGCAAGTATTCTGATACCCTTCTTATACTTGATATATACATCTGATATACCAACAAACAATCGTACTCACACATCTACTTTTGCTGATGATACTGCTATTCTAAGCATTCATGAAAACTCTCAAGAAGCATCTCGCTACCTACAAAATCATATCGAGACATAACCGCCGAAAAAATGTATCCCACAAACTCAAAATTTTACAGGGGAAGGTTTTTTTTAAATAAAATCAGTTTGAATAAAGCCATTATTTTAAAATTTATGATGTAAATATTGTTTTGTGTACTACATTTAATTTTAATAATTTTAAATGATGTTGAACTATCGATTTCGATAAAAAAAAAAACAACAATCGATTATGGTGTGGGATACATTATTTTGGCGGTAATGGCTCGATATATTTGCATTAGAAAAATGGTTAAAGCAGTGGATGATAAAAGTTAGTGAGCAGAAATACACACCTTTATATTGCGTACAGAATCTCTTATTTACATCAATAATCAAACAGTAACACAACAATCCAGAGTTCAATACCTCGGTATACACCTCGATCGTCGCCTTACATGGAAATCCCATATAGATGCAAAATTGACTCAAGTGAAACTAAACCAAATTAATTGGCTCATTGGCGGAAACTCTAAGCTAAGTTTAGATTGAAAACACCTACTTTACAACTCAATCAAAAAAACTATATGGTGTTATGGAATACAGCTATGGGGACAGAAGTCAAAACAAATCGCTACGAATGATCACAGTTGCCCCCTGTAATATAAAAAATTCGAATATTTATAAAGATCTCAAAGTGTCTTTAGTAAAAACTGAGATTCAAAAACATGCAGAAAAATATTTAAAAAAAACTTGAAGTACACCGAAACTCATTAGCCCGCAATATATTAAATAATAGTGGCTATATTCAACTAAAAATAAGGGATACAGCGGATCTGACTGAGCTAAAGACAAGAAGGAAGAATGCCGACTTAATGCATATAAACAATAACTTTAGACCGGCAATGGCTGGACTAAATAATTAAAATTTATTAAATACATATGTATAAGATTCCATATACTTATTGTTAGTTCGTTTTTAATAAAGATACAATAAATAAATAGAAGAAAAAACTCAATGATTGGCTTCTGGATATAAATTAGGTATGTATTCTTTTTCGATGACTACCAGTGATACTTAGTTAATTATTGAAGTCCGACCAAGTATTCGGTTTCGGTTTAGGCGAAAAATTGGCCGTATAACAATATTCAGTTTCGGCCATATTTTGACCGAATACCGAATCTTTTATGAAGATTAGATTATGGAATTTTAAATTTAATTTATTTTTTTAATATAATTAATAGAATACAAAAAATGTATATTTTATTGTACAATATTTAAGAATACGTTAAAAGCTGTTCCTTTAAAAAAAATTGTCAGTTCAAGATAAAAAAAAAAATATTATGGATTTATGTGTTGATACTTTAGGGTACTATAAAATTATCTACACATGTTTTAAAATTAAAAAAAATTGTTTTTTTGGAAATTAATAGTATATTTTAAAAGTTTCGGTGTGTTTAGAATTAGTCCGAATATCGATTTTTTTTTGTCAAATATTAGTTTCCGTTCGTTTTCAGCCTAAAAAAAATCCGGTTCCGATCGGACTCTATTAATTATCCCTGACCCTAAGAAATTCCCCAGTAAAAGTTTAATCCAGCTAAGCTGGCAACGCTATACACATACGGATTTGTTAAAATTTTTGTTCTTTATTATACTTTTTTTTAATTAAGTGAGAATACAATTTCAATATGTTGAATGTACCAGCAGGAACATCAGACCAGACCAAAAACTCCCAACACAACAGACTCAACCTTGCAACCAAACAGCCAGAAAATAACCAATGCACACATGTGTGTTTTTATCACCTCAGAATTCAAGTGCTTTCAAAAACGATTGTAATTTTAGCGCGCAAACACATGTGTTGCACGAGTTGTATGGATTTCTCGCCGCTGCTGCTGCCTCTTAGTTGTTGATGTCAATGTTTTTTTCTTATTTTTTTATTTTTTGGTATGTTTTACAGGATTTATTACTGCTAAACATTTATTTCCTGCTGTTTAAACTGTGAAAAAGTTGGAAATCTGTTTATTCGGAAAAAAACACATTCAAATTACTCTGGTGTTTTTATGAGGGATAAACGAGTACATACAATCCTTTTTCTGTTCCTTATTTGTATATTTTCATTTGTATTGGCAGGGACGTATGGTTGAATGGTGTGAACGTATGTATGGGCATGTTTTTATTGTTATTTATTTAAAAAAATGCATTGTTGTTGTGGCTGTTTCTTAAAACTCCAAAGTCAATTCAGCTTCTTATTTCTGGCTGTCTTGTCTAAACATTGAAAAGATGTTACCCAGATTGTCGGCAAATTGTCTTTCAATTATTTACATTTAATTTTTCGATCTTCTTGACTTCTGATTACTGTTGTGTTATTCTTTTTCATTATTACTATTTCTTTTGTGTTGTTTAACACATTTCTTTAATAGTTTTTATTTTATTATTTTGGTTTTGAAAAGAGGAAATATATCATCAATATTTCGAATCGAATGTACTCATACACTTTAGTAACAGTGATGTGTGAGAAAATATATTTACTAAGATCTTACCAATAGATGCTTACAATAAGTAGAAAAAAAATTTCTGTAGAGAGTTTTAGCGATTAGTCTGGGAAAAATCAGTAGATCACTCCGAAAAAAATTTTTATAGAAATTTGTAGTACCGATCACTCAAAAATTTCCTATAGAAATGTGTAGAAGCGTTCAATCCGGGAAAATGTCTTATAGGAATTTATAGTAGCAATAACTTCGAAAAATTTCCTTTAGAAAATTGCAGTAGCGATCACTCTGGGAATATTTCCTATAAAAATTTGTAATAGCAATAACTCCGGGAATATTTCTTATTGAAATGTTTAGTAGCGATCACTACAAAAATTTCCTATAGAAATGTTTATTAGCGATCACTACGAAAATTTGCTATAGAAATGTTTAGTAGCGATCACTACGAAAATTTGCTATAGAAATGTTTAGTAGCGATCACTACGAAAATATGCTATCGAAATCTTTAGTAGCGATCACTCCGGGAATATGTCTTATTGAAATGTTTAGTAGCGATCACTACAAAAATTTCCTATAGAAATGTTTATTAGCGATCACTACGAAAATTTGCTATAGAAATGTTTAGTAGCGATCACTACGAAAATTTGCTATAGAAATGTTTAGTAGCGATCACAACGAAAATTTCCTACAGAAATGTTTAGTAGCGATCATTACGAAAATTTCCTATAGAAATGTTTATTAGCGATCACTACGAAAATTTGCTATAGAAATGTTTAGTAGCGATCACAACGAAAATTTCCTACAGAAATGTTTAGTAGCGATCATTACGAAAATTTCCTATAGAAATTTTAGTAGCGATCACTACGAAAATTTCTTATAGTAATCTTTAGTAGCGTTCACTACGAAAATGTCCTATAGAAATGTTTAGTAGCGATCACTACGAAAATTCCTAGAGAAATGTTTTGTAGCGATCATAAGACATTTATTCTACTTCATCGCTCTCGACTGTTCGTTTGTCAAACACATGTTAATTGGGTTACAACAATGTGTACATGTCATTTTTAATACTTTTTTCTTCTCCCTTTTCAAATATTTATTATCACTTGAGTTATAAATAGGTTGTCATCTGTTTTTAAATTTACTAATCGTGATTAAATTCGAATTATTTATGTTTTTTTGTGTTGAACACTTGCATATTGTGTAAAATTAATTCAAATGTCTGTATAATTGTGCATTTAAAAGTCATTAAATTTGTCTTGCATATAAATACCGCAGAGTAATTGAGGCGTAAGAAAAAAATAAATAATATTTAATGCATAATTGGTATTGGAAAATAAATGTACCCAACAATTGTTTTGATAATAGATAATGAAGTTATGTGATTGAATGAAAATAAATAACGGGGACTAACAATAAATTTAAAAGGGTGTAAATTAAATATAATAAAACAAGATTTAAACACGTAGAAAGATCAGGAAAGGTATTTCTAAAATGTTATTTTCTAACGAAAATTTAAGAAACTTTATGGTAGCATCTGATTGACCCTGAACAATATATTCCATTAAACTGCCTTAAAATTCTACAGCATGTTTCAAACATAAGATGTAACTACAAACAAGCAGACATTGATTAGCATACTGCAAAAATAAATTCAAAAAGGTGAAATGATTGCATACATCAAAACTATATTCAATTCTAAATAAATTATTTTCCAAAATGAGACCTTCATTAATATTAAAGCTTAGGGCTAACAAAATCTACTCAAAAAAAATCAAAGCAAAACATTTTGAAGACATTAAATGAGCCATAGACATGCAACTGTTGCGATTTGGCTGAGTCTACTTTTAAAGAATAAATTGTATAAGAAAAGAAAAACTTCAATTAAATCATTAAGTAACATTACTGATATAGTCAGACATTAAACTAAAATAAACCAGTATCGATCAAATCATGCAGAAACACATGCACAAAAACTGATATTGAAAATTACACGCCTTAATTTAAAATTAAAAAAAACCAAAAAAACAACTAAAAGATCCTTCAACGAAAATTTGTTATTTCGATAGAAGGGAATTAAATTAAAATACGAATTGCAAAGTAAAAATTATAGCAACGTGACAGCCTAAAGGAGTAAAAATTTAGATAAATAAGTAGGAGACTTATAGATGGTATCAGCTAAGACGAAATTTTAATGACCTAACAAGGATCCAGAATTAATCCAGAATTATAAAAAGAGTCACGATTCAAGCTAATCCAAGACCATATAAATAGAAATAATTCTAGATAATCCAATACCATATAAAAATCCACGATTCAAGCCAATCCAAGACTACATAGATCCACGAATTAAGATAATCCAAAATTATTTATAAAATCACGATTCAAGCTAATCCAAGGCCACATAAAGAGCCACGATTCAAGCTAATCCAAGACCATATAAAGAGCCACTATTCAAGCTAATCCAAGACCATGTAAAGACTCACGATTCAACGTAATCCAAGATCATATAAAGAGCCACTATTCCAGCTAATCCAAAACTATATAAAAAGAGCCACGAGTCAAGCTAATCCAAGACTATATTAAGAACAATGATTGAAACTATTTTTCGATTATTTTGGTAGCATTTCTAGTTGTGTTTTTTCGTTAGTAGTATTGTAAACACAATACTTTTTGAAACAACAAACTAAATATTTTCTTAACCACTATGTAGGGTATCAAAATCATGCAAAGGTCGTTATAAACAAATCAAATTAAGGTTTGGAAAAAAACAACAACATCAATTATACAGCCATGCCACCACACAAATTCAAAATGCAAAAATCTTAAAAAATTATTTATTGTGTGATTCAAAACATGCAGTAGTCAAAACAAGTTGGCCGTCAATAAGAAACCAAAACCAACTGCTTGACTTTTAAGCACATCCAGCCCATTAGAATTGAGTTTGTTAAAACTCTTCAAGTAAAAGTAAAAAAGCAAAAAATAATCATTTTACTTCAAAATTTAAATGAGACGACTACTTACTATTGATCATAATGTCAAGATTTTTCGGTTATAGAACACGCAATGTAAACTTTAAGCTTTAACTCAAACGATATTTCAATTTCCCACGCTTCCTCAAGAAAGACAGCAACAAACGATAAAATAAAAAAACACACCCTCAAGCTTTCGGTATTGACTCATGATATGTTTAACTACTGCAAATTACAAACAGAGTATAAACTGCAATAATTTAGCCATTCATTTTCACATCACATCACACATTTCGTAAATAAAAAAGTATTTCTTTCTATAAGCTTCTGTATTTCGCGCCCTCTAGTAATGAAAACGATCAAGTACAACAACACAAATTCAAAGAAACAAAATTTGTTTTTGTTGCTATTGTTTCATTCTACACTCGATTACACTTCATTATTGTATGTTACCAATAATTCTAAAAACGAGATTGCCTCCAGCTGACATGGTCTCCACCAATCATTCCATGTTTTTTCATCTCTCTTAATTCTTTTGTATTGTTTTTATTGGTGTTATTGTATTTGTAGTTATTGTTAGTGTTTTAGAACTACTACTGTATCCCCCTCATTTAGCTACTGTATCTTTCACAAACACTTTTAACTCCATTGTGACTCCTCCACTAACAAGTGTGGGAGCGTTTTCAAAAAATTGTTTTAGTTTGTTTGTGCTGCAAATAAAACCAGCATGAGGTTGTTTTTTTTTTTTTATATGAATTTAGAGTTTTGTTTTTGTCTTTCACCTTATGATGTTTGTAATAAGAAAACCCTTTGCTTTGTATATCATGTTGATTGGAAATTTGATTCTGTTTCAGTGTTTTCAACATTTGGTTTTTAGTTTTATTTCCAGAAATATCAGTTCGCTTAGCAATTATGCCTACATGTTAGTTTTGTTTATCACGGTTTAATAGTTGTACTTTTTTTATGACATAAAGGCAACAAACAGTAAATGTTATTAGTTAAATATGGCAATTGTTCCAATTGTTTGAAAGATCTATTTCGGTTAGTGTATTCAGACAGTTTTGTAATTAAACTTAAAGATAGTAATAGGAAAACAAGCACATAAAATCAGCCACCAATGTGTGATCGTTGTGGATAGGTAGATAGCCTTTTAAATTCCTCAGCACACGCCCTTCCAATCACTCACAAAAGTGCGAAATAGGAACAAGATGATCAACGCGCTAGCCAGCAGTACTTGAGGTATGAATAATGTCACCTTCGTTGAGTTAATCCCAGTGGTGCTTTATTCCAAGTTGCCAAAATATATCCTCACAGGCTTCCTTTAAATAACCTCCGAACACCACCTCCACGAGGAGACTAACATTCTACAAATCAAGCAACACAATATCCTGTTGACGCAACCGTTCCTTCTGCAATGTCACCGGCAGAGTCATCCAAACTTTAACATTACACAGTTTCACCGGGGAATGCCATTTTGCCGCTTAAAAGAAGAGTCATTCTGGCACGACTACGAATAGGATAGACTGTGCCATACCCAACAACACATCTCCTCTTAAATACTTAAATGTCCAGCCAGCCCTACTTTACTATATCCAGAGAATTTATAGAATTATCCTGTTAAAGTAAGACAATTCCTTGTGCTTGATATAGTCAGAAATTACGATGAAATATTGTAGATTGTTCATGCCATTAGAACATCAATAACCTAACAATGTATTAAAGGGCAAAGGTCACAAAATGCGAGTAAAAACAATCCTGAAATTAACTAGATAGACAAAAAAAATCAGTACAACATCTTTCCAAAGTTAGCAAAGCTCATTATCGATATTATGACGCCATATAACCGTCTCACAATCCAGATTATATTAAAACCCGTTCCAGTGTCTGTTTTCTATTAATGTTCCCGACATCATGGCATGTGAAGTGCTTAAAGTTTTCGTTTCCTAGTTCACAATTCCGAAACTCCAACAAAAAACAAAAATCAGCTGAATATCATAGACATCTATTCAGGTGTAGTCACAGTTAACTGGCTCTCCTTTTACAATTACTGGTGACTAATATTCTTAAATTCTTCAATCCTATACCGAAGTTTAAGTTTACAAGCGACTAAAATTGTATTTAATCATTCAATATCTGTTGAAACCCAAGAAAACTGAAACTTTAAGTGATTAGCGACAGTCAAGAAATGTTTTCGTCCTTAGAAACGTGATATTAGAGTCGCAATAGCAGATGTTAAGACACATCAAATACCGGCCAGTCCGGAACTTTTTTAATTACCAATAGTCCAGGAGCTCTTAGAATATAAAAAAATCCCGCAGGATTTTCTACTAGACACTACTAAATACTACTAGACACTAAGGTTCTATGACCCACCATCTGTCCTTAACCACAGAATCTTATTCAATGTCTCCGTCTTAAAAAGTTTAGGAGTAGTCAAGCATCCAAGAATGTAATACGAAGAGCACTTTTAACACATCCTTTTTCCTTTTGTGATAGTTTCTTTATTCACAGCAGCTTACAAAACATGTATGTTTATATTATATACAGCTATTGAGAGAGATATAGCGCAGCAATGTTCTACGAAGTGCTAAACGTATTATATCGAAAATTGGAATGATAACAACATTGAATTCTATGCTATTCTTTTGCTTTAATTTTTCACGTTCTTTATTTTGACATATTTTGTTAAAAATTAAATTTTGGTGGTTGGACAATGAAATAGCGCACAGTTATTTCGGTTTTAAACAAAAAATAGTTGATGCTAATTTGGGTGCTAAAGTCTTGGTTATATGACATAAATATTGTTTACCGCACTGCTAACTTGAGAAAAAAAAACAAACAAAAAGAGCTGAAATAATTAATTGGATGTTTTTGAAAGATGGTCTATTATGTCATTAAATCTGTTAAATCAAATGCAAAAATCAGAAGAAGCCACCGCGAAAGACAACAGTTTGTGAGGATAAAGGTACGCTCACACTTTGAAAATATTTGCCGAAAAAGACGTAACCATTAAATAGAATATATTTTATTTATTAAATAGAATATATTTTATTTATTAAAAACAACTTCGTTTATTTAGGACAAGACACAACAAATATGTAGTTTTAATTTAATTAATGCTGTATGATCTTGCAAAACTCTTGTAAGAGCAAACAACGTGAAATAAATTTGTGCTAAAGTAAGTGGTTATGCTTTTTTGAGTAAATGTTTGCCAAGTGTGACCGTACCTTAAAGCAATAGTTATAAAAAATAAGAAATAAACAAGGAATTTAGTGTAAAATGCTTTTAGTAGACTTGTACGAAGACGCCTCAATGAAAATCAGCTTTATGGTTGTGTAAGTAGAAATAAACCACTTGTGTCAAAAAAACAATATAAAGTCAGGATTGTCACCGGAACAAGGATATTAAATTCTGGAAAAGAGTACTTTTCACAGATAAAACCAAATTTAATTTAATTGGTCCTGACGGAAAATCGTTTATACATCGAGAAAAAACCCAAGTATCCAATCCCCGTTACACTAATATATATAACAATAAAGTGCGCTATTTCTCTATCCATAGCTTGGCATACGAGCGATTGTTGTATGCTATCCAGAAAGATGCAAATCTAAATTTTAACTCTGTGTTACTCAAAATGATGCGTTGTCCTTGTAAAGAGAAAGCATTTTTTTTTTTGCTAGAATTTATGGCATTCCTATGTTCTCCAGCTCGTTTTAATTAAACACCTTAGCTATTACACAACTATTCATAGAACGCAATTGACCTCAATAGAAATGCCGTCAATTTTATCAATAACTTTACAACCATGACATTCCAAGATATATTTAAGCCATGAATTGCATTAAGAGAGAGATTTCGTAAAAGTGGTTAGAGAACAACTACTAATAATGTTCCTCTATTTTGTCTCTTTAAATTTGAGTTACTTTAAGGTTAACTTGAAAAAACCCGACTTTCGAGAAAGTACTTCGTTTGACAAGTAATAACATTAATACCTTTACACTTATTCCTTTTTTAAATGATATATTTTAGTGTAGTTATTGTAAATTAAATTATCAAATGAGCTCACGTTTTCATATGTGTAAATATGACTATTAGAGAATTATTAAGGTTTTTCTTTTACTTTTAACAAAAAAATTTTTGATATTCAAAATATTCAATACATACTTAAATTTGCACAGAGATCACATGGATATAGATGTAAAAGATTACCTGGAAAGAGAAAATATGGTAAAATTAAAAATCAAACATAAATTAACAAAGTAATGTCGGGGAATATATTTTAAAGGATTATACATATATGTTAAAGTAATTATCTGAACTATTCTTTCCATTAACCTGCTAATCTTTTCCTTTGCAAAATTGTATCCCGATCGACTCAGATTCACTTCCTGAGTCAATTAAACGATGTCCGTCCGTCCGTCTGGCTGGCTGGCTATCTGTAAAGCTTGTGCGTAGGTCGCAATTTTGAAGATATTTCGATAAAATTTGGTACGTGATATTTTTCGACCCAAGAATGGATGGGACTTAAACTGGTGGAAATCGGTCCATTATTTCACCTGGCCCCCATACAGATGTCCTCCTGAAATTGGGGTTCAATGAGCATTAATCTTTGAATTATGCAACTATCGAAACAATTTTCACCAAAAATGAGTGGTAAATCAAGCCAAATCACATCTACAAATTTGTAAAGATCGGTCCATAATTAGTCGTAGCTCCCATATAAGGCCCACTTCCGAAAATCACTTTAAAGAGCATAACTCTCAAAAATGTTGGCAGCCCAATAATATTGAATGCAAATACATTTCATATATATACAACTAATACGACGCAATTTTATGATGATCGGTCCACAATTAGTCATAGCTCACATATTAGGCCCACTTCCAAAAATAACTTACAAGACCGTAACTCATTTTAAAATATCGCTATCCCAATAATATTGACCACAAATATATTTCATATATATAAAAATAATATGTTACAATTTTATGATGAACGGCCAACGATTGGTCGTAGCTCCCATATAAGGCCCACTTGCGAAAAACACTTGAACGACCATAAATTTCTTAAAAATGTTGGTATCCAAATATAATTCAACACAAATAAGTTTCATATATGTATGTATGTATACAGAAATTATGACACCTAATTTTATAATGGTCGGTCCATAATTAGTCGAACACCCTCTTCGTAATTTAATTTAACCTCTATAAATATAATATTTATATTCACAGAAATTATGACACTAAGTTTTTGAATGATTGGGTCATAAAAAGTAATATCTCCAACATAGCGCCCATTTCTGAAAAATTCTTTTATACATATGCTGGGTGTAGGGTATTATATGGTTGGGCTTGGCCGACTATACTTTCTTGCTTGTTTTTTCTTAATTTAATCTTAAGCAAAGAGACTAAAATGGAACCGATTAACAGAAAATTTTGTTCTAAATAAACTTATTTAGTAGTCCTAGTGATAGAAATTTATATAAATTATTAAAATTTCCGTGAAAAATTTCACTCTAACCTAAAATGAAAATTTTCATATCTCCAGTTAATACTAGTTCAACTACTGTCCCACATTTTCTAACATGAGCCTTTTCTTTATAATCCAACACACACACAAAAAAGATTTGCAATGAAAATCTGACTTTTTTACCTCCTGCAGTTGTGTTATCTAATGGCAGTTGTTGCAACAAAAGGTTAGCGCCAGTTTATCCCACCCCTAATTTTCGACAAGAAAAAATTGCAAAAACTCAACATTTCATTTGAAAAATGTAGTTGCTATTGTTTGTAGAAACAACAAACAAAACAACAACAAAACATTTCAGCACATGTTAGCTGCAATAAAATGCACTTGTTGCACTTTGCAACAAGACATACAAATATAGCAACAACTACAAATGAATCTTGGTAACAAATATGAAAGTATTTAAGTACATATTTGTTAAAAGGCACAGGTATTTCTTTGGCAAGGACATTTTTTGATTTGGAAAATAAGAATCCTTTAATAGAAATGAAATGAATTTTTTAATTGATAGTTTATTATTAATCAAGAAAAATTTTCAAGTTTTTATATACATAAATAAAAAGTGCTTAAATGGAAAAATAAATAAATTTTAATATTATTTTACATTAAATTACACATTTTAAAATTAATTTTGAAAAACCAAAATCAACACAATTCGTAGTTTTATGTATTTTATACAACCCTAAATTTAATTTTTCATTGTCTGGCTTAGTTGGGTTGGCTGGCATATATCCTTTTTTTAGCAAGCATAAATTTTCATAACATAATACATATTTTACAAATATAATTAAAAACCAAACCTATATAACTATTCAAACCAACTGCAAAAAAATTTTCAAGGATTTTATATCAAAATATAAATATATTACAACTTGTAGTTTAAAGTACTTTTTTACAACCTTTCTTGTAGATTATTAGATAACAAAATTAAAAGGCATACATTTTTATTATTGTTCTATATAAAATTGACTAGTTTAAAAATAATTTTGGAAAGCAATATAATTCGTAGTTGTATGTACTCAATACAAACCTGAATTTTGTTTTTCAATATCAGGCTTAGTAGGGTTGGCTGTCATATATCCTTTTTTAGGAAACTTGAATTTTCATAACAAAATACATTTTTAAAAAATTAATTAACAACACTTATACATATTAATAATTTAAAATAACTGCAATTAATTTTTCGAAATATTCTCTTCAAAAATTTTATTTGAAAGAGGTTTTTGAAAAGTAAATACATTACAACTTGTAGTTTAAATTCCATTATACAACCACTTACTAATATTGTATCTACCTGCTTTGTTTTAGTTTTTCGTCATATATAATTTTTTTAGATTTTTTTTAATGCGAAGCAGATTATAGATAACAAAATTAAGCACGTAACTTAAAATGTATACATTTTTATTATTGTTCTACATAAAATTAATTTTTGGAAAAATTTACTTCAAAGAATTTTTTTAAGAAGTGATTCATCAAAACTAAATATATTACAACTTGTAGTTTAAGATCCTTTACACAAGCACATGCTAATTTTTTATGTAACTGCTCTAGTTTCGTTTTTTGTCAGATATCCTTTTTTATAGTTTTGAATTTTTATTTAAGGCTTTAGAGTCTTAATGCGAAACTGGTGATAGATAATACAATTAAGCACATAACTTAAATAAATATATATATATATATATAGGTATTTAATATTGTTCTATATAAAATTTATATTTTAGTATTTTGTAGTTTTATGCACTTAATATTATAGTTAAAAAATTGTTTCAATATTTGGCTTAGGTGAGTTGGCTGTTAAATATCCTTTTTAGCAAACTTCAATATTCATAACAAAATACATTTTATTAATATGAAATTAAAAGTGAAATACAGTAAAGTACGGATAAATACGCATCGGTTTTCGCCCGACTTTTTGTGCACTTATCCATTCTTTGCATTTAGCCTAACCTCGGATAAGTGCACAAATATTGCAATTACACAATTATTGGGTAAATGTAAACTTTTTGCATTTACATATAGTTATAGAGAAAGAAATCAAACTATGTACATATGTTTCTTAAAATATAAGTTAAAATAGACTGTTGATGATTTTTATAAACAAAATTTAATTTTATTGGTAATTCATGTATGTATATTTTTGTTTGTCTTATAGGGTTCAATAAAAAACTTAAAAACCTAAATCATAAAGTTGTAACGTACATTCTACACATATGTATGTTTACCAACTTTCATGTATATTATGTAAAAAAATTTTTTTTTACAAAACTTAAAAAATCAGTTATATTTTAGTATTGCATTTATACATACAAAGTTGAACTAAAAATGTCTCTTGAGGCTTAAAATTATTATGCACTTATGCATTTTTTGCATTAATCCGTGTTGCACTTATCCGTGCATTTTTACATGATAAAGTATAAAAGAGGCGAATGGCTTCGAAACACGTTGCACTTAAGCGTTTTTTGCATTTATTCGTGTTGCACTTATCCGGTTTTTACTGTATATATAAATATTTCAGACTCACTGCAACGGCAATAAAATCAATATGCGATCACTATTGATCATGATCAAAATGGATATTTAATTAGATCATTTGCTGGTAAACTATATAGTAAACTATATTCATTAGTCTTTTTAAAACGATTAAGCTGAAATGTGACAGAAATTTAGAAAAAAAAACACTTTTATACGTTCTTAAGATGAATAAGGAAATAGCAATTCCTTAGCATTTACCTGCATTATATTAATTTTCAAGGATTATGGGTACTAACGTCTGGCTGGAAACACTTCAAAATGGGCTGTGGTTGCAATTTTGAAGTGTTTCTCGTTAAGTTTTTTGTTTTTCAACTCAGTTTGAAATCACAGTTTTTGGCTAAAATTACACTTGTTGTCCAGAGTTTGGAAAATAACACAAAATTTGTTAAACCTTTTGCCTGTCTGTCCTTTATTTTTTCATTATGTGGGTTGCCTTTTTGTTATTGTTTTCGTTATATTCCTTTTAAATGACTGTCATAAAATGTTGGTCTGTTTTCTTTGCTTTAACTTGTGCTCAATACACTTGTTTAGAAAGAGAGAAAAAGTCATTTAAAAATGTTTATTGTTTTTGCCAAATAAACAATGTTTTTGTACATCTTTTGTAGAATTATTATTTGTAATTTTTGTTTGGTTCGTCTTCTTTGTTGTTGCCATATATAAGGCCAGACAGTTTGTTAATTTTTCTGGCGCCAGTTAAACAGTTGGTGTTCTGTTCTGTCTTCTTAAATTTTGCAGTAGTTTGTAGTTGCTGTTGTTGCAAAGTAGGAAAGAAAAAATATTTTATTATTTTGTAATATGATTTGTTGAAAATTATTATTATAATTCTCGTTATTTTTCTTTAGAGTTGAAGTTTATTACTTGTCGACTGTGGCGGCAATAGCAGTTGGTAGTTGAAGGCTGCTAGAGACTGTGTAAAATCTACATTAGAGTAGCGTAAGTACAGAGAGAGAGAGAGGAGAAACACCTCCATCAGTGGGGTACTTTTAGCACATTTTCTTTAAATACTTCATACAAATTTCTTTAAATACTTATGTACTGTGAGCATCTAAATAAAGTGTACAAAAGTATTTGTTATAAAATAGTTTTTATTTCAGCCTTTAAATATACGATTACATATACCATTTTTTATTTTCTAAATCAGTATTCAGTACTCTACTTAAATATAAAAAAAACAACAACAAAAAATTACAACAACAATAGTTTTAAAACAAAAACAAAATATATACCATATTTTACGCGTCAAAAAAAGTGTACATCTTAGTTGAGTTGCATTTTATCAATGCTGAACCGCAAAAAATACCGTTATATTTGGTTGTTTATTTACTTTTCTGCATTCTTTTGAATCACTATTATTGTTTTATATTAGTTAGATGCCAGTTTCAGATTACAATCTTTTTGTAGAACATAAATTATTATTTTTCTAAAAATGGGCAAACAAACATCCACTGATGTCAGAGAACTTGTAGTAAAATTTCGGAACGAAGGTAAGACCCTTCGTGAAATTGAGTCTATTATAAACAGAAGCCATAATACTGTAAAGAAAATAGTTGATAAACACGAAAAATTTGGCAAAGTAGAAAATCGTCCAGGTGCAGGTAGACCAAAAGTTTTAAATGAAGGTGAAATAAGGGGTTTAGTGCGTGATGTAAAGAAAAATCCGTTTAAAAGTGCTGTTAAAATATCCGAGGAAGTTTCAGCAACAAAATATACCATAGTAAGTGCCAGCACAGTCCGAAGAGCACTACACGAAAGTGGTCTACATGGTCGATTACCGCGAAAGAAACCACTAAATCGCCAGTGAACCAGAAAAAACGCATTGATTATGCAAAAAAATACGAAAATAAAGAAGTTTCTTTGTGGAATAACGTTATTTTCAGCGATGAAAGTAAATTTGAGGTATTTGGTCAGAAAAAACCTGTGAAAGTATGGAGAACAAAAAATGCAGAGTATGCCGAACAAAATTTATTATCTACGGTTAAACATGGTGGGGGTTCGGTGATGGTCTGAGGATGTATGGCGGCAAGTGGAGTTGGGATTTTGGTTTTTATTGAAAATATAATGAATAAAACGGATTATCTGAACATTTTGAAAAACAATTTGCCATGCAGTGTGGAGAAATTGGGTTTACAGGGACCTTGGACCTTCCAACAAGACAATGATCCCAAACATACCACAAGAATAGGTAAAGAATGGCTCCTGTATCGCACCCCTAAAACATTAGATCATCCTCCCCAATCACCGGACCTTAACCCAATCGAGCATTTCAAAAACTCGTTGAATTGATGCCTCGAAGACTGAGTGCCGTAATTAAGGCAAAAGGAAAAGCAACCAAATACTAAATTAACCAAACTTTTGTAACAAATATAATTTGTACACTTTTTTTTGACGCGTAAAATTTGGTATATATTTTGTTTTAAAACTATTGTTGTTCTAATTTTTTGTTGTTGTTTTTTTTATATTTAAGTAGAGTACTGAATACTGATTTAGAAAATAAAAAATGGTATATGTAATCGTATATTTAAAGGCTGAAATAAAAACTATTTTATAACAAATACTTTTGTACACTTTATTTTGATGCTCACAGTATATATGTATTTAAGGGAAAGGATAAAAAAAAATTTTAATATTGTAAAAAAATACAATAATCTGTGATCGATAGTATTTCCCATCACAAATCGATTTTTATATGAAATTATAAAAATTATAAATTATAAAAAGACGGATAATCTGTAATCACTTACATTGTACATTAATTTCAAGTCTCATAAAATAATTATTAATTAGAAAGCTTATTCTATATATTTATTTAGCTGAAATTATGATGAGAGCACAATTCTTTACATTTTGTAAATAATGTAAACTATGTAATTTCTAAATGAAATACATTCTTTACTACAGTAAAATATTTTAAATGCTAAAGTATTTGCATTTAGCAAATATATTTCACATTTACTTAGGTCAAAGGAGTTGTTTACATTTTTTTTTAATAATGCAAATAATGTAATTTCTACAGGAAATATATTGGTTACTGGAGTAAAAATATTTTATCATAAAAGATTTTTAAATTGCATACTGTGATCAGAACTTGCAATTCAAAATTGTGTACATTTTATAAATAATGTAAATAATGTAATTTCGTAAATAATGTAATATTACTTACTTGATCAAAATGTGTGTAATATGGAAGTATTTTCTACTAGAAATTATAATTCATTCTTACTTAAGTCGACAATTATGTTATTACATTTTGTAAATAATGTAAACAATGTAATTTCTACAGGGAATATATAGTGTCCTTGAGTAAAAATAATTTATCATAAAGGATTTTTAAAAGTCACAGATTATTTTACATTATATTAGGTCATATGTTTGGAAATGTAAACAATGTAATTTCTATAGAAAATATACATATTCTTTACTAGAGTAAAATATATATATGTATGTATGTACTGTGAAAGTATTAGCAATTAGTAATTATATTTCATAATTTTTTACGCCAAATTGTGGTCAGACCTGGAAATTTAAAATTGTTTACATTTTGTAGATAACGTAAATAATGTAATTTCAGTAGGAAATATATTGTTTACTTAAATAATGTGTATGTACTATGAAATTATTACAAATTTGATATCACATTTTACACTAACTTAGATCAAAGGGTGAACAGAGCTTTCAGTTTGGAGTTATTTACATTTTGTAAATAACGTAAATAATGTTATATCTTCAAGAAAAAAATATTATTTACTAGAGCAATTTCTATAGGAAATCTATTGTTTACATTATAGACATATTTGAGTAAATATAGTTTATTCTATACATACGATTTTTAAATTACAAAGGTTAATTGGTATTAAATTAGGTGATTCTGATTACAAAGAACTGGAAATTTTAAACTTTTTACATGTTGTAAAGAATGTAATATGTCTGTAGAAAATATATTGTTTACTTGAGTAATCTGCATGTACTATGAAAGTATTTTAAATTTGATATTATATTTTACACTAACTAAGGTCAAAGGGTGATAAGAGCTAGAAATTTGTGGTTATTTACATTTTGTAAACAATGTAATTTCTACAGAAAATATACGTTTACTGTAATCAATTACAAAGTTGTTTTTATACAAAACCACTTAAAATTGTGATCAGAGCTGGAAGTTCTTTGATGTATATTTTGTAAATAATGTAAACATTATACATTTTTAAGCAAATACTGCTCGACTAAAAAAGTTCAAAACATTATTTTATTATAAAATAGGCTCTAGATCATTTCGTATTGTTCTTAATTGAAAATGGAAGATAATCTGTGATCGCTTATATTAAATTTAAAAAAAATTCAAAATAGTAAAAGTGTTCGAAAACCCAGAACAATTTATTTTAATTTTACTTAAAATTATAACAAGTTAAAAAGCATTAATGTAAAAACAAAACACTAAATTAACAAACAAATTGAAGCACTGACATACGGCATTTCCAAACCAAACTACAAAGAGAAGAATTTATAAAAACACACAATCTTTAATGAAATATACTGCAACAAATTGTGATAATGTCAGGTATAATGTGCCAAGGTTTCCTTTTTGTAAATTATGACTTTAACAATCAAATAAATAACACCCTTTTTGTAACAAATTGCCTCAAAAGCTGAAACAAAAGATGAACCTGATGATTTTGGTGCAGCATTTTGTGCATTAAAATGCAACTTAAAACCAATTATGAACAAAAAACAACAGCGAAAGCAAAGTAGTATCAAGATGTAACAACAATTATGTCATTGTTCAATATGACTTGGTATATGTATTTTGAGTGAGTGAATTATAAAGGCAAAGGAGGGTCATATGAGGAGTATAAGAGAAACTTTAAACTCTTAGAAAGCCAAAGTTCTAAGAAAGGTTGTGAAAGAAAGTTATAAGGCGAAGTTGTGTTAAGGATAAAAAAGTCTCTGAGAAGCTTTTTGTATAAACCTTGTATGCATTAAACTTTTGTTGGTTTCACAATGATCCACGTATTGCCAGTCCTATATATACATACATATATATTATAAGTAAGCTGAGAAAACATATGCTAAAACCGAAAAACTACAAAACACGAAATACTTAAAATAAATATAAATAAATAAAACATATTGTTAAAAATGTACAATGAAATATTTGCATACTAAGTGTATTTACAATATTATCATACATACGGGCGTAGCCATGACCGCCTGCCAAGCAAATGATGTTGAAGTAAAAACTACAATGTCTTGTCTGCTTCATCTTCGCTTTTTTTTTAGAAGAATCAATTAATATTTCAGTCTTTATTATTACAACAGACTTTGCTTTCAAGGTATAAAAGGTAAAAATCAGCTGGTGCTGCTGGTTGAAGAGGTCTCTACTAAGTATTGTTGTCAAACAGCAACAACAACAAAACTGCACAGCCCAAAATGCATAACAATAATTTAACATATTTTAATGAATTACTAACTAAAAACAGAGAGCAAAAAAAAAACATTTTTCGTAGGGTATTTAATGTTTGTTCATTTCTTCTGTAAAAACATGGATTTAAGCTAAACAACATACATACAGTTGCTGCTACTTTTGCCTTGCAACTATTTAGAGGAAGCAATTAATGTTTTTTCGAATATTTTTGCGAAAATTTCAAAAATGTGTCTCCTGTTACAAGAAATGAAATAAATAAACCGCATATTTAGTGTAAATTTTTTGTGCGTTGCCAACAACAAACGAAAATGTTATAAAAAAAAACAAAGCGAAACACAAAAAACGAGCCACCTGATAAATATGACCGCACGCAGCAATTATTAATTTGAGCAAACTATATTACATTTTAAATTACAAGAATTTAAAAAAACACAAAAATTCCATCATATCAACACAATACCGTACAACAACTTTGACTACAATGGCAAATAATTGCAACAGTTTTTCACTCCAAGTGCATCTTTGCAACAAACAGCAGCAGCACTTTAAACCGCATGCGTGTAAAACCATTTGCACACCTTTAAATATTAGGGCAGGGAAATTGTTAGTTATTTAATTACAATATCAGAAAAACATTTTTTCAGTTCTCAGTTCAGTTATGAGTTTAGTTCTGAGTTCGGTCAAAATTAGTTCTAGTTCAATTCCAATTAAATTTCAGTTCAATTGCAATTCAATTCAAATCCAAATTAATTTCAATTGCAATTCAATTTCAAAACAATTCATATTCAATTCAATTCCAATTTGATTCAATTCAAAACATCCAATATAATTAAATTCGAATTCAAATACAATTCCGATTCAATTCCAATTCGATTCCAATTCGATTCAAAAAAGCGATTTTTGTACACATTTTTAAATCGCTGACTCTCAGAAACGTAATTTTGACAATTCTCTTGAGTTTTCTTTTACATTGCTCACATTAACAACGATTAGAGATTTACCTTTTTCTGATTTCAGGTCTTTATATTTAGTTTCAGCAATATGAATAATATTAACTTACCCCCTGGCCCACGATGTCGAACGATAACGTTCGGTTAGATAAGACTTAAGACACATACTTGATTGTGGAATAAACAAACTTGATTGAGTAAAAAATAGATACGATAAAAAGTTTGTGTCTTAAGTTTTATCTAAGCGAACGTTATCGTTCGAAATCGTGGGCCAGGGGCTTAATGTTGAGATATTTTCGTCACTAAAGATTTTTTTTTTTGAGTTTTTCATGCCATTAAGATTTTTAAAGATTTTCCATTAAAGAAAACTTCTTTCCCTAACCAACATACAGACATATTTTTTATATTATCCCTGCAAATAATATTGGACTACGTGATCCATTTTATATGATATGGACTACTCACAACATGGTCCAATGTAATGCAGTCATGGACCATGTCATAGTTAAACAAGAGTTTGTAGTTAAACGACATGGTTTCGTGTTAACACGATTGCATATTGAGTGGTTGTTGTTGTTTAAAACTAACCCTCGTGAGTACTCCATGGAGTAGTTTTGGGACTACTCCGATGGATTATATGGTCCAGTCCTAGGACATCGCAATGTTAAATGGACCACCTTTTTTCATATATTTGGAGTAGTTTTGGAGTACTCCTACTCCTCTTTGGACTAGTCTTTACATGCATGTATGGACTAGTCGCGTTATTTGCAGGGATATGACACCACACATACTGTTAAAAAAAATTCTAAATAAACATGCAACAATTTCTCAAACTGTAATAAAAACCTGCCTAAAACTTTAAATGAAAATGAAGGCAAATGTTTTGGTCTTTATTTAAAAATATTTTTTTTTGGGTTTACGTCAAAACGCAAATGTTATTTTAATACAATTGAATTGAATGTTTCTGATGCCAATACGACTGTTTGCTGTTTTATGTTCTCATTGTCAAATTAGTTCTTGAAGTTAATTTTGTTGTACATATTTCAATTTATTTTTTTTTTTTTTGTTTTATTTCAATATTGGCATGTGTCATTTTACCTTAAACATTTTAGGTTTCTTTTTTTTGTACCTCGAGTTGTTTTTGATTCTGTTGGCTGTCAGCCATGAGGACAAGACAAGTAGCATTCTTTGGACGTTTGCATCTGGTTTGAAATTTGTGCAATTGTTTCTAAAATATTTATGTTGAACGTATGGCTTAATGACGCGCCAATATTGACAGCAGTTGCTTGAATACACATACATACTATGAAGAATTTAAATTTGGCTTAAAGGAGTGAGACCTTAAATTAAGAAAAAAAAATGGTACGAAGCACTTGTTTAGTATGTTTGCAATAATTTATAGGGGCGAATTTAAGAAATTGCAGCAATGAAAGTGAATTGAATTTAAATTACAGGTGGTTTTTAGATATGATGGTAAAAATTAGAGGTTAAACTAAGAAATATATTTAAAAAGAACAGAAATACATTTGTCGTTAAAACATAAATAAAACAATACATTTAAATTAATAACAGAAATATTACGAATATGCATATGTACAAGGTGGCGCAAAAGTAATCCTCCTATCAGAAAATGCTATAAGTTTTTCAAAAAAACATGTTTTTAAATTTAAATTATTCTAAATTAAATTCATCTCACAATCGTATTCTCGCCATTATTTACACACAAACCTCCTTTCAAATGCAGACATTATCATTATTGCTGGACATGAGAAAACTTAATTTATTTAATGACTCATTTCGCTGAATTTTAATATTGATTAGGAAGCAATTAAATGTGTTATTTTGTCGGCTCCAGCTAAAAACAGCTAGAATTGAACATACATTAACCACAAGAAACCATCATGACAAACACCTTATTTGCCGTTAATTGGCCATTGATTTGGCTTAAATACTAAAAGCTGACAACATGTAGCAGTACCTTGCAGCAGGCGCAACACGAACAGTTGTGACCAAAAAACCAAAAACAAGTGTTCTAATATAAATTAAGAAAAATTATTATTACGAACACTTGGAGCTAAAGTAAAATTGGTGTTTAAAAAACTTAAATCTATTCCCGCTTTTGGCAGTTTTTTCAAAGGAAATAAGAGGACAGATGAGGAACGAAACAAACAAAAAACACTTAAATGCATTTTCATTAAACACCTCCTATGGTGTTTATGGCGCCAGTTAAAAAGCAAACAACATACTCGTATACAAGCAAACACCTCTTTAGTAGAGAGTATCGGTTTAAATGAAACTCTTTTATTTGACTTTTTAAAATGTTGAGGCAATTTGTTGCAGTTGTTGTTGTAGCTGCATTTATATCTTAAAACTTAAGCAAACCGTTGTCGTCGGTTGGTTTAGATTAAAAGTTGTTGCATGTTGCAGCATCAGTTTTCTTTAGAGTTTGTTGTTGCTGGAGGTATTTGTATTTTACCTGCTATATTCTGTTTCTAGGTGTGACATTTCAAAACAAGGTTTAACTCTTTTTTCTGTAGGTTCCTGTAAGCCAAAGTGTTCCGTCTTATTAAGGCTGTTGCACAGTGGTTTAATGGAGAAGACGGTGGTTAAAATTATATCAATTAGTTCTAGATATTTAACTGATATAGAGAAGGTGATTGCGTATCATCACGAAATAGAGAAAATTTTAGTTTTTAAATCCGCAGCTATTTTCCATAAACTAAATCACAGTGCATACAATCTGTCTGTCTGCCCCTTTGACTTTACCTGGTTGACCACTTAAAGATGATGTGGCATGGCCTGTGCATACACATCAGATACTTTAACGTACGTACTCGTACATCCCTACAACATTCATTTAATCATTATTATCGTTCTGTTTGCGAGATGCAAGAAAGTGTTCGTTGCCACATACGTTTCCTTTTATTTGTCTCGATACTAATGCGTGTGTGCAGCAGTAGTCTACGTACAAAATGTGTGAGGTATGTGCTGCATGTGCCTACTTTTTTTTTGCTTTAATTTTTAAGGGATTCATATGTGTGCAACGACGTTTTTTTTTGTGTGTCTTCTGTTTTCCGTCCGTAAAACTCTTTTCAATATCGCGTTGAAGTGCTTTATCGTGTAAATTAATGTGGTTTTTGTGGTTGATTTCTTTAAGTTGAAGAACGTAAGGATTACACAACGCAGCACGTAAAGGTGGCGGATTAAAATGCAATCATGATTTAAACGACAAGATTTTAATTGAAAATAACCATAAAAGTTGTTTTTTTTATTAAAAGCTTCTACTTTTTTATTTGAATTCTTTGCTATTTCGCGACATATTTCAAAAGAGACTCACATCACAAAAAATATAGTTTATCATGTTTATTTTATATATTCAATGGTAATTTTCAAGAAACCTTAAATTGTGTAAATATCATGAATATTTTAGTATTTCTTATCAGGTGCTAAACAATATTGTCCTTATTAAATTGATATCATGAATTTGATTTATTTTTCTAGTTTATACTAGATTTGATTTAATTACTAAAGTTATGCAAATATGTAATTTTAAAGAGGATAGATGAATGCTACTTAATATACTTAAAATATTATAAGTCATCAAATTTAAGATAACATTTGATGTGAATTGTTCAATGAGAAATTTGAAAGACTTATTCTAACGAATCAAGTAAATATTATTGTCATACGACTGTTGTATCTGACGTGTGGACCTTAAATATAATAGATTCGATTAAAGCGACTGGACTATTTGTGTACCACTAGACTAGATATTTTAAAAATTTTCAACATTTCCTTGAATTTGCTTGGAAATCACCCGGGTCACACTTGAACAAAGATAAGTTTATTGTTGACAGAAAAGATTCAGTTTAAAAATTGTGTACAGAATTGGTAAATTAAGTCAAATTAAGTCTATAATCCAGCTTATACTGGTATTAGTTATCATGATATAAATTCAGCCAAGACTGATATCGGCGCTATTGAAGTTCATGATGGTTAATTGTTCTGCAAAGTTTTTCCCATGAAACCTCCGTGTTCATAATCAGCAACACCAACAAAATGTGGTATATCATTCTAAACGGTTGCTATCAAAAAAAATTTTTGGGACACCTTCCCCAACAATTTTAATATTTTCAGCTAAAATAAATAGTAGTTATTATCCAAATCATCGGCGCCACCCTAAAGTTTGGGACTTGGTGGAAACTTCTGAACTGTATGCAGAAATTTCGGTTAATAAAAGTGATATAAATCAACTGCCTAGTTCATACCTGAACTTTATATATTCATATGGCAAATACTCTGGCCAAGAGGGAAATTCGTCGATTTGTAGAGCTTTCATTTTGTGGTAGATCGGCTTTCGATCCCTTTTGACTCTGCAACTGTTGAACTCATCCCTAACTAATGATATTTGTAAGTCTGTCTGATTGAGCCATCTGTAAATTGCTGACCGTTCCTCATAATTGCCATCCATATGTCGAAATTGGTTTTAATATGGATTTACACAGGACGACTTTTATAGTCAAGACTTAACTTTGAATGGCTACCCATTAAGCAGAGAAGACTAGAGGCTTTTAACTTCATATGGAGTTCTTAGCTTCTATATAACGAAGCCAAGTAAGTTGTGTATCCGAGTGAATGCTAAGGTATACAAGGTGGCGCAAAAGTACTCCTCCTATCAGAAAATGCTATAAATTTTGCGAGGCCCCTAATGTCAGTGTTTGAGATTTTTAGATGCCCATGGTTACGCTAGGAAATATTACCTCCTGGCCCACGATGTCGAACGAAAACGTTCGCTTAGATAAGACTTAAGACACAAACTTTTCATCGTATCTATTTTTTACTCAATCAAGTTTGTTTATTCCACTATCAAGTTTGTGTCTTAAGTTTTATCTAAGCGAACGTTATCGTTCGACATCTTGGGCAGGGGGTTAATTTTAATAAAAAGTAATAAGTTTTAATACCCAAATAAAGTTTTTTGTGTTAATTTACAGCTCCTATGTAAACTTTTGTCATTAAATTTTTTTAGTTTGTTTTTTGAATAAAAGTTTCAATTTATAATAAAATAATATTTTTTTATGGTATATTATTAAAAATACATCTGAAACAAAACTGTATTATTACTTTTCTTCATTATGGTTTCAAAATGCCCAAATTGCAAAAATATGGGTCGTATGTAGACTTTTGTCGGCCACTGTCAGTCTGTCTTTACAAAGAAACTTCTGCTTGTGGCTTTGTTTTAGTAGAGCGATAATTCCCACTAGATTATATATCTTATTGAGATCCCTGCAGTATATTGTGATCGTGTGACTTGAATCCATTTGTGTAATAATTATATTTCTCCATACCGTTGGTCTCATGTAGAAAGGCCCTAACTCGCTATTTTTTTGAAATTTGTTTTTTTTGCGATTCTAATGCATTTAACGCAAAAACACCTCCTCACAAAAATTTATTGCAATAGTGTAAAAAATAACGCTTTTATAAGCAGTTGTACAAAAAAAAGTTACATGTTGAATATTACAGTTTCAAGTGTGTTTTTACCTTCTCCTGTAAAGTTTCAAATATGCGAGTTAGCGCCTTTCTACATGAGACCATCGATACGATGTTACTAAGTTTGTATATAGAATGTGAGCTTTAGAATGTCCAACAAAGCTTTTATAATACAGTCTATAATCAATAAACCAATAAACCAGTTAGAGGTCTTGAGAACGCTCTTTTATATACTTCGACGGCTATTAGAACTCAACTGGTGTTTTTGCTCTATATATTTATATGGGAATTTTTATTTAATGCAAGTGTTCGTATCAATGGATATTTTCCCGATTCATTTCCTATAGTTAAAATTTCGATGTAATAAAATATAAACTTTCTTTAAACCTACTAAACTATTGTTGGCATATATCGATTTCAGATCATTATAATCTTCGACCTCCTGTCACCAACTACTATATACTACCACAACTAACTTTGCCCGCATTCTATTTATTTCAATGCTCCTATTTGCAATTGCTGCCGATGTTGTCATTAAAGACAAAACAATGAAGGCAAACTCACAAAAAAAAAACACCTGCATGTTGGCTCTTATAACTAAATCAAGAAATCCTTAACACTTCGTATTTTACACAAACCGAATGAGCGAGAGAACAAAAAAAAAAAGAAAACAAAAAACCTTAAAAGGATTTCTGTAATTTGAGGCGACAATGAAGACAATATTTAATTTATGTTGAAAGCGGCATATAATAGAACTTTTTGACTTCTTTTTTATAGTTTTTTTTTTGTGTTTTTGTCAACTTCTAGATAAACATTTAAACGTTTTATAGAAAATGAAAAAAACAATTACAAATAGAAGACAAACATCTACTGGATAAATTTCAAAAGTTATCGACTGTTTTTATTTTAAGGCTTGATGTGTGACATGTTTTCAGCTCAAAACATGGACAACATTTTTAAGTTTAGTATTTTTTAGTAGATGACACTCTACAGCAGTGAATAATGAAGGTATATTTTTGGTGATAAATACGATCAGTTGAGCTAACTTAATCACTTGTTAGGATGATAAAGTGCTTGCAAACATTCAAAGGTCAACATCACAGCATACATCACGTCAAGAGATCTCAATAACTCCAAATCACAAAGGATCCCGGTTGATTAAAGTATTTTTAGCAGAAATTCTGGTGATCAAGAAAGTTGCGTAATGGGTTCTACATCAAGGAATCCATTGATTATGTATCTAGCACGATCCCGTATCTTTAGACAGGGATTCTGGCTGTAAAGGAGCTGACTGTAGAATCTTATAACTCCATATCAAAAGGATCCTAGAACATTCATCTCAATGACACCATATCAAGAAGAGATTCTGGCGATTAAGTACTAAGGTTGTATATTCTTATAACTTCATGACAAAAGGATCCTGGATCACTGTGTACTTTTATTATAGCAAATAAGTAAGTTACGAACGGGTAAGGATCAAATTCTCAGAGACGAACTGAAGTTGCTGAGAAGAAAACATCACATTAAAAATTACTGTGATTCACAACGGGACATGGTATCTGGTACAGCGACATACATGGAAAATAATACATTTTATACCGTAGCACCCAAACATTTCTACACTACCATCAAAACCTACTATTTTTTTTTTCACTTTATATCACTTTGAAATGCACATGATGTGTCATTAACGCGCTTTTTGGCATTTTGTCTTAAGTCATCCTCGAGAGCACCAGCCAAAGGAGTACGGGGAGTTTGACAAACTAGAATGTACGATATGTGTGTTTAGAAATGAGAATGTGGATTGGAAAATAAAAAAAAAACAAATAACAGCAAACGATTGGCAGCAAACAAACTATACACATGATATGTATGTGTTTGCATTGAGTAGTTGTTGGCTGTTGTTTGCCAATTGATTTCCAATTAAGGATTTCACACTTCAATCTAGAGTTTGAGAAAATAATGGCGTACACTTAATGTAGTGTGAGTGTCAAATCACAAAAGTGAAGGATAAAATAACAAATAATTCAAAGTGTTAAAAATAAACAAAAAATATAAACGTTGACTTTAACATGGTTAAAAGAATTTCATTTAAAATTTTCTGTGGATTTTTTTACGTTTTGTACGTTTTAATTCTTTCTTACCAATGACATGACACACTGATCATAGTTGTGCTGACTTGAGAAAATGTGTGTTCTTTTAATCGTACATTTTTTCAACACACCAATTAAGTACTTTTAAGCATTTAATTAGCATTAAATTTATTAAGAATCTAACAAACAACTCCTCGCCTTGTTTTTTTTTTTTGTTTTTGTTTGTATTTCTATTTAGAAAAATTGTTAATGATGATTTATGTTCAATGTCAACTCTAAGTGGTAACACCACAACTTATCTGGAACTATTTCACTCTTTTGTTAGTGTCATTGGAAATAGTAGAAAAGAAATTATTTTATTATTTGAGTTAGTTTGTGTAGATCAGAATTTAAAGGAACATAAAATGAACATTGTGTAATTCTTTATGTTAGGTACTAATAGGCAATTAAAACCAAGAATATAGTTTAAAAATAACGGCTGTTGCAAGATACATAGGCTCAAATGCTTGTTAATAATTTAGATGGTAATGTAAAGAAACTAAGTGCAATGATCATATCAAAAATTTCATGCATCCGAAATTGAATTCTCGTACTGCTCTTCTTACCCACTAGCATAGTTCTTACATTAATATATATGGAGTGTGCAAGAAAAAATGGATGCGTACGATAAGGGTTATAACGTCATTGTTTATCGTAATTATTGATCTGAAAATGTAGAACACAAAAAAGTGTTTTTATTCTTTGAGTCTCTGGTCTCCGGGAATACAGTCCATATGTAAGGCGAGCAAAATGCTTAAAGTCGACTAAATTTAAACTTTAGAGTAGATAGAATAATACTCAGGCGAGATGTGGGAAGACTTTTACAAATTTACAAAATTCAAATTATACAACAAAGCAATACGAATGAAAAAAGCAAGCCCTGAGGTCAGTACTATCAGCACAAATGTCTCTGTAAACAGAAAAGGAGAATTGTAGACCTATAAGAGGACTAAAGGTACGGTCACTTTTGGCAAATATTAACCACTTGTTTTAGCATAAATTTGTTAGGCGTTGTTTACTCTTACAAGAGTTTTGCAAGATCAAACAGCATCAAATAAATTAAAACTAAATATTTGTTGTACTTTGGCCTAAATAAGAAAAGATTTTTTAAATAAATTAATAAGTTCAAATATATGTTATGAAGTGGTTACGTCTTTTTCGGCAAATATTTGCCAAATGTGACCGTACCATAACAGTGATATTTGATAAGTTGTTAAAATAAGCCTACATCTAAGCAACTTATTCGTACATGGAAATAATAAAACCACCAGCCACTAATTTCAATTAAAACTATATATAGTCACCAAAGAATTATGTCCAATGAAGTATTTAAGTCTGTCTGTTATTCTGGCGACATGGAAATACAAATAAGAGGAAAGGCTTCAAAGTGCAAGCATTCACAACCAAAAAGCTTTCGGCGGAATTTAAATGATTAAAGGAAAAAACTGTTTACAATGCCGACGAATAAAACAATATTTGTAGCAAGAAAGGGTGCCCCGATAACCTAGGCGATAGTGTGCCGGACTATCAGTCAGAGGGTTGCGGGTTCGATTCCCGCCAAAGACTCTGGGTGTTTTCTGCAGACAAGCCAAAAGCTTCGCAGTTTCTGTTTGTTAAAAAAAAAAAAAAAAAAATATTGTAGTGATTGCTCTTATATTTCTACTTTACACCAGGTCATGCCCGACACATTTGCGCACAGTAAGGCCCCAATTATGAGCTGCATTCGACAATCGATATTCGCTGGCTATCAAAAATCGACTATCGAATGTAAAATTTATATTATGAGTTGGCATCACTGTCGAAAATTTCGTTGTTCAACGAATTTTTTATCGAACATAAATTTGCTGTCGACTGTTCTTTTTTCTTTTGTTCAACTAAATACTACTTGTAAATTACTTTTGTTAATATCCTGCAGGTCTAAGGTCTTACGTACAAAACAGCAATTGGAGAAGCTTGTTTCTCTCATGAAGGAAGATCAGAAGAACTATTGTCAATTTTAAAATGCTTGGGATTGTTCTGCCCTTTGAGCCTCTTTACATAGTCGAAAATTTTTAATAAATCTGTAAATTAAATTTATAATATCCTTGTCGAAACCTCATTAAATAATATACTCAAGTGGTGGAATCCATTTCCAAAATATTCGAAGCATCCTTCAGCCTTTTTCTGCTTCTGGCCAGTTTTAGTAAGGATTCATCTTCCTTAGACGAATCATCAAACCATAATTCCGTGGTGGTCATTTCAAATTTAATTTATTTTTCTTTAAGAATTTGTAAACGAATATAGCGCCAGCTGATAGAAATGTACTATTGTGAATAACCCAAAAAGAGTGATTTTCACAATAGCGTTTTTTCATCGAATATGCACCATAATACCAAATGAAGATTCGTTCGATAAGCATTTTCGACCACAGTCGAAAATCGAATTTTGCACCTAAATGTGCAAAACCAGTTTCTAGAACTCAGCACTATATAGGTATGGGAGCTATGAACTATTATAAACTGATCATCCAAAAATTTTGTGGCATGACTTCGGAACATATACATAAGTATTGTTTGTTTCCAATTTTATTTGGATTCGAGATTTATGCACGCTTACGTGATTTTCAGCTGCTTTGACTAATTATGGACCGACCGTTATAACATTAGGTGACATGCTTTCTGTATATATGAAACTTATTTCTGTTGAATTTGATTTTTAAATGTTTAAGAGATTTATTATCGTTAAAGTGATTTTCAAAAAAGTAAGTCAATAACCATAGCTACCGGTTTATGGACCGATCTGCACAAAATTTTTTAGGTGTGACTTTGATTTCTACATAACTTATTTGTGGAGAAATTTGTTTGTATACGTTTATGAATCAAACGTTTATGACCCTTTATTTATAAAGCCTTATTTCGGGAGGACATTTGTATATGGGCTAGGTGAAATAATAAACCGATTTCAAGTGAAACAAATATAAATGTATCTAATTTTATAGACATATCTTCAAAATTGTGAACTGTACTTTGCGCACAAAATTTACCCACCCAACTTTGGTGATGTAGAGTATAAATAGATGAGAAAGCAGAAAACCATCTTTATAGAGAAGGAGGTGCAACATCAAGACCGTGTAAAGGTTAGAAAAACAATGCTGTATTAACAATGCAATGAGAACAACTTCGATAATGGCTGTTGAGGTAATTGTGACAATACCTTAATTTGGACCGTCATATGGAAAGTCAAAGAATCTTGAACATTTTACCAAGTGGCAATAACACTCTGAAAAGAAAGCAATGGAAGGCAAACATGTTTGCATAAGGACATTGAGAGTCAAGAATAAGGTAAATCTTTTAACATTCTTAATCCCAATAGGATCTTTCTAGCCGAAGTTTTCGAAGAAGAGTTCAACAAAGCTAATAAATGCTTTAGGTACAATAGTCTTCATAGTTAGCCGGCGAGAGCTGAAGAATCATGAATTATGAATGAAGAATTTATGAATCATAACAAGCATTTTTGTTTTTTTTAAAGAGAAGTATCACTCGGGCAATTAATATGCCTATATAAAATTGCGTTACTTTCTTTGGAAAGGGGATAGTTGAAGAAGTAAAGGTGGTGAAACTAGAAGAAAGCTTTTTATATCACAACTCTGCAATTGCGCATTATGTTTGTTTTTAGTGCAGAATTGCAGCGCCTCTGGTGGTGAGTAGGCGCATTATTTTTAAAGCTTTTTTTACAGCCTTTATTTAATTATTTTACTTCGGTGGCGTTTGAATGCTATACCCCCGAAGGAGAGCGCTGTGATAAATATTAGTTATAATGGATGGAAAGAAAACTAATAATTATCAGAAACTGATGTTGTTTGAGTGGCAGCGGCTGGGAATCGAACCCGGGCTATAAAAATGCCAACTCATGCTTAATGATCAAATGCTCTAACCAATTAAGCTCCAGTTTGGTTTATTACATTTTTTTTTCTTACAAATAAATAAATTAATAAATAGTATATCTAAGCTATTACATAAATACACTTATTAAGAATGTTGTTAACCTTTTAACCATTATTTTCAATGACAAGACAAATAATTACAAACAACTTAGTTACACTTACGAAACATCTTTTATTGAAATGATTTCAATTAGTTAGTCTACAATGTTTGTAAGTATATCTTGCTAATGCAAACAATGTTATTTGCAATCATTATATAAAATACTTTATGCAATTGGAGTATATTTATTTATATTTAAGTTTGTATTTATAAATGTTGTGGCATAAACATAATTGCAATTGATTACTAAATTATGAAATCTTCACATGTCCTGTTTTGTTTATTTCAGTTTAGAAAAAAAGCAAGTGGCAACAAATACAACAACATCAACAGCAGCGGCAGCAGCTAAACTGCATACATTGTAAAATACTCTGTGTGACACGCGCCAAACACGCATGTCCTTTTTGCTGACTCTTTGCAACGAGCAACGTGATGTCAGATGTAATTTTAAACCAGCAGCACAGCACACAAAATAAGCAATTTGTATAGCATGTTTAAAGCTGGGCAGAGAGTAACGAATTGATAATACACTGTTTAGTTAACAGTGTTTTGATATCTCATATACAGTAAGAGATAATTTATATATCATTATTTTTTTATCCGAGTTGGTATATTCAGGGACTTTTCGCTATGTCGCATTAGGCTATAAGATTCTTGTTTTTTTTTTGCAAATAATCTAAATTCATAAACTACAGTATTCTTAGATGTAACAAACTAAAGGACATATTTAGTTTTTAACCCCGTTACCTAATAACGAAGCATACAAAACAGAAATATATAATTTTAATATGACTGTACAAAAATTGCATGTTGGCCATATTAAACATTTATGACATAACAAACGTTTGTCGACAACATGTGTACAAGCAGCAGTAACAGCAAAAACGAACAAGGCAACAGCAAGGATAATAATCATCGTAATATGACTGACTGTGTGTATCATTGTTATAACAAACATCAATATAAATTGTAATCTAACAAAGAACACTCGTATAACTTTGTTCGTTTTTTTTTTTTTTTTTTTTGTTTTTTTGCATACTTTTAAGTATGTCTGTCTGTCCTACTGTCAGATTGTTTGCTTGTATCTGAAGTTGACGATGAGATGATCAGCTGCCACAAATTTGTATGTATATATACAACAATGTTGCAGAAAGCACCTGAGGCTGAGGCTACATACAAACCCTGGCAGCATGAAGATGATGGCTATAAGGAGCAACTAATATACCAGATATTTTTAGAAAAGAAACTAAACATACAAATATACCGAAAGACAGTCATACAAAACAGATGAAGCCACTAAATAAACGCATTATTAAAATAGCAACCAGCAACAGACATTGAAAACAGGAACAACAACCACTACGACACATTGCCAGAAATAGGCATAAATAAAAAAACAAAATATTTTAACACAAACATAAAAAACCAACAAACAGAACTTAAATATGCTGGTTGCACGAGTGTGACTGAAGGTTTAGCAGTTGGGCTGCTCGTTTAAATGTTTGGCAGACTGCCACACATTTTTTTCGTTGTTATGGTTTCATCAAAAAAAGGAAGTATTGTTTGTTACTCTTTTATTTCCTACGTTATTCATCTGGATTTTATTTATATGTATGAATTTGTATTGACGGTGCTGCATGTATCCAATACTTATTACTTAACAGCATATATATATATATATACTATAAATAAATATTAATATACAAACGTCCATCCTCACTTGCCACACTCTAAGCAATCCACATGTTAAGCTGTAAACATGCAGCAATTAACAAGGATAAAAAACACAGCAGCAGTCATAAAAACTACAACAACAAAAACAATTACTTGGAAAGGACACACAAACAAAAACGCAAATGTTGCACAGTGGTAGTAAGAATTCAAAATAATACAAATACTCATTAAAGTAAAAAATGTTTAGTAAAATTACTTACTGCCGCATTCAGCAAAAATAAAGTAGGTTTGAAGTGTGCTTTTAGACAAAATTTTCATATAAAATTTTCTTAAAGTACATTTGAAACTTGTATACTTTAATTTTTTTCTGAATAAGACTGTTAATCGTTATAAGGAAGTTGTTTTATCACTTTTCGTATAGTAATCTAATTTGTTTATTGTAGTTACAATGTTGAATGTCTTTTACTTAAAGCGGCATAATATTTTCAGCGACTGCTGTAGGCTGTTGAACAGAGAACGGATTGATTGGTGAATTTTAGATTTTGAATACAATCACAAAAAACGAACCTCATGTTGACAACATAAATCAATTTTGTAAAGCAATACATGTCATTATTCACAAAACGGAGTGTAACGAAAAAATATGCTTGCATTGCATGTCTTGTACAAATGTAAACGTATACTCCCAAAAGCAACGAATACTTAACGATTGGTACGAATGGTTAACGATTGGTATGAATGGTTTCAATGCTGATTGTATAAGTTGTACATACTAACAAAAAATATCAAACTTTACTAGTTTACTGTCAACAAATTGCACATAAAGCAACAACCAAAAGATATTTATTTTCTCATTAGGTTTTGTATTGTTTTTCTCTTTCTTTATGTTTTCATCATTCACTGAAAGCAACGAATACTGGACGAATGGTGTGAATGTTTTTAGTTTTTTCATGTGGCATTGAATTATTTCGTTGCTTGATGTATAACAGCATAACAAAAAGGAAATGTAAAATAGCAAACAGTAATAAGGAATGAGCAAAAAAACAGCAATGCAGATTTTTATTATTGTCGAGTAAAAGCAATGCAAAAGCAATGAATTTGCGAATGGTTAGCAAATGTGCATGGTCTCTTTCTGTTCTCTGCTGTGGAATACCACCAATCGCGGTATTTAACGGTACCCTACAACTGAGGAACTATTGGCTGCCGTCTTAAAGTCGATGGGAGATGCGTAATACCAGTGAAACATATATTTTACTCACTATACGTATGTTGCGACGCAGTTTTTATTTCCAACCGGAGTATGTCTAATCTGGACAGGTTTCTCAAAGGTCTGCTTCCTCTAAAATATTACCACAGAACTGTATTGTAGCTTCAGTATACGATTGATTCGATTAACGGGATCAATATTTGACTTAATTACCTTCTTCTTTATTGGTGACTGTTAAAAACCGTCGACTAACAATGAATTGATAAGAACTAACTGAGAAATAAAATCCTGCGAGATATATGCTTCAGTTCTTGGTCGACTAATGACTAATTAGATGGAAAACAAGATGAAGTAAGAACTTAGCCCTTGTCTGGTTATACTTTGTTTTTCGGGAGCCAAGATCGCTACTTCGATTCTTGCTTCCTCTATTGAATTCTAGCAAGTTCCGACTCAATCGAAGAGCACATCAAATCCTTAATTATTTTTACGGTTTCTTAAATAACCGCCTAATTTATGTTTGACAAACAGTACCCACGGTTGGTATATAACCTACACATTGTCCGAGATGAAACACAATTCATGACGACACACGAACTTACTTCTTATTAGGATATGGTTTGAGAATTCTTGTAAACCCTTCAATCATCACTTAAAGCATTCACTAGAGATGGTTGAAAAATTAAGCATTTATAAATGTCATTAGGCGACCGAAAGAAACCCGTTTCGCATTGCTGACTTCTTTGGACATATTTGAGGCTTAACCTACGAGAAGATTTTCAACGAGAACTGTGTTTTTAAAAACCAAATAAAACAAAAAATTTATATGAATACCATTATGAACATCGTAAGGATTGACAATTATAAATTAAAAATGATATCAGAATAATGTCCACCACGACTAGGCATATATGAGGGCTGTTCGGAAACTTCTTAGCGTAGAACAGAAAGCGCGGTATAAACAGAAAAAAGTTAAGTGTTTTGGAAACTACCATCTGTGCTATGAACATATGTTAAATTTCTTTTCGATCTGCCAACTAGAACCAGGTGTTCAAAAAAGGCGCATTCGCGATTTTTTTACAATGGAAAAATTAGAAATTCGTGGTGTCATTAAATATTTCAATAAGAAAAGTGCATGATATGGTATTAAATGATCGACGAATAAAAATGCGTAAAATAGCTAATATCATGGGCATCTCAAATTATCGAGTCTATTTAATTTTGCATGAAGAACTACAGATGAAAAGGCTTTCTGCAGGACGGGTGCCGCATTTGTTAACAGTCGACCAAAAACGCATAAAGTGGATTTTAAGCGTCGTTTCATAACAGTTGATGAGACATAGATCCACCACTATACTCCAGAGACAACAGAATAATCCAATCAATGGACTGAAGCTGGAGGAAGTGATCCAAAGGCAAAAACAATTCAATCGGCTGGTAAGCTAATGGCAACGGTTTTTGGTACTTCAAGGGTATTTTATTGATTGACTTTCTGCAAAAGGGCAAAACAATAAATTCAGAGTACTATTGCAACATTTTGGAACAATTAAATCTAAAAAGTCGACAAAAACGTTCTGGCTTATAACACAAATTTTTCATCAAGACAACGCACCAGTGCACAAGAGTGTTCTAACATTGGCTAAAATTAACGAATTAAAGGACCCACCTTATTCTCCCGATTTAGCACCCAGTGACATTTATCTGTTCCCAAATCTAAAAAAACTCCTAGATGGCAAGCGTTTTACCTTAAATGAAGATGCGATTACAGTTGTAACCCACTATTTTTGAAGTTTCAGAAGATTATATTGAAAAATAAAACTGTTTTTGCAAAACTAACTATTCTCTTTCTGTGCCAAGAAGTTTCCGAACCACCCTCGTACATAGATGTCGCCTCTTTTCTCAAAATTGCGAAGCAAATTTTTTCCACATTGTGAGTCTATTCTGTTAATCACATCACAGTTTTTGAGTTTTAAGTCTGTCAACTTATGGCTATGAAAAGCCTTAATCTTTACGTAGTCCTACAAATCCAGTGGTATTGAATCGTGGAATGATCGGGGCAGCCAATTAACAGCTTAATTTCATGAAATTGTGCGATCGAGAAATTCCTGTTGAAACCACATTTCAGTTTAATTTTATAAATTTAGTTGGCAACATCTCTTTGAAAAAGCGTTTAATATTAGATAAAAATATTAATTGCGAAACTCTAGAATATTGCAATTGTTTATTATAAAGCGAGTTATGCGAGATGTTAGATTTAAAACCATGGAGCTCCATCGAACAAACTAATAGATTTAATATCGTAAGAAAAACATTTGAAGGAGAAAATAATGTTCTGCTCTTTTTATCGACATTTCTCAAGCGCAAACACACATAAGCTACTTAACTGGTCGAATATTTATTTATTGAAGAAGATACAATAAATAAATAGAGCTAAAAAAAATCTGTGTTATAATAAGACGGAGTTGAAAACCTGTGTGGAAATTTTAAAAATTTTAGTATGCAAATTTTAAAATTTGCATACTAATTATTGGTTTTAATCTTTCATGGCCCACTGTAATGCAAAACTCTTTCTAAAACAACAAAAAAAAAAAACACTTGATTAATTCTAAAAATACAAAAACAGAAAAATGAATGATCACATATAAATATACATAGTTACATACATATATACAAACAATCAAACACAGCTGTGGAAAGACAACTTAAATTCTTTTATTTCAATTTATAATTCAAGATGAGTCATACACTTGTTTTCAACAACAACATATACATAGCATATCCTTTTAGCATTTAAAACTATTTTATCTGCTTGCTTTTATTTATTTATTGGGTCACTATTTTATTATTTTCTGTTTTTGCTGTTCTACAATTTACAGTATTTTTTTTTTTTAGTTTTTTTTATATCCTGTCTGTCCTTGTTTTAGGGGTTAAATGTTCTAGTTCTAATACCAAAGTAACTAAGCAATACAAGTACGCAAATAGAGTGTATCTATGTCTGTGTATTTAAGATGTGACCCAGATAAGAGAAGACTTGTTTCCAATGGTTACTAAATGTACGTTTCCCCCGACTGTCTGTCGCAGTTTATGTATGAAAGTGTGTGTGTGTGTGTTTAGGAGTTTATTTGTAGTTGTCATCTTGTTACGAATTGCGGCGATTATTTGTTTTTTTTCTTTGTCTTGTTCCTCTATGTCTCATACACTTATAACCTTATCACAATTTCCATTATTGGCTGCAGTTTGGTAGTCAAGGTAAAATCCTGCTTATTTGTAGAAATTTGTATTTAGAACATTAAGAATAAATATAAATGAAAATAAATGGAATCAAATAAAACACCGTATGGTTTTATCAGTTTGTGTAAGTAGGTAAGAGACAGACAAAAGGGCGGACAGACGACTGGTGTTTGAAGCGTGTGGAGTGCGAGTTTCTAAGTATGCACAGCTGTTAGTCAGGTGTTTTGCTTAGAGTAACCAAAGATAAAGATACATTTATATTCGTATCTGTTTTTTTATGTTTTTGCTTATTTAAACTAATAATTTCTTAAGTTCAATTTAGAGTATTTGTTTTGGGTAATATATAATTGAATTGTGAATTGAAAGAGAAATATTTTTTACAGTTTGTTAGTTTAAAAATATATTTATTATTGAGTAATTTGTTCTAGAACCACTTCAAATTCTTTAAAAACTCCCGTAGAACTAAAGCCCAGTCTGATTGTGATTTTCTCAAAATTAAATTTAAATCTCTAAATATTCAACTTTCAGTAAAAAAGTCGACTTTGCTTATTTTCACACCAAACTACTAAAATGATATATTAATCAGTTAAAACCTGAAAAAAACCTCCGTAAACCTGACAAAATGATCATGAAAATTTCCCCTTATTAAAAATTTTTTGCCACAAGTCATAATAAATTAAATTGTTTTTTTTTTTCGTAGTCCACGCTACTAATATATAATTACAAAATCATTGTTTATTTTATAGTAAATTGGAAAAAAAATACTAATTAAAAAACGTAAACGTTAGTTTTTACAAGCAAACTAATTGAAATTATTAGGAATTTTATAACAATAAAAAAATAACAAACAATAATTCTTTATTGAATAATTTTATAATTAATTTATACACTTTAATCATTGTCAATATTGCAAAATATAGTGATTAATAAGAAGCGAAAAAAAGCGACAGAAAAACACTTGTAATTCACTGTTATACGATTAAGAGTTTGAATATAAAATGTTACTAAATGTGAATACAAAAACAATTCCGTAGTTTAAAACAGATGTATTGAATTGCAGACTCACGAGTAATAATTTAACAATTAATTAAACATCACCATAAACGGACTGTAAGTACACTGAAAAAAAAAAACATGTTACCAAAAATTAAATATTACAAACTATGAATTATTATTTTTTATTTGAACTGTTAATTGTAAATCTTTGATATTTCTTTATTTAGGCTCGAGTTCATTAAATTTAATTTACATTAAATTATTTTTACTGAAGGTAGGAATTGTGACATGAAAATTATTATTAAAATTTATTGATAATTTTTCTTGGCTTAGGATTCGAACCTGGATTGTTGGTTGAATTTACATATGTTTCGAGAAACACCACTTTCTCTCATCAGAATTCTTTACGTTCTCACCCTCTGCACCACTGCGGCGCCCGCTAGCCTAGAGTCAAACATCGAACATGGTTCGAAATTTGCTGTAATTATCATTTTTTATTTATTTAACATGTTGTTGAACTCGAGCCTAAATAAAGAAATATCAAAGATTTATATTACAAACTATTTTTAACTAAACGATAGTTTCTCGCTAATTATTTCTTAAGATTTATTATAATTATTTTCATTCTTATAACTTTCTCTCAGTGCTTTAGTATCATTACTTTTAGCATAACCCGCCTGTCTGTTTGGCTTACTGCCTCTGGCTACAAAGTTTTCATTTAAAATCTATCTGGACACCAAGTAATTTAGTGTGAAAATAGTCGTGTCTTGTTTTTTTCTCTCATTTCATATTGATGTTGTTTTTCAAAATTGTTTTCAATTTCTTAGAAAATATTTACCTGGCGATTATAATAAAAAATGACTTTTGATTTCATTTGTTACGTTATTAATTGAAACATATTTTTTTTTTATTATTTTAAAACTTGTCAATAATTGTTTTGTTGTGTTGTGTTATTGGAAATATATAAATGGAGGGTGTAAAGTCAAACGATTACAGCAGATGATATTAATATTACAGTAGAATCTAGCACTTATTGGTGTCACAATAAACATAAGCAAATGTTGTAAAGTAGATGTTTTTCTTTTTTTTTTTTTGCAAAATGTATTGAATCGGAAGTTTTGCTCGTAATTTAAACAAATAATAACTTATTAACAATATTTCATATACAAATTGTTTATATTTTATATAACAACCATAGAAATTTGTATGTATATTATCCATATTAATAAGTTTGAAATCAATAGTTATATTTTATCAGATATAGGTAATTGAATAGACAATTAATAAGACTTTAAATATTGAAGTTAAACTCTTGTATAAAATTAATGAATAACGTTTATATATTGTAATCTATTGGCTATGACAGGTATTGTAATTGAAGTTACGTTTCCTATATGATAACTTTTGTGATCTTCAACGACATTCGCAGGCAAATAACCAATTTGTTTGCACCCTAGTGGTCATGAGTGCTGACCACTTCTTTACACATATTAAAACAAGTACAATCGAAACCGAATCGATGATAGGTTATTTTTTAAAACTTTGATCCACAAACCAATACTATTTCCAGTAGCTTTGTTAAGTCTTCGACTACACATAATGCAGGTTATTCGCAGAGAAGATTAGAAAAACTAACATTCTCGTTCCGAAAATAATAGCAGCTTTATAATGAGCATAATAGAGTCCAACCGAAACGGTTTTTGCAAGCCGAAACTGCACCGAAACTAATATTTAGCCAAAAAAAATCGATATTTAGCCTAATCCGAAACTTTCAAAATGAGAACTATTCAAAAAAATATTTATTTTAATTTTATAACATATTTGGATCATTTTAAAATGCCTTAAAATGCCTACACTAAATTGCGCAATCCATAATTCTTGCAAAAATACGTGCCCAAACCATTTGTGTTCCCCACTGTGTTAAAGGTTAAGTATTACAAGGCGCTAATAAACTACTCTGTAAACCGGAGTTTTATAATTTCGAACTTAACATTTCACTACAGCAGTATTAAGACCATTCATGACAACTTAGATTTTTGGACTTCCAAGGGTCCGTTGGTGTTAAGTATTTCAAAGGCCTGATTTTTAATCATTGTGGTTTAAATAGCAAACCTACCCAAAACATAACATAGATCATTTACATATAGACAAAAATCATAGTGCAGAATTTTGTGAATTTCGGTCCATATTTGAGCATATCCCTCATATAAAGCCCTCTTCCGAAAATCAGTTCAATACTCATAAATTTCTAATAAATAACGATACCGATCAAAAATTTTACACGGAGTATTTTCGATCATGCTCTACAGGTTGAATAATATCAAAATCAACTTGTTAATCGATGTCTATTGGTAGGGGTTTCTCTCGTTCTTGTCAGAAATTTCTTCAGGCATTTTAATGTCCCGTTCTTCGATCATATTCTACAGGTTAATCCAAAGAATAGGTAGAACATTGTAAATAGATCTTGTATATACCCAATACGTTCCTGATGCAATCGCCAGCTAATTCCCAGAATACTTGCCTTATTGGGAACTAACTTAACCCTAAAATGCATTTCGACGTGGTGTTTAACTGTATATGATCACTGTAACTGATCAATACACAATAAGTCATTGGATGTTAAAGACTTCGCAATTGGAGATCACACCATCTAAAGGCATTTAAGTCAAGTTGTACTCTTGCTCTATACTTTTGCATGATATGTGTCTGGGTTGTATTGGTGTACATCTGAACAAGATTGAATACTGATCCCCAAACCATTCTTCAACAGAAGCTTTCGGAAAACAGCTTGTGAGATTCTGACAATTAATGAGTTTGGCTTACATTTGTGTTGTATACAACTGAATAGTCGTTCGGGTCCTAGAGGCCATGCGTGACGACCACAGCTATTAAGCAATACAAATTGGTACTGGCTGTTAGATTATTTCTTAATGTGACATCATGGTAAAGACGAATTTCAGACAATACAAAAAAGATCAACAGCAATTACAATAATATAACCGAATTGTTATTCTACTGTATGGTTTCCAATTAAATTGACGTAGGTATTATTTTGCTAAATAAGTATTTCGCAAACAATTACTTACACAAAATTTTAATTTATAAGCCATTAAAGATATTTGAATTTATTGCAAAATGAAAATTAAGATTTGTATAGATATTGTTTAAGTGATGTAATTATAGAGAAAAATTCCATTAACCGCCTGCTTACATAAAATAATAACTAAACCAGCAAATATATAAGATTAAAATAGTATTTAAATAGCTTTAGCGCTATTTCCGGATTTAGTTATTAAACTCAAGGTAAATTTAGTAAATAAAACTATATAATAATTTAGATTTTGATTAGATAACTTAGATTTTAGAATCTCAACTGATTTGTAAAGATTAGGTAGAAATTATTTACAATATAATTAATAATTTGTTGTATCAACATAAAATAAAGTTAAAAACAATTTAAAATTTAACGCAATATAAACAATAAAGTTCTATATAATTTGTTAATTAAAACTAAGCTTATTATTATTAAGACTTTTCATTAACACTTTAACATCAGCTTGACGTATGTAACTAAATCCAAGTTATTTTTAGATTTTACTTTTTCAAAATAACAAAATTTGTTTTGAACAAGTTTAAATTATATATTATAGTAATTAACATTAAATTACTTAGTATTTATATATATGTACCATGTTGGAATTTTCACGTGAGATAATTAATTGTCAATATTAAAGCAAAACCTGACCTTAATATACAGGATCCTTTAAGATTGGGAACTTGTAACAATATATCAGATATACGTATAAGAAGAAAGTGCTTTCGGCAAAACACTTTACTTAAAATGACCAAGGAAATGAAATTGCGATACTTAGTTCACATATACACTAAATAATTATCTCAGACTTGTGAAGACGTGGTTGAAGAACTTGAAAATATGAAACCAAAAAAGATGAAATATAAAAAGAGTAGGATCCAGTGTCCTTTAAGATGTACCAAGTGTTTTTGGCAAAACACTTTACTTGATATAACCAATCAAATGATACTGTCATTCTTACTTCACACTAAATAATAATCTCATACTATGTTTCCACGACGACTTGAATCACCTGCTTCGCTCTCTGAATCATGTTTATGAATCATGCTGTTTACATGACCAAAAAACTTGATTCGATTTGACAGTTGTTTTTAATAAACAAACAGAATAAAAAAAAACAGAATTTACAATTTGTGGAAAATATTTTTTTTAATGGACAAAAAAAGTGAGTGGAAATTAGTTAGCTTATTTGAAAAAAACATACATTCGTACGTCTTTACTTCCAGCAAAAAGCAAATAATTTGCTTTGTTTACAATAATATTAAATTTTTACAGCTATTGCAGATAAACTTGCGATAAAAATTAGAGAAGAGTGCAATTTTTCGTGCTTCGCAAGTTGATTCAATATGAATCTACTTGATTCGCTCTTAAAATTTTGTATGGTGAAGCAAGTTGTTTCACTAAAGATTGGGGTGTGAAGCATGAATAGAGAGCGAAGCATGTACCGTGGAAACGTAGTATCAGACTTGTGGAGACGTGGTTAAAAAACTGGAGATGTGAGTAAATGAAACCAAAAAAACTCAAACATAAAAAGAACAGCAGAGAAGTATAACTTCCTACTGGGAATTAAATTTGTACAATAGTAATGAAAACACAGGCCAAGTGTTCAGATAAACAACAAGTTAAAATATTTTTCAACCTTATATATCAAAACCAATTGTGTGTGTGCGTGTTTTTTTTTTATATATTATAAAAGTTATGATATTGCAACAGCCTTGATTTTCTTGGAATTGATTAACAACCCCACAATAACACCAAATTATTATATGTTATTTTATATTTCAACAATTCCACTGTATTTTTCAACCTCACGCATAGTGATCATCAAGATCTGTAAACCACAATTGTATACACCAACTATCAAATAACCACGTGACAAGATTTAAAGAAAATTTCTGTTTGATAATCTCATTCACTTGACGACTTTTATGGCAGGAATTTCAATTTTTTTTTTTGTGTTAAGTACTAAAAAGATTATAAAATAATTTACAAATGTTAATTAAACAACAGCTCAATAAAAATAGATGTGCTAGTGCTATTTTTAAGCACAAATGTTATATTTTTAGCAAAAATAAGTAAACAGCAATTGTAAGAATAATTAACATATTTAAGCTAATCAACAGGCGACAGCTTAAACAAACACAAAATATGGCTGAAGATCAGCGGAAAATATACAACGAGGTGCACAGTTTGTTACTACTACGATTACTATTTCCATTGCTACTACTACTACTACCATCACTATTTCTATTTCTCTTCGACCTTTGTTTGAAAATTTGAAATGCTACAAAATTTAGATAAGAACTCTCAATAAAAAGAATCAACAAACAAGATTTTTATATGATTAAACAAATATGTGTACAAAATCTTCTTATAATCTTAAACGTTTGCTCGCTAAATTAAATAGTACATTATACTTTAAGTTACAAATAGCTAAAGGTGTTACTAAAAAATGAATTACTTTTATACTGTTACTGCTGTTATTGTTTTTGATGTGTTTCTAGTCAGGTGGAAAAATGTTTATTTACTCTTTATTAAAAATATTTTTAGAAACACAAGCTGCAATAAAACACCAACAATGGCAACATAAATGCTAAACAACAATTCAACAGATCATATGAGTGCGGCATTTATTTAAGTATCATTATACCCTACACCACCATAGTATGGAGGGTATATTGGGTTTGTGCTGATGTTTGTAACGCCCAGAAAGATTGGTCCAATACCCACCTTAAAGTATACCGATCGACTCACGAATCACTGTCTGAGTCGATTAAACGATGTCCGTCCGTACGTCCGTCCGTCCGTCCGTCCGTCAGTCTGGCTGGCTGGCTTGGCTGTCCATGTAAAGCTTGTGCTCAGAGTACAGGTCGCAATATTAAAGATATTGCGATCAAATTTGGTACGTGATATTTTTTCGGGCCAAGGACGGATGGGATTGAAATTGGTGGAAATCGGTCCATTATTACACCTGGCCCCCATACAAATGTCCTCCCGAAATAGGGGTTTAACGATCATAAATGTTTGAATTGTGCAAGTATCCAAACAAATTTCAGCACAAATGAGTGGTAAATGAAGCCATAATTGATCATAGCTCCCATATAAGGTCCACTTCCGAAAATCACTTTAAAGAGCATAACTCTCAAAAATGTTGGTATCCAAATAATATTAAACGCAAATATATTTCTCATGTATACAAATAATACGCTACAATTTTATTATGATCGTTCCATAATTAGTCGTAGCTCCCCTATAAGAACCTCTTTGTAAATCACTTTAACCTCCATAAATCTTTTAAAAGTATTTATATCGAGATAAAGGTTAGCACATATAATATTTATTTTCACAGAAATCATGACACTAAACTTTTGGATGATCCTATATAACGCCAATTTCTGACAGTTTTATACATATACTGGGTGTAGGGTGACCGATTATACTTTCTTACTTGTTTACTTATATATTTATATTGTCTACAAACTTGTTAATTTCTAAACACACTTGCAATGCAAAACTGAAGCATGCCCGATTAAAAAAAAAATAAAAAAATATTATTTTTATTACAAAATATTTAATAAGACGCAATTCATTTATATAAGTAGAGATAAAGAAGGATTAAACCGGGAAGTTGCTAATCTTTATAGATACTTCTAAAAATGTATGAAGTCTTTGGTTTATTGGCAATCTATTGTAACCTTAAAAAATAACGATATTTCAATATGATATTTTGTAGTCTAGAGTTTTTGCATGGTACATAATGGGTAAAAGACACTACTTTCCCTGTCCGTACAAGCAGCCTGGATCCTATAAAGTGATGTACCGACTTCTGTTTTTCCCCGAACACACTCCAATGAAAATAAAGATCAATCAGTAGCACATTTCCCTAGGCTCGGAGCCTTAGCACCATTTTAGCACGACTGGTAAGTCGTGGTGAATCAAAATTTTTTTTCCCAAAGACCAGCCAGTACTAAATCGATCACCGATACAGTTTTGAGCTCAGGTTGAAGAAAGACTCTGCCAAGAATCTGTCTGTCTGTGTTTCTTCTTCTTCGGAAAGCATATATAAGATGCCGCAGCAACACCTCTTCTTATGCAACTTCACAGCATCTAACTTGGCATTACCTATATTCTCCCACATACATCCTATCGTACAGAATCGATAACCTTCCTAGTGCCACAAGAGCCTCGAAAGTGTGAAAAATACTTATTTCGATATCCCACAAATACCAATCGCAGACTCGTTTTTCGATCACGTTCTACAGGTTAAAAATGTAATATCGAGATCAACCTGTTAATCGATGACTATAGACATTCTCGCCTTTATCAGCAATTTTTATCTTCGAGTGTCCTCTGGCATTTTGATGTCCCACTCTTCCATCACATTCTACATTGTGACCCAGAAAATATGGAGATCTGTCTGTGAATAGATTTTGTGTATATAATCCGTTTCTAGAACGCCAACCTTATGTGGAACTAACTTTATTGAAAAGCTTTAACCATAACTTCGTCATAGAAATGTTTTGGAACATTACATCCAGGAATACTAAGAAGCATTTCGAGGTGGTTTTTAACTCTATATTGGATGAAAATCCCAAAGTAGAGCACAGTAAGTCATGTGCTTAAATGTTGAGGACATTACAGTTGATCACATGTTATATACGCATCACACCATCATAGAGTATTTAAGTCAAGTTGTACTATAGTTGTCTATACTTTTCCATAATTCGAAAGATACCAAATGCGGATGGAACCAGTTGAACTTTCATTATGCATCTGGTTTGTATTGTTGAATCTTTGAACAACAAAACAAGTTTCGGACTCAGATGCAAAATCTGGCTGTGAACAATTTCATTTTGAGGTATTTTTGACATCTTGAATTTGGGGTTGGGATTAAAGGAAAAAAGATACTTGTCTTTCAAAATTCAAGGGAAGATTTCAAAAATGAAAAAATAAGAAATAGACCTGCTTTGTTGATTTCCTGTACTCAACTCGGTCAGGAATTGAGATATCTCAGGCGAACGGATGAAACCAGATGAACCTTTATCATGCTTTTCAGTTGCCTTATAGAACTTCTAGAGAACAGTGAATACTGAATCCCCAAAACATTATTCAATAGTGGCTCAAGCGTGTCCGACATAATATAACAGTCTATTCATGGTGGTTTCTTTTGAGGTCTTCTCTGCCATTTCGAATTTGTGGTTAGAGGAAGTCATGTCTTTCAAACTTTGGGCGAAGATTTAAGCAATTAAGAAAGCAAGAAGGGACATATCTTTTAAACAGCCGGAGAGGCGGAGTTTAAGTCATGAAAAGAGCTGCATTTACAGGAAGGACATTCGAATACATACAGTCAATCAGGCAACCTTAAAATCTTTGATACGAATCACAAAACCTTCAATCTGGTACTAGAAGGCCAAAATGAACAGACATACCTGTATTTCGTGTATATGATACCCGTCCTCAAAGGTGTTTTAGGCTTCTCTGGCGATTACAAGAGAATGCATCTTTATTTGATGACAATGTAGACCAATTGATCGGCGTATCGTGCAGACAAGGGATTCAGGAGAAATTCTACGATAGTGTTAGAAGAGATAAGAAACTCTTTGAAATGGGAAAGGCGGGTATTTCTAAACGAAATACGGTTGGACAATTTTATTTTGGATTCACTGACAATTTCTAAAGATTAGTTATTTCATGACGTTAGCGGTAAATCGCTTACATAGTGCACTTAAGGTGTTAAGAATAAACTCTACAATAATGCTCAGACAAAATGCCCATTGATCTTCCAGATCAATGCAGTGTTCTTCAGACATGGGAATAAGCCGTAAACAGTACTGCAAACATACATATGATTTATTAATATCGGAGGCATACTGATAATCAGAAAGCCATAAAACCCCTTCTGCGTTTCTATACAACATGCAATCTGGCACTAAAATACCGCCTATCTATAAACGATTAGTGCGAGTTCAAGGGCCAAACTATGCGACCCAAGAGCATGTCACTTCGGCATTAATATCGTCGATCAATCCCTTTAATCCATATTCCTTGAGAACAACTGTAGAATTTAGAAACGGTGACTTATTTTGCAAGCAAGTGACCTCTCTAGAGTTAAACGGGCAGCTCTGGGAACATACACGGAGTTGATTTCTTATACATATACCAATTATTACTCACTTAGAAGACAAACTATACGTACGTATGTCACGTTTAATTATTTTAAAATAAAACACAGTTTTAACTATCAAATATAATATCTAATAAACCCCGGTTTTTTTACGATCTATTAAAGTGCAAAAAATAATCGTGATTAAAATATTTAACAAATACCAATAATAACTTGGGGAGTGAGAAAGCACACAAACACGAACGTAGTAAAATTTAACACATCATGATAATCATTCTCATCATCATCACCACCAGTAGTAGCAAACACCACCTCCAGCAGCAGCATTACGTACCAACATCTATCTATCTATCAAATATTTATTTGCCTTTTTTTATTTGTTCAAAATGTGTATTTTTGTGCTAAAATCATGTGATGGTTGATGGATTTTTGTGAAAACAGGTGTTATTTATGGCTTTATTAGTTTAGCAGCAAACAAAAAATATTTACTGTAATAAAGAGAAAAAATAATAAATTTATAAAAATAAATTTATTTTTAATTAATATTTAACAATACTTAAAACACAAGAGCCAGTAGCAACAGCAATACTGGTTTAAACTAATATCAGAAAATACAATTTACCGCAGCAATTGACACTTGATTAAACTAAAATTCTACAAATTTACTATAGTACTATTTACCATTAAGGTACTTTATTACATATTTGTAATAAATTTTGTGCCGAATTTAAAATATGTCCCCAGTAGTATAAATTGTTGTACATCATATTTTGTGTGACTTGAAATGATATCTTATAATTTCATTAACTCGAACACATAATTTTATTCCAGTTTTTTTATGTGCTTTACTAATGTAATCGTTTAAATTGAACAGCTGTTTTAGAAGCAATTGTTGATCAAGTGATATTCAGAAAAGTGTAGGCAAATCACAGTTTATGATTTGAAATAAACTCTTAATTTGTTTGACACAATCTGTGTTAACACCTAATGTATCTAACTTATGGTTTATACCAAATACTCTTATATACAAATATTTGTATATACATATGTACACATATAAATATCTTATTGATTTGTTTGTTTATTATATTTTAACATTCTTATCAATTGTTGACTTAGGTTCTTTAGTACTTAAAAACTGCATTTGTTGTACATATTTTCCTATTTACTTTTGTTACTTGTTTTAATTTTTATATTAGATAATATATATTTATTATGTAGCTACATACATGTACTGGTACAATATTTGCACATGTGTTGCATAGTATAACTGCATTTATCTTGTAAACACTGTAATAAATTAATGATACTGCAAATGTTATCTGAAAAATATGCAAATGCCAACTGGAAGTTTGTACACGAAGCGTGCCTCCGTTTTTTTGTTAATATTTGGTTCGGTATTATGGGTTTAATAGTTCTACAAAGGGATGTTATTAAAAAAATAAAGTAATTTGATTAAATGCTGATACAAATATGCTGATCTTTCTTTATTGTATCAGTTATTTTTGTAGCACTTGTTTTTATGTTGTTCGCGCATCAGCTGCTTTATTGTTGCATTTTAGAATACAATACATTTGCAATGATGCCAACTTTTGCTATTCCGAACGCTCAGAGGCATTGCAGTGATGCATTTCAAGAAATACGTGTAGAATATTTAGAAATGTTTACTTAAAATTGTAGAATTTTTAAATTTAATATGCAAGAAGCTTTGCATATAAAATAATGAATAAAAATCCTGAATTGTTGGATTGTTATATTAACACGGTGCCTCTTATGGAGAAAGTCGGGACTCATATTCACTAGGTGTCGCACATGATCGGCTATTTAATAATTATTTACGAGTAAGTTTGTATATTTTGGTGTTTGAACAACGAATCTCCCAACATGGCAACACATTTACTAATATGGCATCAAAAGGTCTTTATCAGCCATGTCACAGAATTCAATTCCGTTCGAGAGTGGAATTAATTCCGTTTTTTGTTTCTATAGCAAAAGCATAACGAAAATTTTCTTTGAAATGCAACCACTTTTACTTCGCTATGTGGAATTGTAATTTTAAGAATTTCTAGGTTTCATTCCAAAAAAAAATTTTCGTTTTAGTAATAAAAATACGAAATTAATTCCACTTCCGAACGGAATTAAATTCTGTGACATGGCTGTATGTCACGTTTAAATACGGCTAATGCGATTAGAAGCAGATGAACTTTCAGTCTCGGTCGTCTCGGAAAACATAAGGACAACATCGTTTACATTCTCCGACAGGGGTTTTAACGTGTCGGACCCAAATAGAGTATCTGTTGAAAGAATCGGAAGAATCAAAATTTTATATGAACACAGGGGTCTTTTCGGTGAAGATTTCAGGCATAAAGGAAAGAAAAATGGACCCATCTGGTAGTGAACAATCTCTCTATGGGGGCCTGTTTTGAGGTTTTTACTGGCTTCTTGGATTGATTGGTGGTACTGAAGGGAGAAATGGACCTGTCTTTAAACTTTCGGTGGATATGTCAGCCATAAAGGAAGAAAGAACGGGACCTGTCAAACTAATACAGGGTTCTTCAAGCGTAAATTTCTGCTATGCAAAGGGTCGCAATGTTTTTGCGGATATACAGGAAAGATATTCAAATACATAGAAATATTTTATGCAATTCCAAAAAACATGCAATCTAGTACTTGAATGCCGTGCATCTCGAAACGAACTGACAAGACATTTCAGCAGTTTTACTTGGGTCACTAAAGGTATTCTCGTTAATTGCAAGAGTTTGTTTTCTCAATTGATGACAATGTAGTCATTCAGCGGTCTAGGATAAACAATATGATGGCGCTTAGACAAGATTATCTTTGAGGCGGGTATCTCTCAACGAAATGGCGAGGCTAATCTATTCCAAATCTTAAAGCTTGTTTTGGATCATACAATTCCACGATCACAGCGGTACAACGATCAATTTAACCTACTAGATTGAAGCCCCGCTTTTATCCGGCAAGTTACCAATGTCCATGTATAAAGTAATATCCAATGGAATAATGGATTACTAGATTGAATATTATATACGCACCCATATGAAAGATTCACTCGCAGCCTAATAGGGTGTATGTTCAAAGTTCCACCGCATCCAGGCGCTTGTTATATAAATTCAAATTACCAGGAGAGTTCTCCAACCTTTTTTTGGCCTTCTAGGAAAGTGGCAGACTGCTCTCAATCTAATATTCCTGCTAAGTTTTATTATTAATTCATAAAAAGAAAAACTACCATTTCAGAATTTAATTTCCGCTTAACTTCGAAGCAAAGAAAATTTTCAGAGCCTAACGACATAAAATTGAATTAATTTCCGTTTAGTGCTCATGAACTTAAAGAAAAATCAAATCAAATTGTAGTTTATAGACCACTTATTTAAAAATAACAATAATAAAAAAAATAATAGAATTTTCGAGATAAGTAAACTACGCTGGCTATTGTTTTTGTCTTGGTTTATTAGACAGGTGTGCAGAATTTTTTTCAATTTTGCACACCTTATGTTAAGTTTTATTATCAGTTATCAGTCAAATACATAAATAATTTTATTTTATTAAACCTTTTTTGCAAAGCGACACTGAAACTGAATTATTTATATATCGTACTACGTAATAATAGTGGGTTCAGGTGTACGTAGAGCTGATAATATATGGTTTGATAAGGCATATCTCAGTGACATACACTGAGGTAAACAATAGGATTAATATAATGAAATTAAGGTCATATGAACTAGCAAATAAATTATATAGATATTTTAATTTAATTGGTTCAAAGGTCGCAACGGGAAAAGAAACTTTTAATAGAATTTGTTATTTTAAGAAAATTTATTTACATATAATCAAGATTATTATATTTTGAAAAATCCAAAAATATAATACAATTGGCCTGATTCATGATAAAAATTGCTTAAGTTTTAAATATGACACGTTCCTTCAACAAATTTTAATTATGTACCTAGGGGCGTATGAAAATGACTTGCTTTATTAAAAAACAAATAATTTATTTCAAAATAAAATAGAATTTATTACTTAACTGATATTAAAATCGTTCCTTAAGAAATAATAGCTTGTCAATATACCTGCAATAGAAAATAATAAAGATATAATAAATTAAGTAAACATAATTTTTACACTGACAATTAATTAGTAATATTATTTATCTTATAGCTAATAATAAAATATAATATAAGATTCAAATTAAACTCCAATCACATGACGATCAAAGCCAACTTAAGATTAACTTGAGATTTAAGTGATTAAAGGTACGGTCGAGGGATGGACAAAAAACATCGATGTTTTAAAAACACTCGATGTATTGTGTCGAAACATCGATATAATCTGATGTTTTTTTTTTCATCGAAATGACCAATTGTATACGGAACGTGTATATTGGTATATAAACGTGTATACATATCTAACATTTTAGACACTCGATTCAAAAAAATGCACTTTTAATGATGCAATAGCCGTTGCCAATGCTGTATCAAAGATCAAGGAATTAATGAAAAATACTATTTTGCAAAATGAAGATATTGAATCTGATTCAGAAAAATCCGATAAAAGTGAGGATACTTTTTCATAATGGACTAGCCATTATAAACTGGTTCATAAAAATTGGAAAATCAACAAGACTGAAGATATATTGTCTGATGAACTTTCAGTTTAGTTGAGGACTCCTGTTGGAAGACTGAACGAAAATCCGTTGGATATTTGGAAAGATTATAAATCACAGTTTCCCAAGCTTTACAAGAACGCTTTTAAATACCTTACAATGCTGGGAACATCGGTTCCGGTGGGAACATCGGACTCAACAAAGAACCAGGTTGAGTGGTGAAAAACAATAACTCAATTATATATAGGCATATTAATTGCCTGAGTGTTACTTCTCTTTTTAAAAAAAAAAAAAAAAAAAAAAAAAATACAAAAATAATAATAAACAAAAAAGCTAACAGTCGGTGAAAGAAACTTAAGTATTAACATCGGACAACACTGTATTAAACATTAAGTAAATTGTTTGCTAATATAATTTTAAGAAAATTGTTACAATTATAATAATTATGTTTTTTAGATTATATTTCTTCCCTGAAGATGATCAACAAAGTTGGTCGAAATATTGGAAATAAATAAAATATAATAAAAATTAAAAACGAACAAGAGTTTTTATATTTTTAATAAAAGGGACCTCAAGCCGAACTAATAGATATTTTTCGAAAATATAATAACAATAAATATTAAAAAAAATCAATCGATGTATAAAAAACATCGATGTTTTTTGTAATGCATCGCATCGAAAAAAAACATCCATGTTTTTTTACAGTGTCCATCCCTAGTCTGTAGTTTATCCCGGTTCTTCAGAGGTCTTCTTCCTCTGAAAGCTATCTTACCATAGGCAACTGTCGTGTATCTACAGAAGGCGATCGGGTGGTTAATGGGACATTATAGATTTGAAAAAATTATTTTGTTCTCTACTGATGACTGTAAAGATAAAACGAAATAAATGCTTCGGCTCTAGTTCGGCTATCTGTAACGAGGCTAAGACTAGCTAGGGAATATAAATCGGGAAAAGCTATAGCTATGAATGTAATCTGAAGAGATTAATTATACGAGTACAGCTCTTGTCGGGTAACTAGGACGTGACGAAAACTAAAAGGAAAGATAAAATTCGGTTCTCAGTCGGCTAAATACTACTTCCGGCTACGGTATTAGTAAAAAGTAAGAATTAAGGATTCATCTTTGTAATACTTTTTCTAGGTTTTTTATGCAATTAGTTTAACTTAAGAGTTGGGATTGCTGATGTGCAACTCTGTATATCAGGCTTCTATGGTAATAAACGTTCAGAGGAACTAAGGAACTAATTTGATTTTATTAGATATACATACATATACATGTATATCGAATGCGTTACGTTTTAATTGAGGAAAAAATGCTTACGTTAAAAATTAAAAATAAATGGCGCAAATTAAAATGGCAATCTAACAGTCGTAATTTAATGTGCTATTCATAAACAGTAAAGTATAATTCTCTTGATCTTCTTTGTAGATGTCTTGTAGAAGACATATCTGTGCTATCGGCCAGAGTGACGTTTTTAAACAACCAAACCTCGCAATTTGAATCTACTACTTTTTCACTACAAGTCTAAACCTGCCAAACTAATCTGCGACCATTGTTATGGTATTGTCAATATTATTGATTTAATATATGATCTCCAGTAATAAATATGTCTTTGCAACTTAATTTAATTTTAAAGAATTTAATATGTAAACAAATTCCAGACATTTGGCAAATATTTACTCAAAAACGCGTACTTTTAGCATCAATTCCTTTGACGTTGTGTTTTCTTGCAAGAATTTTTTGAAAACTAAACACCATCAACTTAAAAAGAACTAAGTGTCTACTGTGAGTTGTTCTAAGTAAATAAAGCTTTTTAACTACATTAAATAATAAAATATATTTTTTTAGCAGTTTCATCCATTTCATCAATGTATCATAAAAACCATCAACTTGAAGTTGCAAATTGAAAAAAAAACACTTGATTTCAAAAATTCATTTGCAAAATTTATTAAATAGATCACGATCAAATTGAAATTTTTAAACCAAATGTGAAACGAAAAAAAACATGATCAATTTACGCGCTAACACATAGTTGTTACTTTTCAAAGTCTTTTAAGCTTTTCTTGGCAAACTATAACATTCTAATAAATATTTGGATTGTACACACTTAGTTGATTAAAACAGCAAAAAAAAACAACACATCAGCTGAATTGGTTTTAGAAAATATTTATTTAATAAAATACCTATAGTAGATATTACATATACATATTAGGTATTAAGCGCGTTTGTATTTGTATAATAAAAACAAAAGCAAATATGTATGTCAAATTGAAGTAAATAATAAAAAAAAATACCATTTTAAATACAACAATTTTTTAAAGCGGAAACGAACTGGAGCCTACTTATTTCTAAGACAATCAAATGACAAATAAATAAAGACAATTCAGGTGTATTTTTCAAATAACAAATTTTTAGAACCATTTTCACACAGACAGTTTTCAAGCAAAAATTATTTACAAAACACATACAAACACCGCTTTGCATAACTATAAATACATAAACATTTTCTCAATTTTATAAGTTAAAGAAATTACTTTTTGAGAAATATCGTGGGTTTTTTGGTAAGTCTCTCCAACATCTGTTAAAATCATCTGGACCATGTTGTTTTATTGGCAAAAATCCCCTTAAACAAATATATGTTTAAATAGTGCAGCTATTAACAAAGATTATGGGCTTAGCTGGTTTTCTAATATTCCATTTGTTAATCATAAAATGTAATTATAGTTATGAAGCACTAAAAAAATATTAATGCAGAATTTCCCTATTAAATTAATGAAATGGTTTTCCAAATTTTGTATACAAAGAGATCATAAACCAGGCTCTTAAACAATTTTACACGTTAAAAAAACTGTTAGCAAAACACAAGTGTATGTATAGCAATGGAACATAGTATACATATTTTACTGGTAACCGAGAAAATAGAGTTTTGAATAACAAAGTGTGTTTATCTTAATGTCTGGCAAACAAAAATGTCTGTTAACCAACAACTGTAGCAAATAGTTTATTATTGCATAGTGACCTACATATATTGAAATTAATTATGTATGTTAAACTAAACTTTGTTCAGGGTTTATATTAATTTTGTTTGTTTATCAACAACATTTTTTTACGCGCCTAAAAACATTTTTTTTTTATAAAATCATATTGCTGTCTATATTATATTTATTTTTACTTTGACCAACTCATAATAACACCAAAACTAATCATTGTTTGCCAAAATCTTCACACATTTTAAACAATTTTATGTATCCAATCAATTATAAGATTGGTACACACAGTTTACACATTATATATTTATATTAAATAATAAAAATTGCGTCTGTTAATAGAAAATTGAACACGAGAGTTTCACATGTTCGAAATTTGCACTAAACAAAGTTGTTTAAAAATAAACTCAGATCTGATTGAGATCAATCAATTTGGTAACTGGTAAATTCAATTGATGATGTTTGGAAATATTTCGCATAATCTACGACAAAAAACTGCTATAATTTGAAATGTCAATTTGGTACAAGACAAATATAGCACTAGCGTACAGTGTGACAGAAATAGCTACAATATTGCATTTATATTTAAAAAAAAAAAAAGAATACAAGAAAATACAAGATTTGTAAATTCAAATGGCCGAAGAAAATATTTATATTTAGTTCTTTAGATTCCTTGATAACATTAATAAGGAACTTTTGTGGAATAACATTGTGATTCTAAAGGTACGGTCACGCTTGGTTAATATTTGCCGAAAAAGAACTAACCACTAAATAAAATATATTTGAACTCGTTTATTTATTTAAAGAAAACATCGTTTATTTAGGACAGGACACAACAAATATTTAGTTTAATCTTATTTGATGCTGTTTGATCTTGCAAAACTCTTGTAAGAGTAAACAACGTCAAACAATTTTGTGCTAAAACAGGTGGTTACGCTTTTTTGAGTAAATATTTGCCAAGTGTAACCGTACCTTTAAGTACTTTAATATTTTTGTAGTAACCTGTTTGATTGTCTGAAAGAAAATAGTTTTTCAAATATTTAAAATTAGAATCTCAAAAGTTTGAAAAGTTACAAAACAGTTATAAATGGACGTTTTTAGATTTACAACTATTCCTAAAATGGCTTACAAATATTCCCTAGAACTAGTTACGTGACTATTTAAAGGTAATTGACTTCTAGATACACTGGAAAAAGCCAACATTGAATACCATCAAAGTTCTGAAGTGATATTTTGAAACAATGGTCTCAACACCAAATTATGATGATTGACGTACATTATTTTCTAAACTATAACTAAAGGGTGGTTAAATTGTAAGGGCCGATGTTGAATGTGAACCACACCTAAACGCCAAGCGTTTTTCCGAATTTTATTTGACATTTCTTTTCATTTGAACCATGGAGAGATACACAATCCAACAACGTGTTATAGTTATCCAGACTTATTATGAAAATGGGCGTTCAAATCAAAATGCATATCGTACACTTCGTGATTTTTTTGGTCAATTTGATCGTCCAAATGTGCGTACAATCGCAAAAATCGTGAAAAAATTCGAGCAAACCGGGTTTGACACTGTTGGACTTCTTTCTTTGGGGTTATTTGAAAGAAAAGGTGTACGTCGATAAGCCAGCAACAATTCAAGAGCTAAAGGATGAGATAATTCGGCACATAAACGGCATAGAACCTCCATTATGCCTCAGGGTCATCGAAAATTTGGACCATCGGATAGAGGTGTGCCGCCGTGGTCGCGGCGCCCATTTAGCCGATATTTTGTTCCATACATAATTGAGTAATACCAATATATCATAATAAAATAAAATTACAATAATTTCCTAAATAGTTTGTGTTTTATTCAAAATCAACATCGGCCCTTGAAATTTAACCACCCTTTATAAATGTCTTTATTAACAAATCTAATATTTGTGTCTCTCTGTAGTTATATTTGTTTAATAATGTCTCGAATGACATCTGTTTTATTTTGTACAAAATAAAAATTGAAATAGAAATACGCTAAGTAAATATTTATTTAACAATCTTAATGACAGACTTTAAAATATATGAATTCTATTTACATTAACGCATGAACACAGTTTTAGTTAAAAGAAAACTAAATTTTAGATAAACTAAATAAATTTTATAGTTAAAAATTTAAGAACAGTATTGAACAGCCACTGCTATATAATATCAGAACTACGACTTGTTTCTTTGGTATTGATGATAGAAGAAATACTTTGGAGCATATTAAAAGCTTTGGTTTACAGTAGATACAGATTCTAAACGAACATTTTTGTAAAAGTTTGTTACAAGTGTGCAAAAATAAGATATGCAAACGTAATATTCCATCATGACAACCTTCGGCCATATGTTTAAATATCTGTTACAAAACTAGAAAAAGGTTGGGAAGTTTTGTCTCACCCGCCTTATAGTCTAGACCTTGCCACAACCGCCTACTATTTGTTACGAGCGATGCAGAACGCTTGGTCTCAAAACATGAGCAGTGCTTTGGCGTGAATTCCATATGTCAACAGAAAGATGGAAAAACTCATAGCTAACAATGGCCAATATTCTTAATAAATTTACAAAAAAAAATAAAATAAAACAATGCGACGAAAAAAAAACGAGCCTTTTTTTGTTTTTTTAGTTTTAATATATTAAAATGTACAATTTTACGAGAAACTATTTTTGATTGTTAGACTGTAACATTTTTTCTTTTAAATGACACCAATTTCCTGTTAGTTTTCTTTCTATAGAGATTTGAAAACAAAAAAATGCAGTGCATAAAATAAGCTGTGAGCCACTGTAGTACAACATTTATTTAAATCGTTTTATAAATTATACAAAATATGCACTTAAATTTGAATATGCAATAAAAATTTGCAATGGTTATTTACATTTGTTCTGCATTAGTGACGTTTCAGAGTAGTAGGGTTTCTATAGCAGACCTCAAACATCCCAGCAAAAAATTATTAGGTTTCTGGAAGCAGTAAACAATTTTCATGCTTTCAAGTTCCGCTGTTTTAAAGCGCTTCCGAGGATGCACAAAAAGAAGGGAGAGATCTCTTGATTTGTTTTAAAGCACAAATAATATAATCCCATATTGCATTTAAGTGAGAGAATAATAGCAATTTACAAGATTTGTTGTTGTTTAATGATTTTTTATAAGCAAGATGATACAATTAGATGACGAAATAAAAAGAATGCGACATTCAGTTATGATGGAATTTCAGAAGTGTATTGACTTAAAGTGTTTGTGCGCGTGTGAAAATTTAATAGTGTTTTTTTTTTAATTGTTAACTGTACTATTTTATTATCAGGTTTGTTTATTTATGAATCTATACTAGTTTTGCCTTATGCATACATATTTTTTTTGTGAATTTTTGTAATAATGATTTTTATTATGAAATGATCTGTTAAAAAAAATACAAAAGAAAATTGAAGCACCGCGTTTATTTGTGTTTTTTTTACCTATGTATATGTATTAAGATCTCTTATTTATTTTGCAGAAATTTCGAGATGGAAGGCCGTCGAATTTCGCCAATTCATTCTCTACACCAGACTTCTAGTAGTTGAAGAATTCTTAAGTCAAGAATATTTACGCATTCTTTTGCTAACATCTGCCTTTCGAAGTTTTCTAAGTCCGAATCTTTCTACGGAAAAAATAACTATTGCGCACGACTTGTTAAAAATTTTGTTGAACAGTTTTCAGATATTTTCGGTAAAACCAGTTAACTTACAACCTTCACAATCTTTTACATTTAAGAGAAACAGCACAAAAATTTGGCTGCCTTTCAAATCTGACAGCATATCCTTTTGAAAATATGATGAAAAGCATAAAAAAAGCAGTCAAAAAACCACAGACAATAGAGGAACAGCTGTATAATACTTTTATTGATTTACGACTTATAAAAATACCAAAAACAAAAGGGCTTAAAAGGAATTCTGAAGGCAAAATTAAATCCTTTGCATCAGAAGTTTTTTTTTATTTCCAAAAATAGCATATTATTAACTTTTGAAGTTATTTTATTTATTAGTTTCATAGATACATACATGAATTACAAACATTTTTAAAACTTTGTTTTTGTAGAATTTAAAATAAGAATTGATTTCATTTATGTTCTAAATTTATGTATATTTTGTAATTTTAAGCCATCTTATATGAAATATGATTTAAACTGTTTTTTTTTAAATGTAAATAAATAAATTACAATATACATAAGATTAAAAAAAAATTCTTTTAAAACTTCTACATGTCTAGTTATAGGAAATAAAAGAACAAAATGCGTGCAGAGCATCCTTGACGCTCTTCTAGATCGGTATCAAACAGTCATGATATATGCGCATTTTTTATGCTTTTAAAGAAGCACAGAAAAGAAGCATGATTTCAGCGCATTTTTTATTCTTTTAAAGAAGCGCAATAAAGAGACGTGATTTTATTGCGTTTTTGATGCTTTAAAAGAAGCGCAGTTTTATATCAAAAAAGAGAGCTCCAAAGTGGGACATCGTGAACAAAAATCATGCCTTTTGGAAGCGCTTTTCGAAGCAAGAATAACAATAACAACCAACAACTCTCGCTTACACTCTCGCCTCGGGCTAAGCAGTAGTTTTTGCTGGGATGTACAAATTACTGAATTTCTAAGCTGGACATCGTCTTTACTTAAATTCCAAACGTAGACCGAACTTTAAAAGTTCACGAAATTCTTTCTATTTTCCAACGAAATCTACTATTTATCTAGAATGTCATCATTCTCAGAATATCATCAATAAATTCCCTCATTCTGTTTAAACAAAAGCCCCTGCTTACAAATGAAAGCCATATGTTTTTCTTGCCATTACGTATATGATCATGTCTAATTGTACGAATTTAAATGACAAAAAAACACACACGATCAGTGTCTAATAAATGCAGGCAATAAAAAAAACTTCTAAAAACTAATGACAAATTCATAGAAAATATTTATAGAAAACAAAAAAGAACAATAATGTCAGACAAACTAAAATACATATTTGTTTCTCTTAGTTTTTGTAAAAACGGCTACAAAAACAACTATGTACAAACATATAACAACAAAAAATATTTGATTAAAGAATAAAAACATTGTTATTGCAGTTGTTATTATGCATTTATTTAAAATATTTTTCTAACAAAATAAAAGAAAACAAAACAAATAGAAAAACAATAAACAAAACAATTTCAAATATCAAGCACACACACTGTTGTACACTACAATAGCGTATAGTATATGTATGTATGCAGGTATTTATTTATATATAGAATTAAAAAGTACCATTTTACACTACTAAATACCAAATACTACTTTGTACACAGTTGTCTTGTGTTGTGTGTTTACTGTGTACACATGACTGTGACTGACAGTGTATGATTGTGGAACACCTTGACAAGGTGTTCTGCTTAAGCTTTAACTTAGAAAAAAAAAAAATTATAAAAAACAAAGGTGTTATTGTTGTAATATTAATTGCAACATTTGTTATTAAAACAACAAAAACAATGACATTTTTTCTGTTTTATTGTTGCATAAAAACCCAACAAGAGAGGCAGTACATTTAACAATTCTTTTTGAGTTAATGTTTTGTATATTGTGAAAAGAAAAACGTGAAACCTAAAATAACTGCATGTAACACTGGGTAACAGTGTTTTTCTAAGTTAAATAATAAATATTTGCTACTGAAATTTGGGAAAAGGAACTCAATGTGAGATCAGCAACTTATTAAAATTTGTATACCCAACAATACCCTAGTGGGAAGGGTATATTGGATTTGTGCTGATGTTTATAACGCCCAAAAATATTTGTCTAACACCCACCTTAGAATCATTTTCTGAATCGATTTGCGCAAAGTACAGGTCGCAGTTTTGAATACATTTCGATAAAATTTGGTACATATTTTAAACTTTTTTCGTCCCAAGACGATTGGGAATTTGGATTTGGTTGAAATGGGTCTATTTTTTTTTTACTATACAACTGCTCTTCCGATATAGGGCTTTTTCGGTCACAAATGTTTGATTTTCAAATGTATCCAAACAAATTGCGCCACAAATAAGATGTATTTAATACCTAAACACAACTACAAATTTGTGCAGATCGGTCAATAATTAGTCACAGCTCACATATAAGGCCCAATTTCGATAATCACTTTAATGTAAATAAATTTCTTAATAATGTTGGTATTCAACGCAATCATGACACACATAATAAGTCTAGCGACCATTTCTGAAAAACAGTTTTTGCACATAGACTGGGTTTAGATCGTACTTGACCGACTATACTTTCCTACTTGTTTTTTTTTTATTTCAGTTTGTTCAAAGTTTGTACACCACCATAGTGGGATGCAAATAATTACCACCCAGAAATTACAAAAAAAAAATTTGGAGATGATTAAGTTTTAACTGATATTTACGTGTTTGCTTCGAATATAATTGCAGCAATACCAGGTTTTCAATATTGTCCACTTATTATAATAATTATGTAAAATATGTATATTGCAATATTTAAAATACGACTAAGTAGTTCTTTTATATATAAACCAATGAATCAAATATCATTTTTTCTATTCGAAGTATTATCAAATATTTTTTATTTAAATAACTAACTTTAAAAAATTACAAAAATAAATTTGGAGATGCTCAATTTTGACAGATTTTTACGTATTTGATGCTATCACATTTTTAGAAATACCAAGTTCTCAAAAGTTTTCTCCGATTATGCGGATTTTTATACAAATAATAAATCAAATAAAATCTTTAAAATAAGTAAGCAATTTTTTTAAAAATTAATTTAAAAATTAAGCGAATATAAATTTTTGTATTCGAATAATTATCCGATTAATTCTGAAATTATACGATTAATTATACAAAGTCATATAAAAATGAAGCGAATTCTGCAAACAAAATTTTAATACTTGCTGTCTTTCAAAAAATTTAATTTTAATAACTTTTACATATGGATAATTAATTATCCGGGTAAAAAACAATTGACATTATTTTACATATATTTTGAGAATAATTGAATTATTCTTGGGTGTATAACCTAAAAATGCGGGATTCTTAACCCATATTTTCTGAATATAAATGTATAAATATAAAAAGACAAATCTAAATCATTTTTATGCAAAAACATATCATATGTTTTTTATTTGAATAACTAGCTCCTAAAATTTAAAAAGTTCGATATTTTGGTCATACAGGGTTTTTTTAAAATGAGTGTAACTTTTCACCTATTGGTCCTAGCAAAAATTGTCCAAAGGACTTTAGATAGCTATTTTATCAATCATTCCAAAAAAAATTTTTTGTAATTTTAAAATTTTTTTTTTAAAAATATTTTTTTTTTTTATTTTTTTTTTTTTTCAATTTGGGCCCTTTTTTCCTCAAAAGAAAGCTTATAGAATTTTCTTTAATGCCTTTATAATCGCTTAATGGGATGCAAATGGGATATATTTAAAAAAAATTATTTTTTAACCAAGAATAGGATTTTTCAATATTTGGCACATGTATCATTTTCCCCCTTTTTCCAAAATCAAGTTTTTTTTGTTTTGCCTCAAAAGAAACTTTAGACAATTTCCTTTAATATAAAATATAAAAATGAAATGAATATAAATCTTTTAATCGACTGATTATTTGAATAATTCTGATCATTCGGATTTTTATTTGAATAATTACCGGATTAATTTTGTAAAATTAAACATGCAGCTCATTAATATAAAAATTAAGCGAATAATAATCTTTTAATCGACTAATTATTGCAATAATTCTGATTATTCGGGTTTTTTTCCGAACAATTACGCGAATAATTTTGAAAAATTAAACATACATTTCAAAAAATATAAAAATTAAGCGAATATTAAAATTTATATATTAGCTTTAAGTTAAACTTGACTTAAGTTTTGTGGTCGTGTATTGTATATTATATTTGTATTAATTATTTGATTATTTATATCAAAATTCTGTTCGTGATGTCCCGTTTTTTAATATTTAAGTAACTAATTAATAATAAAAATTAATATCCAATGATAAAAAACATCAAAGCTATTATTTAGAACGAGACCCCTAAAGAAATTAGAATAAAACTAACGAAACGTTGGGTAAATAAAATAAAATAAAAATCGAACAAGTTTTTTATTTACGTTTGGAAACAAACATTTGACCAAATTAGCCTGAAGGAAACTCCTTAATAATTATAAAATTTTATTCGACTAATTCTGCAAAAAAATATAGTTTTAATTTATTTTAGAAAAGTATATTTTCATGTATATCAAAATATTTTATTGTTATTCGAATAATTAACTGATTGATTCTAAAATTTAAGGTTTTTTAATAATATTAAATTTAAAAAAAAATCTTTACCAAATAATTTTTTAATTTCTTATTAGCTGAAGGTTTCTATATTTTCTTTAAAAGGCTATATAGAGCTGAACCTGATCTATAACATTTACACTGACTTTCCGATGTTTTGTTACCCTGTGTCGTTTGTGTCATTTATGATTGGCAGTCGTTTAAAGGCGAATTACTTACAGACTTCTACGCGCATACATAAATAATTGAATGTTTAATATTACATTATTTTTTTATTGTTCTATCAATAGGTTTTTCTACTCATGCAATCATTTAAACAAATGCATTTACTGTCATTAACATGTTGCCATAATGAAAACTTGGAACAAACTCAGTCAATCGCTAGCTTGCTCACTCACTTACTGGCCGAACAAAATATATTGCATTATTAATCAAATATGCCGGAAAATGATTATAGAATGAATAAAATTATTACTTTATGGTAGAATTTTAATGTTAAATTAATTCAATGTGATACAAGTCTTACTTTAAAACATACTCGTATGTAAATACAAACATAATTTTAAGGTTGTGAGTGAATATATAGATAGATAGATAGTTAGAATGAAAGATTGATTGACGGCGGACGAGTAAGTTAGTGACTGAGTGACTGGCTGGCTGCGAGGGATTGAGCGTGCATTGGGGATTACGTTACCACCTTTTGACATTTAAATAATGCTGACATTAAATACAGCGAATGATTTAAATTATAATGTGTTACTATTTATGATGTATTTATTTAACTTTAATGATATTTTTTTTTATTTTAATCCAGCACCTAGCAGGTTGTTGGTTGCTGGTCGCTTTCATTTTCATTAATTAAAAATATACATATGTATATATATTTATTAAAATAATTAATATGATTTAATATGCGGTAATTAATAATCTCGTTTATTATTCAGACAACAGCAAAAACTATCTATTTGTATTTGTGTAAAGGTTTAACCGAACGTATGAGTGATGTGTAATTAAATATAACAAGTTATTAAATATTAATCATACGTCACATACATAGTTAGAAGAGGAAGGAATATTAATGTTATTATTTTATGATTACATATTATTATTATTATTAATATGTCATTGGAAGTGAATTATAATGTGTTAGTAACGGAAATAACAGAGGTATTCACTTAATTATGAAAAATTAATAAAAGGTGTTTTAATAGGAAAAAATTCCATTGAGTTGGTATTTTTTAAATTCATTTGCCATGATGCGAAGAAGAAAATCTTAAAAATTAATATCTTTTTTAATTCTTACTGTCAAACTACATAATATTCAACACCATAAGATTCAATTTCAACGACTATTGTAGAAGCTGCCACAATGAGGAATGTCTCACTTATTATCTAAATGCCTGGCTCTGTTCAACACAATGGAGCACAATGGTGCTCCTTTTCTTATGTGTTTGAAGCAGTTATGGAGGATACTTCTTAAACATATATATTCACTCGTTAGAGAGGCAGCGTGGATATGAACATGTTTCGATTGCGAGACTAGCTGTTTATTTTATTAAATTATTTTTATAAAAATTTTTCTTATTCGAAGATTTACTTCTAGTTAAATATAAAAGAATTTGAAAAATTTTTATAAAAAGTTTTTACAATAGTACTCGCAAGAGGAAAAATTCTCATTTATTAAATTATTATTTCTATACTGAAAAGTTTTCATGAAAAATAATAAAACCGATATCTCCAATTGCAAATTTAAGTAAGACATCTTTTATAATTTAATTGCAAAAGGCAAATAATAGAATCAATAGTTAAACCATTTTTCTCTGTTCGCTATATTTTCAATTAGTTCAAAAAATTGTTAATAAAGAGAAAGCGATTGACTGGTATTTTTCTTACAAACTATAAAATACTTATAAAGCAGGAACTGTTTTGGCTTGCACAGACAAGGTAGTCTAATGACTCCACATGTGCTATTGCGAGATCAACCTGTCTCGTATTTCATATACGACAGGACAAATGTACCAATTGACTTTCATTGTGACTATATAAAAGGATAATTGTGTCTATACTATCAGAATTCATGCCATTAGTTTCATGATTAGTTTAGAAGCTGCCAAAATAAGAAAAAGATAATGCCTCAATTTGTCTGTCAATGCCTTCCTGGCTCTGTCCGACACGATGGACCACACGTTTGGTACCCCTTATCTTATGTGTTTGAAGGAATTGTAAAGGCTGATACATATATTCTATCATTAACGAGAGTGGATATGGAACAACGTGTTGATTAAGAAATAAGTTGTTATCTCTCTGTACAATTAGAACGCATGCCGTCAAAAGAGACAATGTCTCACTTATTCTGTCAATGCCCAAGAGGGAGTGCAATTTAGGTGTCCCTCTTCGTACGTGTTTGCAGAAGTTGTCAAGGATAATTCCTTTACATGTATATTCATATGTCAGAGAATTAGGGTGGTTCATTATATATCGGACCATAAAAATGCATGTTGATTAAGAGTGTAGCTGTTAACATCTCGGGTAACACAATGTGATCAGTGTTATGAACTCAAGTGAACAGTTCTTAAGAGTGCATTTTGTAAGAACAAGTAGTGTTGGATTTAGAATTGTGTTGAAACTAGGAGTGGGTTTGTTCACATTCGATCCGAATCAAAGTGGTTCGATATGAACCCAAGTGACCTGTTTTGGAGCATTGTGCATTGTGTTGGAACAAGACGTGTTGGAATAAGGAGTGTTGGAACTAGGATTGGATTGAAACCAGTAGTGACTTTTATGTACCCAAGTGAGCTGTTTTTGAGAATATCAGGAAGTGTATTCATTGTGTTGGAACTAAGAGAGAGTATCTGGATATTTGAATTGAATTTTCGTATATTAAAATTGTCCCAATCTACGGTTCAGATTAATATCGAATTTACCCTGTAGCGAGCCATGCCACAGAACGTTTATTAAATAAAAAGAACAATTTCCTTTACTTCAACAGAAGACATTTCATTGTAATATCGATAGATAAGTAATAATATATATTGTAGCTATGAACCAGTTAAGCAATATAGTTATATAACCTGCTCTTACCGACTGTTGACATACTCTGTAATCATTATAAAAACATTTTTGAAACAATTATATCTACTAAATTTATGACTTGCAAAAAATGCTTATAAACAAATTAACTCATAAATTAAAAGCCCTTAAAAACTAACTACCAAAACGTTGCAATTTATTTAACAAAAAAAATCGAGTGGGCCTTTAGACTCATTCATACAAATAAATTAAGTAATTTATGCATACATATGTATAAATAATTTATTTTGCAAATTTATTAAAATTTCTCAATATATACATTAGTACATACGAGTATGTACTTACAACCATATAAACATATACATACTATCTGCAATACAATAAAGCACTAACAGCAATAGCAATATTTAAAACAAATGCGAATGCAACAAAAACAAGACATCTACAACTTTACAGGCAGATGTACAGCCAAAAACTTAACGCCACTGTGGCAGCCAAAACCCACAAAAAAATATATAGAAAAACTGTAAAATTTCAGCAGCTAATCTAACGCAACCCGCAGTTATATTGTAGTTTTCCTTTGTTGCAGTTGTTGTTTTTATTACCAATGTTGTACATTTGGCACATTGAAAGAAGACAAAACAACAAACACAGAGGCAAATGTGCAACAAAAGTTATTCGTACAAACTGCAATAAGCCATCAACTATGAAACTAAATTGCAATGGCAACAACAACTGGGGCCAATAATGCTCAGGGCAACAACAACAAACATGCACACAAAATACTACCCAACAAAAACAACAACAGTAATGACAAATATTTATATCTGTATTGCAAACAACATTGGAGTGCTAAATACCAAATGCGCCAAGTTTCCATACATGCACTAACACTCACACTTTCACACAAAAAAAAAACGCACATAATTTATACAAAAACTAGCGATGATGCCAGATGAATTTTGACAAAAATCAGTAAAACATTTAAAATTTTAAAAGTCATGGAAATAAATTGGAAATCTAATGAAATAATTATAGGGTACATTAGCCATTTTTATTTATTTGTGAAATTGACTGATGCGTTAGATAGACCTGTAGCCATAGAATATCAATATCAAATTAATTACTTGACAATGCTAGTTGTACCTCTTCTAAATATATTTAGAATCATGAATTTTCTATAGATACCATGATGATGAGAACTTGATATATCTCAAGCTGCATAATCAGGGGTGTCATAGAAACCAATATTGTCAGAATTGGTTTTAAAACCGACAAGAAAAAATGCTTTGTTTTCATAGGGCACTGCTACACGTTCAATAAATATCGTCATACTAGAAATATCTCTATATTTATTGAACGTGCAGCAGTGCCCTAAGACACCAAAGCATTTTTTCTTGTCGGTTTTAAAACCAATTCTGACAATATTGGTCTCTATGACACCCCTGAATACATTAATATTACATATCGAAATATTACTAGTCGCCCAACTTAAACATTCCATGTCATCTTATTAAATTCTCCCGGACATGAAGATATTAGACGAAACTTTGATATAAATAAAGGGAGAATAAATAGAGGTAGTGCAGGATTGCCGTTTATGGTATATGGTGAATTTCCCGTCAAGTAACCCAATTTTAAAAATCGATGTCTTCCGATTTGGATGAAATTTGCACCAAGGTTAGTACTATTGGATAGTAGGCCAGAGACATGTGCCAAATATTGTAAAATCCTATTCTTGAGTTAAAAAATAATTTTTTTGATAGATGTCCCACTCGCATCCCATTAAGCGATTATAAAGACCTTAAAGTAAATTGTATAAGCTTTCTTTTGAGAAAAAAGGGCTCAAATTGAAAAAAAATTTAAAAAAAAATAATTAAAAAAATTTTTTTAAAAATTAAAACAAATTATTTTTGGAATGATTGAAGAAATAGCTATCTAAAGTTCTTTGGACAATTTTTGCTAGGACCAATAGGTGAAAGTTATACTCATTTTAAAAAAACCCTGTATGACTAAAATGGACCAAAATGTCCAACTTTGACCCCCTCTAACTCCGGCAGTTCTTGACTTATAAAGCTGAAAATAGTTATTTATTCCTCCTCATCAATATTCCAGTTTCTGCAGTAATCGTTATGTGGTGGATACAATATGATAACTATAATTAACGATTAGGTTTTTGGTAGATTGGCCGCAGTCAACATTCGTTACATCTCCATACAAAACCAATTTTTTCAGTTGGAAGTGCAAGAGGGCTCTTTCTTACATCTTCTTTCAGACAATTGCCATTGATATCCCCATACATATCACTGTGAATAGCCGAAGAAACTATTGCAATCTCCTCAGGAGCATTCGAAGTTATGAATATTAAAAATATTGGTATTTCTCCTGACATACTATGTTACTGAATATGATCATTGTATATTTTCATGGCTATTTTACCGATTTTATTAACGCTACAATTCTAATAGTCTAATTTATTTAACATAATTAATATGATACTTAATTCTTCCTTGTGTAAAGAAATGAATGTCGTTTAAGCCATTGTAGCATTACGATCTATTTGGTATCATTATCGAATTTGGCGTCAGCCATTTTAAAATAAAATATTAGTATATCCAGAGCTTCTAGCTTTCCATGTTGACAGTACTTTAAAATTGTATAGTTTGCAATGTTTTGTCATGATTGAAATCAATCTCATAACTTGTTCGAATTTGCATTGTCATAAAACTGAGCTGAGGTTATATGACAGCATTAATGTTGGGTTGATTTCAATATACATATCCAAAGTCGAGTTTTCTCAATCATATGAATCTCATAACTTGTTCAAATTTGCTTTTGTAGTCTTTCAACGCCAAAACTAGTGCCATAAAACTGATCTGAGGTTGTATGACAGCATTAATGTTTGGTTGATTTCAATATACAGATCCAAATCCGAGTTTTCTGCTGAAGAAGAGAATTACAAAAGATTATCAATTATTTTACGTCAAGTTTGTGCTATTACATTCATGCCATTCATCTAAAGTAAAAATTAATTCACTTTTGGCTGAAAGTTCATGTATTAAGCTCTTTCTTCTCCTTTCTCTTCTCGCCTTTGCTTGGATACTCTTTAAAATACCAGTTAAATAATGTAGATCAGGAGTGCCCAAAAGTTGCTTGTGTAAGAGCAAACACCAATACATTTTAATAAAAACTAATTTTTATTCAGTATTTTTTGTTGTAAAAGCCAATACATACAAAGAAACAACACACTTTTTTAAACAGTATCATACGTTAAACAAAAACAAAATCTACATTGACGATCGCAGTCACCAATGTTTACCAGTAGAGCATACGAAAGTGTTGTTGCTTTGCGCTTGCGTGTAGAAAGTGAAGTACGACAAAAAACAAATAAGGCAAAGTTGTTTGTGTATTTCTTATGCTAGTGCGGAGTGCTGTAATGAGTATACAAAACACACAGCCTATAGCTAAGAGTTTCTACAAATACAAAAGAGCACCAAGAGTATAGGGCTTGGGCACTCCTGATGTTGATCATTTGCTTGGGTCCAATAAAGTGCTCTCGGAAAATGATAATGGTTCTGTCCATTAAATTTGGGGTCAATGGAGTTGGTTTGACAAATAACATTACGTTTGAAAGCTACTTTTGCCGAAACAACTGGCAAATTTGTACGAAGGATCCGAATCGCCACAGCTTTTTATTATGCCATTAAAATTTATATTGCTTTCATATTAATTTGTTTATATGTATTTATCTTATAGACGCATTTTAACAATAACACACTTTTTCTAAAACATCCCTAGTACTACCTATGTATATGTGATTTTATAGAGATTTGAAAGGTACAAATGGTTTGTAATCTGGCAGTCATCATTATAATCCCAGCAAGAGTTAGTGTGTTTATAAATTTGCGTTTACACATGATCTCTCTTACACAGAGAGCAAAATGTTTTTAAAAAAAGCACACAATACTTTTTTTGTTTTCTTCATATGCGTGTATGTCAAATGTACAGTAACGCACACTTCAACACACAAAAGCAAGAAAAATATATAAAACAGCAGCAACAACAACAACGTCAAGTAACTAACTACACACATACAACAAAATCAACCAAAAAGAAATAACATGGCGGCTTTTTGTCGCCAGTACATTTTTACTGAAAATAATACGAAATATGCAAAACAAGTGCCAAAAAAGCAAATGCAACAACCACACAGACAAAAACTATTACACTTACAACAACTGCAACAACTTTAGAATTTAAGTGACAAAGTCCAAGAAAAAAATCTAAATAAAAAAGAAATTGAAATGTTGTTACAACTGCTAAAATTCTCCTCAAATTGTTTGACATAAAACGAAAGTTTTGTTGTTGTGTTCATTCTTGTAACAAGAACAGCAGCAGCACAACAATCGAACTTTTGAACGGTCATACAAAGTCCAACTAAATTGAAAAACTTTAATGAAAAAATAGAAATGTATGAATGAATTTGCCTTTTTATTCAAGAAAATCTAGTGCAGAAAAAAATCCTTGTATGTATTGACAGGGCGCCGTATTTTCAAAGTATTTTCATTTTTGGTTGCGGTTAAACTTTTAACAATTTAAATTTAAAAATTCTTTTTTAAAAATAAATTGGTAGTTTTTTGAAGGCGAAAACTGTATGCTTGTTGTTGTCCGTTAAGTTTGAAAATTGTAAAGATTTTCTTATATAGTTTAAACTTTTGCAGAGAAACTAGTAACATTCTGTACATAATTTAGATAAAGACAAGCAGTAAATCTTTCAAAGTACTGCTTTCAGAGTCTCCAGATTAAACATGGAATGATCAACTGTGCAAGTATTCAAGAACAGAATTTTTCAGCATGAGACTTTTGGAAATAGTAAACTTATTTAGTTAATATTCTGCTATCATTCAGCTCATGTACAAATATCTAAAAAATTAAGAAATAGGCAGTCTGAGAAAGCTGTAAAATATGTCATATATTTGTCTATTTCCGTATGTTTGTGTAAAACACGCTAACGTCCAAAATAAGCAAACGCAGTTAATGAGATTTACACAAAAATATTAATTATTGTCCTAAGCAGATGGGTTTTGAAAATCAGTAAACTTGGTTTTGTAAAAAAAAATCTATGGACCAAAATGTAAAACAACCTAAAAAAGTGGGGCAGAATTGAAATTTTTTAAAAATAAAGCTGCCAATTTCTAAACGGCTGGTACGATCAAGAAAAAATGTAACATGGAAGTAGTTTCAGTTTTTTCGGATACGCTTTACAAACCCTCCAAGGGCGCTGCTGTGGCGGCTTAAAATAGGGCACCTTTTATAAACACTTTATTTTTTTATTTTTCATCTTTTATCAAAGACTTTTATAATTTTAAAAAGTCCTCGTCTAGATCTTTAAACAATATATCTTGCATGTGGCTTTTATCTCTTTAAATGGCCGAATTATAATCATTTGAAAATTTAAGTTTCTACATTTTGCCATACCACGCTGAATTTTTTAAATATTGGATAGAATTTTGCACCTATTTTCCTCAAATTTTATTTGTTTTTGTTAAAAAACAATATATTCAAACATATTCAAAAAATTTCAAAGCAATAACCTCCAGAATGAAATAAAAATTTACAAAATAATAGATTTTTGGAATTTTTTTTTTTGAGCGAAACCATACCTCAACAATTTTAAGACAATATAATAAATATAATTTTATAAAAGGTACCTTTACAGACATTATTAAAAAAAACATGTCACATTTTACAAATATTTGCCTTTTTGACCTATTTTTTTTTTACAAAATGTCAACTTTAAGCTATAGGATCTAAAATTTCAAAGAATATTACAAAGCGGTATGAAGTTTTCAATTTAGGTTTAAATTATTTTACTAGCCCCTAAAAAAATGTGAAACTTATGGGCAATATATAAAAAAAACATATTTTTGAGATTTTTATTAATTTTTTTGGAAATAAAGATTTTTAAAATATCTAAAAAATTGTATGATTGCTTTATATTAAATTTGTAAATATTGTTCAAATAGAATCCAAATTGTATACCAATCGAAACAGCCATTTAGAAACAGCTGATTTTCCAACAAATGTACATAGTGTGCCCCACTGTGCTACTGCTTGCATGTAGTAAATGGGAAATATTTAGTTTAAGGCCGCCATAGTATGATATTGCTACCTTCTTCCTTGATATATTTAGTTTGTTAGCAATCTTACAGTAGCTTTCAAGTACCATTCAACTTGCATTAAAACGCTTATTTCGTACCCTGACTTCCTTAACCCTAATAATAGCGCATATTCAATGCTCTCAATCTCATTTACTACACCTGTATGCAAAAACAATTGTAATTTTTTTTTTTTTTTATTCTTGCACATTTTCAACAAATTTAATTAAAATTTAATTATATTTGTAGGTATCTTAAGCGCAACAAAAACAACAACAATAAGAAAACCTGAACATTTCTCTACCTTGCATTGCATGCATTTCCCAAGTGATTGATGATCTACAATTACAAGACATTAAATTTAATGCTAAATAAATCGATGATCTTAATCAGTTAAAATTTCAAACTTTTACTAATTGATTCGGGAAAGATTTGTTATTGTTGTTTTATTTTCTTTTCAATTAGATTTTCATGAAATTGCTTACAAGAATTTCTTTAACATAGTACGTGTGTAGTGTGACTGCAACATGCATGCCTGCAGCGGCTAATTGGCAGCAACATGAATAGGAAAATAACATTTCTGAAATATTTGAAATTTTATGTTTCGATCATGCAGACAGTTTAGAAAAAGAAGAACCTTCAACACAATTTTTCCTTGTGATTGCGAAAACCTTTAATTTATCCTAAATTCTTGAATACGCCAAAGACGTTAAAATGTGTTATGTGATGCGATTCTAATGGAAACAACGTATGTATTGTAATATTTCCATGCAGCATAGAGTGTTGAAATATTGCAGTCAATTGCTTCTTAATTCCAAGCAAAAATATAGTTGGAATTTAGTAAACTTTTGTCGAATGTTTAAAAAAGAAAACAAAACCTCAGCAATTAAATAAAAATAAATTTCTGCTCATGATTGTTTTTACTCTTCGTTAAATGTTTTGCATACAATTATTTCTAGACACACCATGTGTCTAATAATATATAAACTTTTCAGCAGCTCATGTGATACTTGAACTTTATTACAAAAACCTCCAGAATTGTTAGGTTTATGGGTCTATTCTTACAAATAATTATGTACATTTAGGTTTTAAGCACGCTGATTCAAATATTGTTTCAAAGTTTGTAATTTTGAATTCGCATAATACTGTCATTATAGATGGACTTTACATCTAATTGATTACTATTTGCTGTTAGTTTTCAATCAAGCAATCTGATCAGGATATTGTTATTTGATTGTTAAAAAGTTTGGGGTATTTGTAACCGCTCTTTTCTCTCTATTGATGTTAGCCTCTCAACGTTTTCAATACTGTGCAATTACGTCGACTTGATTTTTTCGATAGCAGTTAATTTTAACATAATCATGCCAAAACTTTACTGAAGAGTTGTCATGTCTAATAGGAAGCAGCAAACGTTTCTGCAGACATTCTTTTATATAAATATCTGAAGTCATAATTGAATTTTTACATAATGGATAAATTATTTCCTCGTTTCGTTGCAATATAAAATGTTGGTAATGGCAGGTGTTTGAGCTTCATTTTTATATATGTTTCTTCATCCATAATAAAGCATTAGTTGAATTTTGTTAAAACTGCCACCCAAGTTTTATAAATTGGCTTGCCGTCAAATATCATTTAACTGATTCAAAAATGTGCAAAATAAGCCGAATAGTAAGTATAATAGATCCCATATTTAACAAGTTTGATACGGTTTTAAGGAAGTGTAAAAATATTTAACTTTTAAAAAAATATTTAATTTGTAGGACTGGCTCGACAGTTGAATATGTAGGGGGTGTTTTGAGGACAATGACATGCTGGGCATAAACTGCACAGTGTACGCGGGCCCAAAAAGTGTTAAGTCTATTGCTCCATCCAGATCTTAGTTGTATCAGAACGGCTTTTGTTTTAAGCGGAGAATCCTTTCACTCTCTGCTATCGGAGTTGGCCGACATTAGTGGTGTGTGAATGAATGTCGTTCATATACCAGCTGCCATCAAATGGATCCTGCACATAACTCTGTATACTCTCCTCGTACATATGTTCTCCTCGGAGGAGAGCTGTTTTCAAATGGCATACTGTGAAGGTCCTTAAGAAGGTCAATTAACGAAGGTTAACCGACCAATCGCAAGGTCTCATCCATACCCCAAGTGCTGCCGACTAGCGCTTTGAGAAACTTGTTAATATTTCGCAGCTTGTGATTTCATGTGCTAAGGCGATAAAGAAACTTTCAAACCTGACATACTAGATTGTTGGGTGGTTCACTTTTGGTATTTGTGTGCCCTCGATTATGATGACTAAATTAAGTTTTACCTTCTTTACCATTTATCATACCGCAAAGCTCTTCAACGTTGTTGCCGATCGCCATGATGGTGTAATCGTCCGCATAGGTGATTGGAAGTTAAACAGGAGCCGCCACAGGACACCGAACTAAGTGACTCCTTGTTTAACTCTACTGGGCTTTGAGCGTTTGTCTTTAAACTCTACTAACGACAGCCATATTCTTCTTCGGCCAAGGGCTGTAGTCCCGTCAACAACAACTATGGAAAGATCGGTTGTTCGTTACGCTTTCATGATTGATATTTTTGGTTATAAAAATTCTCTAAATTTCTTTAAATATCAATCATAATTAAATTTACTCCGAAAACATCGCTTTTTTTCTGCAACTGATTCCAAACGAATATTACAATGTTAGAAAATAAGCATATGATTCCAATTTTCATTTCTTTTTTTTTTTTTTTGCACAGATAACCCATGATTCAATATAATTTGACAATTCATCATGGAAAGGCACACAGCGCAACAACGTCACCAAATTACTATTAATATTAGGTGTATTGCAAAAAGCAGCGTTATGTGAGAAATGTGAGGCTTTAAATACATATGTAGTAATATTCGCAAGATAACAGTAGCAATGCTGGAAAAAAAATCGAAAATTTTACCTTCCGAATGGACCACCCACAGCGTAAATGCGTTCAACATTTGAATGAAATTAATTTTAAAAAGTAAATGTCAAAGATTATTCTTTCGGCTAATAATAAAGATTCCAACATTTATTTCTATTCTATTAATTTTAAATTAAAGGTATGAAATACAAAATATGTAATTAATATTGAAACAAATATGTTAAAAAAAACTCATATTTTTTATAATTTATTGCAGCACATACAATTCTGAGACGTATTACCTTCAAAATTTGAGAAATGTTTTTTGTTATGAAATTTTAACAATATATTATTTCGTATTTATATTGATTTGACTATCAAAGTCATCCATAATTAAGTCCAGTCAAAACCGTACGCCGTAGATATCCTTTAAATCGACTAAGCACCATTCTACTCCAATAAACAGACTGAATTACACACACTTCTAACCTGCCTGTCTGTCTGTCTACCTACCTGCCCGATGACCCTAAAAACTGTGAAATAAATCTTATTGCTGCCAAACATACGGAAAATGTCATCCAAATGTTTTGATACGTCGATGATTTATTTGAATGTAAAAAAAAATCAACGCAAATGAATTTTCCTTGACATCTTTATTATTTGAAACGAACGAGAATTATTAATGTTATTCTCAAATTTTTAGTGTTATTGTTGTATTTGTTGTTGCTGTGTGTCGTAATATACAATCATACCAACATATAAATATTTCTTAATAATAAACATTAATAGACATCTGTTTTGAAAAATTGCAATTAATAAACAAATACCCCGAGTATGAGTACGAGACGCGTATCTATGTACAATCAAAACACAACGGAATGAAATGCAAACAATTGTAGAATTTAAAATACCAGAAAAAATAATCAACATCATCATACAGTATCAAGTGAACTATTTTTAGCCACAATTCCACTCGTCGTACAAAAACACCAACCAACCAGCCAACAAAACGACCAAATGTTTATTAAATATTCCCGTTTAAATATTTTTTTTGTTTAATTTTTCACACCTCTACAACATGTTGGTTTAACAACTGCAACATGATGGTCAGCCCTGCTTGAAACAACAAATCCACAACGAACTCATACAGGTTAGAGATTAATACGACGAGCACAGCATTTATGTTTTGTTTTTTTTTTTGTAATCGTTTTTCTGAGTATTGTTATTGCTGTTGTTGTTTTTATTGTTATAAATATGTGTGTTCGTTCGGTTTTTTAATTGTTGCTATTAAAGCAGCAACAACAAAAAATAGCTGACTGCTAATTAGTGTGTGATATTTTTTATGAATGAAATAGCTTTGCACTTGAATGTTCGTTGTGTGTGTGTGTGTGTGTATTTAGACATAAACGAAGCCGACAAATCGAAAAGATTTAAGGGGTATTAATTTAGATAAGATTTTATAGCATGCTATAATTTAGTTGTGTTTTCTTTATTTTTTTAGGTTTGAGGCACTAAAAATACATAATTTAAACTGTGAGTTATATTTTGACGCACGCTGACAATTTTATCCATAATTTGTGTTGGTTGCGCTTTTTTGTTTTTATTTCTTAGAAAATAATTTAATGAGTCTTCCGAGTACCGCTTAACGGGCGTAGTGGCGAAATTATTAAAGATTGAAAAGACCTTGAATTGGTAAAAATATTACGTTGTAAGCTTTAGAAAACGTTAAAATTTTTACAAATCTGTCCAAATTAGGTATTAAGTTTTGAGCTGTAAAAGCTTTTTCATACTCATACTCATAATGTCAACAGTTAAGTTTGTGTGTAAACTTAAATCATCCTCTGTAATTGAAACAGAAAAGCGTATTACTAGTAGTGTCCATATTGCACTTTTTGATATGCTAGATTTACTCCTAAACCTATTACCAATAGATTTCGGGGGGAAAGAGGTTTCTATGAACTCGCGACAATGAGCCAATACTAAGATTCTAGAAAAATTATAGTAAATGGTCGGTCATGCCTCTCTTTCAGGTCAAACGAACGATTGTTGCATCAAGTTTAACGATCATGCTAGTCAAGGTTTATATTCAATTAATCTCAATCTGTGTATATCGGACTATAAAATCCTATTTCGAAATAACAAAAACAACGCTGAACAGTATAACATGAGGATAATTGATATCAATGTTGCCATTTTAGAAATAAAGAAAAGCGTCAAGTGTATATTAAAAACGGGTAAAAAGGGTAAAAAAATTTAACAAAAATTTTGGTATCGTGTTGTTTTGCTTTGCAAATAACACCTAAAAAAAGATTAAAATTGGCAATAAAAATATAAATTAGATTTGAATTAATTTTTAAGTAAACACTTGAAGGTAATTTGTAATTGCAACAACAAACTTTTGGCTGAGTTTAAAGAAAGTCAGTTTCTGATCTTTGGTTTAAAAAAATTCATTAAACTAATTGTTCTTTCGACTTCGTCATTTGAGTAAGGAAAAGAAAGTATACGAATAACAAAGTCAGCTAGTTCATGAAAAGGATTTTCTCCCAAATAATTTTTAAAATTGTAGACTTCAATCCAAAATTCATCAGTTCTTTCAATATTTTTCCATTTTTACAACGTTAGATTCTTTAGAGAAATTTCTATTTTATTTATTAGAGACGAATCATCAATGAAGTTTTGTATGAAATCAATAATATCCGCTTCGCTATTTTTAAAAATATTGTCAACACTAAATAACGATATTTTTGAAGCAATATAAAATTTCAAGGAAGTCTACGTCTTAGTTCGAGTACGTGAGATTTTGTAAATTCTATTGAATTGTTCTCTGCAAGACTTTTCGAAATGATAGCCAAGATAACAAAATTCGTTAACGCTTTCATCTAAATTACCTTCTAGATAATCAAAGTTTGTAATACTTTTAATCAGGTAATACAAATCGCTGTAAAGCTTGACATAGTCCGCATTGGCTGACTCGAAAGCTAGATTTACTTTTTGGACTTCTTCCAAAACTGCACCGAAAAAATATAAAAAGCGTCAAAAATACCCTTTTTTAAAAAAGGGTATTTGAAAAAAAATAAAAGGGCAACGAGACCAAAAAAGCGTCATAAAATACCCGAAAAGCGTCAAAATGGCAACACTGATTGATATCCCGATATAGGAGATGAGGACACGCGGTAGAACCTGCAGGTATCCACAATTCCGATGAGCTTCATATAATTCCAAACCTACTTCCAGGTTTCGATGTACATACTTTGGTATCTCGCGAGATATTACAGATATCGTAACGAAATTTTAAATGGTTGAAGCCACTTGATCCACTGTGGATCTGTCATTAAAATAGGGTTTGGGTTTTGCAAACATTGAACCTGACAATAAAGATTATCTTATGATTTTGAAATTAAACACTGACTTGATTTAAGTGATTATTGCAGAGAACCTCCTCCTCCTTTCTCCCCCACCACTGCAGCTGTTGCTATTTGATATTACCACAAAGTGCCCCCCAAACCCATCCAAAAAAAAACTGACAATAAAAAATGTACTAACATGTACAATTAGTACAACATGTTGTCATTGCAAGTACAACCAACACTCATGCATATACATGATTTTGCCATGCCAACTTTACAAAACGCATCATCTGCAATTTGCCAACACTAGTTTAGTGTCACTACTTTTTTCTTCATTTTGCAAGAAAAAATTTGTTTTATTTAATGTAGTAGATTTAGTTTTTGGTTGACACTAACATATGTATGTATTTATGTATTGCTAAAGCAAGTGTGATACGATGTAGTGCCATCATTTCCTGCCACCATCGTCATCAACACCATCTTCCCAAAAATATTTTCACCAAGAAAATTCATATTTTCTTTTATTTTTCTCTTCTTTTGCTTGAGCTAAAACTCGTTAAAAACAAGAAAATATGTAAATATTGCCAGCAACAACGTCCACAACTATAAATTTTATTTTGCAAAATACTAAAAATGTTTGTGTTCTTTTTTTAATTTTCATTGAAAAATCCTTGATTTGGATTTTTGTTGCAATTATTCTGGTACTAATGCAATTTTGAGTGTTTTGTTTTATGCTCCACTAGTTGTTGAAGTTAGTAACATGTGGAATTTTTATGCGTAGGCGCAAGTCCTCTTCATTTAGAAAAGATATATGTACATAGAAATTTATGACTTTAAATGACACATTAAGACGCCAGATAGTTAAATATGTAGAAGACTTTTCCGTACATGCTTATAATATTATTTCCCTATTTGTCTGTCTGTACAGCCCTCCTCGTGCACTGGCTTAATGTCACTTTATAATATATATATGTATACTTCATTGCATTATATCTTAATGAAAATGTAAGAAATTTTGTGTTATTTCAAAAAACTTCACATATTCCAAAATTTTCTAAATGTAGCTGCGAGTGTTTAAATTTCATTCTTCTTAATTTATTAAAACAATTCTGAGCACTTTTTTAATGTAGAATTCTTGTTTGTTGTAAGTAAATTATGTTTCGAAAAGGTTTCTTTAAATACCACCTAAGTTGTGCAGTCATTTAGGTCTTACCAGTACGTGATAACGTAGTGTATGAAAAAACTAATTGGCGCCAAATTGATTTGGTATGTGTCAAGTGATGGTTTCGAATTACAAGTACTTGTGTATGGCCTTTCAAATAACAGTGATTTTGTTATTCTATATACGAAAAGAATCCTTAAAGTTTAAGGGTTAGTATTTGCATTTTTTTTGTTCTGAATGTTTTCTTTATGATCATTGCTCCAAGACAATAAAAGTAAATCGTTAAAGATTATTTATAGATCAACTCAAAAGCACAAAGTGTTTAAGAGGCCAGATCAATAATATAAAATGTAACATTACTAGACAAGTAGCTTAAAAGCAAAAATCTAAACACATGCAATTTGCCTTTGTGTAAACTCCAACCATTGGTTTATAAACATAGACATCACCAAATAAAGAAGTCTAGAGTGGGTAATTCAGATGATCTTTCCGGCCAATACCAAAGGAATTAGGCATCTCAGAAATGGCTTCTTCAAAAAGTCCTTAGAATCGCAAGCAGCGTGGGTGAATTTGTTAAACATTGGCTTGTACACAAAAAAAGAAGTCAACCATTGTACAACTGGATTTAACACAATTTTCCGTCATGGATGTATTTTACACGATATTTTTTGATCACCAAATTTCTCGTTTTAACCATTTACTCACAGTTACTTCAACTCACACTTACTTTAACTTCATGTCTCTTGTTTATGTGAAAAACCTCTTGATCTTTGCAACATTTAAAATTGGATATATTGGGTGACCAAGTTCCATTTCGACTTTTTTGATTTGTTTTTTTTTTTAACGGATCACGCATGTCATCTTATTTTTATTCAGTGTTGTTTAAAAATTCATAATGGAAAAACTCACATTGCAACAACGTCTATAAATTATTCAGCTGTATTACGTTCTTACAACATGTGATGCGCATCATCGACCTTCCGAGATCATAATTGACAATACAATTCGCAAGTTAGAGTCTCAGTGTACGTTATGGAATGACACACGACCGAGTATATCACATCCAGCCCGTAATAAGAAGATGTCGATTAGACGTCGTGCGTAACATATTGGCCTCTCGTATGACACAACGAGAGAATTTTACGCCAGAATTCTGGTTGAAATGCTTAGAAAATCCAACTCATTCAAGAACTGTAGCTATCAGACTTGAGTTTGAGCTTTAATTTCAGTCGATAGGCTCTGCAAGAACTCAATGAAGATTCTTTTTTTCGCGCCGAGTTTTTTTCATTGACGAGGCACGTTTCTCGCTATATGGATATATAAATTAACCCGAAAGGGATTCTCGAACGAAAGTTACATCCACATGCAGTGTTTGGTGTAATTTATGGGCCGCCGGACAGTACATAACTGTAAATGGCGAGCTCTATCACATCATAGTAATTGAAGCCTGTGCCGGAAACATTTGGTTTCAGTAAGAAGGCACTACGGCAAGCGTAATAATGGCTTTAGTGATAAATCATCAACTAATTTTACGATTCAAACCGTCCGCAAATCTGGATTGTTTTCTTTAGGATTATGTGAAATTAAAAAAAAAATGTTTAATAATAATTTTCATGTAACAATTCAGTAAAAATAATTTTTATGAAAATTAAATTTAATGAACTCGAGCCGAAATAAAAGAAGTATCAAATATTTAAAAGCCTTCGTTTTATATTCGAAAATTCTCGAGATACCAGCAGCAATACCAGAAAGAGTAGTCGAAAATTCGACCACTACAGCGTAGTCGTGCTAATATTTTAATTAATTTATTTTTAAAAAGTAAATGTCAAAACCAGTTCAGTTTTAAGTGTTTATTAAATTAAGAAAGGTTTAAACGTATTACTCATTATAAATAAACGGGCCCAGTAGAGAACATATTTGATAGAAGACTTTTTCAAAGTCTTTAATTCGAGATGCACTAAATTAACAACACTGTATCGTGTGTCAGTTTTTGGACACAATATGCAATATGCCCAAAACAAAAACACAAATAGTTTTCACATTTAGAACTTTATTGTTTCCAACCACTTTAAACGATTACATATATTAAAATTGCAAAAAATAATCAATTTCGCATTTACCATTTGTCGTACTTTTTAGTTTTCCTTTGATCTTCAGCACACGCATGAGTTGAAGCAACATAAATAATTGTTCATTTCACACTTTAAACACTCAATAAATACTTCCGAATAAAGGATCATTAAATAACAACACAACTAAATTATCACTTTAAACAATAAACAGATGTCTGTATATTTGTAATTACAAACCCATAAATTAATCTTACTTGGAATACGTATGCCGACCAGTAATATGCACGCATTTACTCTCTGCAATAAGTGCACTTAAAACTTAACTTTTTTGGTGCCATAAAGCTTAATAATGAGCTTTTTCAACAAGCAAACAAATTGAGCAGCAACAAGATACTGAAAAAAGCATAAATCATTAAATTTAAAAGGTGCCCCCTTTTAAACAAAAACAGAAAGAAACAAAATTTTTTTAAATTAAATGAAGCGCCAAGCTAAATCGCATAAATTCGCATATTCATTGCATATATAAGCATAGTTTATATGTATGCATACATATGTATACATTTAAACGGTGATAAGTTGGTAATGATCAAAGATTATACACTTTTCCGTTGTTGTTTTGTAACTTACATGTATCATGTTGGAAACTGGCAAATCATTACCGCTGTGGCACATAATTTGCCTTAATAAATTTAAGGTGTTTTTCACAAAAAAAAAAAAAATTAAAGACAACCACCTAAAACAATTGCTAAATTATTAATTTTTTAGTTAATATTACCAGTATTCAGGTTAAAAATGTATTGCTGATGTTTAGTAAAATTTAAGCACCCAACATGTGTCACATCATGTGGCCAACACTCTCTACTCTGGCCAATAATCGCATTAACTAAATGTCAAGGAAGCATCGTTTTTTTTTTTTTTAATTTGTCAGTTTAGTTTTGAAGAACCGATAAAATATGTTAAATAATTAACTGCTATTAACATTTATTTGGCCAAAGGTCGGTTCAAGTGTAGCTAGTATGTGGAAAATATGCATGTATGTTTAATGAACAACCTTTTGGAATGAAAGACAAGTCTTTTTTCACACTATTTTGGAAATGTTCGATGTGTTTAATTAAGTTAGGTTGGGCTAGAGAACAATTTTGCAAAGTAAACGAATGGCTGTTCAATAACAACATTGGATGAGAGAAAAACATACTGTAGAGATATAAATAGGTGGAATACTCTTGTAGAAGCCATATGTCCCTAGAAGAGTAAATAAAGGGGGAAAAGCTGTAACCATGCAGCCTTTAATGTCCACCCTGTGGATGAATACAGTGGTTCAAAGCTTATTTTATGCAGTGCATTTTGTTGTTCTCAAAGCTCCCTAAAGAGCAAACTAACAGGAATTTTTAAAAGAAAAACTTTTATAGATTAACAAACAAAAATGTAAAAATTTACATTTTAATATATTAAAACTAAAATACAAAAAAATGCTCGTTTTTCACGTCAAAATTTATTTAATGCAGCCACGTATGAAATTAAAACTAGCAATTACACGATTTATTATATACAACAGATTTAAGGCGATTTGGCGTAGAGGCGACCAGTATTTGTGCTTTGGATCGTTATTATTTTATAAACGAAAATCTAATTTTATACCCAGGTTCTCTGCGCTGTCCAACAAGTTGTCCTTCAGAATCTAAAGGTTAAATACCTGTTAGTACATGGTTTTTCCAACAAATGTTCAATGCCCGGTACCAGCAGCTGGCACACAGGACCAAACTATGACACTGCCAATACCATGCTTCACTGTTGCTTTTAGGTTTTCTTTGTTGAGTTCAGTATTTGGTTTGCGCCAAACACAAGACATGCCATTTGAACCAAATATGTTAAACTTAGATTTATCGGCAAAGATGACCGAATTCCACAATGCAGATTCCTTGCAAACATGTTCTTTGGCGAAATTTAGCCTGTTTTTCGGGTTTATAAACGGTTTTTTGCGTGCAAATCGGCCATTAAAATCATATTGGCGCAAGACACGACGAACAGTTTCAACGCAACATTGTTTACTCAGGTCAGCTGCAACTTCAGAGACCAGTTGTGAAGATGATAGCTTTGGATTTGCAATTATTTTTCTTTTTGAAAATTTTATATGATGCCTTTCTGCCTTTGTTATTTACTGTGAAAGCTTTAATGTTAACAATTTCTGCTATTTTTCGCTATGAGTGGCTATTACGCATTATATATAAATTACCTCTAAATATATTCATGGGCTAAGCTCCTAACATCCAATAAAGCGCAAGACATACCTAAAAGTGATAACTATCCTCGATTATGTACACTATCATCCTCAATTATTCGTAATTTTATGCACCTACTATGTTTTGCTTGGGGTGCAGACAATATCATCACCATTAACACTTTACTTTCTGATACATCAAAAATGGTTCGAAAGGTTAGATCTAGGAACTCTTTCCTAATTATCGTTTTCGTACTAATGGGTTCTCTGTATAAAAGTAACACTAGAATTTAAAAATATTTTGCACCTTCAATCTTCATGTGAAATACAGTGAATTTAGAGAAACGTGAACATCCAGTAACATGAACTACCCAACAACATGAAAATTTTTTTTACATTGACTACTCTAAAACGTGAACTTTTTATCGAATGTTAAAATTCAATTTTGTAAGCTTATTTAAAAATTTCGGTATTTCCCGCAGAAAAATTTCGTAGTTTGTTTATTGTAAACAACTTTTGTTGCATTATAAGTAGGCATGGACAAAAAACATCGATGTATTGTGTAGAAACATCGATACAATCCGATGTTTTTTTTGCTCCTAAAAAATCGGAAAACATCGATGTTTTCTTTCGATGCATCGAAATGACAAATTGTATACAGAACGTGTATATTGGTATATAAACGTGTATTCTAAATTTTAGACACTCGATTCAAAAAAATGCACTTTAATGATAGCCGTTGCCAATGCTGTATCAAAGATCAAGGAATTAATGAAAAATACTCTTTTGCAAAATTTGAATCTGACTTAGAAAAATCCGATAAAAGTGAGGATACTTTTTCATAATGGACTAGCCATTATAAACTGGTTCATAGAATTTGGAAAAGCAACAAGACAGAAGATATATTGTCTGATGAACTTACAGTTTAGTTGAGGACTTCTGTTGGAAGACTGAACGAAAAGCCGTTGGATATTTGGAAAGATTATAAAACACAGTTTCCCAAGCTTTACAAGATTGCTTCAAAATACCTTACAATGGTGGGAACATCTGTTCCGGTTGGAACATCGGACTCAACAAAGAAACAGATTGAGTGGTGAAAGACTTGGTAAACTTTTATTTTTAAACAGTATTGAAAAAAAGTATTGGGAGATGTAAAATAAATTTAAGATTTTTCGAAAATATAATAATAATAATAGTAATAATAAATAATTAAAAAAAAAAAAAATCGATGTATAAAAAACATCGATGTATTTTATGAAATGTATGTTTGTGATGCATCGCATCGAAAAAAACATCGATGTTTTTTTACAGTATCCATCCCTAATTATAAGTAGCTTCTTTTGTAGTTGTAGAAAACTAAAGGACCGATTATCGTTCACAACAATAAAATGTTGTATTGTCTCGACTACAACACAACATGCATTTTTCATACGATTAAGTCGATAAGTGTTGTGAATCGTAATCGCAGTTTACAACATTTAACATTACTTTAATATACTTAGTGTTGTGAACGGTAATCGGGTCATAAATAAACAAATTTATAATTATCGTATTCAGCTAACCTCTATTTTTCATGAATTCAATAAAATAATTTAGAAATTAGTATCTTCAAAACTCAAACCATAGTAGCTATGTAGTATATTGACATATGTATGGCAGGAACTTACAAAAAGTAACATTAAAACATGTTTCATAAATGAAAAATAACGTACATACTTTATTTTAAATTATGTAAATAAAGGATGAGAAACTAAAATATGTTATAGAAAAATTGCAATCTAAAACGTGAACAATATCGAAAACGTGAACACCCTCGGTAAAAATTAGTTCACCTTTCTGTGAGTTCACTGTAACTTGGTTCCTATATAACGCTGCTAAGTAAGGCTTATTCTACTCCCCTCTTTTCACAGCAAATAAAACGTGTTAGCTATTGAATTGATTTACTCATGATCTCTAATAATTAAAACCATACATCTGAGATAGCATGAGAAAACCTCTGTGTGCAACAGGATATACTCGTACATATCTAATGCTTGGTTTTCACTATGTCAGTTTTGTTGTCAAATTGTCTAAATTGTTATGAAATTACCAACAATTTGGACAATTTGACAACAAAACTGACATAGTGAAAACCAAGCATAAGCTTTATTTCTCAGTCTCTCTCAATGTACATTTTTGTATTTATAGATTTTTGTTCCTGTTAAATATCTGACAATATAAGAACGGACGAATAAGCACTTAATACTCAGATAAATGGAATTCACATGGCCTACAATCAATACTGGCTGAATATCATAGCTGACATGGAAACTCCTCGTAACTCGTAACTTTTCAATCATTATCTGCACCATTTTTACATTGGCCTCATTATCTCATCTTGGGAAAACATTGTTAGTTATAAAGTATCAACACGTGACCATAGATATGATCCGACTGTGCCTCAAAGCAAGAACTCTGCATTTGGTGGATAAACGGCATCATCTTGATAATAAATAGACAACAACAATATTTGCATTAACCAGAAGGAAAATAGCTGCTATTTTGTTTTCTGTATTAACTAGACACTGTCAAACAGGCACGTGTATCGTTTTGGTATTGAAAACAACGGCATCTACAGGAACTGTGAGATGAGTCTAAGCTTTACGGAATCTGGTAGCAACAACAAACTGTCTGACTTATCACTCCTATCTAGTCTAGGTACATATATTAGTTTTAAAGAATTTTTAACATAAAACTTCAAGCTTCTTCGATAGCCTCCATTTCATAAATAAATTTACTGATATTGTACACACTTTGAACTCGTCTTGATTATTCTCTCTCTTATCGCAAATAACCTTTTAAAACAGTTTCTTCGCTATTCAACAAACAATTTAAATAATTTTTAACATTCTATTTAAAACTTATATTTAAACACTTAACGGCCACAATAACAATGTCGAAACCATAAAAACGTTCTGAATTTTATGGCAAAACTAAAAATTAATGTGTTATAATGCGTTTTTTCATTACGATAAAGGCGTTTAGCGCATAATTTTGGTTACCTCATAAATAAATTCAATTAAGGAGATATCGAGTTAGTACGGTAGAATATTTCTGCCTTCTTCTTGTTTCAATTTCTTACGAACTTAACGAGTTTGACCCAAATTCAATTTATACTTAAGTTAAGGAAAGCAAAAAATATAAAATATGTCCACAGCATAAAAAGTCATAAACATAAATGTTATCAACACGAAAATAATCGTAATCAAGAAGAATATAAAGTGTTGGAAAAGATTGAGCGAAAGGAATAAAAGACAATGGCAGTTTGCAATATGTATTGTAAAAGTAACATGACAAAAAGGGTACTTTAAGTATTCGTCTATTTCTGTAAATTACTTTTGTATTTTCGTTAATATTATCATTATGATCTTCGCCGTCGTCATACTTATGTTAAGTATTAATTAAAGTTTTGCTCCAACATTATTTAAAACAGCAAAAATCAAGTCTCTTTCAAGATAATTTTCCTTTTCGCCTTAATGCCCCACATAAACACCTGCCCCAAAAGCGTTTAAAAGATATTTTAAACAGAATTAAATTATGTGGCATATTGCAGTAGTGGAGACAGACCTTTTGTTTCAGGAAACAATTTAACCGCAAAATAAAACGTTTCATTAATATTAAAGAGAAAGAATTTTAAATAATCTAAAAAAATTATGATACCAACATATTGTTTTTTTTTTTTTTTTAGACAAAATTATTTGCTTTCAATAAAGGCAAGCGAGCGAGAGTTTTTGAGTTGTAAATATATGGCAGACGACAAATGAAAAAAGCAGCTGTTGATTGGGTTGCCGGTTTTGATAAAGTGGGCCATAATATTATAATTTTATGTTTATATGATTTTCTGTTGCAGTTGTTCTGCTGGTGTTTGTATTGTTCGTTATTACATAGTTTTTGTAAATGGTTTGTTGTATTCATTTGAAAACATTTTGTTTAACAAGCGCTATTAAATATTAAATTTATTATGAAAATTGTTTAAAAAATGTGCGACAAATAATTAAGGCTACACGACACGACGCATGTACCTTAAACGTTACACTGTGCTAGACAAGGTTATATTAAAACAGACACAAAGGGAGAGTGTTGGGTTTTAGAGTGTTTTACAATTTATGTAACATCAATTACTTAATTGGCATTTATTGCTCAAATCCAAGTGATTTTATGGTTTTAACTTTTAGTTGCAAACAAGTCGCACACACTTCCCAGTTGAAAAATGTTCATTAAGTCAGTTTTTTTTTTTTTTGTTTTTTTTTTATTATTATTCAAAATATTTATTTTATATTGGAAGTAGGTGCCTCAGCGCCACTAGGACATTATAGAGGCAAGCTAGCAACTATTTTTACAAAATTTTTACATATTCATTAATTTTTAATTAAATTATATAAAAAATGAGATCATTCTAGCAACTGTTTTTACAAAATTTTTACATATTCATTGATTTTTAATTAAATTATATAAAAAACTAGCTGACCGCCCCGGCTTCGCTCGGTATTTACTATTGATTTGTATTTCATAGAAAGGGATGTATTCACAACCTGCCTGCTCTTATTTATTTGCAAATTTGTACAGCATACTTTAGGGGACTTTTTTTTCAAATGTTAATTTTTTCAGGAAAAAAATCATAACTGGAGAATGGCTAGACCGATTTTGGATTTCAAAATCAACTAACCATCATCACTCCTCCCTGTACCTTCCCTAAAAATTTTATGGCAATCGGTCGAGCCGTTCTCGAGTTATGGAGTGACAATCAAAATGTACACTTATTTTTATATATATAGATGAGATCATTCTAACTTAATAGCATTTATAGCAGAAGCATTTCCAAGTTTTCATATAAATATTCTTTTAATCTCTTTTTGTAAATTGAGATTGTTTCAGCCTCTTTAACAAATTGTGGTAATTTGTTATATTCCACACTACCCAAGTATTGAATTCGCTGTTTTGTAGTTTCTAAGCGACATCTTACTACACTGAGATCAGTACGGTGTCTTGTATTGAAATTATGATGACCGGTTTCCAATCGGATACTGTGATATCCTATGTTATGCAATACTTTATAAACATAAATTAGTAACTGCAATCTATGAAGGCCGAAAATAGGCATAATACCTTTAGCAATGTTTTTATATAAGTCCAAAGTAGGGTATGATCTGGGAAGGTTATATATCAGCTTCAATGCCTTATTTTGGAATACTTGCAAAGATTTTATATCGGAGTTCCTTTTATGTCTATATATAAGTACAAGGTAATTCAGATGGCTTTGAATTAAAGATTGATAGATAAGCAGCTTTGTATGTCTATCGAGTTTCTTTGCGTTGTTAGTTCCTCTAAGTCTACATTTGCATACAATCCGGGGTATTCTGTCAAAAAAATATAATTAGCTGGAATATATTCAGCCCAATCATGAATAAAAATTTCGCGGGAGTTTTTTCCCTTTCCCCATTTTTTCTATTCAAATTTAATGTGAAAAAAATAAAAAGGGAAAAAAACTCCCGCGGATTTTTTATTCATGATTGGGCTGATTGTCGGATCCAATGACCCCAAGTGGTCATATATCCTGGTGTCATTCCATCACCTTGACGCTGTTAAAATCGTTGGTAGAGATGGTGAGGCCGGTTTCACCTCATTTAAACTCGCAGCTGACTAGAACCTTATCCAGAACTACGGTGTCATTTAGAAGCCCGGTTATAAGCTCGTACTCTAATTCATAATTGATTAAGGTCCCTTCGTTGCCACATAGTGGCTGTGGTGTATACCTAAAAACGCAGACAGAAAATAGTCGGTTTAATGCCTGATGTTTGCTTGCAAATTTCTGACAACCAATTTATCTCTAGGAGCTGTTGCCGAATCAATAGAGCCATTGACAGTAGTGGTGATAGTTGGCTAGGTGCTCATGAAATGTATTGGAGTAGTGGCATGTGTGTTGGGAACCCACCCTGGGCAGGGTCACAAAAGCGGTTTCATAGCCTGCAGTAATTTCTCGTCCTTGGCAGTAGTGGTGCAATGCTACACCAGTTTGTAACTGATGCGATTCATATGTGTCTAATAATTGCCCTGTGCTTTGTTGATTGACTAAGCTATGGATTGCTGGGATTAGATAGCCCAAGCTCTTTAGCAAGGTGCTCGTTACATTGATCGTTACAGTCATGTACGAGAAGTTGCAAACTGTATGCTCCTTGCAAGTGTGCTGTTGTGAGACATACATACATACAGTATGTTCCTGCAAGATATACAATGCGGAGGTGGCAGCAGCGTTAATAGCGCCGTATATTTAAGGGCGGGTATTCACGTTAAGTACTGGATTTTCTGTCGGATTTAATGATTTCAAAAGTGATGAAGCTTCACAATATTACTGTGTTTGAATTCACAAAGAAAATATTCTACGTTTAATAAACCTAAATCTTGTCTACCAGTGTAGATACCCCAAGAAGAATACCTGTAGATTCCAACCTATCCTGCAACTAAATAACCCTATCGTAGTGAAAACGAAATGGTTTTTCAACTTCTTCAAGGCAGGCCCCATAATATTGTCTATTGCAAAATAGTGTCAGCAAGTGGTCCAATTAAAACTTTAAGGTATTAACTATTGTCCGCTTTACCCCGTCAATTGTACTAAGAAAACGAGTTCCATCTTGATTCGGTTTATGGTAAGTTCACATTCACCTGCCCATTTATACAGATAGACTAGATATGTCTTCCGAAAATCGTTGGTTATGTTACGAAGATTCACTGTGTTCTCAGTTGGTCTGCTTTAAATAACTGGCCTACATAGAAAACTAAATTATACGTGCTATCTCAGAAAATATACACCCAGTAAAGGATTATGGGAGTTAGACCCATCTCCTATAACACTTTATGGCAGCAAAGTTTGTATGTTGCCTACTTCACCTGTTCTATGATGGAAAGTCAGATGTCGAACAGATTGAGAACATTTGATCCTCAAATTCTAGCCTTTGAGCAACTTCATAAAATTACAAATCAAATTTTTTAAATTTATAAAAAAAATTTAATTATTGAAAAATTATTATAAAAAATTTAGCACATTTTCGAAATTACATCATCTGAAATTTATACTGCAGACATGACTTCATGCCCCACACAATATGTGGTAAATTTTTAAAAAAAAAAAACATTTTTTTTTAGCTGTGGTTTATTTTGATTTTGAATATTTATGTTTTCTTTACATTCATTTAAATTTTTGCCAAATTCAAAATCATATTGAAACATCTGTTGATAATCAGCAACTGTGTGGTGCTCTTGTTTAAAATCCTGAAACAAAGCAGAATAATAAATAAATAATACAATAAAATATTTATTTGTGCTCGCATTCAAGTGGCATATAATAATAATAATGATGATGCACCCCATATAGAATAAGAACCACATCTCCCTTTTATTACTTTAAACGGAAAGGGGAGCATATCTCCAAAACAAATTCAACTCAATTGCTTTTAATGAAAACTGAAAAAAGAAATACAATCGAAGTGATTGAATTTAAAGTGAATGAGAAGATGCAACAGATGAAGAATAAGTATAAGTATACAACAAGTACACATGTTTTTATCCTTAAAACAAAATATAATAAAAAGTAAAATCTGAAAATTAAAGTTTTTGTTTATACAAGAATTGCAATGTTTTTTTTAATTTTTTTTTCGGTTTCAGGCACATGTTATTATTTTGACTGTCTGATTGAATCCAATGAATGGCTGGTTGCATGATTGTATGTACATTATTTGTAGATGTACATACAGCATGTTGCTGCTACTTTTGCTGTTGCGATGTCTGTTTATTGCTGCTGTTAGTGATGATGATGATGATCGTTACCAGTTTAAATTTCAAGATGAATGAATTAATAGTGTTGTGGTGGGTCGTTCATATTTGTATATTTTATATGGCTGGTTTCAAAAACTGATCGTTGTGATCATGACCCTTTTTTAGAGTATGCAAAAAATACGTACATATGTATATCATTCGTGCTTTATATATTTACACCATTTTTAATTGACGAAATGTATGGTTTTTATTCTCAAAAGGCTGGTTAAGTCTATAAATATATCTATCGATGTCAGAATTTTGCGATTCAGATCATAAAAACGTGGGTAAAGAAATCAGGATTCGAACTATAGACTATAAACACGTCTATAGTCTCGCGTTTATAGTATCTTGTCTATAGTTTCTCGTCTCTTGCACTTAATAGATCTACTCGTAAATGTACAATTGGATAGTGAACATGCTAAAGTCAAGAGTTATTACTGCATGTCTTGGTAACAGCGAAATCGAAGAAAGTTCGTCGGGAAACATCCCAAATATGTGTGATCTCCCCTTTACTATGAGTTATTGTTGTTAACTCGATTCCTATTTAACTGGAAAACAAGGCTATTAACGATGTATCATGACCAATGCCTTCTTACTGCTCAATAACTGGGCCATAGAAAGTAAAGCCGAGTAAAACAGAGTTGGTTCAATTTACCACAAAGACCAAGATACCAATCTTCAGACTAACACGGCTATTTGGCTGTGAATTACCTCAGAAAAATGCAAAATATCTGGGGATTATAATGGACTATTGGCGTTTTCTTTACTGGCAAAAAACAAATTTATAATAATATAAGTTTTATAAATAATAATAAAGAATACACACACATTGAAAATGTACGTAAATTTCGTTCTAACTCACAACACGTTAAAAAGAAATATGATTCTTGTACTCTTTTTCTCAAAAACGGTGAGTTAAATAGATATTTACAGAGTGATAGTGGACAATGAAGATTGCTGAGGACGCCCTTGGCCGGGTAGAAAATGCATTCCAATTTGCCAATTGTTCCAGTACTTTACAATAGTATTCTTGATTATTTGAACTATTAGCCTGAATAAAAACTTTTCTCTTAAAATTAAAAAAATATAAGTTTATTTCCTTCTCTAATTAATAAAAATGTTACACGTTTTTCCCATTTCGCACGTTTTTTAATTTTTTTGTGTTCTTTTCTGAAAAAATGTCAACACTGCTAAAGTGTAGTGTGTTCTTCTCTATAAATGTCACACTATAAATTTAAAAAAATGTTGCACCTTTCACACTCTGTATTTTTAGAGGGCGAGAATCGCACGATAAAACAGCTGACATTTTTTTGTTTATGAATGTGTATTTGTGTTAAGAAACAAAAAAAAAATATACAAAATGGAAAATATTTCTACTTTTTTATGTGCTAAAAAATTCTCCAATTTCCATTTTAATAAATAAAATAAATTTTAATAAATATATGTATACATACTATGTACGTATTTCTACTTTTGATCTGCTTTTTCTTTTTTAACAAAAAAAAAAACAAAAACAGCTGTACATGAAAAAAAAGTGTTACACTGTTGTGATTTTATGTTCTATTCTGACCATTAAAAATGCGACAGCTTTAAAATGTGGGGTAAACGTTATAAAAATGTACATAATAAAGGTTTAACATTTTATTTCAGAAAAGAAAACACCATATCATGGAAACTGAATGTAGAACATAGATTGCAGAGGAACCAAATTTTGGGTTTGAAGGGCAGTGTTTGGCTTGCGCCAGACCTTTGCACGGCCATCGCTTCCAAATAAATTAAATTTGCTCTCGTATGTAAAAAGAACTCTTTTCCAAAACTCAGCGTCTTTGTTTCTGTACTTATGTCCAAACTCCAGTCTAAGTTTTCTGTTTTTTCACTTATTAGTGGCCTTTTTCGGGGAACTCGGCTTTTATATCCATTTTCTCGCAATGCTCTTCGAACAGTTCTTGGATGAACATTTTTGTTATAGTTATTAGCGATATCATCTGCAAGTTTTGGTGCACTTATTCTTGGATTCTTTTTCACTTCTTTTACGATGTGGTTAACATCACGATTGATAAGTTTTTTTGGACGACCGCTTCTTGGAATATTTGCTACGGAGTCATTTTCCTTATATTTTATAATTATATTTTGGATATTTGAAAATGGCACATTTAATAATTTTCCTATTTCCCGATAAGATTTTCGTTGAAACGTTTTATTATTAAATGTTTAATGATGGACTCAATTTCTTTACCTTTGCCAATAATTTTCGACAAAACTTGTAATGATGACAATAAAAAGACTACGAATACAAGTTCTGGCTTGTAAGAACATAATTTCACCGAAACATAAAGTATAATTGTACTTTGTTTTTGAGAAATGAAAGAGAGTTCTTTGTTTTGCAAGATGTATTTAAACTTTTGTCTAGTGAATTTTATCGTATTTTTAAGAATTACCGTTATGTTCGCAATGAAGTCTATATTTTTTGTTATTTTATTTTGTTATTTATAAAACTAAATAAAACTGTATACTTTAAGTTTTCCTGAAGCGTTTACTTTTCTTTAAACAATCAATTTTTGAGGTGTATTTAAACTTTAGTCTCTGACTGTATGTACGTATTTCTACTTTTGATCTGCTTTTTCTTTTTTAACAAAAAAAAAACAAAAACAGCTGTACATGAAAAAAAAGTGTTACACTGTTGTGATTTTATGTTCTATTCTGACCATTAAAAATGCGACAGCTTTAAAATGTGGGGTAAACGTTATAAAAATGTACATAATAAAGGTTTAACATTTTATTTCAGAAAAGAAAACACCATATCCTGGAAACTGAATGTAGAACATAGATTGCAGAGGGCAACGATTTCTTACTTCATCTGTTGCAAGATGTTCAGCGCAAAATGGGGCTTGAGCCCTACGCTTGTTACATGAATGTATACAGCTATAATACGTCCAATGCTGACTTATGGATCTCTAGCTTGCTTGACTGCAGCAAACCTTCACTTAATGGCCATTTCCACAAGCAGTGTGGTGAGATTATCTGCCTCTGGTTGCTGCAGATCAAGAACATATGGATTTTGCTTCTTCTTTCATTAATCCATCCCTCGTAGACTTTGATAAGATGTTCAAAATCACTATTTCATCCAGAACAATATGGAAAGGTGGAGTGTGGCGTTGGATCTGGCGTGTTCTGCGATGAACTCAGTTTAAAGCTCTCAATACACTTCCCTGTGTTTTTAAAGCTGAGATACTAGCAATTAGAAAAGCTTGTTTTATATATATATATTATATAATCATGACAGCACTGCCATTTTTGTCGGCACTCATGTCACTTAAATTTAATACTACAACATCTATTCTAGTCAGACAATGTAAGGAATAACTGTCTAGGCTATGTCTCTAACTAACATTACTCTGGTCCCTGCGCATACGAACTACTACGGTACTTAAAAAGCAGACGAACTGGTCAGAGAAGGATTCGTTTTACATGTCTCAACTGCCGTACCAGTCGCAATAGCTCTTCGGACCATTAAAAGCGAAAGCTTCAGGTACTAGTTTCAAAAGGCTGAAAAGACATATCTAGAGTAATAGCAATGCTAACTTGCCACTGGGCAATTGATAAGCATGCAAGCAGACCCGGACTTGCCTCAAATACTTACTGTCGCAGTGAATGCCCGGCTCTTTACAATTCAAGACAAAAATTGTTTAATACTCACACCCTAACCAATCTTGCAGAGACATCAATAATCAAATAATGCGATTTCATCTGATACCTTAACGCGACAGGCTGGGTTTAGTACTCGCTACTTAATATCATGTAAATATGAATCTAGTCCTATTACCATTATCATTGAGTGGTGTGGTCCTTTTCAAAACGGAATCAAAAGATTCTACTTTAATGCTTGCAAGTAGCGGGCAACCGCATAAATCAACCAACCAACCATATGTAGTTCCATATGTAGTCTCGCCTATAGTCTATAGCATCATCTAAACTTTTGACTAGAGTCTAGTCTATAGTCTATTCTCTAATATGTTGCATTAATTCATTTTGAAAGATGTTTATTAAAATATGGAACCGGTGTAATTTATTACTAAATACTAAAAATTACAAATTGTTGATTTTTATTAAGCGGCATCTTTATTACTCTTCGGTTACTCATCTTCCTCATCAGTATGATCATCTTTAGACAGCAACATCTGATTATGAGTGTTGTGACTGTTTGTTGCACTTTGCTAAGTGATAGACAGCGTTTCTTTTCATTATTTTCCCGGCACAATGAGATTGTGCAATATTTTGTTTTGTTACAATAAAGTTAATACATAAATGTAAAGAATAAATGGTGGCGAAAAAGTCATATTCATTTCTTTTTTAATGGAATTTTGTGTGTGTATTTTTTTTAAGGAAGTTTTCACTTGAGTTGCTGTTTTTTCATAATTTTTAAAATTTATATTTAACCATACACTTTTTAACTTGTGTTTTTAAACAACAAAATTTCTTGAAGATAATTATGATAATATTGAGTTTTAATTTTAATATTTTATAGAAGAAACAAACGTAAATGAAAATTTTGTGTTTAAGCACTTGTGTTTGCTTGTTTAAGTAGGCTCATTAAAGAATTGAAAGCAGAAATGAAAAAAAAAACTGCCGGAAAAGTGTAAAAAAGTTGAGTAAAACATCTGTTAAAATTATAAACAATTTTAGATGATATGAGTCAGAATATTGGGCAGTTGAATAAATATTTAATAATTTTTTGGTATGGAAATTGTTTTTTAAAGAGTAGCCTGCTTTCAAAAATGTACAGTTTAATATATTCAAACTAAAAAAACAAAAAAAAAATTTTCTTCACGTCACAGCTTATTTTATACAAGAGTCTAAGAGTCTAATGTACTCTTTCTGTTGAATTGTGAGTCCGATTTTGTAACTATAAGTTAAAATAGTTCAAATGAGTCTGCATACAAAGATAGAATAACGAGCGCTTCATTCATGAAAATCAAGTCCATAACAAAGAAAGGCATCAAATAAAGTTTTTAATGAGCAACACATCAGCTATCAGCTTCACAACTGGCCTTCGAAGTTTAAGCTGACCTGGGCAAACAATGTTTCGTTGAAACTGTTCGTCGTGTCTTGCGCAAACATGATTTTAATTGCCAAGACTGTACAGGCTAAATTTCACCAAATAACATGTTTGCAAGAAATCTCCATTTTGGAAATCGGTCATCTTCGCCGATAAATCTAAGTTTAACATATTTGGTCCAAATTGCATGTCATATATTTAGCGAAAACCAAATACAGAACTCAAGAAGACAAGATTTTTTTTCTTTCAGATTCTGAAAAAAGCGCAGAGAACCTGGGTATAAGAATAGATTTTCGAATTTACCAGGATAACGATTCAAAGCACAAATCGGGTATTGAGCAAACGTGGCCAACTGCCCACATTTATTGAGACCTTAATGTTCACGAAAACTTATGGTGAATAAGCATAAGGAAGCACAAAATTTCGCCTTAAATTTGTTGTAGATAAAAAAGGCTATCCCACCAAATATTGAATCGTATAATTGCCAGTTTTAATTTCAAGTATTTGAAACCCATACGTACCCGCATAAAATAAGCTGTGACGTGAAAAAATCAGCATTTTTTGTTTTTTTTTTTTAATAATTAAAATGTAAATTTTTGCAATAACTTATTTTTGTTTGTTATGCTTGGTTTTCACTATGTCATTTTTGTTGTCAAATTGTCCAAATTGTTGGCAATTGTATGAAAACGGGTTGTCGTATGGCGTCATCTATGGCGTCAATCATGATTGCATTTGGACAATTTGACAACAAAAATGATATAGTGAAAACATAGTGACATCATAGTGAAAACGCGGCCTTAGACTATAACATTTTTTCTTTTAAATAGCACCTTTTTATGGAGCTTTGAATACAAAAAATGCACCGCATACAATAAACTGTGAGCCACTATATACTTTCTGCCGTATTCATAAAAAAATAAAGTAGGTTTGAAGTGTGCTTTTAGACAAAATTTTCATACAAAATTTTCTTAAAGTGATTTGAAGTCTACTTTAATTTGTATGAATAATACTGTAGACAGACGACAGAGTTAATGCGCATTAAAATCTCACTAATTTGAATTAAGATTTTACCGTGACAGACGACAGTTTCTGCATTTAAACTGAATTTAGTGAACAGCTGTTTGTTTGTAAACAACTGTTTAATTATGAACAAATTTGTTTGGCATTTGGTGAAATTTCAGTATTTATTTGAAAAAAAAAATCTGAAATTACTTTTACTGACACTGCTCCATAATGCAAAACTTGTTTATGCACTAGCAACCATCAACCTGAACGTGTTGCTACATGTGGGGACCGCAGTGGGACACTCTGAAATAAGAGAAAGGCAATTTTGGAAATCTATTTTTATTATTTTAATTTTACAATTGTCTTCTTCTTCTTTTAGAATAGTAAACAATTTGATAACATATTATTGATTTTCGACGATGTTGCCATATTGAAATAGCTAAATGCAGTATAAATTCAGTTTGATTTTGTGTATTTACGTCTAACTTAATGCGCATTAAGATGGGATAATTCACGAGTTAATTTGAATTAAGACTGTTAATGCAAATTAACTGTTTCGTCTGTCTACGCTATAAGGGCATTTTATTTGAATTCGTAATTCTCATTATATTTATATATTCGTTGACATTTTTGTGTCACCCTCAAATATATTATATTTTCAAATATTTTTTTTTTTAAATTAAATGCAATAAATAACTTTCTTTCATTATTCACATATATATTTTTTACACATTAAAAAAGACAAACACATTTCAACACTTGACCTCAAATCAAGAAATAAACACACGGTGGAAATAATTTTTAAAATATTTCTACCACAAACTAAAGACACAAATTTAATCTCCGGAACATAAATAATTCTAGCAAACGAGCAACCAACATCTTGGGCATCGAGTATACAAATTTATGTCTAACAAATGGGCCAATTAATAGATACAGCCTACATTCCGAAACAAAAAATCTTAATCCAATGAAAAAAAATATTGAAAGAATTTAGAGTAATCAAGAAATTAAAAAATTAAAGAAACAAAACAAGAACATACAAAAAAAACACAGGCATATACATTTCAAAATAAAAATTTCAATATTTCTGTGCGTGTGTGTGTGTGTGCTATAGATTATTTTTGCTGTTTTATTAAGTTGACATCTGTTGTTTAGTCAAATATTTACAAGTTTTTCAGTTGGCTTTAGTAGCAAAACGTTTATTTTGTTAATTTACCGAAAAGACAGAAAAAATATTTATATATTTCTAAAAGATTTTAAAATAATTTTGTGTGCGTTTGTCTGTCGCTCCGTCCGTCCGTCCTTCCTGCCCGCTCATTTTTCTTTGTGTCTAATAAGGCTGATGAGAGGTTGATAAAAATTGCCAGAACAATTAAGCAAATTCATAAATCCAAACAAATATTTTGAATTTTTTAGCTAATTTTTAATTTTATATGTACATATGTATGTATTTTAAATGAAATAAACATTTTAATATATTAAACATTTATTTATGTGTGATGTTAGCTGATATTTTCAGAATTTATTTTCTTATGTTTAACAAAAATAAATACAATTTAATGTCAGTGTGTGTTTTCGAATATTTATGGGATTTTATACTTAATAACACTTAATTTTCCTTAATAGTTTAAGTGTGTTGGAAAATCATCTAGTTTAGGAACATTTTTAGAGTGTAGTTGCTAAAATGGCATTTTCCAAATGGCAGCTTCCAAAAATGTGTTAAACATATCACTAGGAATTAAAGAATATAAATTTAACCATAACATTACAATTTATTTATTCATTATCCACATTTAAAACCGCTAAAAACCCCAAAAACTAATAAACATTTTTAATTTACAATTTTCAAATGCAACAAAAATAAATTTTAACAAAAATCACCTGCTTCGACTCATTTGCAAGAAGCTTTCAAAACCAACATTTTTTTCGTAGAAATGAAAATAATAAATTTGGTAAAAGATCATTAAAATCCTGACAGATAATTTGAGATCCTTAATCATACGTAAAAAAAAACTGAAATGTTAACATAAAATTAACATATAAATTTATAGCATCAATAACTAATTCGCCAACAACACTGCACCACAACACGCATCGTGCATTCACTTAGTGGATGTGGACATGGACGTGGACTTTAGTGGAAAGTTCAATGTATGTTTTGGTTGAAATTAAAAGAACGTTTAAAATAAAATGTTAAAATTCATTAAAGCAAAACAAAAACAAATTTTGAAAACTAAACTTTCAACGGCAAACAAGACAAACGGCGTTTTTAATGACAACTGCGGCAGACAACAGCGGCGATAAGACTCCAAAAAGTGTATGCGCGGTGCTCAACCGAAAGTAGTTTTTAATTAAAGTCATAAAACATTTTTATAACGAGTTAAATATGGGCTGTAGCTGCGGCCGACGGATGGACTTACATATGTAAGAATTGAGGTGGTCAGTTTGTTGAGAGAAATTAATCGTTTAATAAAGCATAAGATCCGAAGAAGATTTTCAAAAAATCTCATGTTATTTGTCAAGCTGGAAAACTTAAAACTTAATTTTTATATCATCTTTTTTCATAGCTTTCAAATGGTCATGGCGAACCGGTTGTCCATTGATATTATAACTATGAAATTGATATTAGACTCAATACTACATTTACTAGTACAAACTGAAACTTTTGTGTGTTATATCTAAGTTACATACTCACTAAACCGCCTTTCCATTTGTCATCCATACACCCCGCGGCACTGCCTATTAATATTACATCGCGGGGTTGGAAGCAACTGCGATACCTGAATTCTTGTTGCTCTTTGTATCAATTTGCAGAAACACGTTCACTTTGTTTATAAAATTCGAAATTAACTGTCAATTTCCTTCTGATCTTAACATGGAAAATATACTGGCATATTTTCCGGAGTGATTGCATGTCCTAAGTCGGTCTCAACTACATGTCTACTATTCAAAAATCTAAATCTTAAACAACATACTCTAAGTTTTCGATCTCTATACATGTTGGACAATTCGGTAAGTCATCATGTCCATGTTTAAAAAGATAGCTCCTATATCCCCCGTCACCTATCAAAAACTGGGTGATATGATAATTAACCTTCTCATGTTTTTATTCGAACCACTTTTTTATTTCTGGGATGATCCTATACGTCCATCGACTTTTTTGTGAGTTATCCCATATCGTTTGCAATGTGGTCAAGGTTTACCCCCTGGCACACGATGTCGAACGATAATGTTCGCTTACATAAGACTTAAGACATAAACTTGATTGTGGAGTAAACAAACTTGATTGAGTAAAAAAATAGATACGATAAAAAGTTTGTGTCTTAAGTCTTATCTAAGCGAACGTTATTGTTCGACATCGTGGGCCAGGGGGTTAATTTCGCTCTAAAATCTTTTTCACGTCTATTTGCATCTATGTTTACTTCGTTTGCAATATCCACTCTGCATAGTTCGTCAGCTGTTCTATCCAGTGGATTATTTCGACAATTACAGCAACTGCGTCTTAGGATATGGTCCTGTACCACAACAAACTCTAAGGCAGCTCTTTCGAAACAGACATTATGTTTTCCGAGATATGCTTCTAATTGATTTTGCCCATATAGGTGCACCATATACTAAAATAAAAGGATCTTTCGACTTTATCTCAGATTCCCGACATTTGGCTTAATACTGTATAGCGCATTACTGACTGTTGCTGCCTTTTTGCAGGCTTAATTCATGTGTTCTTTAAAGTTGAGCCTTTCATCCAGCATAATAGTATCATTTGAATGCATTTCGACTTCGTCCAAAAATCGTGCCCTAATTGCTATATCATCGGCAAATCCGATAATAGTGGCATCTTCTGGTATTGTAAGCTTCAATTCGTCGTTGTACATTATGTTCCACAGTAGTGGGCCTAGTACTGCTTCTTGAGGCACTCCTACTGATGTTTTGTAGTATTTCATTCCTCTATCAGAGAGTTCTGTTTGTGAAGTATTCGCCAATGATTCGAATTATGTAATTTCTATACAATTTCCCTGCAAATTCTATAGTATCATCTATAATCTCATCTAGTTTCACCATATGGCTTGTACATGAATCTCGTCTATCGTTATCTCTGAAAAATATCCCTTGTCCGCGTTTTCGGAATTTCGTCATGATTACATTACATTATGAGATATGCTTCTAATTGGCACTGGTAATTGTTTTTTCGAATAGAACTTTATGAGATAAAACTTCCATTTTAAACATAAAAGAGGTCAATGAATGAATGGATGTCATATTGATGCCGCTCATTTGCGGTCATTACTTTTTCATGACAATCATATCGGATATGAACGTTAGAAAGGTAATTTTGCTTTCATTCTCTCATCGCAATGATTTCGTTAAAGACTAGGAATGGTATATTGATATAGAGTTTTCTTTCTTCTGAAATTCGTTTTCAAAAGGTTATAAGTGTGTCGCTGGATAAATATGGCTACCTGTGCCACACAGAATTGAACTTTTACAGGATCAACTACGAGTTCTGCGAGCGTTGTTCACGTGAGGAAATTGAATCTATCTTGAGTTCCGAGAAGGAAACATTTAATATTTTTCGTTTCGTTTGATATGCTCTATAGGGATCGCGATATATTTTTTGCACATCCTATCGTGCATGAATATTATATGTATGGCCACCTTAGGCATTTAATATATAAAATGCATAAAAGAAACAATTTAGTATAGTGTATATTTTGTAAATCATCAATTGTCAGCATCCTTTTTTTTTGAAAATTTCGATCTCATAACCTTATAGTACCTTTCTCTTTCTCTTTTAAGCTTCTGAAATTTCTTAAAAAGTCTGCAACCAAAAATAATACTCAAACTAAAAAGGGCAAGATGCAGATGAAATTAATTACATTCATTACTCGCCTGCCAAACATAAATTGTTTACATATTTTTTCGTCAATGAAAATTCGAAAATTGTTGTTGTTGTAAAACACAACCCAAAATAAAAAATGTTTGTGCCTCGACACAAGTCATGGTAAATTATGCTGCCATAAAAAAATGAGGACCAACCGACCGATAATAACAACAATGCGCATCAACGATGACGACAACGTCCTCAATTCACAAGGTGTTCACTTGTGTTCGCAATTCAATTCAATTTCATCCATTCAATTCATTTTATTTGTCCGTCTGTCTGTCTGCCTGTTACATTGCCTTCTGTTGTTGCAGGACGACTGCAACCAAATAACATTTGCATGCTACCACATTTAGTGGTACGAGTGCAGATAACGCGGGCAACAGTTGCCGCTGAAAATATGATCAATGAATGGTATAATAAACCATTAATAGTTTGGCAGTCTTTCCTTATTTCTTGTATATATATTTGGCGCATATTTTTCTTTTCTGTTTAACTGTGGCTCGATCTGTTGCTTTCGTAATCTTTAACCGTTTAATTATGACAAGTGTCTGTATGACCAGTATGTGCAGCAAGGTGCATATGTATATGAATGGCATGCACCTTAAGACAAAAATAACAATTTGTTATTATGGTGGCTCAGTTTGTCGCACAAGTGCTAAAGGGCGCGCAATTGTTTGCCCTTTGTGTAATATTATCTTTAATCGACATTTGCTCATGACCGGAGGGTGTTTCTTGGTAAAATTTTTTCGTTTTTTACGCCGTCTCTTTCTCTCAGTTTCAGTTTTCCGTTTTTTGGTTCAGTTAATAATTATGTGTCAGTAAGTTGAGGAATAACAACAATAAATGCCCGTGTTAACAGACGTTGCACATGCGTACCAGCTTTATTGCTGCTGCTAAGCATATGTTTCCCATTGTTTTGTATTTTTGACACTAATTGAAATGTATGAAATGTCCATAATAAACATATGTAAATTTGTTTTAAAAGGAATACACGTAATAATAACAATATGAAATTAATGTTGCACCCCTAAAATATGGCGGAATATTTTTTGATATTTTGTCATAATGTTAATTAAATAATTTGTCAATCAATGATCACAGGTGGTATGTGTTTAGAAGCTATATTTTTTGTATTTCGTTTTGTAGATTCTGTGTATATTTAAATATTTTTAAGTAGCATCAACTCTTTCAAGGAAGATATTAGGTTAGATTAATCAGACAACTCTTTAGAGTTGACTGCTCAGAGGATGGCACAGCTTCACGTTTTGGATTAATTTGGCTTGATCGAAATATGAACTTGCTTTCCTATTCTCGACGCTCTATTAAGCTGTCAACTCATTGTAGTTGACTAATAGAAAGTAAGTCCATGTTTCGATTAACCCGAGTTAGCAAACCAAAACATTCCTATGCTGAAGTCGACTAGACAGCGACCAGCGATTACCGTTATCTGTGCCGTTCTATCATGCGAAACATTTATTAATGGCACTGACTGATAAAAGTTGTATAAGGTCATCTTGGCTTTCTCAGGTATTCTTAAGCAATCATATTGTCTGTGGATAATCATAATCTTCCAACAACGATCGCAAAGAATTATTAATCTTAGGTCAGCCTCTACGGGCATTGATAGAGATGCCCAACAGATTCTTCCTATTCCTAATTATATGGGACCAAGTGAACATTGCCGATAAAATTCAACCATCAAATGTCTCGCGATATGTCTGGTATTCAAGTATAATCTGATTGGGTAATTAAAGAGATACACGCATTACGGTAAGTGATTCTTATCTTATCGTATTTTTCGCTAAGCTTCCTTAGTAGGTATGTAAAATTGTTTAGTTGTTTCAAAAAACAAGGTATTTAATGTTATTTTATTATAATTGTCTTGAATTGAATAACTTCTCCGTAAATTCTGCAGAATCAGATGTGGGTCACAGAACAGGTCTACAAACTTTTCAAAGCTAAATCTCGGCCTGTATTCTAAAAGACAAACGCATTTCGGTTCGTGCCTCTCACCTTATTATCGTATCTTGCCTTGAGATTTCTTAGAAATAAAAAAAATTAAACTCAACATCGTGTCCAATATACTTGGGTGTACTCAATATTATTTTCCTCATAATTATCAGAGCATTTTCTGTAGAATGGAAATAAATACTATTGCGGAGTGCGATGCCTCCTATCACAATTTTAAACGATTTATCATCTTGTTGTCTTTCCTGTTCGCTGTTTCGTGTGAGAGAGAATAAGGGACAAGTAACACCTTCCTCACCTTTAATAGTAAGCATGAAGTTACTCTGGATGTTTTTCAAATTCAGAACGTAGATGACACTGTGTATGTTTACATATGAGTTTCAATTACAACAACCACAAGTAAACTTCGTATAGGCCTAATTGAAAAAAGCATCTTGATCTTCTTTGGCCTTACCAAGGTTACTCAAAGACATACATACAATATTGAAATCAAAATAGTGGAAAAAAACACCCACTTATGATTTCCAATCAATATAGTTCGTTGATGTCAATAATTTCATGAACAAATGGTCATTGAAAAATTATCTTCAAGATGTTCAAAATATATGTACTCGTATGTATGTTTAAAATAAAATTATTAAGCATAAAAACATTTGTATCTTGCTGTCTCAGCTTTAACATATTTCATCGAAATACGTCAATCAACAGCACTTTTTCACTTTTTAAAAAATCCCTCAAATTTCATGTTGACAAATATTTCATAATTACTGTCAACACTTTTCGCATTTGCGGTTCGCTAAAAGCACTCAAGCACACACATACACACAATTAAGATAATTTAAATGTTTTTATTTATTAAATTATTTATAAGTGTTTTTTATTTTAATTTGTGCATATTATTTTTTTGCAATAATGTCTCGTCAATTTAATCCTTATAAAATTATAAAATATTTACAATCCCATTAAAAATACACTGAAAAAGATTTATAAGTATTGCAGGTTAATTATAAAAACGATTTATTTTTATACCCGCAGCTGAGGGGAGAAAAGAGCTGAAGGAAGAAAAGTGAAATTTTAAACAACACGAAAGAAGTCAAATTGAACAAGAACAAGAAAGACATCATTGCCCATCATCACGCTCAGCACATCAATAAGAGAAGTGAAATAAACAAAACAAATTGCTCGCACCTTGGCCACAATAATTTGCCAACATTTCAACACATTTGTTGTTCATTTCGAGATGCCTCATAAATAGAATGGCAATAATGGTTTATTTTTCACATTATCCGCACAAGGAATTACTTAATGTAGTGGTCAAGAGGTGCAAAGATAAAACGGTGCGACAAGTAACATTGTCTGATATTTGCAAAATTTTCTGTTTTTCATTTTCTCAGGCAGTGGGTGGAAGGAGTGGTATCTTTTTATAATGGTGTTTGCAAGTTGAAGTTAACCGTCTTATACTTAGACATAGTGGTTATGATGTCATTAGATAGTATCAGTCAAGAAAGAAAGTAAGACTCATTAAATCAGATATGATATCAGCTATAACTTATCCATGAATGTTTTAGTCGCCAGTGCCTTAGATCATTCTGAGACTTTAGTTTAACTTATCAAGATATTAAGGGAATACTAATACTAATTGAACAAATCGTTTCCGGGATGTTCTTGTGCCAAGAAACTCGGATTATTGTGAGACCATTCGAATACTATTCTAGTATGTGGATAAATGGTTAACGGATCATCAAAACAACTGGAGTGGCAGAGTCCAAACAATTAGAAAACTTCCATTAGTTATTGCCAAAATCTATTCACGTACCTCTCATCATTCTGCGGCTGAAGTTTAAGTTATCAAGATATCAAGGGAAATCTAACACATTCTAAATCTAATGGGATACTACCTAATCTACCATACAAATTGATTCCCTGGTCATTCTTGTGGCCGAACATTATTACTGTCTTCATTTACTACCTAATCTGCAAACTTGCTTTGTTTTCAATATCTATAATTCAGAAGTAACTGCAGTGATCAAATGATGATATGTTATGTTGCAAAGATGACACTGGTTTCAATAGGAGAGCCTAAAATTGCTTACTATAATTACTTTTCATTATCCTTTTTTTCTTCTTTTTCTACTCTAAAAGTATAGCTACTTTTCTAATTTACTCATATACTCTCTACATTCTATTTAGATGATAATAATGAGATGGATTTCCTTTTATTTACTTAAATCATATAATTTTATGCCACACAACATCTTTTCCCTTTGAGAAGTATTATGTATAATAGGTCATCATGATCACATGGGCGAATATTCAGAAATCGTAACTAAAGTCGATACTTATTAAACAGAAACTAAAAAATAGTTCACAAATAGTTAAAGATCTTATTCACAAATCATAACTAACTTAGCAACTGCTTGCAGGTGTTAAAAAAATGCAACACTGCATTTAGTAGATTTTTGTTGACGAAAAACACATCTCTAGTTTTTTTTTTCTTTTTTTTGTGATTTTTTTTTTTTTTGGTCAAAATGGACACAATTAGCAAAGAAAATAAGGTAAGTTTATTATTATTGTTAGAAAAAAATATGTATTTATTGCTTTGTGTATTTTAGAGACTCAAATTGGTCGCCAGATGAAAAAACTACATTTAGAGAATTGGTGGCCAAATATGTTAACATCGTCGACGACAAGAAATAATATTAATTAGCTGTTCTTTAAATGTATTTGTTAGTTGACATTTAGTTACAGTTTTACCCATAATTAAGTTGTAACTTTTCGTGCTGAAAGTAATCAACTAAGAATAACTTAAGTTGGTACTTAGAAAAGTTTAAACGTAGATATCATTTCTGAATATGCGCCATGGTTTTCAGAATCCAACTAATCTTCAACTTGTATTGTTGCCTTAAACTCAAACCGTATAATTTCACAATACACAAAATCCATTACTTTCTGGAGGTGCTGTCTTCAAGGAACTCTGTTCAGATTATGCAGATTGTATGGTTATCACATCCACATGATTTTCAGAATCTAACCACAACTTCATTTATTGCTTTGGTTAAAAGACTTTCTAATGACCGGCAGAATGATTTTCAAAACCTGACCAAAACTTGATTTATTGTTTTGGTTAGAAGACTATCTAATGACCGGCAACATTAGTGGCTACGATATAATTTCACCAGACATGATACTCTGGCCCTCTGGATGTACTGAGCTCAAGCAACTCCAGACGATTTGAATACCTGTAATACTGCGCTCCAGTATCTCCACTCTCAGTAATATTACGAATAGGAACAGGGAATCCAAAATTCCGTTTGATATAGCTGTCGCTGAATTGACAATTTAGTCTAGTAAAACACAACAGCTAAACATCCAGTTGTGAAAAGTAAACCATAATACAAGATAACTTAATTTCTAAGGGATAAAATTCATTGTTACACTAAATAGCTTCGTTAAAATCATCAAAATCTTCCAATGATCCTGAACTACTCAATAGGTTAGAGAGATCACTTTTACATGGGTATGTTTTACTTTTCAATAAATTATGCTATTCTTTTACAAACTGCGTTTTTTTATTATTTTTATTTCCTTTTATCTTAAATATTGACAACAAATTATGATATGGTTATGTTCATAATTTTCACGCAAACTGTCCCCTCTCTTAGTGCACCTCATTTACTTGCTTACTCTCTATGTGCCTACTGTTGGCTGTTCAGATCACTTAATTGTTGGGGAATTCTTTAACGCTGTTGTGATATTTCTGCAATTGTTGTTGCTGTTGTAAGTCATTACCATTTAGGAATTGTTTATGTGCTTTTTGACCCACAAGGTGCTTGTATTGCTCATTTACGTTTCAATTAGGTCTTGATCTCGAGGTGTTCTTATTATTATTATTATTATACTCCACAGCCGTGATATATGGTTGTTTGTTTGAGGAAAATGTTCTGCTAAAGGAATGCATGAGACTGTGTAGCACATTGCTGGTTTTTAAGGAAAGTAAAATGTGGCACGAATTTGTTAATTCACATTCACTTTCTAATCCTATACAAATTCCTTCAAAACTTCACAACTTCTAGATAAGTTAATATAAATTTAACAATTCATTATATTGTGTCGTCTTGCCGTTCTTTGTGTAATTTTGTGATACCATTTGTGTACATATTTATTTTTCCCCATACTTTTGTTTTGAGTATTTTAGGAAAATTGTTATAGTTTCCTTTAGAAACAACTGTCTATTTTCGTTGTCTCGAAAGCCAAATGCTTCTTTAGAAATAAAATTAGACCATTTTACAACACTTAACGAACACACGACACATGGCTTAATAGGCCATTAGTAGATAAAGGCATGTGACAACATGAAAATTCATGACAATCGAATATTTTACAATTTAAATGGTAGAGACAAAAAGCGCCAAATGTTTTGGTATGTAATGAAATGCAAATGAGTTTACACCTTATGCTTTCGAGAAGAACTAATTAAAGAGCAGCAAGATGTGGTCGAATTGTGAAAGCCTTAAGATGATCTAAGTAAATTAAGAGTTTCTAAGTTGATCTAAGTTTCGTATAGATAGTTCGTTAGAGTTCCTTTATAATAGTTAAATCTAACTAATTCTTAGCTTGCTTTATAGACTTAAACTTAAACCGTATAATTTTAAACAACACTTCCTCTTCGGGAACTCTGATCATATTATGTAGATCAGATGGTCATCATAATCACATGATTTTCAGAATCTAACTAATCCTCAAACTTGCTGTACTGCTTTGCTTGGAAGATTATCTAAAGACCCACCTCATTAGTGACTGCTATTTAGATTTACACCACTTTCCTCCTCACTACTGTGTTGAAGGAACTCCTCACTCTATGATACTACGTATAGGAACAGAAGATTTGCTTTTAATATCAATGAAAGTTAAGTTTACTCTGATAATTGATTAAAATCAAGCTATTTAGTGATTGCTTATAAAAATATACGACTAGCTTAAGATATTAAATACATATCTCGCGAACTTAAGATTTCCTTAGAAATGTAACACTAGTTTTAGAGTTCCTAAAAGCAAATATTTCCTCATTTGACATAAAATTCCGTTTCAGTCTTCAAAGGGTCGCTTAAACCAACAAAACCTTCTCAATTTTTAATGACATTTATAAAATATTTAAAAATCTTTAAAAAAAAACACACAATTGGCAGCAAAAACTTTTAACACGCATAAAAGAAAATATGACACAACTTCAACAAAGTGAGAAGGAATGGCTAAACAACAAATGTAGAAGAACAAAAAAAGACACCCACAAAATCCGCATTTCCTGAAAATATTTCAAATAAAAATGTTAATTTCCTCGAAATAAATACAAAAGTACTACATACACACCAACCGACCAACCTAAAAAAAAAGCATTCCAAATCACAACACATGGTATTTGGTTGATAAATATCGTATTTGAAAAGCAAAAGAAACGTTTGTACAAAAATTGTTTCGTTTAGCTTGTTTGCATGAGAATTTGTGAACAGCAGCAGCAAAAACAACAACAATATTTTATAACTTTGACAAATTTCCAACGGCTGTTGTTGGCATCAACCGAACGAACTAACAGCAGCAGCACCACAAAAAAAATATATAAAATTGATGGCAACAAACAAATAAACGAAGCAAACAGTCATCCAACCAACCAACCAGCCAACAATATCAATGAACAACTTAGTGGAACAGAGAATGAATTAATGTTGTGCGCCACCAAAAATTACAACAAATCGAAAAACAGTTTAGGTGGCATTTAGTAGCACCATAAAATATCTGTTGTTTGTTTGAGGTATAACCCTGCATTTACACATGCAAGTACTTGCATGCGAGTGCTGTGTACGTATTGTATACGAAAACTTATTCGAAAAACTCGAATCATTTGCAACTAGCGTTACTGTTTACACAGGACAGTGAGAGTTCATTTTCAAAATGTTGTCAAAGCGTAAACTTCTACCGGCAGCTCCATTTGATTTGCAATTACTTCGAAGGCCTCAATTTTCAAATCGTTCCTCCTATATGATTTATCACTCATATTCCACAGAAGAGGATGGGAACGATGTATGTATGTAAATTAATTTATTTTATTATATTTTTTTAATTTAATTTCATTTCCATTTTTGTTTTGATTGAAAAATGGAGTTGCCGAGTTGATCACATAAAATTTTTTTTATGAGGGAAAATTTTCATTAACAATAATTATTATGATTTTAATGATATTTATTCTCCAAAATTAAAACATTTTGTTTATCAATATTATCTGATAGAAATTTGTTTACAATCACTCATAAAACAAACTAAAATTTCAATTATATATATTATATCATCCATTATTCAACATTATTTTTTTTATTTGACGTTTACTGGCATGAGAGTGTCAAACATTTAAGGCCCAACTATAATATGCATAAGCAAGATTAAGCAAATTGCAAAAGTTAACGAAAAGGCTGTCAAATGCATAACCAGTTCAGAGTTAACTTTTAGATGGCTACAATGACTTTGAAACTTTTTGTCCACAGTTGCTCATTTATGTTTAAAAAAAATGTTTTTATTTTAACAAAAACTCATTAAATGACTATATTTTATAAATATTATTATATTATTTTATAATTAAAAGAAAACTTCGTACCAGAAACGCATAATTTTTCCTTTTTTTTAATTTATCGGCAAAAGTACTAAAATGTACACCTGTGGCAGCACTAAATTGTAAATAATAATAAACGTTTACATATTTTTTGTTAATTTTCGTATTGTGTTTGCAAAAATGGAGAAAAACTTAAAAATTTTAAATAATATAAAAATATTAAAATTAGCGCTTGAAGGCCTGTGCACATTAAAAGAAATAAGTGAACTACACTGTAAAAGAAGAAGACGCTCTTGTTCTGTCAGAGAAATAAACAGCGACAGAAAGACATTTTTGTTAAAATAAAAAGGGTCGCTTTTATTGTAAAGGCACTTATTTTTTTCCGCATTTTCTATTAAATTTAAAATAAATACATTTTCTTCCATTTTGTTCAAAACACAAACAAATAACAACAAACAGCTGATTCCGTACAGAATGTGCGATCAGTTTCGCTTTTTGCTTAAGCAAATGACAGTTGAAAAACTTAACGAAAAGTTTCGTTAAGTACATTATAGTTTGCCACATACAATTTATATGTGTTCGCACGTTTGCTTAAGCTAGCATATGCACATTATAGTTGGGCCTTTACTGGTATGCAAATTTAGCTGCGTGTTGCTCTGCAAGTGCGAAAAATGTGAGTGTATTAGTAAAAACAAGTAAGAGTGCTATATTCGGCTGTGCCGAATCTTAAATACCCTTCACCTAAGCGTAATAAGAAATACAGAAACTACACTAGACTAGAATATCCTAATTCTGTGTTTTCTATGCAGTCTTAGTGCAAATTTTATTAGTATTTGATATATTGTTTGAAAGACAATTTTACGACCAACATAATTTATGTAAAATATTTTCAAATGTTGTCTAATTTTTACCATTTTTAATTGATTTAATTACCAATTCTTACCATAATTTACAGAGTCTGTCTGATGTTCATAATAATCTTCAGTGTAATTTAACAAACAGAGTATAAAAAAGGGGTACAATTCGGTTTTAGTGATTTTGTTAAAAAAAAAAAAAACAAATAGGGATTTTAGAAGAGATACCAGCAAAAAAAAAATTTTTGGCGGCCACGCCTATTTTCGAGGGGGCGGGCCCTTAAAGTTGAAAATATATAGGCCTATATCTCGGGAACTACTGGGTGTCTGATAATTTGTAATACATTAAATAAAAGGTATTAAAAATAGCTTTCCAACGATATATATCATGATTATAAAATATGGACCGAATATGGGTTAAATCCGAAAAGAATATTTTTTGACCCGAATTTATTTGTTTTTGGAAATGCTTCTATATGGCAGGTATGACAAATTATGGGCCGATCTTCTTAAATTTTGGAACAGTTATTTTCATGCATATGGGGATATTTCACGTAGAATTTCAACGTAATAACGGTATATTTAAGATATATATTAGTATTAACGTGGATTTCGGTAGTGGACCTTATGTGGGGGATATAGTCAAATATGGACCGATATTCTCAAAATCCAGCAGTTAGATTTAGGCATGTATGTAAATGATCCGTGTAAAATTTTGGATTGGTACCCTTATTTATAAGCGATTTATGAGTATTAAAGGGATTTTCCGAAGAGGGCTTTATATGGGGCATACGGTTAAAAATAGACCGAAATTAACAAAATTGTGTGGAATGATTTTTGTATATATGTACATGATCTGTACAAAGTTTTGAGTCGGTAACGATATTTATACAATATATATAGGGAAAAATTTTTTTCAGATGTGGTCCTTGTATGGGAGCTATGACCAGTTGTGGGCCGACCACCATAAAATTTAGTACAACAATTTATTTGCCTATAAAGAGTATTTATGTAAAATTTTAGCCGTTTAACATTATTTATATCTGTTTTATGCGTATTTAAGTGAATTTCGGAAGTGGACTTTATATGGGGTCTATGGTCAAATATGGACCGAACTAAAAAAAATTTCGTTTTCCGATTTCTTTTTGCACAAAACTTAGTTTTGCTGAATTTTGTCTTGATATTCCAATTTTATAGGCATTTATGTATAATTGAGCAATATTTCGGGAAGATTTTTGTATGGGGGCTATGACCATTTCTGGGTCGATCACCATAAAATTTGGTACAATAATTTATTTGCCTATAAAGAGTATTTATGTCAAATTTTAGCCGTTTAACATTATTTATGTCTGTTTTATGCGTATTTAAGTGAATTTTGTAAGTGGACTTTATATGGGGTCTATGGTCAAATATGGACCGAACTAAAAAAAATTTCAGTTTGTGATTTCTTTTTGTGGAAAACTTATGTTTGCTGAATTTTGTCTTGATATTCCAATTTTATAGGCATTTATTTATCATTAAGCCATATTTCGGGAATATATATATTTGTATGGGGGCTATGAGAAATCATGGACCGATTTTTCCTTTTTTCCGCACACTTTCTTCTTTTATAGTACAAACAACGTATACAAAATTTCATGGCATTATCTGCAATATATTTCAAAATATTGCAATAAAATGGACGAAAAATATCAAATTTTTATGGAGGTGGTCTCACATATTGGTTCATAACTCTGGTTAACCTAAACCGATTTTGCTGATTTTAAATAGCAAACTTCTCGAAAGCACTTCTGACAGAATTATTGAAGGTTTGGATCCAGAACATATCTTGGGACTTCACAAAACTGATTTCAACATCCAGACAGACAGACAGACAGACAGACAGACAGACAGACAGACAGACAGACGGACATGGCTTAATCGACTTCGCTATCTATAAGGATCCAGAATATATATACTTTATAGGGTCGGAAAATTATATTGTGGAAATTTCACACGGAATGACAAACTTATATATACCCTTCTCACGATGGTGAAGGGTATAAAAATGTGAGTGTATTGAGTTTTTCGAACTGTTACGCGCATGTGTAAAGGCTAGGTAAACTTTTAGCAAAATGGTAATATTTTTTCAGAACTTACACTATTATTGCTTAAAAATGAAGGCAATTTCAGTTTCATTTAGGACTGTAAGCCTTTAGATTGAGTTAAAATTAATGATTGAGTAAAATTAATACGCTTAATAACTTGTCGGAAAAATGATACATTGGCTCGTCCAGCAAACAAAACTGACGAAGAGTATGACGCTCCAAGCACTCCGTACTCAAATATTACTAGGTATGCTCTCAGAATAGTAATCTTTCTAATAGATAATTTGTCTTGGTTTAATTTCATAATTTGCGTAACTCGAAAACTGTTTAGATGGTTAAATGACTTACGAGTATGTTTGTTTGAGCAACAAATTTCGGACAAACATATTGTCTCAAGGTGCTGTTGCTGAGCCATTGAAAGTAGTGGTGAAACTTAGCTCTGTGGCTAGGCAATGTACGGGAATTGTGGCTTTCGCAACGAAGACGTTGTTGGTATACAAATTTCCATATTCATGGCATTTCTCAATAAGCTATTGTGCCTTAAAGCTTGGAAATTAAACCACAGATAAATGGTTTTTGGCTGTCGTTATATACAATCTGGATCAACCAAAAACATTTTGTATATCACTTGTATATATTGAATGATAAATTGCAGATAATGACATCAGCAATTCTAGACAATTGTTCAATTTAGATAAAACTTTTTAAAAACATTTTGCAAGTTTCTATCTACATAATTTCAGGGTATACATTAAACAGCATAAGTTCACTAAAAAAAAATCATGTTTTACCGGATGTTCGCAAATTTTAATATTTAAGGAAAACTACTTAATTTTATATTTGCTTTTGTAAACCCTTTAAAAACATTTTAATTTCTATGTTTGTTTTTTTTTTTATTTTTTGGAAATCTTATTTTTTTATTCATGTTTAATTTTAGTGTGTTGTTGGTTTTATTTTATTGTATGTGTGTGGCTTTTTTTGGCGGATATGTGCTTCCATGCCGTCATATGCTAAATAAAATGTCGCCAAATGTAGTTGTAGTAATTTTTTGTTGTCTTTGGTTTTTTTGTAAGTATTCTTACTTTCATGCCATCTTCGCACCCGAAATCACTGGCAATAAAAACAAATGTTTGGTGCCATAAAATAAAAAAAAAGTTGAGAAAAATAAGCGTGTGCATTAATAAGAGATGTTCCTTTATTAGATTAATGGTTGACTATATTTTTTCTGTAGTATTTGTGTGTAGTATTTGTTTGTAGCTTCCGTTATACCGGATATTGTTGTTTTTGTTTTTTGAAATAAAATCACGACTTTTAAATACCGCAATTAATAAAGATTCCAAAAACAGATGTAGAAATACTGTAATTAGACTAAAACAAATGATACGAATATGTTACCAATTTTAAGCTCAGTGATATTAATATTTTTGTATGTTAAGCACATGAACAAGAGTGTTATAAGAACGAGAATAGTAAACATTTGTTCGTTTTATAATCAATATAATATGATATAAATTTAATAACAAACTGACGCTTAGAGTATGACAAACCACTTTTAAAACAAACAATTCTATGCAGTTAATTTATCAGATTATCTATATTTCATTCCCGAACAAAAAACTTTTCTAAAAGAAATGTTTAGTTGTAGAATTGCAACAGAAAACTTAAGGTTCTTGTGTATCCATTTTTGTTTAAATTGTCATCCTGTCTCTTTAAAGTATCTGACATATTTGGATGCTGAAGTCCCTCTGGACAATTTATGAACATTCCCAAATGCATTTATGTCTTGACGAATACCCATTAAATAAAATATAAATAAATACATGTTCACTTAATGTTCAATTTAACGGTTACTATTGTCAAGACAAGTCTATTAAAATGAGTCCTTTATTTAATTTGTTTTTTTTTAAGGTGACGACACTCTTGTCTGCTAATAGGCCCCGATTTTCATAAACAATCATATATTATATGTAGCTTAAATTATTATTTATTGTTGTTATAAACAGAACGACAAATGTTTACCCTATAATTTTAAAGAAATATATTTTAAATCAAAAAAAAAATTATATGTAAATGAATAACTTGTGATGACTTATTATTTAAGAGTTTTCGGATTTGATTTTAAACAAAAAATAAAACTTAGAGAAATGTATAAAATCTATATTTGAGTCGATAGACCGATCTATATAAACCAATGTTTAAAGATGATTTCACGCGTCTACGAATAAAATTTTGGCATACTCTCTCTAACATATCCGACGGTATCTCAAGAAGAAATTCTTCAATATTAGCTTCCAGTGCGTCACCCATTGCGGAATTATTCCTATAGGTACGAGCCTTAACATAGCCTTACAAAAAGATAATCTAAAGGCGTTAAATCGCACGATCTAGGCGGACAATTGACCGGCCCCAAACGAGAAATGAACTGTTCATCGAACTCGCTTCTCAATTTGGCTATTTCTTCGCATGCTGTGTTGCAAGTGGCACCCGTCTTGATGACCCTTTATATTGCTATTAAAACATAAATTTTTAATACATAACAGCCATCTCTAAATACCGCCGGTAAGCGTTTTGTTAAAATTTCCCATGCTCATACATTTTGTATGGAGCATACCGAAACAACGCGGTGGCAACGCTTTGCTATTGGAAAAACCGATTTTGACAAGGCTGTGAAGTTAGTTGCAAAAGAAAACAAAACAAAAAAAAAAGATAATGAAACAACAGTGTCGTTTTATTTATTTGTTTGATAACCCTGTTTTTATCGTTTTGACATAACGTTGACGCTTTTGTTGAGGGATGGGGTATCAGCGTTAATGCTCAGCGTAAAAAAAACGTTCCGCTTTCCGTTGGTATTTAGGGATGAATTTAAATTATTCAAATTATACGTTAAACATTTTTTTTTTAACAGCGCCATCTGTTGCGTTTGTCATAACTATAGGAAATTAACAAAAGTATATCTATAGCATACTCCTAGGCAAATGTAAACAAGAAATTGTTTGATAAGGCATCTCCATGTAATATAAATGCTGTCCTCTTCATACTAATGTAGTTAAAGGCATGCATATCTAATATTCATTTCATTCTTTTGTATGGTAAATTATTTCGTACATTACAGGGTTATCAATGCCTTGTTAAATACGTAATAAAAATAGAAACTGAAAAATTACCCAATATGTAATACTAAATATCTATAAAAACATATTATATCTGCAAAAATACAACTAAAACATGGAATTAATGGCAGTGGATCAAAGTAATATTCAAAAAGACTTCATAGTACAAAAATTAAAATTGTTAAGCTCAAGATACACAATGTTTTCTTAAAAACCAATCACAAAATAAACAGTATTGCAATTACCATAGTAGGTACCTATTATTTCTTTGCAAATCTCAATTGGTTTCAGTTTTCTTAAAATAATTGGGTTCAATGAAGTGTTTGCAATAGGGCCCAATAAAAGAAAATAAAATCAAGATGATCTAATTATTCTGAGTCTTTAATACTTATTTATTTATTATATTTATTATCTTTTTACATAAAAAACTAACCGATTGTATCCTTTTTCATCCTTTGTTAATGATAAAAATTGGGAACTAATTCTAGTTAATAGTTATAATTACCAGATAATTTTTAATACATATATATATTATATTATTAATAATCATTTAAATCTATTACACACTTAAATTTTTTGCAATGAATTGTATTATTTTTTATTTGTATATACATAAATTATACATATTGCATATAGGTATTCTGCTGTTTTCAATTTATGAGAATCCCATGTTTTAACTATTACACATAAACGGGCAACACTTTAAGTCCAACATCACATAAGCCATCTCTTTCTGTCCTCTACACTCGAGTGCAATTCAGCTGCTTTTGTTGTATTGCCAATGCACTCTGACAATGTTTATAAATTTTAACTACAAATTGTGCAAATGTGGAATTTCTAAAATGTAGTGTTACCTACTAAAATTGCTGTAAACCTGATAAATGACGCGCGTCAGGATACAACACCTCAACATACAACTCGCTTGCCGATGTAGAAAATGACGTTGTAGCAAAGGCAAACAACAAACACAAAAATTATAAGAGTCAAGGGAAGGAAAAAATATACATGAAAAAACAAAGCATATGTTGTATTATTATCAAAAACTTGTTGGCGGGATTTGTCGTTGTTATTGGGATGAGTATTTTAAGCGCCGATACAGTTGTATTTAGTAGTACGAGAACGTACTACGTACTAGAAAATTAAATGTGTACTAGTAACCCAGTAAACAATTAATAATGGAAATGTTCATCAGCGCTGATCCAGCGATTACTTTTTTTTTAAATTTACGTCCAACTTTTATTTTGAATATTTTGACATCATATATTATATAATTTAGCTGTTAACATACATACATAAGTATGTATGTATCTCGATAGCGCATTATATTGTGAGACGTTCAGTTCACAAATGCGGCAAGTTAAAGACCAAAGTTAAAGGAGATAATATTGACAGTAAATATTGCGAACTTTACGAAATGTAGCTTTTAAAAATGCACCATTTTCATAATGCATTTTTCATAAAAATTAAATTCAATGCAACAATTGTGAAACCGGCATTTTTTAAAATCTAATTTTTTGAACAACCCGAAACCCCGTTTTCTAAGAAAGTATGTTTTGTAATACTCTAAATTAAACCCCTGTCATTCTAAAAGTAGTGACAATTCTTTTTTGCTTGAGAGTATATTGAGAAAATGTCGTTCAAAATAAGTGCAAACTTCATAATTTATCATTAAAAGAAATTAAGTTGTGACGTTAAGTAGTGAAAATTTTAAAATGTACTAATAGACTTACATAGAAAAGGTAAATCCCTGTGTAAAATAGGTAAAATCGTTGTACAAATAAGAAAATTATAGACAAGTATACCAAACAAAATATCGTAACAAATTTGCCTGGTGCAAAACGACCAAAGCGTCTTACAAAAACTGAAGTAAGAACTATAATAAGAAAAGTAAGAGGAAACCCAATGTTTAGTGCTGTAAAAATAGCTGAAAATGTTACGAAAACTTCTGCAAAACCTGTAAACACGAAATCGATTGGAGGATCTTTGCATCAAAAAGGCCTACATTGTAGAGTGCCAACAACGCAAATGTTTGATTTTTACATAAAACTTTGCCCTTATGAAAATAAGACAGAACTAAACTTTCAGAAGATTAAGTTCTCTCGACATTTTTAAAAAAGATATAGCCCCTAGTGCAGAGGAATTAGAACTAACGCAACAGGACTATGATCCTAAGCATACCACCAAAATTATGAAAGTGTGGTTGTTTAATCATTGTATAAAAACCTTAGATCAACCCCGCACCTCAATCCAATTAAGCACCTATGGGAATATCTGAAAAAATAGACTAAGAAATATTTCTTGCAATAATAACCTAAAGACTGTAATACAGGATGAAAAAGAAATTTCGCTTAATTTCACTTAAAAAGTCGTTGATTCTGTTACTAAAAGATTGTCAACTGTGAAAGCAAAATTTTAATATACATACCTGTTTACTTTATTCTTCTAGTTGTTGTTAATGAGTTATATTTTGCTTAAGTTTCATATGAATTCTACAATATATTTTATTTTAAATTTAAACTTGTAGTATTAATAATAAAACATTATTGTAAACAATATTAGGTGTTTACTTTATATTGACGATCACAGTATGCATCATCTATAATGTGGTAGTTGAATTTTATTAAAACTTCGTAGTAAATAATGCGTGCCAGTTTTCTAGTTGCACGATTCTATTTTTCACTATTATATTTGTATGTCAAATGTAGCTATAAATATAAATTGTTTACTGGGTTATGTTTTAGAAAGACAATAGAAACACAAAAAGTAGGTAAGTACCCAGCAAGTCATATGAGTCCGAAAAGAGTCTTTTCTGACACCTTTTTCGGAGCGTTAACGCTCTTTATGAGCCCAAAAACAATCATAATTGCTCCGAAAACCTTCAGAAAAGAGGGTCATTACATTCGAAAATGGTCCGTCAGAAAGAGCTCTTAGATGATGTCAGAAAAGTCTTTTATGAGGTTTTTCTTGGGCTCTGTGTAATCTTGTTTTTATCATTCTTGTGTGGTACAGTTATGTTTTTTTTTTATTCAAAGCACAAATAACAGGACAACAACGCTTTGGTACACACATAATTAAGTGGAATTTCTTAGTCATACTCAGGACAGTAACAAGCAAATTTTTCTTTCGCTCCGAAAATGCTCTTTAGTTGGACTCATTTCTGACTCCTTTTTTCGGAGCGCTCCGAAAATGCTCTTTTGTTGGACTCTTTTCTGACTCCTTTTTCGGAGCGCTCCTAGAATGGTATGCTGGGTATGTACTAGTTTATTTATTTTTTTGATATAACATACAATCAGGGGAGAAAATGACAAGTGTTTAATGAATAATGATTTTAACTTAATATCAAAACATACATACACATGTAGGTATGTACATTGTATTAGTAATAATCTTTAAAAAGGGGATGATAACATCTTTTTTTATTTATTAATACTTTCAATAAAACTCTTATTGTGTATTAACCAAATAAACACATGCAGATACATTTGATATGATACATAAAAAATTTATAGTTCGTTGCTGTTTAGCCCTCTTGCTTTCTTTTTTAAATTGTCTGTCTACCAATAGCATTTGGTAAAAATGCAATATCAATTCAATACTGACCAACAAACCAACCAATCAACATATTTTGTACTCCACCCACCCAACGCATATGTAGACGAATGTTCGTTCCAGTGCACAATCAGTTTGTATAGTACAAATGTTATATGCTTATAGTAACAAAACGTCAGGAATAACAGGTAAAACTACTACTCAACTCACCCAAAATGTGGTCTCAATAATAATTGGGAATTACATGGACAAGTATACCAATAATTACCCTGGCTTATAAAACTCAAATTGCTATATTTATGCACATATTTACATATGTATGTATGTATGTACATTGATATTATGTACAAGCAGCCATATTTCTGCTTTACCAATTGATAATTCTACTGCTGTTTCTTCATTTGTTATAAATTTCATTTTATACAAACCTAGTTTTATACCTGTACCACAATTAAGTATTTAGTTTATTATGTACAAAGAATTAAAATATTAATAGCTTACTCAGCAATAACTTCATACTAGTTACTCGTGTTTTATTTTACATATTCAATTCAATGAATCACATTATTTTGTGAAGAACAAGAAAAAGCGCAAAAAGTATTTTTGACATGTGTTTTGTAAACAAAACAAAGCACAGAGAAAAGCAACACAGTGTTGCTTTTGGGGGTAGAGAAATAAAACAAAAATTAGCTGGAATTTTTTCCTACCTTTGAGAGAAATATAGTTTTATAATTTAGTCCCAATTTACATACATACTTATGTGTATAAAAATATACTCTCAAATAAAAATACGATCGATTTAAAAAATAAGAATTGTACTATGTGAACACCGAAGAAATTTCAGGGAAAAAATTGTATCAATCTTTTCAATAAAAATTGCTTCGTGTAAATTGGGATTTAGAAATTTCAGAATTCGTTCTTAAGGCCAATTTTTTTTATTCTTGTTTAAGACCAATTAAACTAGTTTAATAATTTCTTGTATAGAGAAATACATAATCATAATAATTATATTGTGATCCATTAGACCTTTTTGATTTTTTTCACGGATCCACGTGACTAGTGTCATAATGTCATCTTATTTATGTATATTTATCATGGAAATGCTCAACCCGCAGCAACGTAATACTATCTGTTACAATTATAGAAAGAATGAAAGCGAAATAAAAAGTAAATACTTTATCATGTTTTCTTTGTCATAAAGTCTCTAAAAATGTTTCGCAAACTTAGTGTATAATGGTGTCATGTCTTAATTTCCATGGTCGCTTACACTGTTAAAAGTGTCATTGTTTAACAAGAACTTTGTTTCCAACAGGGACATATTAACATTTTGACTATTTACTTAATGACATATCAGTAGTAGAAGCTTTATAAATGCCGAAACAAACCAACACCTTTTTAAATACTAGTTTATCATTTAAAATTCCATAATCTATTATTCGGTTAAAATTTGACTGTTGACCGAATACTAGTATTAGGCCGATTTTTGGCCTAATCCAAAACCGTATACTCGGTCGGACTCTACTAGTTTTCTATAAGAGCAATTGTTACAAAGTCATGCTGAACGGGCTACTAATGCTGCGCTTATGGTCTGCTGGATTAATTTTAATGGGGCTATGTTAAATTTAGAGTCTATACAGAGCCAATGGAATAGATTACAGCCTTAAGATTTAAAATCCGGACGTAATTAACAAAATATATCCTCCGTTTTGCCAAAATGTGATTGAAAATATTTACAAAAGAATTATGATCTGTAGGCGTGGTCGTGGTGGACAACTGTCCCATATCATTTTTTATTTATCAAACCTTACTCTTTCATGAAAGTTTTGGCAAGATTTATTTAATTGTCCTAGAGCTATTGCGAAAGAAAAGTATAAGTCAAATGGTACTGCAGTTCTTGATAATAAAAAATTTAAGCTTTTCTTAAATATTAACAAATGTGTTGTAATTTCTGACTCAAAAGTATTACATATTTTTTTTTTTTGCTATGTTAAGTCATTTATGCGACCGGATTTTATGTGGAAAATGCTTTATGACACTTTCCAATGTGTTATGTTTGAAGAATATTGCAATATTTTATAGGTTTCCAAGGGATATAATTTTTCCGCCATATTCAGTAGGATTTAACTCAACAACAATTCGTGCCGGACTCGTTTTTCACTATACATATTTGCCCTTATTAATAACACTTACAACAGGTTTATGAAGCAAATTTTGTATGTTATAAACCTGTTGTAAGTTTTTATGAATAAGGGGGATTAAGTTTTGTTGACATTACGAGTCCCTCCATACATAAGGATGGCTCCAAAAAGGAGATCGAGTTGGAGTGGTGTATGCATCCAATAATTTGGTATAAGAAAATCTTTTATGATTCCAAAGGGTTGTATCTTTCTTCAGTCGGAAATATAGGCTATAAAAAGAGCGGACAATTGGCTCAGGTATAACTGAATATGCGAAACATTCGATAGTAGCACTCATGTGGGCGCGTGGGCATGAAGACATAATGATAAATGTGTTGCTGATGATCTGGCAAAGAAAGGCGCCATGCTCCCTGATGGAGAGATATCTCTTTGCGGTATTTCGTTATCAACATGCAAGCAGAAAATTTGTAACATTTACGGCCGAATTCTCGGTCATTAGTTAATCATTGGTAAACTAAAATACTAACTATTGTTTTACTATTACTATTAAAACTGTGAATTTAGCCATTATTCAAATTCGTAAGACATATGTATTTACAATTTGGCGCCGAAAACAATTGTAAACTTTATTTTCATAGCAACAGCTGTTATTTGACTAATAGTTAACCAACGACGTTTGGGGGTTTAAGTAATGGCAAACTAAGAATTGAATAAAGAATCATTAGTTAAGCCTTTGCCATTAGCTAACTAAAGACTGTGAATTTAGCCATTACTATGAGCTAACTGTGAAATCACAAGATTAATATGGCCCACACTAAAGAGGAAACGTAGATACGTCGTTTTTGTCAAAACTACAACCGCGTAAACTTAAAACTTTTGATTTCCAACGTTGTAAGAAAAAGCATTGACAATTTATCTTTTGCTAACAATTTTTCAATATCAGAACATTGCTAGCACACTGCTAGATCTGATAACTGTCTATACATAGCTAAATTAACTTAGTGTCGGTAATTGCAAAACACTGTAAATTTGGGAACCATACAAGAAGTTTAGGACTACCCTACAATGACTTTTGCAGAAGCTGTCATAATAAAGAAGAGGATCAAACCGTTTCCCAACTTCTATGTCAATGTCCAGCAATGGATGTTTTACGTAATACACATATTTATAGGACAACGAACTTTAATTAATCTTGATGCCTTCAGCAAAGGCAACCGCGATCGGTTACTAAATCCTTTACGGTGGAATTATTTGGTCGTTAAATTGACTAAGAGAAAACTACTCCATATTTTTGTAACTCTATATACCAGGATTTTTCTTTTCTTTCTTGTCTCCATGTTTTGGTACATTACTATCAAAACTTAAGTACTTCTAAAGCCCACTTTTTGGAAAAAATTATGGATGATATCATTAAACTCTGAGGAGAATATACCACGATCGACAATAGTGCAATGTGGAGAAATATTTGCTGCCAATTTCAAAATTTTACTAACCACTCTAACTTGTTTAATACCTATAATGTTTTTGTGAAATATTAAAAAAAAATTCAAAAATATGCCTTTATAAAGTGGCATTAAAGTTTTTCAACTTTTTTTTTAACATTTGTGGACTGATTTGAATTTTTTCAATACCAGTACTAAGTTACGATTATGAAATATCATACCTTACTGAGCATATCTTCCACTAAAAACCCTAAAATTGTTTTACATTAAAAACAATATAATAAATGTATTTCAAATGCAGGAATTTAAAAAAAAACTACGTATAATTACTGCAGCTCCATGGTACGTTAAAAATTCTCGAATTCACAAAGATCTAGGCATTCCTTTGGTGAAAGTCGAATTTACAAAATATGCCTCAAAATATGTCAGCAAACTTGAACACCATCCAAACCCACTTGCACGAGACATCCTTAACTTTAGTGGTCATGTTCGGTTGAGAAGGAGGGATATCCTTGCTTTAACTCAAGCGCAAAACAGATGACTGGATCAGTGGATGTAAATTTTTTGTAGTATCATAATATTTTGTCTAGCACTGGCTGGACTTATTATTTTCTTTTAGTATTAAGATTCGAAAACTTATTGTCATTTCAACATCTGAAGATTCAATAAATAAATAATGTATTCAAAAAAATAAAAAAAAATGCGGGAACTAAACTATTACAGTGTTAAGGAACGGTCACACTTTGCAAATATTTGCCGAAAAAGACGTAACCAGTAAATAAAATATTTTTTAACTTGTTTATTTATTAAAAAAAAACTTCGTTTATTTAAATAAGCCACAACAAATATTTAGTCTTATTTTATTTGATGTTGTCTGATCTTTCTAAAACAAGTGATTACGTTTTCGAGTAAATATTTGCCATGTGTGACCATACCTTTAGAAATTTAGAAAAAATTATCTCAAAACTACAACATTTATTTACGCCTTGCAAAAAAATCATGTATAAGAAAAAAATCATTAAAAATTTTACAAATGCAAGCCCTTTAATATCTCCTCCTTCGAGAACTGTTTCGTGAATACAAGTCTGCAGTTCTTTTTTATTTTGCTCATTTCGTTTCAGTGCAATTTTCCAAATAACATAAACGTTAATGCAGCTTGATTGTAAGTGCAATCGAAAAATACTATAAAGGCAAACAAACAAACTAAAACAAACAGTTCAAATAAACCAATCAACAACTGATTATACCCAAACCCAATCTGTGTTTATCCCTCTTTAAAGCACTACGGTTGGTCAATGTATAATTTTATATTCAACAGCGAACTAACTGACAGTTAGCATGACAGCAAACCAAAACTGAAAAGCACAAAAAAAGAAAATGAAATATACAGCAAACGCACACGAGAGCACAACTATTCTACCAACGTAGTACCAACGAGCACTAAAGAATCAAAGTGAATTTTATTTGACTTAAACCAACTAGTTTATACGTACCTATGTATATGGGAAGAGGTGTAAAGGAATGATATGTTTAATAAACTAATGATATCTGTTTTTAATTTTATGTTGAAATTAAGATTACTGTAAAATATGTAAACAAAAGAGGGTCATATTGATCAGAGTAACCCTTATTACTCTCAATAATGTGGTCTTAAAAACGATTTTGCAATTTCCACTCTACTAAAAATTTAGGATTATGCGTTTCCTAAAGTTCTTAATAGGAAACGGTCTATCGATATTTCGTGTGATTCTCAAACCTAAATATTATTTTTAGTGCTTAAAACATGTGTTTCTAATTCTTCAAGCCCGTCTATAACGATTCTGGATGTCCTTAATATTTTCATAAATATCACTTCGGGTAAGTCGGCCCTAAGGAACATCTTATAATTATGTGAATTTTATAAACAAGTGTTGGAAAAAATAATAGGGACGACATTTATTTTTCAGTTTTTCTTAATTTTTATTTACATACATATATGTAGTATGTATATAAAATTAAGTTTATAAACATAAAGTACTTCAATAGGGCTTGTAAAAAGCAAAATAAAATTTATTATATTCCATTAATTTAAAACAAAAAAGTTAAATTCCAAAAAACAGCCTGGAAAAAATAATAGGAACGATTTAGTTTTTTTTATAATTTTTTAATTTCATTCCATAAATTACCTTCGTATTTCAATATTATATTAATATTTGGTCGATGCTCCCTATATTTTTACTACCTCCTTGCATCTGCGTTGCATAGATCCAACAAGATTAGCACAGGTTTCCGGGGGTATGTAATACCACGCTTCCTGAATTGTTTGCCAGAAATCCTCTTTGTTTTTAAGCCTTATGTGCGCCTATTTTGTTTTTAAGACGCCCCCACAAATGCTCAATGGGATTTAAGTCCGGAGACTGGGAAGGTCAATCTAGGAAACGCACATTATTCTCCGGAAAATATGACTTAGCAAATCTAAAGGAGTGCTTAGGGTCGTTATCCTGCATAAACTCCCAGGTAAGTGGCATTTCTTCCTCAACAACAATTGTAGCATTTGATTCTTAGGTATCTCTACGTAATCTACGGCGCACATTTTGTCTTCTATCCAAAAAATTGGGCCGACGCCAGATGACGTAAAACAACCCCAAATCATTATGGAACCGCCACCATGTTTTACGGTGTTTTTTGTGCATCTGGAGTCAAATGCTTTGTTTTTTGGTCTTCGTACAGACATTTTACCGTCAGAGCCAAACAAATTTATCTTTGTTTCACAGGACCACAGGATGTTTTTCCAATTTTCCCGACTGAGGAAATAACCTTTTTTCAAAGTTTTGTTTACTCAGTAACGGTACTTTTCTTGGACTTCGAGCCTTGAGTCCTGCTTCTATTAGTCTATTTCTTATTGTACGACTGTCGTCGACTGGTTACTGGTGCACACAATTCATTTTTGATTTCAGTTGATAACTTAAAAGGGTTTTTTTGACATTCTTATTATGCGCTGGTCCAAACGTCCTGATGTTTTCCGGTTTCTTCCTTGAGTTTCATGTATTTTTTTTTTTGCGTGAATTGCATTAAAAACTTTATTTTTAGAGCACTTTAATATTTTTGCAATCTCACGAATAGATTTTCCATTCTTTTTTAAACTAAGAACAAAATCTTTCTCAGATAGAGTACTGTGAACACATCGACCCATTTTTACACACTAATTAAAATAATTTTATGTCAAAAATTAAAACTCAATTACAAGAAATTATTTTTACTGTTATATTTCATCATTTATTTTCTCTTTTAGTACAAATTTTAAGTTCAAGGTGTATATGCCTTGTTTATAAAAAAATGTAAGTACCTAAGTCCCTATTATTTTTTCCAGCTTATTTCTCACTTTCTTATACTCTTTTGCAGATCTAGTTTTATTTATGACTACTTCTCATAAATAAAACATCAAAAACAGAACACACAATAAAAAACTTTCAGATTCTCTATCATTTTACAGTATCGACCAATGATATTGATCGTTTATGTGAATCATAAAACAAATTAAATAATTTTAAGGTTTGCGTCCCTATTATTTTTTTCAACACTGTATGTACATACTTATAACATCGTTTTGTTTTATGGAAAATTATCGTTTGCAACAGTTTTCGGCGCAATATCTCCAATATAAATAAACTCTTTAAAGCCTCTGAACATGAGTAAAAATTTCATACCATAAGCGATTAAATGAATATAAAATTATATCATACTAGTACAATCGTACCCATCACCACCACCATATCCATCCACACCAACAACTACAACAATATTAAAATATCACATAAAAGTACTAGATGATGACTGGGCCTGTTGTACTGGCTAACAATGTGTTTAGCTTGGGCCAACTGGTTGAGAATTAAAGGCAATTGTTTTTATGTAACTGTTTTACTATTATGTATTGTTATAATGGCATAAATACTACCACCACCAATATCATCATCAACACAACCACCACTAGCCCAACAGCCAGCCAGCCAGCCAACACTATCATATTGCTTTCAGCCATCAAATAATACCCTGCGTTCTGAACAAGAAGAAACCAAAAATCACATACAACATTCAAAAAGAGAAATACGAACCAGCAGCAGCAGTAAGAACAACAACTAAACACCAATGAACCAACCAACTCGATAATAACAGCTATAGCAACAAACCAAACCGATCCAAAAAATAAAAGGAATCCAACAACAAGTCAGAGTAAGTAGATGGCTGGCTGGCTGGTGGTTGTGTGTATGTGTAACAACAATGAAACTAACTAAATACTCGTCTCGTACAAGCGAAAAGTGCAACACTGACGACAGCCAATAAGAGCATTCATCCAACTGTAACAATGCAAACACTTCCCATTAATGCTGATCGCCTGTTAAACGAATTGTGCCATTCGACCAACACAAATTTTTCGAAATTCATTTCTTTGTTGTGCTACAGAGCAACGACCAATCCACTAAAGCCGACATACTTTTTGCCTGAAAGTATCTTTGCCATTATGCTCTAAACATTGTGAAGCGTTGGCTGTTGCTTCCGTAAATTTCAGCGCCCGTACGCTACTCGTCGTCAACGAGCAACGAGTTATCATTTGAGTTGGCACAGTAACAATCCAATCAAGACTACAACCAACCACAAAACACCACTGTGAGAAGTAGTAACAGGCGTTAAGGCAACAGCAAGCATACCGTAGTCTATCTACACACACTCCTAATTAAATATTTATTCCACCGACAGACAGTTGCTATGTGACACAGATTGTTTGAATTTTATCAGCTGTTTGCTGGTTGGTATACAGACCTGCCAGATGAATTTCGAAAGAAATCGTCAAAATCCCGATAAAAAATAAAAAACCGTCATTCCGAATTTTAAAAATAAGAGAATTAAAAAAACAAAATACATATTTCTAATAGTAGTTTAAAATTTTTATTTAAACGAAAACATAAACATTCAATTCTTGTACTATACATATGTATATCAAAATACATAAAATTAAACTTTATAAGAAAGCAAAAATAATACCTATAATGTTATGTGCGTAATATAGTATTTTACAAATAAATATCGGAATGTAACATATTTGATTAATTCAGGTTTAATTACAATGTCAAAACAATTTAGTTTATTAAGTTTTAAATAACATTTTGAGTGAAGAATTCATCCAATATAGGTACATATTTATTTTATTTAAATTTATTTGGCTGAATACTCTTTCGACGTTATGTTAAAATAGGAAAAAATTCCGTTAAATTTCAGGAATTGTTTCCTCTAAAAATTTTAATTAATGGAATTCTACATCTAAAATTGCTTACCAATAAATAAGTAATTTTAACTTCATAGACTCATAATTTTATTTGGAATTATTATGCTTAAATTCAACAATTATCAATAATTAAAAAAACATCACTATCTTTAGTATTGTTCTTAAATAGTCACGCTCTTCTTACTACATATTTGTTTCCTAATAAAAAGAGGGAGAGAAAATTGTTACAAAAAACATTAATAAAAAAATATTATGTAAATTTTTAATAATTCAAAAAAAATCGTCAAATTGTTAAATCGCCACTTTGCTAATTTTGAAAAAAGAAATCGTAAAATCTGGCAGCTATGTTGGTATACAAGTGAAGAACGTTTGTTGTTGTTACGTTTTTATTATGAAATCAAGTTGGTTTAATTTGTATTTACCAAGTTGCCGTAAGCTGTAATTCCTAAAAGGGATTTGAAAAATGCTCGAATTTTTTAACAGAAATTACATATTAAAAGCCGCAACATCTAGAATCGATTAACGATGTAATCGCAAATTACCTCTAAAAACAAAACTTTTTATTTCTCAAAATAATAAAAAGGATGATTGATTTTTAAACCACTTTCGTTTTGGAAAGACTGTTTTTAGCAGCTAAGCTGATTTCGTGTAACATATTATTGTTAAAAATGTTCAGTTTGGTCTATAATTTAACCTTACTTACGAACAACGTTTACAGATTATTGAATTTTATTATTAAATAGATCGTGCACTTTATTCGCTTTCACGCGTTTCAATTCTTACTCTTCAAGACAAGTATTTTTGGTTAAGAAGGGAAAAATTAATAATAAAAGAGGCACTAGTTAATTTTCTTATTTGCATTTATTTTCTTCGTTTTATTTTACTGGAAATTATTTGTATGTTGATTTGTATGACAAAGTAGAAACTTGATGGTAAATAGAAAATATACATTTGTGAACGAAATGACAGGTTCAAAAGATAATTGAACAAAAATCTGTCAGCTAAAACTGAAACAGCACTTTTTATTGTAAAATTGTGTTTAGCGACGCAGCTTATTTCTGGTTGCATAAGCAAAATTTTCATATGTATGTATGTATTTGGTTTGAAGAGCAAAATGAAACAGTGCAAGAACTGCCAATCCATTTTGAAAAATGCACTATTTGGCGTGCACTGCTTTTTCTGAAGAAAATGGAAAAGCTGGACTTAGCTGACATGTGGTTTTAACAAGACTGTGCCACATGCCACACAGAACGCGAAACAATGGTCCTATTGATAGGCGAGTTCGGTGAACTTTTTATTTTACGTTTGGGGCCGGTTTAACGCCTTTAGACTATTTTTTCTGGAATTATGTTAAGACTCATATCTACAGGGAAGCGGTTGACGCACTGGAAGCTAATATTGAAGAATTTATTCATGAATTATCGGAGACAGTATGTCAAAATTCGACCCAGCGTATGAACTATTTAAGGCGAAGCCGTGGTCAACATTTAAATGAAATCATCTTTAATCGTTGAACCGTTCCATCGACCCAAATAAAGATTTTATACATTTTAATAAATAAAATTAAAACATAAAATTTTTAAATAAAAAAAATACATAAAATTTGTCTCTGTCAATTTATGTCCAATTTTTGATTTTTTTTTTTAAATATGTATACCAAAAACTATCAACGACATCAGAGATAAATATTTGTTATTGCATTTTTTTTTTTACATTTGTAACACCTAACAATTGATCTACCAATTGATTAAAAATAGCTTTCTAATTTGTTAAACATGAATATCATAACAAACGTTTCAAAATAGTACAATATAAAGGACTCTATTTGGTATTAACTGAAACTGTAAACCAATTTTAATAACTAACGTAAGGTACGGTCACACTTGACAAATATTTACAAAAAAAAGCGTAACCACTTGTTTTAGCACAAATTGGTTTGACGTTGTTTACCTTACAAGAGTTTTGCAAGATCAAACAGCATCAAATTAAATAATAATAAATATTTGTTGTGCCTTGTCCTAAATAAACGAAGATTTTTTAATAAATAAACGAGTTCAAAAATATTTTATTTAGTGGTTACGCCTTTTTCGGCAAATATTTGCCAAGTGTGACCTTTAGGCATTAAGAGCCTAATATCTAGCTTCTTAAAACAGCTAAAACTGCAAATACTGCGCGAGACGATAAATTTAATGACGAGATTTTAGGGTGTTAAGATTTCGAGAATTTAATAATTTTGAACCTTTTTCGGTGTATTTTGACATTGGGAATAACGAAGTTGGGCTTAGCTATTCGAAGTCTGTTTTCACACGTTGCAAGTCTTATTGATTCTGCAAATATTTTTTTATTTTTTCCACTTCACACAAAATTTATTAAAAATTACAAAAATTAAAATTCTTTTTTATAATGTTATGTATTAATGAAAATCAAATTTTTCTTAAAAATTAGTAGAGAAAATAGCTTTGTGATTCAATGTATAGCTGCTTTCAAACACATAATTAAAACATCTTAAAACTGAAAAAAAATTTATTTAGGCTAAGAATTCTAAATACATTTTTAAAATCCGGCTAATATTAAAATCTGAAAAATACGAAACCCTTAAAAATAATTTGTATATTGCTGTCTCCACATTCATAACAACATACATGCATGCCTATAGATTTATGCATTTTACCTTTCACTCACACTTCGACAATCTGCGTATGAGCTAAAATTGTGTTCCTCAATTGCTTCTGCTTGATTTTTCCATATTATTTGTTTACAGTAAAATTAGTAAAAAAAAATAAAATAAATAAAAACAATCATAAAGCAAAAAGCCAATAAAAAACACTTGTTATAATTGCTGAACACCTTTTACAAATATCGGTAATGCTGTGCAGCCAACGTCGTCACAAGCCTTCCGAAACGACTACGAAAAGACTTTTTCAGTGCTCAACGACGTCAAAATTCCAACGGCATACGGAAACGTTTTTTTTACTGCTGCAAGCATGCCATCCAAGTGACTTTGACGTGTATGTGGGTTGAGTTAGGTGTTTGTTTCTTCCACTACTTTAGAATTAAAAGAAATAAAAAATTTTTGATTTTGCCATTGGCCGACCTTTATATACAATGTTATGTCCTACTACTTCGATGTCATCTTTGGGGCACCTTGAGTTATTTCTTAGTTCATGTTTTTCCTGTTCCTTGTTTATACGCCAAGTACCCTTAGAAAAGTAGAGCGAAACCTTGAGATGAGAAGGTTTTTCGTATTCGTTTGCCTTCGTTCAAGTTACTAATGTCAATGACAAAAAGCGCGCGACAAATATGGAAAAAAAAGCTGGGTCAATGTCATTGGCCATGAACTACAAAGCACCAGCGACTTACAAGGTTATAGTTAAGATATGGTTAGTAGTTTGTGTCAGTAAGTACCCAGCGGGAAAAAGATGCTGTAAAGAGGCTCTCTAGAAGGCCTTCTTTGCCACTTCCAGCCGCATTGCCAAATTGTTTCAATTTTACATGGCGGGTCATTGTTAGTCAAGGCCTTGCCTACACGCTACTTAATGTGTATGAAACGCCTTTTAGAACGCGATCTGAGAGAAGGCAGAGTGTAATGAGTATCGAATCTTTTAGAATGTGTAAACAGGTATTTTATAGGGCCTGCAAATGGAAGCACTTCCAATTTTCCCGCTGTGTATTTGTATCAGAGATGCATACATACATATGTATATACGTAGATATATATATGTACATGTTTACACACATGTATATAGAGATATACATATTTATTTGCTTGTTTGTACCTATTAAAAACCGTTTAAATACAGAAATTCTTTTTAGCAGGAATATAAAATGTTTAGTTTGTAAATATTTAGGATAAATAGTTAAGTTTTAAGCCTATTTGTACAATAAACATAAACAAATTTTAACTTTGTAGCTATAGCTCTCTTTACAAACACTTACATACATACATATGTATATGTATACAGCTAGTGACAACAAATAATTTCTTTCACAACAATTACGTTTTGGTTTTGTTAGTCCGAGTTTAGACGAGCGAACATTTGGAAGAAAAACACCTGGAATTCTTATTTTATTGGAACAAGTATAAAAAAATGAGACAAGTATAAAAAAATGAGATCAGACAGATAGATGTCCACCAAGGTAGTGCTTTCAATAACAGTGAAGGTGAAGCTTGGTAATCATATAATCTGCATATGCAATAGAAATCACGCTCATGCGATTTAACGCCGTTGGATTGGATAAATTTGTTTTAATAAAGGCTTAATTAAAAACATTTTAATATTTACAGTGTATCGCTAAACTATTGCCTAAACATTTTTAGGAGAAATTAGTTTTTAATTTTGAATTCCTTTTAAGTTTTTTAGTTTTGCAATATTTCTTTTTAATTTTCACAGATTTTTTAATGAAGCCCCATATCACCATAGAACCGCCGTAATAATTAACCGTGGACTTGTATTATTAAACTTAAGGTTTTATTTGGCTTCGACTTGATCCTACGTCGATCATCAGAACCAAAAATGTTGCATTTGATTTTTCCATAGAATATAATATATTGTCGACACGCAAAATTTATATTTTTATAGATCTCTGCGAATGATAATATGTTAATTTCGAAAACAAATGCTTTTTACCTTGCCAGATGATGGATGTTTTCGTTGTTCATATTGATATATAGAGTTCTTCTAATTACTCGTAAATCTCTGGTCGGGATAAATATACTTAGGTTTAAGCGGTTTTTCATGGGTATTAGTCTTTCCTCCCCTACATTCAACGATTTTGAATAATCATTCCGTGGTAAATTTTAAATCATTCCGCGACTATAGACCAATTTATTAAATTCTTGACTAGTTGACAACATCTCCCAAATGTTTTTAATTTTTTTTTAAGAGAAGTAACATTCAGGCAATTAATATGCCTATATATAATGGCGTTACTTTATTTGGAAAGGGAATAGTTGAAGAAGTAAAGGTGGTGATAGAAGAAGTCTTTTTATATTACAACTCTGCAATTGCGCATTATGATTGTGTTTAGTGAAGAATTACAACGCCTCTGGTGGCTTGATTTTATAGCCTTTATTTTAATTATTTTACTTCGGTGGCGTTTCAATGATATACCACCGAAGGAGGGCTCTGTGATAAATATTAGTTATGATAGATAGAAAACTAATAATTATCAGAAACTGATGTTGTTTGAGTGGCAGCAGCTGGGAATCGAACCCGGGCTACAAATACCAACTCATGCTTAATGATCAAATGCGCTAAGAAATTAAGCTACAGCACCAACCTTCTTATTTTTAAAGTAAAATATTTTTTCGTGTGGAATGTTAAATTATTTTCCTCCGACCTTTTTAACGCAAAGTTACCTGTGAACATTAAGAACGACATTATTACTAATAATAATAGCAAAGAAAAAACATGGCACGTTTCCTTTTAACAAAAAACATTAAACACTTCCAAATACAAATAACTTTAATGACCTGCAATTTGTAAAGAAAATTAATAAAATGCAACAATAACTACACAAACAATGACATTGTTACAAAATTCTTTTGAAAATGAGTAGGTAATATAGTCTGTAACAACTGTCTGTAATAAAAAAAAGTAATTTAATACTTTTCATCTACAAATTGATACTAATATATTAATAAAGGGATTTTAAAATTAAGTTTGCTTTCCAAAACAATATAAAACAAAGCATTTATATGAAAATCAGTAAAATCACTGTAAAAAAAACATCAGGATTTCCAAAAAAAGTTTCTGTAGTGTGACTGGATTTTATGTCAACAATGCTTTACTCGGCCAGACATTTTTATTTTATTTTTTTTATTTTATACAAAACTCAAACGAGAGCTAATTTTGTTACCACTATACTTAGGGCCATTATTACAACTTGCCTCTAATGTTCTTAATAGTAAAGGGTAACTTTAATTAAAGTGAGGAATAAAGTGACCTTTAAAATTTTTCGTTATTACAACTTCCTTGTAAATTAAAATAATTTTTTTTTCTAAAATATGGCAATACCAGTGAAAACCCGATTACTTTTGACAAATTACTGACAAGAAACAGTAAATTGTTTGTGTTTGTGAAAACATTTGTTTGTGAAAAAATATAAATCAAACGTCTGCTTTCCATTTTTGTTTATCAAATTATTCATTGGCAAAACAAAATTAAAATTAATTTATTTTTCATAAAGTTGACATTTTTTCCAGAACATATGGCAACTTCAAATACATACCTCACTATAAAATTTAAAGGCAAGATGATCTTCCCTTTAGCTTATCTATCGGTTTTAGATTAAAGTAAACTTATAATAACCAAATACTTCTTATCTGTCCGATAACATCATACCTTTGACTATTATTAATTTGTAATAATGGGCCTTAGATTATTAAATTTTAACCAATCCTAATAAATTAGTCTCCGTGGCTTTTTAACTTGCACCGACTGTAGTTATACGTCATAAAAAACTATGTCAATAAAAATAAAATTAAAAACAAAATAAACATTCACTAAATCAACACACTCTAGCTGTACCCTTCTTACACATGCTTGTAAATCGTAACAATCTCTTTTACTCCACACATGTCTACGAAAAACTTAAGCAACTTTATGGTAAACATTTTAAAACACAAAATGTTTTTTAGCTATACAAAAATTTCTGTTCGCCTGGTATTACGGTCAGACATTTGTTTCACTTTTCGTGAGCTCGCAACTTGGTCTGTGCCATATGTTGCGAAAAACAACAACAACAACATCTACCGCTATTGCTGGCTGAGCGTTTTTGTATGTGTTTTTGAAGACTGATTTTGAAACAAAACCGAAAATAAAAAGTTCAATGATCTAACAACTAACTGCTTTTGCTCTGCAGTCTCAACAATGTTGATGTGTGTTTTCGTGCTTTTTTTGGTAACAAGTCAATGAACTTGTTGAGTTCTTTCAACTTTTATTTTAAAAAAATTAATAAGTTAAAGAAAGTACGATTTATGGATGAGATGAGATGAAAGAAAGGTTTTCACTTTTGAAGTCATAACAATCAAGTTTAGGGTTATGTTCAGTATAAGTTCAATGAACTAACTCTATTTGTGATTGATGCAAAAACAAAGGTACAAATATCAGAAAATATATCATCACATCTACCTTGTTTTCTTTCCCTTCAATTCTTATTTTCTATTACTTTTATTGATTTATGCATGTTTGGTACATAATTTTAAAGTTTTTTTTATTACACCAGTACCTCACTTTGCGGGTTACGTTCAAAAAAAAAAAAAAAAAAAACACGACGCAAAGTAAATTAAGAGTTTTCATAGCAAACCATGTAAAGAATGAAGATAGGTTCTAGAGTTACGAAAATACTAAGTAGACGGCTGGCTCTCTTTCACAAAAAAATTGATCCAATGTTTGCTGAACAGCTTATTTGTAGCAATTGTCTGTATTACTACAGCTAGCATTATTTTTTACTAAACTTTACTTTTTATGTTATCAAATAAGCTTTTTGATTTTGTCTGAAATACCATTTTACTTAATGGTATACTCTGCCCAACTTGATTTTCAATGCAAATAGAAAGCAAGGACTGCATTTCGATCATCAAAGCACTTCTTGTACGGGTCATCATTTTAGCATCTAATGATGGTGCAAAAATTTCAAAAAAAATTAAAGACTCGAACCCAAAACAATGCAACCTCGAAAATCTAACGATACACAATGAAAATTAGTATTAAGACGAAACGACGCAAAGCGAGGTATTGGTGTTTTTACAAATCCTCAGTTAGGTTTCCAAGCCTCTCTGTCTATGTATGTTATTTGCTATAACAACGGAAGATGAATTTTAACCCTGCACCCAACCAACATCTAGGTACATTGCTGTGGGAGATGCAGAAAATGGTACATTATTGTCGAAAAAAGTACCATTTCTTTAGCAATCCAAAATGCAATAGTTCTTTAATATTTCAGATCTAGGTAAATACAATGTTCAAACTTAAAAAAAAACTAATACCTGTACCTATGTATGAAGACTAAAATGGAATGAAAATTTATGCAAAAAGATGCCACAACGGCAGCACAATTTGAATTGTTGATAGCTCAAAATATAAAAATATTGTAAATCTCCACAGTGTTATTTTACTTACTCATAATTCGTTAAATTCATGATGTTGCTAGTAGAGCGCATTTGGGTTTTTTTAATACATAGATATGTATGTCTAGGACGCTTAAAGAATCTTTATCATCTGAAGAAGAAGACATATCCAAAAGGGCGAACATTTGTTTATACCACTAAGTATCTTTGTATTTATAGTTATTTGCTTTAAAAGCTTTTTTCTTCACAATTTGAAATATTTTCTTGATAAATAACCAAACAAAATTTTTGAACAGTTGATAGGTTTGTAGCATTGCCAATGCAAAATAAGTGTAGCTTTATGTAAGTTTTTATTTTAAATTTCAGTATCAACATTTACAATGGCAACACTCAATGATTTGACAGTATTGTAACAATGTAATATTTTTGCGTTCGCTAAATGCAATGACGCAGTGATTTACAAAATTTTATATTTTTGGTGATGCGTTCGCAGATGTGTTGAACGCAAGTGATTTACAAAATTAGGGCCTAAATTTCTAGTCGCTCTCTTTATTAATTTTTATAACAAAATTAGCAAATGTTTGTTGTTGTAGTGACGATATACAGGAATAATTGCAAAACCATTTGCTATTGAAATCATGATTTGTTGACATTCTTTTGAAATGCAATTTTGAATGTGTATGAAATGCCTTCTAGAACACCTTCTGGGAGAAGGCATACTGGAATGAGTATCGAATCTTTTAGAATGTGTAAACAGGTATTCTATAAGGCCTACAAATGGAAGCACTTGCAATTTTTCCCGCTGGGTACTACAGCTTCAATAAACAATATGTTAAAACAAAACAGCTGATTGCATTCATCGCACCACATAGCTGCTCCAACAACACACTCGCACTCAGTTGAAATGGAAATGCGAAAGACAAAATTTCAACAATCAGCTACTAAATTTTCTGTTCTCCCAATAAATTCAAACTCGGTAGTGCGGTAGAACTCGCTTGAGTTGTGTGGCTCACCTTGTCTATTGTATTGAATACACAACAACAAAACAATAGCAACATACAAGTCAGTCGTCATTCGTCAGTTCACAACAAGTCCACTCGAACTCAATCAGCAGCAAGTAGCAGCTAGCTACAAACAAACAAATGAGAATATAAAGTTCTATTGTACTTTTTCTTTCTTGCAAAATTCATGTTTATATGAACGAGTACAAAATGTAAAAAAATAAGTATGTATTTTAGTACGAGCACAACAACAATAGATTTCACTAAATCGAACTCTTCACTCAGGAAAAGAAATACATAAACAAAATACCAACAAATGTATATGTGTTGTGTGAGATAGTTGCAAAGCGTTGCCGCATAAATGGGATGTATGCTCTAAAATGGGAATTAAACAGTGACCAATTAGTAAAATCTTATCAGAACATTTATTTCATATTTCATTACATTTAAAAATTAATACAAATAATTAGATTAGATTAGAATTATATAAGAGAAAATTTTTAATTAGGCTTGAGTTCATTTTTAATTAATAACTCGAAGAATACCATTGTGAAAACTATATTTTTCTAGACAAATAGCACACTGAAATGCAACAACAACATACTTTGCTGATTTGTCAACAGACGGTGGACGCAACAAAAGTAACAACAAATTTATACAAAAATGTATACAGTAAAAACCGGATAAGTGCAACACGCATAAATGCAAAAAACGCTTAAATGCAACATGTTTCGAAGCCATAAGCTAGCTTCGCATGTAAAAATGCACAGATAAGTGCAACACGGATTAATGCAAAAAATTCATAAGTGCATAATAATTTTAAGCCTTAAGAGACATTTTTAGTAAAACTTTGTATGCATAAATGCACAACTAAAATAGAACTGATTTTTTAGGTTTTGGTATTTGCATATGTACCGTTCAAATCAGCAATAAAGATTGCATTTATTGACTGGATGAGGATGAATCCTGGCAAGGCTATTACTATTTACAATGTGGCCGAACTTGCTAATAAAACATTTAATAAAAGTTTCACCAACTCCTTTAAAAAGCCTGCAAACAGCATAATTTTTACCGATGAAGATTTGGTGCTGCATTTGTTACCGATCAACCTGAGACAATGCCTAATCAATCACAAGCATATGTTCCACCAGCACATATACTTTCCGCGACACCTGAAATTACTCCAGAAATCGTCAGACCTTTTTTAAAATCCGGTCCAATGAAGTCTCAAAATAGACGAAAACGAAGAAAGTCATCTATTCTTACCGACACGCCTGAGAAGATAGATGAAGAAAACAAAAGAAACAAGTTAAAAAAAATATATATTAATTTCATCGTCGGATTCAGATAGCGATGTTCCCAATAACATGATATTGGAATCAGAGGAAGAGCCTAGACTTGATGAAATCGATGATGACAGCAATGAACCACCTCTTTTAATTGACCAAGATATTTTGAAAGAGAACGACATGGTTTTGGTTAAATTTACTACACTTAAGAAGCAAAATGAATTTTATGTTGGCAAAATTGTCACCGTCCATGGTTCTCAAGATTTCGATATTACGTTTCTAAAACGAAAGAATGACAGATAGATTTACTTATCCCGATTTACCGGATATTAGCCAAGTTCAACGAAACGAAATAGTGGCAAAGATGCCCCAACCAGAAGAACTCCCGGGAACATCTCGATCAGCAAGTTACATAAACTTTAATATAAACTTCTCCAAATAAAACATGAGATAGAAATTAGTTTTGTTATTTGTATTCAACTGTATTATAATTTTATTTTTTTTTAATTTTCTGAATTGTATGGAATTATTCTATTATTTTCTTTTTAAAAAAATATAAAAATATATATTTTAACTGCTTCTTTGTGTTTATGCATCAATTGTCAAATTTTGAATGGTGTCCATATTAGCGCCTAGTAAAATCAATGGTCAAATGGACAAATATAAACTCTTTTAAAAATTCTTTGATTTATTTTTCTGTAACTGTATGTAAATGCAAAAAAAATACATTTACCCAATAATTGTATAATTGCAATATTTGTGCACTAATGTAATATTTGCATAATTGCAATATTTGTACACTTATCCGAGGTTAGCATAAATGCAAAGAATGGATAAGTGCACAAAAAGTCGGGCAAATACCGATGTGAATTTATCCATACTTTACTGTAATAATAATAATAATAATAATAATAATAATAATAATAATAATAATAATAATAATAATAATAATAACAAAGAAGAATATACACATATTTGTAAAACATAAGTAAATTTCGTTCTCTCATAACATGTAATAAGAAATATGTTAATTCCCAAATTCTATTTCTCAATAAATTGTGAGTTTGATGTTTACAAGTAGATCTTGGACAATAAACATTGCTGATGAAGCCCTTGGCAGAGCAGAAAATGCATTATTTCAGTGTGCCATTTGTCTAGCAAAATATAGTTTTCACAATGGTATTCTTCGAGTTATTAATTAAAAATAAACTCAAGCCTAATAAGGAATTTTCTATATATAAATATAAAAAAGTTCGACATAATATTCTCTAAAAATTAATAATGTTTTGTTGTAAAATTTTATTAAAATATTATAATTCTTGTATTGTATACTACTTTATTGCACGCTATATTTTTTCTAGGCATATTTATATTCACACATATAACTTAATTTACCCTCCATTTTTTTGGTGGTAGGTTACAAAATTATAGAACTTTAATTCTTGACAATCGTTTTTTAGCGATTTGTGAAGAATGCTTTCAACACTCCAGTTATTTTTTGGGCATTTTAAACTTAAATTGGTGAATAAAATTATCCAAGTTGTCTGGCAACATTTCCATTAGTTTTTTTTTCCTTTTGTAAATAATGTCTCTTTTGTACTGTATAAATGAGCATGGCGTTGTGTGTTATTGTTATATTTTTCGTTATTTTACTTTTCCATTTAGCAGTTTTATTGGGCATTTAAATATTCTGATCTCCTGTTCGGAATAAGGTTCCTTTTTCTACAAAATACAGTTTGAAACTACTTTTTTATTTTAGCAACAAACAAACAACAACCAAAAAAAAAACAACTGTATGGACTCTGTGAGGTGGTGTCAAGCCAAAAAGTATTCTCGTTAAAAATGTAGTAAGTAGTGAGTGAGTGTATTTAATAGCATAAAATTTGTATTTAGTACTAAATAACAAAAAGTAAAAGTAAAAAAAGTAAAGTATGGGCCTGTTCGAAAATGCATCACTGCACTGCATTTTTTTTATATATAAAGAGAAGTAAGTAACCTCGGTACAGTGCAATAACTTCCAAATGAAATAAGTCCCAATGGAAAAATGAAATAAATCCCAAAATTTTTTCCATGCAAATTGGGATTTATTTTATTATGAAATAACTCCCAATGCATTGGGAATTATTTCATTTGGGAGTTATCATTGGCACTTATTTCATCGTAGTTGGGACTTATTTAATTTTAATTGCAAACACTATTTTACCGTTGGAAGTTAGTTATTTCATTTCTCTTAAAATTGCATTTTAGTATGGTTTTGTAACGGTTCTTAAAACTCTCTTAAAGCAAGTAGTTGCAAATAGAGAGAATCTTTGCTATGCGAAGCCGGTGTTCTGTATACCATGGAGGAGAAAATCCTTCCGCCCGGCCGTAGGGAGAATACCGGCTTCGCATTGTACAAATTTCTTGTATTGCCGGCCTACGGCAATGGTATACAGAACACCGGCTTCGCACAGTACAGACTGTATTTTTTATGGTGAAATGTCATAATCTTTCTTTAATATATTTGGATTTATAATACCCACATGATCATGTTATACCTTAAATTAAATTATTATTATTATAATTGTGCAATAAAAAGTGTTCTGTAAAAGAAAACCAAAAAAATTGGAAGTTAATTCATTTTTGTTGGGACTTATTTCATTGGGAGTAAATTCATTTTTATTGGGATTTATTTTTACATTTTGAAAAAGTCCCAAAAAATTGGGACTTTCATTTTGCCTTTGGAAGTTATTTAATTTTTTCAGTTGGGCGTTATTTAATTTTTCATGGGACTTATTTCATTGGGACTTATTTTATTTGGGAGTTATTGCACTGTACCGTAACACTCAGGCAATTAATATGCCTTTATATAATTACGTTACTTTCTTTGGAAAGGGGATAGATTGAAGAAGTAAAGGTGGTGAAAGTAGAAGACAGCTTTATATCACAACTGTGCAATTGCGCATTATGTTTGTTTTAGTGCAGCATTACAGCGCCTCTGGTGGAAAGTAGGCGCAATATTAGTTATCATGGATAGATAGAAAACTAATAATTATCAGAAACTGATGTTGTTTGAGTGGCAGCGGCTGGGAATCGAACCCGGCCTACAAATAACAACTCATGCTTAATAATCAAATGCGCTAACCAATTAGGCTACAGCACCGTACTGATGCACAGTACGTTCGGAAAAGCAAAAGGTTGCATCACTGCAAATGCATTGTGGGCAAAATTTCAGTTTATGGGGGACACCCCTGGAAAAAAAAAAAAAAATGCCACGCCCCCTTAAATGACCCCAGGAGTGCGAAAATCATAATGAATAAGGGGGCTCACGCCCCCTATGGGCGTGGCAGTCGAAAAACGACCCGGCGCACCTACGTAGACAATATGGGTATCAAATGAAAGCTAATGTCTTCACGATTCCAAAAATAGCCGTAGTTGCCAGATCGGGCGATTTTTGTAGCCGATATGGCCATTTTGGCAAAATTTGGGGTGGGGGAAATTTTTTTTTTTTTTTTTTTTGCTTATATTTTGTTAAAAACAAACAAAAATGAGCATTTTAAATGAGGATAAGTACAAAATTAAGAAACGAGGAAAACTCTTGAAAGCTTCTGATTGATTAATGAAAATTTGTTATACTGGCTTCGCTTAGTAAAGTTTTTCTGCGTGACCGGCCTACGGCCGGGCTTAGGGGTTTTTAACTCCAGTATGTCTTAATTCTAGACGGCGGGGATCTCGAGTGCTCGGCCTCTGGCCGAGCTAAAAAGAAATAAACAAAAAAAGTCCTTCCCCCATTTTATAAAAATTAACATATCTTCCTCAAATTCTGGACGATCTGGCAACTACGGGTATTTTTGGAATCGTGAAGACATTTCCTTTCATTTGATACCAATATTGCCTAAGTAGGTGGCATGGGTCGTTTTTCACCCCCGCCCCTATTTAACAAAAATGGCCGTATCGGCTGCAAAAACCGCCCGATCTGGCAACTATGGCTATTTTTGGAATCGTGAAGACATTAGCTTTCATTTGATACCCATATTGTCTACGTAGGTGGGCCGGGTCGTTTTTCGACTGCCACGCCCATAGGGGGCGTGAGCCCCCTTTTTCATTATGATTTTCGTACTCCTGGGAACATTCTGAAGGGGATGGCATATTTAGATTTTTTCTCTAGGGGTGTCCCCCATAAACTGAAATTCAGCCCAATAAATGAGCATCGGCAGCAGCTAGTTTGCATCAGCATCGCAAACTAATGACATATGCGCATCAAATGCAGTGCAGTGATGCATTTCCGAACAGGCTCTATGTAAAACTATGCACATAAGTATGTAAAAAAGTACATAAGTATGTTTGTATGTACGTAAGTGAAGATTTTATTCGTTTTATCATAAAGATTTAAAGACAATTTGAATTCCTAACCGTTTAATTAAAAAAAATTTAAAAAATTATGACAATTTCGTCAAGGAACACTTCCATATTTGTTGGACAATGTGTTAATGTTAGAAAATTATTTTAAATCTTTTTATTCCATACTATCTTGGAAAATATGTACTAATATAAATACATTTATACAGATATGCCTACAAAATACAAAAATTATACTTTATAGGTACATATGTACATGTTTAATTTGTACCAACTGTTTAGAGTGGCATATTCACACAATTAATATCATCATACATACTTACATACATATGTGTCTAAAAATAAAGACGTCACCTACATTTAACGATTTACAAAAAACAAAAAAAAAAAAAAAAACATGTAAGAAAGTATGTATAATCGGTCAAGCCCGACCATATAATAACCTACACGCAGTATATGTATAAAACACTTTTAGAAATTGGCGTTATATGGGAGATATAACCTATTATTGTCCGATCATCAAAAAATTTAGTGCCATGATTATACATGCTAAACTTTATCTCGATATAAATACTTATAAAATAGTAGTAGTAGTTTTTATTCGACCTTTTCATGTGTAATAAATAAAAATGCTTTTATTTCAAGCTAGAGGCCAGTATTAAAAATAAATTTTATTTTATTTGCCGATATTTCGATGCTGTTTGAGTATAATCATCTGGGCTTGAACAATCATAATAAACCACATAGAAAAAACAACAATAAAAATACATGTAAACAATAATACGTAAACTTACAAATAAATAATAATTTATATGGACCACGGATAATTAATGTTTATTTCTCTTCATCGTCTGTTGTTCAACTAAACTTAAAAACTAAATATTACCTACACTCTTCCCCTTGTTGATTAAATGATTGTAGCTTTGGGAACAGTTCTCCACATCAATCTTAAAATTCATTTTTGTTGTTGGTATATTAATTATGTGTAGCATCCAGGGCTGCTAGATAAATTTCGGAAAAAATCTTCAAATTCCGATAAAAAAAAGAACAAAATCGTCAATTTGAATTTTAAAAATCGTCAAAGAAATGGGAAAAATAAAAAGTCACTATTTTTAATAGTATTTTGAAATTTTTATTTACACGAAAACATAAAATTTCATGTTTATATAGTATTTTGTACAATACATATCAAAATAACATAAATTTTAACTTTTTAAATAAAAAATCACAAAAAATATAATGTTAAACACAACTAATGTAATATTTTTATAATACCGCTTTCACACTCTTTAATTCTGACTCGTCAAGGCCAGTAATTTTGGTTGAGAAGGGGAAAGAGAGCAAAAGGGGTACAAACTTGATGGTACTAGTCAATTTACTTTTTTCGTTTTGTGTTTTCCTCTTTTGTTGATTTGCATTAGAAAGTACGAACATTGAATTGACGCGTGTAAATGAAATGACAAGTTCAAAGAGAATTGAACAAAAACTGGTCAGCTAAAACTGAAGAGTGTGAAACAAGATTTAAAGTATTTTGAAAATAAATATCTGAATTTAGCATATTTTATTAATTCAGGTTAAACTACAGTGTCAAAATAATTTAGTTTATTAAGTGTTAAATAACAATTTGAGTAAATTCATCCAAAGAATTCCGTATTTTTATTTATTTAAATTTATTTGGCTGAATATTCTTTCGACGTTTTGTTAAAATAGTAGAAGTTTCTGTAGAATTTTCCCATAAAAATTCAGAAATTGTTTCATCTAAAGTTCATGAAATTCAGGAATTAAAATTGCTTTTTATATTTACGAATAAAATAATATTATTTGGAATTATTATACCTACGGAAACTCAAAAATTGGCTTTAATTAAAAAAACATCACTATCATTTAGTTTTATTCTTGAAATACATATGTCATGTTAATTACTGAGAAAAATAGTTGTTGTCTCCAAAAAAGAGAGAAAAGACGGACAATTTTAATAATTCAGAAAATCGTCACTTTCATAGAAAAAATCGTCAAATCGTCACTTTGCTATTTTTGAAACAAAAAGTCGTCAAAATGACGATAAATCGTCAAATCTGGCAACTATTGTAGCATCTCTCACTATCGTCGTTTATAATTTTGTTCGCTCTCTAATACTAGTACTTTCCAGTGTTGTCAGATTAGGGGGTTTCCCTCTAGAGTTTTTTTTTCTATTTAGGGGCAGATTTAGGGGTTAATATTATTTAGGGGGAATTTTGGGGGTAAGCAAATTTTATTTAGGGGATTTTCGAATTTATAGTTTGGTATAGTACATAATTTAAAAACTGAGCATATCGAAGATATTGTAACGAAATGACGATTTAGAAAGTAATCTGGCAACTACAAACAATAAAACATTTTTCGATGCAAATTATTATGCTCATTAAAGAAAATTGTAAAACTTTTACTTTGTTCCCAAATAAAAAAGCGAAGTAAACTAGGATTATCTTTATTACTACTACCTTATTTCAATGCATCAGTTGAAAGAGCTTTCTATGTTTAATGCGGTAAAAAATAAACTGCGAAACAGAATGAACAGTTGAAAGTAATTTAAGGGTCAAGTACTCGTTAAACAATAAATGTCAAGATTTTATTCCAACACCCGAAATGCTCAAACTTTTCAAGAAGACTTTGCAACTCTTGAAATTTTTGGAGAAACCTGATTTTAATAAAACTAACCATCTAGATGTTTAAATGTACAAATATGTATAAATTGTATTCCTAATAGTTCACCTTACGTAAGTCCATATAAATGTAAGCGAAGAATAATTCAAATGTTTTTTAATAAGTAGTAGAGTATATTATATGTATAAGAATAATACATAGTACCTCAATTCAAATATAATAGAGATATGAATGATGAAACCAAATTACTACATAAACTTTTCTGCTTTAGGGGGTTTTAATAAAAGTGTAGAATCTAATGGGTTTCTAAATTTTTTTGGGGGGAAGAAAAAAAATTATCTGACAACACTGGTACTTTCTCAAAGTCTGGAAAATGTTTATTCTCAACACAGAGGGTTGTTAATGCTGTTTTTTGCGTAAATTTGCTTAAACGTTGTTTTTGATCTGATTTATGCCCTGCAATTATACTTTTCAATTTGTTTTTAGTTGTTCCAACATACACTTTCTTACACGTTTCATTTTTGTTACCTATACAGGGGATCTGATATATCACATTTGCTTTGTCCATATTTGGAATTTTGACTTTGGTTTTACTGAAAACTATTCCAAGATTTTGTTCAGTTTTGTGCGCTATTTTAATGTTTTCTTCATTAAACAATTTAGATTTTTCAAATCTTTCGGACATTTCAGGAACATATTTTAATGATTTATATAAATCATTAAAATAAAATAAAATTTATTTTCAATACTGGCCTCGAGCTTGAAATAAAAGCATTTTTATTTATTACTTTTAAAATATTTATGGAGGTTAAAGTGAATTACGGACAGGGTCTTATATGGGAGTTTCGACTAATTATGGACCGACCAATATAAAATTAGATGTCATTATTTCTGTATATAAGAAACTTATTTGTGTCGAATTTTATTTGATTACCAACATTTTTAAGGAATTTAGGATTGTTAAAGTGATATTCGGAAGTGGGCCTTATATGGGAGCTACGACTAATTATGGACCGATCTGCACAAAATTTGTGATGAAATTTGTTTACTTACATGAGTCGATCGGTATACTTTGAGGTGGGTGTTGAACCAATATTTCTGGGCGTTACAAATATCAGCACAAATCCAATCCCACTATGGTGGTGTAGGGTATAAAAAAAACACTTTCATTTGCTCATCACAAAAAAACATACATACTCGAATATGTATGTATGTATGTACTTTGAGCGTCAATATAAAGTATATACCTAATATTCTTTAAAAATGTTTTATTATACACCTAATTTGTTTTTACACGTGGTTACAGGAAAACACGTATAAAAGAAGACATTGATCGTATGCAAAATAGATGATTGGTTTCTTATCTCTAAAAGCTATTGAAATCAACAAGGATTTTTTAAGAACAACTATTCAGGTTTATAATATTAAATCACATATAAAGGGTGTCCCAACTAGAACGCAATTTTTAAATTTTAAATAAAACACAGATATTTTAAAAAAATTGTGAAACTTTATTATATTGTAAAGTAGACAGAATGAGGTTCTGTATGAAATAAGATATCGTGCAGATGGCCGCCGCTGGCACACACGCGATCTTTTAATGAAATTTTCAATGACCTTTTTGCATAAATGCTGCGGTATTTCATTAATGCAGCGTCCAATTTCCTCTTTTAAGGCTTGAGTCGTCGTCGACTTATTCGCGTAAACCATCGACTTTAAAAAACCCCAAAGAAAAAAATCTAAAGGTGTTAAATCACACGATAGAGGCGGCCAATTCTGGTCTCCAAAACGCGAAATAACACGATTGGAAAATGACTGATGCAGCAATTGAATTGTTTCTCTGGCTGTATAACATGTGGCGCCGCCTTGCACTCCACATTCATTTCTTCAATTCTAGGCAAGAAAAAACTGGTTATCATTGCACGATACCGAACACCATTGACTGTTTGCGCTTGACCTGCATCATTTTCATAAAAAAAGGTCCAATGATTCCTCCAGCCCAAAAACCACACCACACAGTGACACGTTGAGGATGCATTTGCTTCTCTTGAATCACCCGAGGATTTTCCTCACCCCAAATGCGACAATTCTGCCTATTGACGAAGCCATCAAGATGGAAATGGGCCTCGTCACTGAAGATGATTTTATCGGCAAAATCAGCATTTTCATGTTGTCTATCCAATACCTAATTACCGAACTCCCTTCGCTGTCCATGGTCAGCTGCCTTCAGTTCCTGAGTCAATAGAACTTTGTATGCATGAAGATGCAAATATTTCGTCAAAATTCGCTGCATAGTGGATTTGGAGACACCAATTTGCTGAGCTCGGTGTCGAATTGAGGCGGATGGAGTTTGAGCGACATCATCACGTACAGCTGCGACATTTTCGGTCGATCAACCTGGTCGAAGGCGCGTTGTTATCTTTACATCACTAACAAACCCAGTTTCGCAAATTTATCCATTAATCTCTTAACAGTTGACTCTTTTGGAGCATTATTGTGACCCCAAATTGATTGCAATTTGCGAACTGTAGCCGCAAAACTTTCACCATTTTGGTAAAACAATTTCACAATGAGAATGCGTAGTTCATTCGTGTAGCGCTCCATTTTTACTAACCTCGTACCTTCTACTAGCGCCAAATTTAAAAATTGCGTTCTAGTTGGGACACCCTTTATATTATGTATATTAAATACAATGTTTTACATCATTTTAATTTATCTGTACTTTTCCGTTATTGAATTCTATTTAACATGATTTGAAAATAAACAAATTTAAATTTTTTTACACGATTTTATTTAATTTAGCACGATTCAAACTCTTTTGAGCTTAAATTTTTTTGGTTAAAAAAATCCCTCTTAGTGCATACAATCAAATGAACTTGATACATTTTTATTACATTATTTTTACGATTAGAGCGCTTTTTTCTTTAATAACTATGCTTGTGTAAAAACACATTGTATTTACAATATACATACAAACATATGTATATCAAAATATGTACATAAATTTTAACTTTTTAAATACATAAGAAATCACAAAAAATATAATGTTAAACACAACTTGTGTAATATTTTTATAAAATCTTAGTCCGCTTTCACACTTTTCAATTCTGACGCGTCAAGGCAAGTATTTTTGGATGAGAAGGGAAAAGAGAACGGTACTAGTCAATTTTTTTATTTCCTTTTGTTTTTGTTTCATTCATTTTGATTTGCATTAAAAAAGTACGAAAATTGCATTGACGTGTGTAAATGAAATGGCAAGTTCAAAAGTCAGGTAAAACTGAAGAGTGTGAAACAAGATTTACAGTATTTTGAAAATAAACAACTGAATTTAGCATATTTTATTAATTCAGGTTAAATTACACTGTCAAAATGTCACCTACATAAGAAGGGTATATATAAGTTTGTCATTCCGTTTGTAATTTCCACAATATAATTTTCCGACCCTATAAAGTATATTTATTCTGGATCCTTATAGATAGCTGAGTCTATTAAGCCATGTCCGTCTGTCTGTCTGGATGTTGAAATCAATTTTCTGAAGTCCCCAGATATCTTCGGGATCCAAATCTTCAATAATTCTGTCAGACATGCTTGCGAAAAGTTTGCTATTTAAAATCAAAATCCGTCCATAAATAACGGAGATATGAGCAAAAATCCGAGACAACCTCTGAAAATGTCATCAAAAAAACTTAGTATTAATACATTGTTCATCAACGGATGGCGTTGATCACACAAAGTGTGATATAGATATTATTATAGATATTTTCTTCAAACTACTTGACGCTGTTATTTTGCAATTAAAAATAAAAATAATTAAGAAAACACTGTTATTACTTAGTTTTGTTTTTTTAATAATCCTTAATATTTATGATATTAAATGGGAAAAATAGTTGTCTCAAAAAAAGATAGCATTTGGTAACAAAAACATCAATAAAACAAACAAATGATAGAAAATTTTATTAATTCAGAAAATCGTCACTTTCAATGAAAAAATCGTCAAATCGTCACTTTGCTACTTTTAGTTTTTTTGTTCCATTTATCCTGTATTATTGTCTTTAGTTTAACCTTGTAATAAATATTACTTTACCTAATTATTTCGTCCTGATATTTGCACAGGTGCTCAATTGCATTGAGGTCTGGCGACTGCGGAGGATAATCTAATCTGTAAGCGTACTCGTACATTTCCGCTATTTTTACAGCATTTTTTTAAATTTTTTTATTTAATAACTATTAAATAAATAAATTTTGAAGAATTTTTGCTGTTTACACGAGTTTGAAGCATTTGAAGAGCAATTTTGAAGAAAATTTCAATCGTGTAAATCTAGCTTTAGATGTTAGGTTTGCTCTTACTTTTCTTACTATATGTATGTACTTTAGTTTTTGTAAGACGCTTTGGTCCATCCGTCCGTTCGTCTGGCTGGCTGGCTGTCCAAGTAAAGCTTGTGCGCAGAGTGCAGGTCGCAATTTTGAAGATATTTCGATAAAATTTAATATGTGATATTTTTTCGGCCCAAGGACGGATGGGATTGAAACTGGTGGAAATCGGTCCATTATTTCACCTGTTTGAATTATGTAAGTATCCAAACAAATTTCATCACAAATGAGTGGTAAATGAAGCCAAATCACATCTAAAAATTTTGTGTAGATCGGTCCATAATATCAATATCAACATAGCGAATTAAATTAGTTACTAAAACCGCAGAGGTGAATGATACTGTCATAGTCATGGGCGACTTTAACTTACCCTCTATTTTTTGGGAATTTTTACCAGACGGAATGTACTACGTTCAAACACATTGCCACGAAAACTTGAGAGAGTTTTTTAATATATTATATGACATAGGTCTTTTTCAAATTAACGGTATAATGAATGATTTTTCAAAAATTCTGGACTTAATATTTGTAAATGATAAAGATGACTGTTCTATTAAACGTTTTCCTCCACTAACAACACCTGAAGACCGGTATCATCCTACTATGAAAGTAGTTATGTTTATGCAACCTCGAAATATTCCGTCAAAGTCAGTCATTAGTGAAAAGGTTTTTTGTTTCAAACGAACTAACTACAACATGTTAAATGAACTTATTGGTAATACAAACTGGACTAACATTTTAACACTTCCCGCATATCTAACAACAAGTAAATACAAAATATTTGAAATTTTCTATAATAAACTTCATTATTTTATGAACTTATGTATTCCAAAACAAACATTTATTTCATTTTCTGGACCACCGTGGAATAACAGCTGGCTATTGCAAAGAATAAGAAAAATAAACTTTATAAAAAATTTAAGTGTTCGAGATCTTCTTCTGATTATTTGAACTACACTGTTAGCCGGGCTAAATATACACAATTAAATAATGTGTGTTACTCACACTATTTAATTAAAATAAAACATAACTTGAAACGTGATCCAAAGTCATTCTACAAATTCGTTAACACAAAGAAAAAGACAAGCGGTTACCCTGCTGTAATGTCGTATCAACAAAATGAATCTGATAATGTTAAAGTTATATGTAATATGTTTGCGGACTTTTTTTCGACCACCTACTCTAATAAAAATTACGATGATACAGTCAAGTACCCATATATATTAGATGAAAATCAATCCATATCCTTACCGTCTCTTGATGTTTCTACAGTCCTAAATGGCATTAAAAAGCTTAAGTTCTCATATAGTTCCGGTCCTGACAATATCCCCAGTAACATATTAATCAATTGCGCCAAAGTCTTAGCTCCTCCATTAACACTTCTGTTTAACACTTCTATTATTAATGGATACTTTCCATCAATCTGGAAGGAATCATATATTGTTCCATTATTTAAATCGGGCAGAAAATCTGATGTCGAAAATTATCGAGGTATCGCAAAACTAAGTATTATACCGAAACTTTTTGAAAAATTAATAACCGATCATTTACACTATCAAGTATCAAATTTAATATCTTCATTTCAACATGGTTTTCTCTACTACTACAAATCTCCTGCATCTAACAACAGTCATCAATCGCGGCTTTATTCAAAGGATGCAAACTGATGTTATATATACTGATTTCAGTAAAGCATTTGACAAAATAAATCATTTACTTCTCGTACGGAAACTGCAAAAATTGGGATTTACAGATCTTAGCGTACAGTGGATACAATCTTATCTGTCGAATAGAACACAAACCGTTCGTTTTAATAATACGTCTTCATATAAAATTAACGTTTGTTCTGGAGTACCACAAGGGAGTCACCTTGGGCCGCTGTTTTTCTCTCTTTTTATTAACGATTTACCTAAAGTAATTAAATTCTCTAATGTTTTAATGTATGCAGACGACGTAAAAATTTTCTTGGCCTATAACCAACCTTCTGATTACTTACGTCTCCAAACCGACTTGGATTCTTTTTATTAATGGTGCAAGCTTAACTTGATGGAACTTAACTTAAAGAAATGTAAAGTAATGCGCTTCGCAAGGCACAATCCTATTTCAACAAATTTTTTTCTGGGAAACTACCAAGTGGAAATGGTTCAAAATTTTCTAGACCTAGGCATTTTATTCGACCCTAAACTGAGCTTCGTTCCACATATTTCTACGATAATAAATAAAGCAAGATGTACTCTAGGTTTTATTAAACGATGGGCAAAATAATTTAATGATCCATATATTGCCAAAACTTTATTTACTTCACTTGTTCGACCGATACTGGAATACGGTTCAATAATATGGGACCCGATTTTCATTACTCACAGCAATACAATTGAATCTGTGCAAAAACAATTCCTGATATTTTGCTTACGTGGACTCCATTTCAACCCATTAAATTTACCATCATATACTGCTAGACTTGCTCTTATTAAGCTTCCTACATTAAAAAGTCGTAGAACTAGGCTGAATATATCATTTATCCTGAATGTTATTAATGGTGATATATGTATGCTCTGGTTTTCTAATCAACGATGTACAGATTTATTGATTTTTCGTTAAATGTTAATGTCATAAAAATATTAATAATTGTTTTCTTAAACTCATAATTATTTGTTACATGTATTTTATTCCTTTATGTTAAACTAGCTAAAACCCGGTGTGCTTCGCTACCCGTATTTTTTAAAATTAACTTTGTATGGGAGGTACCACGCCCACTTAAAATTTCCAAAAAGAAGTAGCCTATAGCTCCTTCCAGACATACAGAAATATACTGTGAAAATTTCAAGCAAATCGGTGATTTTTAAAATTAACTTTGTATGGGAGGTACCACGCCCACTTAAAATTTCCAAAAAAAAGTAGCCTATAGCTCCTTCCAGACATACAGAAATATACTGTGAAAATTTCAAGCAAATCGGTGATTTTTAAAATTAACTTTGTATGGGAGGTACCACGCCCACTTAAAATTTCCAAAAAAAAGTAGCCTATAGCTCCTTCCAGACATACAGAAATATACTGTGAAAATTTCAAGCAAATCAGTTCAGCCGTTTAGCCGTCTATAGACTTCAAACTAATAATAATAAACATAACGACACACATTCACTTTTATATATATAGATAATATTTTGTAAATTGTCTGTAAGGAATTCATTTCCATAGACAAATAAATATAAATAAATAAATAAATAAATAATAAGTCGTAGCTCCCATATGGTACATTTATATAATAAACAAGTTATAGAATTATAATTTCAAACAAAGAAAAATTAAAAGAATTGCCACTACTATTGGAAGACAGGGATTTTATTGCATAAGGATGATGACACTGTGTACAATAAATTAATTAAATTTGTATACGTATATTTTTTGTGAATTCAATTTTACTTAAATAACTATGTATATAAAATAGCAATATAGTTTTCTAATATAATATTATTTATATTAATATAATTAGGCTTTTCTTTTAATAATATTTGCTGTTTACTTTATTTTGAAGCTCACAGTACATACACATACCAACAATTAAATACATAAATACTTACATTTAAATAGTATGTATTAAATTTTATGTCATATCTAAACAAAAAGCCCCAACAAAATACTGCAAAATCAAAAATAAATGAATAAACTTGTGAAAAACACAAACATAATGTTTCCATTTTTATTCTAAAAAATTTTGTACGTCCCAGCAAACACGTAGAAAATCTTTAAATTGAGCATACGACACCTATAAAAATTTGTTTGTTGAATAAAATTAAAACTATATGTATGTATATTTTGTAGGAGAATCAAATATAAAAACAAGTAAAAAAGTATAGCAGGTCAAGCCCGACTATGTAATACACTACACCCAGTATATGAATAAAACAGTTTTTCAGAAATAGACGCTCCAAAAATTTAGTGCCATGACTTCTGTGTATATCAATTTTATGTATGTATGGACGTTTGACTAATTATGGACCAACCATTATAAAAGTAGGTGTCCTTATTTCTGTATATATGAAACTTATTTCTGTTGAATTTTATTAGGATACCAAAATTTTTAGGATATTTATGGTCGTTAAAGTGATTTTCGGAAGTGAAACTTATATGGAAGCTACGACTAAATTTTGACCGATCACCATAAAATTGTACCATATTATTAGTGTATATATGAAACATATTTGTGTTGAATATTATTTGGATGCCTACATTTTTTAGAGTCGTGCTTCACTTTAAAGAGATTTTCGGAAGTGGGCCTTATTATCAATTATGGACCAATCTGCACAAAATTTGTAGATATGATTTGGCTTCATTTACCACTTATTTGTGGTGAAATTTGTGTGGATACCTGTATAATTCAAACATTTATGATAGTTAAACCCCTATTTCGGGAGGACATTTGTATGGGAGCCAAGTGAAATAATGGACCGATTTCCACCAGTTTCAACCCCATCCGTCCTTGGGCCGAAAAATATCATGTAGCAAATTTTATCGAAATATCTTTAAAATTGCGACATTTACTCTGCACACAAACTTTACATGGACAGCCAGCCAGACGGATGGACGGACATCGTTAAATCGACTCAGGGAGTGATTCTAAGTCGATCGGTATACTTTAAGGTGAGTGTTGCACCAATATTTATGGGCGTTACAAACATCAGCACTAATACAATATACCCCACTATGGTGGTGTACGGTATAAAAATAAAGAAATGCATACATTTATAACAAAGTAACAGCACGAGACCAAATGAAAATATTTAACGAAAATACATTTATACATAAATGAGTACGTTCTTAATTAAAAAAAAAAAAAACGAAAAAATACAAGACGACAAAACTACATTCTTGCAAATAAGAAGCATTTAGAATAAATAAAACATGAAGATTTTCTAGATAAATATTTAAAATAAAACATTTAATATTTCATTTGCATATACAACAACCTGTGAATACTCTAAAGCTGAAGTTGTTTTAAATGTTCATAGATTAGTTTCATATGATTGGTTCCTTAGCGATTGGTTTCTAGTTCTAACACTTTATATAGGTACGTTCTACGTATAGTTCTAACACTTTATAGTGTGGTGATACTACTATACATATTAATACTTTGAATTTTATTTGGATTTGAATTTTTAAATAAACCCATCCACAATAGGAAAGGATTCTGTTCCATTCTGCAAAAAGTCGCTAAACTAACCAAGGTAAATTTGATTTAGATTGAGTTATTATTACCAAGATCCAGTTCAATAACTTTAAAGAAGAGGGATTAACCAAGCCATACTTAATTGCTGTAGTTTCCCTAAATAGAGACCATTTTTCAGCTATTGCTTTCGATGTAACTAAAGGTACGGTCACTCTTGGCAAATATTTGCCGAAGTAGACATAGGGGAGAGGAGGGCACCTTTGAACACTTTTTGCTTTCAAGCCACATAAAAATTTATATTTTTGAATTATTGACTTTTACATAATTTAACTAATATGTATGGAAATTAATTTTAGTTTTAAGTCTACAAGTAACTTATTTTTAGTTCGATTTATATATTTTTTTATTTTTTTAATGGATAAAGTCATTGTGTTCAAATATGCCCCCCCATACGGGGCAGCTTTGAACTAGGCTGGGGCAGCTTTGAACGGAAATTTTTTCTTGTAGCGCTTATTTATATATATATTAAATTCGATTTATTTATTAAGAAATACATAAACATTAACAATTAAAAAATAAAAAAAAATTCAGATCAAAAATAAGTTTTATATTATTAAGACGGAAAAGTCCTTGCGATTTCAGGTGACATTACATTTTCCTTTAAAGCATCATGATCAGCATTGGATTCGTCATTTTCAGAAAATAAGAGAGAATCAACAATGTTTGGTACTTCGGTTGCTAAATTAACATGTTCAAAGGCAACCCAACTCCAGTTTGGTTGCTATACTTAATCGACCCATAAGACTCTTGGTTCAGTATGGTGTTTCCTAGGATTGTGTTTGTTGATAACTCTAGGATGAAGGTCGTCCAAACTTTGATATTCTAAGTATGATCGTCATATACATTTTGTAAAATAGAAAAGCTTGTTTGGTAATTTTTCCGAAATCTGACACTGTTAGTAAATTAAACATAGAGAGGACATTGAACAAGTTCTCTCCAGATGCAATAATTAAAGCACTTTCATGTTACGGTATTAACTGCTAAAAATGTTATTGGGTTACTTTGATCCCAGCGGATCAAAGTTTTGAGTTCATTTAGTATTATCCTCTTAAATGGTTAAGATGTTGATCATTTGAAATCAAGATTTGAATCCAGTGTTTGCCATTACTAACAGTCTCCATTGCACTCTTCACAAGAGACAGGAAAAAGATGAACCATGTACATCTTTCACTACGAACCAACGGAAAGCTTACATTTTACGAAGAAGTATGGGATATATGAACGATTGAGAAGGGATGGAGGATAAAGCCATGCACGTATCAATTTCATTTCATAGTTTCAGAAAACTCATCTCTTAAAGAGATGACAGTGTTATTTAACATAAAAATCATTTGGCTTTAGGGACAAAGTGGAATTCGTGATTATACCTATTATCTCTTTTGAATTTAGTCTTTGGTTGGATCAAATGTCTGCAGTATGACCAGATAACTGTGGGCACATCTGAAAATGGGGCGTACTACCTCATTGCTTGTGACGACTAGAAAACAAGGTACATATGTATATCAGATGGTATCTGTCAGAACTGAATTAATTTTTGCTACGAAAATGAGTGCTAAAGAAGAACATGGAACACTCTGATAAGGAAATAAATGATTGTTTAAACTGACCTGTTAGACATTGCATTGGACTACAATAAGTCTAAATGTGTAGGATTTTACACTTACAACTTCCCTAATCTAAGTAATTTTTTCTTAGGAGTTGATATTTTCCCCCTGGCCCACGATTTTTTTTTTTTTTTTTTTTTTTTTTAAAGAGAAGTAACACTCAGGCAATTAATATGCCTGTATATAATTGCGTTACTTTCTTTGAAAAGGGGATAGTTGAAGAAGTAAAGGTGGTGAAAGAAGAAAGCTTTTTTATATCACAACTCTGTAATTGCGCATTATGTTTGTTTTTAGTGCAGAATTGCAGCGCCTCTGGTGGTGTGTAGGCGCATTAATGTTAAAGCTTGATTTTGTAGCCTTTATTTATTTATTTTACTTCGGTGGCGTTTGAATGCTATACCACGATGTCGAACGATAACGTTCGCTTAGATTGATTGAGTAAAAAAAAAAAAACAGATACGATAAAAAGTTTGTGTCTTAAGTCTTATCTTATCGTTATCGTTCGACATCGTAAGCCAGGGGGTTTATGAATATTTCTTTGTCAAACATTTGATTATTCCCAAGTAATGATAACATATATCGCTTGATTAATGTCACAAACACTAAGAAAAGTATATAGAAAGCAAGGAAAATACTAAGAAAATTTAAAATTTATCGACATTTAAATTATTTAATTTAGATTATTAAACCCACATTTATTAGGCTTAAGGAAAGTTTTTTGAGAAATGAGAAAAGAAAACCGCATCCAAACAAAGATGTTTTATTGATATTTTTGATATTATAAATATAATACCTTGTTGGGAGTGGACAATTGGTACAAACGAATACAACTTAACTATTCTTTTAAGACAACTTATTTCTATCTGGACGAACTCTTTCATTCAGTTTCCATTTTCGTTTATATCTTCCTATTTAATGGCACATTTGGCTATTTTAAGAACATCAATAAGAAAACAACTGCTGTGACGCGTTCTTTTTATATTACAATTTAAAATAAATACTAAATTAAAAGAATTTAAATAAATAAATAAAAATACGTCATTTTAACTTAATATTTAATATGTTTTTATAGTCCATGTGTAGGGTACTTATGTATGTATGTAAAGAAATAAGACACATTGGTTCTGCGCATTAATCAGCATTCAACACTAGAGTGATTTTTTAAAATTTATTTTTTTGGCAACGATTGTCATGTTTTTTAACACAAAATAAATTGAAGATAACTATTTTTTATTTATTTCAAAAAAACAAAAAACAAGAATTTCGTTTTTGTAATCATGTTATTCGCAACGTATGTATTAGAAAACAAAATATTTACATGTGTAAGAAAATTTAGCTAAATTGACAACACTGTTGTAAATAGAAACAAGTGCATGGATGAGCTCTTATTAATGATTTGCAATTATATGTATGTATGTATGTATGTAAGTTTATTATTTTATTATATATATTTACTTGTTGACTTTAATGCATAAATTATTTATTTATTTATTTATTAAAATTGATTGTCATCGTGTTTTTTACTTATATATGTAATATTATGTACATACATACATATGTACATGCATATGTATTTCCTATTCTAATTTTAACTACGTGGGTTAAGGCAAAATATTTGTGCATTTTTTACGAGATTTTATTCTTAAATTTGTTTTGTTGTTTTTTCATTAGTTTAAAAAAAAGAAAAATGTTTTAAAATTTGTTAAAATGACAACAATAAAAAGGAAATTGGATTTGCAGGTTATAACGAAAAAATAATGAGCTACGTAGTAAGTAACAATCAAAATTTGAAAATGGAATTTTTATTTTTCAAAATAGTCTTCATTGAATGTGTGTGAATTAAATATGTAAATTCGAATTAAACTAACATAGACAAAAACCACATTTTTTGATATGTATTGATAATGTTAAATTTAAAAGAGTACTGTCAAGCACTTAACAGTAATATTGCTTAAATTTTTTAAAAAATAAACTTTTCGGATTAAATTCTCTAAAAAAATTTGGACAATTATGGAATTGCACACGTAACCTACAGTATAGAGAGGGTAATTCAAAGGGTCCTTAATGATATTACATTAGTCAAATTTCTGAAATAATTTTGCAATTTGAATGATGGTTGGAAGCACGCCTCTATTTCATGTCTAGACTAAACGAGATGATAGAATCTGTAATAATATCGAAATATATAACAAGATAATAATGTTGTTAAGATCGTAAAACAGGGTGGCAGAAAAGTTATGCTGTGGAGGTATATGGCTGCATCTGGAGTGGAAAATATTATCTTTATAGATGATAAAATTAAAAAAAAAACTCTTATTTTAATATTCTGAAAGAAAATTTAGATGGAAAAATCTTGTTCCAACAAGATAATGACCCAAAACATTCGTCATATCTTGTGCAGAAATGGCCTATCAACAATTGCAAAAGCTAAAAACACCAGTTTAACTAGGTTGGTTCCAGAATGGGGATCGTCGAAATAATAACGCATTGTATGCTACACTAATTTCTATAATAAATGAAGAAAGAGTGCTCTCTAAATCGAACAACCGTGCTACTAGTTTTCATCTATCTTTAATTGTTCAACTTTCATTATTAAATTTTCCTTTTTCAACTTTCAATTTCGTTTTTCGCATTTCGTTTTCGCATCTCGAAGTTTCACAAATAAGGGTAGTGAACAACCTGATCTCTTGAGAAACGAAGATCGCCTCATCTCATTAATATCCAAAACGGAATCAAATATATTTAAATAGTTTTATGATGCGAGCAACAAGTTAAATCAACCACAATTTTTGCTGCAGTGTGACTATGTTGATTCCGGAACGGATATCATGGGAATAGTTTGACTAGGTTGGTTCCAGAATGGGGATCGTGGAAATAATAACGCATTGTGTGCTACACTGATTTCTGTAATGGCTAAAGAAGGCCACAAACATGCTGCAAGTGTATAATTTTGTAGTCAGATTAAACTATTGTATTCCTAAAGAGCCTTCGCCGTTTAAACTGTTAAATACAGAATACCGGTTAATAATTTAAGCCATCAACAAATACAGAATTCCAAAAATGACTTTAAATGTTTTCTCATAAAGTTAAGCGAATGACCTAGTTAGATCCCTCATTATTAGGAACAGATTTTGTTCAAATAATCTATCGGAAGCATTTAATACTTCACCTAACTTTTCATTCAAATGACTTAGTTGGGTTATAAATAAATTATTCAAATTATCTTATAAAATGTCCCTCATTACTAAAAAATATGGCTGTTTTCATAAACGCAGTATGCAATGCAACAATTCATTGCATAGAGTTCATAATAGCATTTAGAATGCTAAATGATTGGTCTAGATATTTTTACGGATTAACAATAACTGTCAAAGACAGTATCTGATGAAGAGAGGATAAATGTTAGTGATCAAGGTGTATGTTTACACATGCAAATTTAAGTTTAAGTACCTGTTTGGATTCAAAACAGTTTAAACTGTAATCTATCAATTTTATGACCTATTTATAGGAAGTAATAAAGTGAGACCGATACAATTTTATTTGGCAACAAACTCAGATGTCACATCAAAATTGTTTCTCTACACCGAGCAATAGAATAAAAATAAATATTTGCTATTTTAAGTAATCCCAAGAAGACAATTATTGAGTACCATGGTGTAATGTAGGGTATAAGCAAAATTAAATTATATCACGGTCAAATTTTATTGAGAGAGAAAGTGATCTCGTATGAATAAGAGATCATATTGTAAAGATACCCAATAAAACTTTAGAAATATAAAAAACTAAAAGGTTAATGGTAAATTTAACATTGGCTTGCAGAAACTCAACAGAAATTTTCAAAATTATATTTGGCTAAAAAGTGTATATTTTCAAATTCGTTTACGATCTTCCCTGAAACATGAATTCTTTCGATAAATGATGATGATACAAACTGAAATCACCCATATTTAAATCTATTAATTGTTTAATGAGAATCCGAAATACAAAGTAAAATAAAAAAAAAAAAAAAAACACAAAATTTTAGTGAGAAAATTTAAAGAAAAAAAAAAAAATAGATTTCCTTCTGACATTTTTATAGATATTTTGTTTTTGTCTGAAAGATAAAAATATTTCGAAAGAAAAGTTGGTGGCAAATAGTCTGATTGTGTTATTCAAACGAAACGGTTGTTAAATAAGAAAAATAAAACTTTTCAAAACTGCTGGTATTCAAAGTACACAAAAGTAAAAAACATAATTCATAGAAAGTCCAGTATTTTTTAAAAAAAGTAAAAATTTTAAAAAAATTGTATAATAAATATTTAAAACATAAAAGGTGTGTAAATTAAGTGTAAATTAAAACAAAAGCTTATTGATATACATATATACATACATATATAAAAAAAATATTGAATTCTTTGTTCGGGTAGGAAAAAAAAACATTTATTATATAAGAACAGGAAAAAACATGATTAACAAATGTGACTGATCAATGTCATTTTATTGAAAGAAAATTAACATACAAACATTATATATAAAACAATGTTACCTTCAATTTATTTAGTGAAAACTCAAAATTTTAAGTTTTATAAAAATAATCTAACAGAATTAAATACAATACATATTTAAAGAAAAAAAATGCAGTCTTTAAAAATATTGTCAAACATATTTAAAAGAAAAATATTGAACGAAAACAGCAACAATTCTAATGTTTTAGAAGGCCACAAGCAATTTAATTGATCGAGCACACGAAAAAACAATAAAACTAAAAAATATGTAGAATAAATACGAATAAAAATCAACACTTTTTCAAAACTATTCTAAATGGCGTAAGGTGGTTTTCTATCTCTCCTAACTCTCTGTATCACTCTCTCTCTCTCTTCTCTTTTTTATTTCTATATTTATATTATAAAAATATCATGTTTTTTATTTTCTTTGGCTGATTGAAATCTTTTGTTTACAGCAAAAACATGAAAAATTCCTAATTTAATATAAATTTAATAAATAAATACACTCTACATTCTACTTTTCACACTCACTCCTTCACTCTTTTTTCTTGTTATAATCCAAATATTTTGGAAATATTGTCTTGTTTTTTCATTATTTGCTGGTGTTCTGAATCTGAAATTGTTGCCCCATAAACACGTACAAACATACACAGTCATTTAAATAAAAATAAAACCACCTACGCAAAGATTTGAAATTTTTTAAATGTAAACTTATGAACGAAAAGATATCATACAATTTTTAAGTACATACATACATATATAAATTAAAACAAAAACAAAAAACAATTTGAAAGTAGTTTTGCGCTGAAAGTAAAAGTATTTTTTATTATTTTATTAACAATAATTATTTTATTTTGTTTAAAGATTCAATATGGAAAAATCGAATCGACCCCAACGCAATCGTCGTCACAGTAGGTTGGTTGATATGATGATTTATATTGAAAATATGTTTTCTTGTTTTTATGTTAATATTATGTATAACGTTTGAAATAAATTGCTTAATGCTTTTTTAACAAAGTGACGCATGATGTTTGACATTCAATAATTTCAATAAATTATTATATTTTATTGTGTTTTTTAATTAACTGTGTGCAATATTAATAATTTCCTTACTTTACACATTAATATTTTTTTTGTTTTTGTAGCATAGTATTGGGGGACTATTTTGTTGAAAGTTGTATTGCATAATGTTGGGAGTTTTAGTATATTTTAAGAGATTTCTTATACCTCCCAAAGTTTAAGATATTTGTTATATTTCCCAGAAAGCCTTTTAACTAAAAAGTCTTTATAAATGCTATTTGCTATTGATATGTAACAACATGTTTCAACAAATTATTAGGTATTGTCATTAACTACTCCCTAGGAATAAATCTATTTAATGCTAAATTTACTGGAAGTATGTTAAGATATTATTAAAGGCTTTGCAACCAGTTACATATACTTAAGGAGTCCATATTTTACAGGTGTCGTATACTGAACATGGGTAATTCCAGTTCGTAATATACATAAATCACATGTCATTCTAACAGAGCCAGATTTGTAAATATCTATCAGGAATTGAAGTGTCTTAATCTCCTGTTAGTCGTATATAGTTTCTAATTAGTTTCAATAACTCGTTTATCGCATACTGTTCCGTTTGTGTTAGTTCTTCCGAGACTCATGTCTGACAAGTCTCTTCATCCAATGTGCGAATAATATTTCTTTATGCTGGTCCACTTTGGTTTCTGAACTTTAGAATATCCAGATGCTATTCTGTGTTATATAGGAGTTTTCCTAGTCGGTAAAAGTTGTTTTACAAATCATAGTTTGTTTCCACTTAATGAACAATTGTTGCGTCTTCCGACTGTGTAGAAAGCTAACTCTACTTCGTGATGGTTGGAGGCATTCTAGCCGGTTTAACTGGAGAACTTGACCAGTTACGTGTTTGTATTTGACATAAAAAAGGAAATAAAGAAGTATTTTGAAAGTTCCAAAAAATCGTACCTAGTTAAAGGCTCCAAAAAGTCGTATGACTTTTCAAAGAATTACTTTACTTTTGAAGCTTAAAGTGGTTACAAATTCAATAAAAAGATTTTTATTCCATACAGTAAATTTCTATAAACAGTACCTTGTTAAATTGCTTTTAAATACCATTTGCGCAACATTTAACCTACATATTTCAAGCATGTTTATTTTTATTTATGTACTCGTATATTATATACTTAAATTCAGCATTAATAACTATTTATTTCAATTAACTTTCAGACGCGCTTGGCCACCAGAAGATGATCTACATTATCCCCGTCCCGCCAAACGTTTGTTTACACCTGAAATCAAGCGTATGCTTAAAGAATGGCTAGTACGACGACGTGAAAACCCCTATCCCAGTCGGGAGGAGAAAAAACGTCTGGCCATCGAGACCGGTCTAACCTATACACAAATCTGCAATTGGTTTGCCAATTGGCGGCGGAAACTCAAAAATTCCGAAAGAGAAAAATCAAAAAAATCCTGGGGTCATTTAATCAAACACTACAATAACAATGCCAAAGGAAATGTAGAACAATTTAGTATATCATCGGAAGACAGTATATGGGAGGAGGAGGAACAGCAAAGACGAATGAAAATTAATGAACGGGCACTAAAAGGCGAAGATTACGATGACGATGATGATGACGAGGATTCTTCGTTATGTGATATAGAAGGCTCAAATGAATCAACCGATGTGGAACGTAATGGCAGTTGTGCCAGTGGAGAAACTCAAATAATGAATACAAACTATCAACAAAATTATTACATGGATACCAGGACAATGAATAAAGATCCGGCAGAGTTATTTATAGGCAGACAAGTGGATGTTCTGACAACCACAGCTACGTGTCAGGTAATGGGTGGTGGTAGTAGCAGTGATAGTGCCACAAAAACAAAGTACAAACAAAAAATGATGGAGAAATATTTAAGAGATACTACTAATGATTCCATACAAACAAATAATAATCTCAATATACAGCCTCTAGGACAACAGCACCAGCAAATGCCAACGACATATGTGAACGGCAACAATACAACGATTATTAAATCAGGAGCAGAACTATCCAAATGGCTGGAAAGTGCCGCCAAATTTACGCCCAATAAAAACAATTACTACATAGAATGGAACAGTAAAAGGTAAAAACCAATTTATATTTAATAAATCTTATAATCATTTTCCCTTGAACTTTTTTTAGAAACAAGCTTGAGAAAAAACCCATTCTCACCAAAACATATCTACCAGCTACAAACTCTGGTAATCTTCAGACGTCCAACACAACGGTAACAATGTTACCCCTAATATATTCCACCACACCCTTAGTACAAAGAGAGAATTCTCAGGATCATCAGCTCCACCACGTAACTACTATTCACCATCAGCATATTTATGATGTTATACATCATAAGGATGAATTGGATGCTGCAGAGGCTTTGGCCAATTTGGCCTTTAATTGTCGTCAGAAAATGTTAGACTCTGCCGCGAATGGTAGAAACACTCTTTCATGGCCCTTAAATGCAATAAGTTCGTGAATTTTAAGACAGAAATAACGCATTTAGTTTTAAATGGTATAGAAACGTGAAAGATTCTATAAGACAAAAGCATTCCAGCACGAAATTTTATTGATTTAAAGTGCGGAAGAAAATATACATAAACATAACTACATACATATGCACATAAAAACTTAGTTTAATAGAACACTAAAACGAATGTTTACTATTAAAGATAATAAAATTAAAAAAAAAATAGAAAGACAAATTATGTACAAACAATTTAAATGATTTATTTTTAAGGACTATCTATAGGACAATAATGACATTTCTAAATAAATATTGGTGAGTTTTTCCATATACAGTGGTGGCCATATCAGACAATTTGCAATTTTTAATGTTTCTTTTGCAATATTATAGGTAATTTGCCACAATAATTTTCTGTTTTATATCTTACGCTGTTAATTCCTCAGTTATTACTCTCCAATATCAAATTATTTTGTCAAAGATTATTAAAACATTTTAAATTTTGTTTCAATGTTAGTTTTATAATTATATATTTTTAAATTGTTCTCCAAATATATTGTAGGTAAGTATTAAAAAAGTGTTGTAATGCAAAATTGTAAAGTATGGGTATGGGCAAAGCACCAACTTATTCCGAAGAAGAAAGAAAACTAATTAATAACCTAAAAAATTTCTAAAAAAATTTCTAGGAAAAGTATACAACACCATAAATCATTTAAATACATATGGAATAGCTACAAATATTGCTAGAGCTCCCAAATAGCGAAAAACAAACAAAAGAGAAGATTAAATTATTCAAAGAAACTCTCAAGCTAATCAATTTAAAACTTCTAGGCAAATACATACATCATTATCACATGGAATTGAAGTTTCATCTAAAACAATAAGATGATGGCTTAATGAAGTTTCTCTTCGTGGCTGCATCGCGCAACGCAAACCTTTTGTTTCGAAAAAAAGTGATCTTTTAAAAATAAAGGATTTTAAAAAATAACAACAGAAAATATTTGCTTCAATTGGTAACAAATAACAAGCGTGCTGACTAACCTCAGGTTCACCAGTGTATATCATTTCTTTTTCATTGAAGTATAAACAAACATTAATTACGAAGTATCGATCTTATATTTTTTCCAAAAATGTTTTCCAATATATAATATAAAAAGTTTCTGTGGAATTTTGACAAAACAACCAATGTCGAAAAACTGAATTTTACAGGAGGACCAAAAAACACTTTTATAGGGTCACAGAATCGTCCCAGAACATATCTAAGCAAATGTAACCTATTTTTATGGTGGAGAATTTAAATACCTTTATTTTACAATTTTCATCTTTCTTCCAGATACAACTGTTGCCGAGAAAATGTCCAAAAACCGAGATGTGTTGTTTTGTCAAAATAATTTTTGATCGAAAAATCAACCCTTCTCTAGATGAACTCTTTTTTCATACTGAAAAGTAATAAATATTTCGCAACCTTTGTCGGGACTAGGGCTTTTATTAAAATGAAATAAGAAAAATTCAGTGACATATGTTGTTTTCTTAAATAGAATTCAGTTTATTTTAAACGAATATTATGAAAAGTTATGCTTTCTATTAGACTAATTACATGTATTTTTAAGTATTAAAAAGAAAAGTTGAAATTAATTGAATTAAAAATACAAATACGAAATAGCTAATACATTATAATATATTCTAGTTCACATTTATATTAAATTGCTTTAATTTTTATTATTCAGAAAAATTAAAGAATAATTCAGTCTACAGCTAATCATATTCGACAATATCCTAATCATCTTCCAATTGTACTTCAGCTTCAACGTGAAAGTTATTGTAAAAATTATGAAACTCTGCATTTATAAATGGCAGAACGGACTGTAAATCACGTTTTTTATTAGAAGATATTGGCAAAAGATCAGAATAACATTTATTAAATTCGAAATTTGTTATGTTTGTTCCGTCGTCGCTGTGTTATGTCTAGTTTCTTTAAGTCCTCTTCCGCCTGTAAAGATAGCTTGTACTGTAAAATTACATACTTAGATTTCTCATATCGCATACAATGTATTAGCTTCTATTCAAATTTGTCACCTTTACAAAACAACAAATAAAAAGTATACTAAAAATATACAAACATAAGTAGTGTTACATGTACCTAATGTATGTATTAGTATTTCTCCACGTGTATTTGTTCTTTAATATATGTACTACCAAAGTCAAAGTATTGATCTTGTTCCATCTAGATTGCATTGTATTTGTGATTTGTAGTTGCTATTAAAGTAGCCCAGTCATATGGGTGATGCATCGAATGCACAGATTTGTTCTTCTTTTTTTTTATTTGGGAATAAACCGTGTCACATTCCATATGCGTGTGTCCAACAACCAGAAACTTGTAATCAATTAATTCTATAGTATGATGATCTTCTAAATATCGACAGTTGAACAAAGGTGTAATTCCTTCGATAAACACGGCACCCTCTGGAAAAGTCGGAAATTCTAAAATCATTGAAAATTCCATACAAATTGACAAACTTTTTGGAACCGCGACGTAGGTACCTTCAAAAATGCTGATAATTGCCGTAATCTTGTAAATCTATAATTCTTGTAGTCAATGTATTCACTTGCGAGAGAGTCACTGCTCCTCCAAAACTTTGGAACCTTTGTTTTTTTTTTTTTTGGTCTTCTTCTGTAAATTATTTTTGTTTTTCTATATTAGGAAACAACATATTTTCATTAAAAACGTCTTAATTTGTTACACATGCACACAACAAAAGCACTTGATTTGATATAGGTTCCTCTTATTTCATTAATTCCCACTACACTAAAGCACTCATGTTAACATAGGTTGTTTTGTCACAATGAATGCTAATGATCAAATGGCTATTAAAAGAACTTAACTTTAGAAGGGAACGTGTTATTTTCGTTTATGAATTTGATAAAAGAACATGAGTGCAAATAGGTTGTTTTGTCAAAATAATTTTAGTAAATTATTGGAAACCCATATTAAAATAGGTTCTTTTGTAAAAATTACGTTATGATATTTCTATTTGTTCCCTGCAGCGTATTTCGATATATGTTCTTTTGTCAAAAGCAGATTGTAAAAATTGCGAGATAGGTTGATTTGGGGGCTTCTATATCTTCCGACCTACACTATCTAGAAACACGCTGAAAAGACAGAAAGATGCGCTTTTAAAACTTATACATATGGTTTAAAAAGTGGAAAATTGTCCGATCTCGAGTTAGGTTCTTTTGTCAAAACTCCACAGGTTTTATTTCTGTGATAAAAACTAATTCCTACTACATATAATTTAAATAAATAAAATGCAAATAACAGCGATACGGAATAGAAGAAAATTAAGACCCGTACGCCACCGAATACAAACAAATAATTAAAGATTTTATATAACTATAGAAAACATGGATTAAATATATTTAATTAGCTTTGATTATGATGATTTCTTACAAAAGAATATTAGTTTGCCTATTTCTCTACCGTCGTGTCGGTAGAGTAGTGATCGATGTATGATTTTATGACACGACACGCTCCTACTTGGGTTTTGTAAGCAATACAAAATAATAATGTTATATAGAAAGGATATTTATTTTAAACATACAAAATAAGACTAAAAATGTATAACGAAATGGTATTATATTGTATTTCAAAACGGAACACTATCGATTTTACTAATTACATTCCACTAATAATTGTTTATGGTAAAAAACAATGAAAAGTTTATATAAAATAGTATAAACATGGAAATATTGCAAATCTACTCACCTTAATTGTAAATTACACCTCGTTTTTTATGGTTGATTGCAAATGCTGGAAATAGCCGTTAAACGAACATAATTTTCCCGCACTTATGTATAAAAAATAAGGACACAACAAATATGTAGATCTTCACCTCGTAACGAAACGATCCGACATATTAAACCGTATTAATCGGACGAACATTAAAACAACGAAATTCGAAAATGAAAATAACGCTACCGAAATAAAACTACGGTAATTCCGTAATCACTAAAACGCGTTCACTTTAATATTAGTGTAACGATTTGACGTAAGCCATTTAATTAGAGTAACCGATACCTAGAACAGCTACAAAAATAACTGAAAATATAGCAATGCTTTTTTATATGAGCTGCACATATTTACTGTACATTTAAATTAGAAACACAGCAATTATATAGCAAAAATTTATTAATCTAATGTTAAATAAACTAACCTTATTTATAAAACACTCCTCGTTTTTGATAGCAATTAACGCTTACGCGAACATAATTTAGTAGCACTAACAGAAAATAACGACATTATTAAATTTAAACTACCGACAAGATACATATGATAAAAAACCATTAATATTAGCTTATAATCGCCAAATACCGTTCTCGAAATAACAAGACTTCGAATTACTACTGTTAAAACTAAACACGAAAATATCGAGATTGAATTAACTCTTCCGTAGACTACCATTTAGATGGCAATTGCATCTTCAATCTGTAACGAACCGATCTTATATTTGTCAACGGGAAAAACTTTCAAAACACGGAAATTAGATAAAGAACTTATCGAAATAAAATTAACGATAAATAGCGATAACGATACTAAAACGCTTAATTAGAGCAACCGATACTAAAAACAGCTACGAAAATATCGCAAAGCTTGCAAATGCACATTAAAAATTGACTAAAAAACACTGCAATGAAAAAATAAAAAATATACTATTAATATCTGCTGTAATTTAATACAAATAATTAAAATATAAACAATTTAAATTAAAATTTCTATGAATAAATCGATTTTGTCCACAAAATGGAAGACTTTTTTCTCAAAAAATGTAGTATTTACCGAGATATGTATAAACGATTTAAGTTTTGGTGAAATTTTCTATGAAAAAATCGATTTCGGGCAGAAATATATACATATTAAGTTCTGAAACAAATTTCTATGAATAAATCGATTTTGTATTCAAAATAGAAGTTATGACAGATAGATGGACTTTTCTATGAAAAAATAGATTTAATCTCCAATGATGTTTTAAAAATAAAGGATTTTAAAAATTAACAACAGAAAAGATTTGCATCAATGGTAACAAATAAAAAAGCGTGCTAACTAACCTCAGGTTCACCACTGTATATCATTTCTTTTTCATTGAAGTATTAACAAACATTAATTACGAAGTATCGATCTTATATTTTTTCCAACAATGTTTTCCAATATATAATATAAAAAGTTTTATTTCTGTGCTAAAAACTAATTCCTACTACATATAATTTAAATAAATAAAATGCAAATAATCAGCGATACGGAATAGAAGAAAATTAAGACCCGTACGCCACCGAATACAAACAAATAATTAAAGATTTTATTTAACTATAGAAAACATGGATTAAATGTTTTTAATTAGCTTTGATTATGATGATTTCTTAGAAAAGAATATTAGTTTGTCTATTTCTCTACCGTCGTGTCGGTAGAGTAGTGATCGATTTTATGACACGACACGCTCCTACTTGGGTTTTGTAAGCAATACAAAATAATAATGTTATATAGAAAGGATATTTATTTTAAACATACAAAAGAAGACTAAAACTGTATAACAAAACGGTATTATATTGTATTTCAAAACGGAACACTATCGATTTTACTGATTACATTCCACTAATAATTGTTTATGGTAAAAAACAATGAAAAGTTTATATAAAATAGTATAAACATGGAAATATGTCAAATCTACTCACCTTAATTGTAAATTACACCTCGTTTTTTATGGTTGATTGCAAATGCTGGAAATAGCCGTTAAACGAACATAATTTTCCCGCACTTATGTATAAAAAATAACGACACAACAAATATGTAGATCTTCACCTCGTAACGAAACGATCCGACATATTAAACCGTATTAATCGGACGAACATTAAAACAACGAAATTCGAAAATGAAAATAACGCTACCGAAATAAAACTACGGTAATTCCGTAATCACTAAAACGCGTTCACTTTAATATTAGTGTAACGATTTGGCGTAAACCATTTAATTAGAGTAACCGATACCTAGAACAGCTACCAAAATAACTGAAAATATAGCAATGCTTATTTACTGTATTTACTGTACATTTAAATTAGAAACACAGCAATTATATAGCAAAAATTTATTAATCTAATGTTAAATAAACTAACCTTATTTATAAAACACTCCTCGTTTTTGATAGCAATTAACGCTTACGCGAACATAATTTAGTAGCACTAATAGAATATAACGACATTATTAAATTTAAACTACCGACAAGATACATGTGATAAAAAACCATTAATATTAGGTCATAATCGCCAAATACCGTTCTCGAAATAACAAGACTTCGAATTACTACTGTTAAAATTAAACACGAAAATATCGAGATTGAATTAACTCTTCCGTAGGCTACCATTTAGATGACAATTGCATCTTCAATCTGTAACGAACCGATCTTATATTTGTCAACGGGAAGAACTTTCAAAACACGGAAATTAGATAAAGAACTTATCGAAATAAAATTAACGATAAATAGCGATAACGATACTAAAACGCTTAATTAGAGCAACCGATACTAAAAACAGCTACGAAAATATCGCAAAGCTTGCAAATGCACATTAAAAATTGGATAAAAAACACTGCAATGAAAAAATAAAAAATATACTATTAATATCTGCTGTAATTTAATACAAATAATTAAAATATAAACAATTTAAATTAAAATTTCTATGAATAAATCGATTTTGTCCACAAAATGGAAGACTTTTTTCTTAAAAAATGTAGTATTTACCGAGATATGTATAAACGATTTAAGTTTTGGTGAAATTTTCTATGAAAAAATCGATTTCGGGCAGAGATATAAACATATTAAGTTCTGAAACAAATTTCTATGAATAAATCGATTTTATATTCAAAATAGAAGTTATGACAGATAGATGGACTTTTCTATGAAAAAAAAGATTTAATCTCCAATGAGTAACGATAAACACTAAAACACATTATTATTAATAAAAACAAAACACATACGGATATAATGAAAAAATGCGCATTAATGAACAATAATAATGAAAAATTATTAATATCGGCTTTAATTTAATACATACATATGTATGTATAATTATTTTTATGTTAATTATTTTACCGCCAATTTAAGCTACACACACATATTTAAACTTACTCCAAAAATAATTTTTGCCATTTCTATTGTTTTTGATTTTTGTATAACCTAAATTATCTACGCAAAATTTTTATTTCTAATTTATTTTATTTAAACTACAAACTTTTATTATAGTTTTTTTTATTACTATTTTTAATTGGTTTAACAAACTACATAATAACAACCATATGGATGTATGCTATGAAATATTATTATTATTCTTTAGTTTCTTCTTTATTCCCCGCTTCTTTTTTAATTTCTTTACTTCCGGTCGACTCTCCCTTAGCATAGACATCCAAGACATTTACGAAATTTTTTTGGTGGGCTTCCAAATTTTGCACCAACGTACTGGCTGCCGTATTGAGAGTATGAACCAATTCAGCTTGTGCTGATTGTAGACCAGGCAATTGAGCATAGTTCATAAATTCATTGCGACTCAATAGGGTATTGTCAACAATACCAGCCAATAACAACATCTGTGGCACCTTACGAGTAACTTTCAATAGCTGAGAGACTTTTTGCTCCGGTGAAAATACTATACATTGTTGTGATTCGAATAGAGGTAAGATCGCTTCAAAACGAGAGTCTTGCACAGCTTTGCTAACAATTTTAGAACCATACATTTTCAATTGCATATTCTGTTTGTGTAATTGGACTCGTATATCGAAAAATTCATCTGACTTGATGGAATTTAAATGAAATATGGCCACCATCTTGGAGTGTTCCAACCAATTGCGCACTTCTCGTGCAATGATATCATTGTAGGGATTTTCAACAACATTGCGGATGCGTTTCTCAAAACAGGTACTGGTCTTAGGAGGTTCGGGATATCGTGGTGTTGTTACAGCAATAACACGGGCACGTTCATAATGAGGTTGTTTAGGACGTTGTATGTTGATTTTACCACGATAACGTTGGAATTGCAACAAAGGAGAGCCCTTGATTTGTTGAAAGAGTTCTACAGCCGGTTGAAAAATGGAAAATATTGTGGTTATACAACAAACATTTCAGTATTTTGCACCGATAACTTTTTTCTTACCAGTTTTTATAAGTTGTGACATAGTTATAGCGATAGTAGTATTGTTTAGTTATAAATTTATGTTAAAAATATTTTACTTTTCATTAGTTTATTTCAATTTTACAAAAAATCAAGTGAACAATTTCTAAATTGCTCGTGTTTTCGTTTAATTTGTGTGTTGTTTGCTCTAAAAAAATTGTCAAAAACAGCTGATGGATTTTTTGTTATCATTCACAATAGTTTTTATAATTCACTATAATTTTACCAATAAGAAATTTCAATTTACGATTTTTAAATGAGTGATCATTTTAAACAAATTAATTTTTTGTTAAATAAATTTTAAGCATTTGTTTGCTAAATCTATATATTATATTTACATATATGTTATTCACCGTAAATTTTTTCTTGACAAAAATTGGTTTGGATTCTAAGATTCTTCTTTATAAAATATTGTAAAACAAAACTTTCGTGCATACGAGTACATACATACAGAGGGAAAGGCGCTTTTGACAAAAATTAACATTCCTTTGGAACTCATCGTACCTTTCGAGAGACTAATAAATTCTGATATAAACATTAAGTTTTACTTATAATGTCACAGGCAATTTGCAATTACATACCACATTTGTCAAAATATTGTGGAAATAGTTACATGCTCGTGGAAATACCTATGTACATGAAAGCAAAACTATTACAGCAACAACTGTTTAATGTAAATAATTCTCTGCAATTATAAAGATACCAATGAGTATAACTTCCAATTAGCTCGTAACAACCGGATATTCCATCATTCCACGTTATCTGCCTGCCACAACAATTAACATTCTTACTATACAGTCAATCATTTTCTTATTTCCTCTTATTTGCAAAAATAACAATTTCTTCATACAAAATCCGCCATCTTACCTTGAATACTTTTGTGTATTTTTAGCTTAGGGAAACAAATACTTCAATACCGAGATATACTTTAACACTTAAATTAATCTAATTTCATATATGTATTATGTATTATTTAATTAATAACATTTATTTTAAGACCAACATTTTTTCACACTTCTACGCGCACTTTTTAACTCATACAAACTTTTTGTAGTGATGATAAATTGCTTTTAATGTAAGAAAACGATAAATAGAAAGCAAATATACAGTTATCGATAAATACAATTTTAGTTTTCTCTATTTTGTTTTTTAAATAAATATTTAAAAATAATTTGTGATTATATTGCAAACGTAGGGTTATTTATATACAATTGGTGAAGAAAATTCTATGGTAATCAGGGGTGTCATAGAAACCAATATTGTCAGAATTGGTTTTAAAACCGACAAGAAAAAATGCTTTGGTGTCATAGGGCACTGCTACACGTTCAATAAATATCGAGATATTTCTAATATAATGATATGACACCAAAGCATTTTTTCTTGTCGGTTTTAAAACCAATTCTGACAATATTGGTTTCTACGACACCCCTGATTAACTTCAACATTTTTCTACCCATATATGTATTTTTAAATTTCTAAATTATCTTAACTATGTATTTGTTTGGTTTGATTAACCGAAATGTTTGATTAAGATAAATTTACATTCCCATGACAGCCGGTTCTACGCACCGGAATGACCCGATCACTCGGCCAAGGGCTGTCAACTCAGCAATTACTGATGTTACAACAACAACAACAAAATTAAGATAATTTTAAATTGTTTAATTATTTCTCAATGATTGGCATTTAAAGCCATCGTAATTTGAAAAATGTATGCAATAATAACGATTACCGAAACATATTATTACCAAAGGCAATTAGCCACACTAATTTCAAATGTATATCGATACCATATATTTACCCACATCTCGAATAGGTTTTTATTTTGAAATATTGATAGCTTTGCTGAAGCTAATATTAATGTTAAAATAAAAAAGGAACAAAATTGGGTTATTGAAAGCGATAGCCCGTTAAATAAGATGAACAAAATGAGTGAACTAACAACATGTAATGAAAAATCATGAATTAAGTTCATGAACAGTATTGAATTATGATTAGGAATACTTTGCATGTTTAACATGTCATAGAATATTCACTGGAAATGATATACAGAAGTTCCTAAAACACTATCTGGAGCACGAACGGAATTGCTACTGGACGTATAAATTTTACTGCAAAGAAAATTGATACAATATCAACTTACAGACATGTGTATTAAAATAATGAAACAATATGCAACACTCTACAGATGTCAAAGTTGGCCAAGCGCATAAATCGCAGTCTAACAGTAGCAAGAAGCTAAAAATTGTGTTTAGCATAATTGAAAACAGAATTTTGTAAAGTAATAAACTGGCAAAACAACATTTAAGAAAACATCATGAGATTGACACGCCCAAAAGTTTGGATATGAAAGTAATTCCTGCTAATATCAATAAATTATATTGTATCATTTGTCATACAGTAGTAAAAAAATTCACCTTTACTTTTAAATCATTATGCCAAAGTACCAAGACTCAAAAGAAAAAACAAACTTTCCCGGAACATCCAATATTGTCGACGGAGATCGTTAGTAATGTCTGCGGTTCCAAATTTTATTAGGAAAAAAATATTCTACCTAATATCAATGTTGACGTGAAACGGAAAAAAAGATTTAGATAATAATAATATACTTACATACATAATCCTACATTTATGACAATTATGTATAAGTGAAATTATTTCCGTTCATGTTTATGTATCTGAAGGATAAATTTAGATATTAAGATACATACGTATGTAAATATAAATAAATTCAGTAATACGAACGTAATTTTTAATTATTGGATAACATCTATTTCTAATCATAATAGTGAGTTACATATCACAACAGGTATGTTATTAATGAGATTCTTTGCGACTCAAACATTATGGGATCGTTTTCAGGGCTACAAAGAGAATTTTTTTTGTGGCACTATACAGTAATAAACTTCTGCGACCGGAAAATTTTGAATTATATAATAAAAAATACTTTAATTAGTGTATTAGATATCATAATAAGTAAAATATTTAAGGGATTTCATTTGTACAATTGTTTTTCATGACCAACAAATTGGTTTTGATTCTAAGATTCTTCTTTATTAATCAGTATTTATCAAAATTCGTCAAAATATTGTCAAATATACAACTACTCGTGAAAATAGTTGTCTATGCAAGACTAGGCTATTACAACAATAACTGTTTAATGCAAATAATTCTCTCCAATTATAAAATTACAAACGAATATTACTTCCAATTAGCTAGTAACAACCGGATATTCCATCCTCAAGGAAACACATACCACATCATCTGCCCTGCCACAACAATTAAATTTCTTACTAGATATACAGTCAACCATTTTCTTATTTCCTCTTATTAGCAAAAATTAACAATTTCTTCATACAAAATCCGTCATCTTGCCTTTAACACTTACATATTTTATGTTTTTTTGTTTAGAGAAACAAACACTTTATGAAATATTATTAAAGTGATATATTTTAACACTTGAATTAATAAATGTTCTTATATTATGTATTATTTAAAAAAACTTTTTATTATAAAATTTTTTTACACTACGCGCACTATTTAACTCATAGTAGACTTTTTGTAGAGATGGTTAATTGATTTTAGCAAGAGAAAAAGATAAATCGATAATCGTTTGATATATAGTTATCGATAAACACTAATGTTATTTTCTCTAGTTTCTTATTTTTAATATTTAAAATAATTTGTCGTTATATTGTATATTTATATGTATGTATATGTATTTACATAAACTAATTGTCCAAGATATTCACTTAAAAATTTTTTCTTAAAAACTTTTTTTTTATTTTATCATAACTTTATTTGTTTGTTTTGATTTACCGAAAGTAATAATTTCACAATGATTGACACTCAGATTAAAACTATTATCATAAAACAAATAAAGCCATAGTATTTTAAAAATATACAACATTTTTAGAGTACAATTTACAATTTAATTGCAATAGCACTAATTTAAAATGTATATTGATAGCATATATTTACAATTTAACCCACATCTCGAAAAGGTTTTCATTTTGCTTTGTAGGACAAATATTTTGGAAAGTTTCATTCGACTTGTTTTATTAATTTAAAAAAAAAATACCACGGAGGACATAAAAATAGAAACATCTTGTTGGAAAACCCGCTATTGTCCCTAAATTCAAACTTATTATATTAACTAGCGATTTTTGACACACATTTAGTGGGTTTTTTGTGAAACATAGTTACCAGCACAGCTGAAATTACCTGTAACATCTCTGTTTTTGGTTATGTCAATAAGTTATTACTTTTCAGTTGAGTCTACCATCTCTATGGAAAAATAAACAAATTCTGTGAAATTTTGCTTGCTGTTTTAAGGAATATAAATAAATTAGGAGAAAACATGGATTATAATGGTGGTAGCAGTAAAAATATGTATGCTGACGATACTATAATACCTGATGATATAATAATGGCAATTAAAACAGAACCAGAAGTTCTTATTGAGCATGGAGAATCAGGTAATTTTGATGTATACAGACATAAAACAATTTGTACTTAAAATAAAAACTTAAATTTACCATTTTATCTTAGCAATCATTAACTAATAGTATGACTAGTTGTTAGTGCAAAATTATAGCTAAAATGAAATTTGAAAGTTGTGTGGTATGTACAATTCGTGTTTGTTTGAAACTAGTGAAATTTTTGCAGGAAACAAGCCAATTGTTTAGTAGTATCCTTTTGATATCCAAAATAAGTGCAACCAGCTGCTTGATTACATATTGGCCAATTTTGACGCCTCTAAACCAAAAGTTTTAAATTGTACAACTGAATCCTAAAAACACATGTTACTAATAAGAAAGTTTTATTTGAGCAGAAATACACTTTGAAATTAATTTTTAAACATTTACAACTATAAATATTCAACTGAAATGGAATGTGGTTATGAAGTTATGGTGTAAATTTGTTAATTTATCTGTTCCCAACAGACCAATTCATAAGCAAAATGTAAGTAAATTGTAGAACCCAGCATACCGTTCTAGGAGCGCACCGAAAAAGGAGTCAGAAATGAGTCAAACAAAAGAGCATTTTCGGAGCGCTCCGAAAAAAGGAGTCAGAAAAGAGTCCAACTAAAGAGCATTTTCGGAGCGAAAGAAAAATGTGCTTTTTACTGTCCTGAGTCGGCACGCAGTATGACTCAGAAATTCCACTTAATTATGTGTGTACCAAAGCGTTGTTGTCCTGTTATTTGTGCTTTGAACAAGAAAAAACATAGCTGTACAACACAAGAATGATAAAAACAAGATTACACAGAGCCCAAAAAAACTACTGACATTATCTAAGAGCTCTTTCTGACGGACAATTTTTGAATGTAATGACCCTCTTTTCTGAAGGTTTTCGGAGCAATTATGATTGTTTTTTTGGGCTCATAAAGAGCGTTAACGCTCCGAAAAAGGTGTCCGAAAAGTCTCTGCGGACTCATATCGCTTGCTGGGAATAAGCTTATCATAAGAGACTTCCTACAATTTTTTATAAGCATGGCTGTTTTCATAAACGCAGTATGCAATGCAACATTTTTGCATAGAGTTCATAATAGCATTTAGAATATAATTTAAAAACTTTTATCACATAAAATATAAAGATATTGGACTTTTAAAGAGAATATTAAAACAAACATTTTTAAATTATATTTCTAAATGCTATTATGAACTCTATGCAATGAAATGTTGCATTGCATACTGCGTTTATGAAAACAGCCCATACTTATTATCGCAATAGTTTTGTAAGTGTTCTTGAGAATTTGTTACGGATTTGTTTTAAAATGTCTTACCTCGCCTTATATGTACCACCTGTACTGTAACTATAAATATGCGCCAAACATATTTTGTTTACATACCATGCACCGGTGTATTTGCCCTTGACATATTTCGAATTCCATTCTTTTTTTTTATTAATAACAACTCTCTATCTCGTTGTTAGGATTTTTTTTTACAACAGAGGGAAAAGAAACCAAAAGAATGTTCGAGAAAAGAAGGAAAAAATGTAACGCGATTGTCGTGCGCATGCATATATGATTCTTGCTCTTTCTTACTCACACATACACACTCTCCCAATTGCGTCGTGTATTTAACATACACAACTAACTAGCATGTGTAGAGATTTTTTTTACCATCAACTTGTTATACACAAACACATTATTATGATGGAATGCAAGAATGTAAAGAATGTGAAACCGTTACAATTTTTTTTTGTGTTATTGCGAAATAACAATTTTAATGAGTTGTACAGGCATCATCAAAAAAGCAGAAAAGTCAGTTGAAAAATAAGTGTTGAAAGATAAAGTCGTCTGACGGAATAAATTTAAAAGTGATTTGGAATAAAATGAAATATTAAAAAAATTTTGCAGCTTTTGTAAACAAATTAAATTCTATAAATGGAAAATTTATATATAACATTACAAAAACTATATATGTGACCACAAAACTAATAAATTATATATAATTAATAAAAATAGTTTATAATGTTAGTAAAAAACTAACAACTAAAACAACTACATAATAAATATGTGAACAAACAAAACAAAATGCAGGAGGCGGTTGTTACTGTTCGTAGTCGAAAAGTTTACAACACGATTTTTTTTTTACAATTTAATTGTAATAAATCATTGCAAATCTTAAAATATAATTTTCTAATAACACGTGTGGATAAAAATTCAATGGCAAAGTGTCAATATAAACAGTGAAAATTTCGTAGTCATTCTTTTTAAAAATTATGTTATAAACAAATATGGAAAGGTGAAAAAAAAGTTTTTAAAAAATAACAGGAACAAAATAACAACAACCACAAAGAAGAAAAAGTTAAAAACGATTGTTTGCTACGTGAAACAAAAACTTATTAAAAGAAAGAATAAACAAAGAAAAAAAAAAGATCATCAAAAGTAACAAACGGTGTAAAAATAAAACTCAAATTTAAAATGACACATAAACAACTTAAATATCAAAAATGAACATAAATAAGTTAAACATAGACTCAAAATAAAACATTTATAAATTGTGAAAACTGAAAGAAAACACAAAAGAAAATTACATACAACAAAAATATAGACATACATAAAATTAAAAGTGTGCCATTAAAATTACAACAACATGCACAACAACAACATGAGTTGCGACGAATACGACATCAACTGCATGAGCCACAACAACAAGGTCTACAACAACATGCACAACAGCAACTTGAATTACAACGAATACAACATCAACAACAAGAGCTACAACAACGTGCACAACAACAACTAGCGACTAGGCCCATAATTTAAGTTTGTTTTATATACATATAAAGTAAGTTAAGATTAAGATAGTATAAGATTCTCATTATTGCTGTAGTTTATTTAGCTTTAACTATTTATAATTTTTTCTTTAGACTAACCCAATTAACAAATGAATTTGAATAAAAAAATTAAAGAAAATGAAATTGAAACTATAAATTTAAAATGATTTGCTAAATTTTTTTATTTGAATGGATGCTAGGAAGAAACCAGCTATGGTAAGCGTAATATAATTCGTCGATTGTTTTGTAAACGGGACAGGTTAAATTCCGGGTACTTCACCAGTCATAGGTTGGGGAAGGGATAAGTGTACCCCTATATGGCAACCATCTGGCCATATTATCCCTCATGGATACTAATATAATCATTTCCTCCTTTTCCTCCTCAAGTGCTTTTTAGATTCCTTTTCGAAATATTTTAAACATACTTCCAGGGGTGTGAAGTGTGTTATATGCTTACGTGCCAAACCCTGGTTGAGATAAATTTTGCTTAATGAGCTAGCGGGCCAGCTTTTATACCCCCTTAACCGGTCATTTGGATCGTTATTTAAATTTCATTTGAAAGTAATTTAACGGCGCGTAACATATATGGCGCCCAACGAAAAGGCCAACGTAGCAGGCCATCGAAAAAGATTAAACGTGGTCGCCGTAACATATATGGCGCCCAACGCAAAGCCACCCGTAGGGTGAAAACAATTCTCTTTTAATAAATCCTTGGAAAAGCACTTTAAGGAAAACGAAATGATTATATTTTTTTTACTAATTCGTAATTTTGATTTTTTTTGTGTAAGCATTTAACTAGCTATCAGTTGCATAAGTCTTGAAGTCTGGAATCTTCTAAACTGGATTCAACTGCTATGCAAACTATGATACGCACTACAAATTTTGTTGTTGTTTTCTTTCCACCCAAATTTTGTTCCTGATCATAAGGATTATTGCAAGTCTGGTACTGATTCCAAGTAGAGGTCAGTAGTATTGCGGCAATAATGCTATGCTCATGGGACCTAATGTTGCACAAACCTGAATTATCTAAGTCCTTGCCTGACTATCTCTTTTAAAAATGGTAGGCATGTTGCGAGATAATCCAGGTTTGAAATCATCCAGTAACACGACATAGTTTTTTTTTAATGCTTGCAGAAGAAAATTAAAATTTTGAAAATAACTGTTGAGTCATCTTATCCTGTCATAGAAACAGATTTGATTAGCCAACAGAGTAAGGAGAGACATGATAGTTATCATAGCCTTCGTACACATATTTCTCAATTTTTTTTATTACGAACAATTTGAATTTATTTCCTTACAAAACAATCGAAACATGTACCACTGCAAATTCTTCCTAGCATCCAAAATTTTCTGAACTTTACACATACAAGAAACATATCTGGAAAAAAAAAACGCTAAAATAGAAATAAGAAATTGTTTTTCTTTATAATTGAATTTTAAATACGATATATATATAAAAAGAAAAAAAGTATTAATATTTCTCAAAAAAAAAAAAAAAAAAGGGGGAAAAACTTGGAAAAGGAAAACCTTAAATATAATACATTTTCCAAATTTCTCCTATTTTTTTTTCTTTTTCAAAAAAAAAATTCTTCCGAGCATATTTTTTTTTAACACTTTTTTCACATTTAATACTTATTTCCTGAAATTTGAACATTTCCTTTTTTATTTTTTTGAACTCGCTAAACCTCGGGTTATGATTAATCAAATTAAAAACGCCTAGTAAATTCTTTTCTGCTTTCGCGTACCTGTGCAGCTTTAACTGAACGTTTTGTTTCCAAAAGAAAATTTTTTTCCTTTTCTCCTCATTCGCTTCACTCCACACGTGACCCAAATACTGTATACATTTGCCCCCGTCTGTAACATTTTCTTTGGCTTGAAAATTTATCGGTTGTAAGTAGCCCCGCTTTCTTTCTGTAGTTGACTGGTGCATTATGCACAAATATAACACGCGATCAGGCACAGATAAAAGCGATAAAAATAAACCGGTTACACGAAATACCAACCCAAATCTGGCAACTTCTAGTGGGAGAGGTAGGATTTCCACAGGAGCTCAGGACAGTAAACCGATCAAAGTAGTTACGGGTCGTGGTCGAACTTCAATAGGAAATAGGTCGAGTAGCACAATTAGTCTAGGGACTCCAAGGTCTGATACCAGTACAAAGGCAATAAGGACCTCCTCTGTTCCGAGATCTCTAGAATCTAGTGATCGCTTTAACACATCCTTGCGAGACACGACACAAGAAGGTTTAAATACCAGTTTAAATATGGCTTCACAAGACAATACTGGTCTTCCACCTCCTCAGCCGATTTCTTCCTCACCAAATAGCAATGCCATGGACACTTTGATAGCGTACGTAAGGGATGCCATGAGGAACACGCAAGAAGATTTTAGGAGAGAGATAGAAGATATTAGGAGAAACTTAGGTCAGTCACGCGAAAATCGAGGTACACAACAATCCCCTGGTATAAACTCCCAAGCTTCAAATGTTCATTCAAACGCCTCCTCAGCTTCCTTCTTCATAAAACTAAAAGACTGGAATGTCTCATTTAGTGGAGATGAAGATGTATCAGATTTTTTATTTAAAATTGATACACTCACCGAACGCAGCCAGTGCCCAGAAGATTACCTAATGGCAAATTTTCATATTTTCCTTAAAGGAAAAGCTGAAACCTGGTTCTGGACATACATAAAACAGAATTCTAGGGCAACCTATCCGCTTTTAAAAAGAGCCATCATTAAACAATTCGGCACCCTAGAAAGTGATTTCGACATTTTAATGAAGATTTCCGCTAGGAAACAACACCTGAAGGAAAGCTACGATGACTTTCATTCATCATTGGTTAAAATGAACCTAAAGTTAGAGAGACCCTTAGATGACGAATCCTTAATCAAAATAATAAGGAAAAATATCAGGCCCGAACTTTTAAACATGACCTTCGTGTCTAGACCCGATGATTTAGATTCGTACCGTGACTTACTTAGGGAAGCTGAAAGATCACTCATTTCAAATAATGCGCTCAGGTACCCAACTAACCGACCTCGACAGGTTGATGAGATTAAGATCGAATCAGTAGGTGAATCGACAAGTTGTGATGAGGTGGACGAAGAATTCGATCCACAAATAGAAACGTTAAGACTTAACAAGCAATACGTCAAGGGAGACTATTCCAAAATTAAATGTTGGAACTGTCTGAAATTAGGACATAGCTACATCTATTGTCCAGAAACCACTCGCTCACTCTTCTGTTTTAAATGCGGACAGAGAGGCATTACGACTCCGGAGTGCAACAATGCTCATCCGGGAAACAGACGTCGGAGCGAGCAAGCGATCGGGAGTGCTCGTTCCACGAGTTAGATCCCGAAATTTGCTTTGACCCTGAGAGTAAACCCTCACAGGGGGATTTTCTCTCCGGTCCTAAACCTGACGTGCAATCTAATTTTCGATTACACCAAGCAACAAACAACACTGACTTTCACAACTTTGAATTACCAACACAACCTCAAATTGACCCAGCAACGAATAACATTGATTTTTACAACCCTGACTTACAAACCCAATCTCGAGTCTATCCGACCCCAAACCTCATTGACTCTTGTAAACCATTTGACACAAAAGTGTCTCGGCAAATCATCAAATGCAGATCTCGTTATACTCTTAGGAAAACTTTTAGAAAGACCCTTGAAACAACTTATTTGACAAACTCTGATGATGGCAGGCCCTATGCAAAAATTCAAATCCTTGACAGTGAACTAACTTGTCTCTTAGATTCTGGAGCAAACGTGACAGTTCTGGGGAAAGGAAGCTTAGAATTTGTAAAAAAATACAACATCGACGTGAAACCAGTTAGATCCAGTATTTCAACCGCAAACGGTTCCAAAAATCAAGTTTTAGGGTATTGTTCGCTCCCTGTGAATTTTAAAGGAGTTATAAAATCGATAGTATTTTATATAGTGCCGACTCTATCTCAAGAAGGATATCTTGGAGTCGATTTTTGGCGCGCTTACGCTATCGCCCCACAAATATTTCCCAAAATCGAGTGCATAGAGGCAGACAATAGCAAAACTGAGGCACTTTACCATGATCTAACTCCAGAGCAAAAGCTTAAACTTGAAAACGTTATTATGAACTTTCCCTCATACGAAAAATTAGGACTCGGTTGCACCCATCTGCTAGAACACGATATAAACACAGGTGATGCAACTCCGGTAAAGGCAAAACATTACCCATTGTCCCCTCCAAAGCAGGCTGAAGTATTTGAAGAACTCGATAGACTACTAGAATTAGGCGTAATAGAGGAATCAAACTCTCCCTGGTGCAGTCCTATAGTCACCGTACGTAAACCAGGCAAAATAAGAATATGTCTAGACTGTCGCAAACTTAATGAACTGACGAAAAAGGATTCCTATCCGCTCCCGCATATTAACGGACTACTAAGCCGTCTTAAAGACACCCATTTTATTAGCGGGGTAGACTTAAAGGATGCGTACTTCCAAATTAAATTGTCAGAGAGTTCTAAAGAAAAGACTGCGTTTGCCGTGCCTGGTAGGGCACTTTATCAGTACCGAGTTATGCCATTCGGTGTTTGCAATGGTCCACAAACGATGAGTCGACTGATGGATAAAACCATTCCATCCAGGTTAAGGGACAACGTCTTCATATACCTAGACGACCTCCTTATATGTAGTCAGGATTTTGATAGCCACATGCGCATATTGTTTGAAGTTTCACAGTGTTTAAAATCGGCCGGCCTCACAATAAATGTAGGCAAAAGCAAATTTTGCCAACGCGAGATCAAATATCTCGGATATAGAATTGGTGGCGGCACTCTCAAAGTCGACCCAGAGAAAGTGGCCTCGATGGTCCAATTTCCTATACCCAAAACACCTCGCCAAGTTCGACGTTTCATAGGCATGGCAAATTGGTATCGTGCGTTTATTAAGAACTTCTCAGATCTAGCAGGTCCACTTACCGACTGCCTACGTAAATCCGTAAAACCGTTTCGACTGAGTCCAGAAGCTATTAATTCCTTCAATAGTTTAAAATCTGCTCTATCATGTGCCCCCGTCTTGGCCCAACCAGATTTTTCTAAAGAGTTTACGATTCAGTGCGATGCGTCACGAATTGGCGTCGGCGGAGTTTTATTCCAATTAGACGACGACGGTAGGGAACACCCAATTGCGTTCGTGTCCCAGAAATTGAACAAGGCACAGCGTAATTATACTGTGACCGAGTTAGAATGTTTGGCGGCTGTGATTTGTGTAAAGAGGTTCAGACAATATGTGGAGGGACTCCCATTTAAAATCATCACAGACCATTCGAGCTTACGTTGGCTTATGAGCCAGAAAGATTTAAATGGCAGATTAGCTCGGTGGAGTCTAAAACTCCAAAATTTCGTTTTCACCATTGAACATCGTAAGGGTTCAATGAACGTAGTGCCAGACACCTTATCACGATTTGACGTGGACGAAATACAAGTTTGTGAATCAGCTCCTGAAATAGACCCGAAATCATCGGAATTTAATGACCCAGAATATAAAAGAATAAGGGAGGAAATAATTAGAAATAAGGACCGATTACCCGACTTAGTTGTCATAGAAGACCATATTTACAAACGAGTAAAATTTCGAAACGGCGATGATAACGAAGAAAATCTTTGGAGGTTGTGGTTACCCAAAACCTTAACTGCTGACGTTATAAAGTCTGCTCATGGCGAAGGCTGCCACGGAGGTTATAATAAAACACTGTACCGCATTAGACAAAATTATTTCTGGCCTCAGATGGCACGTGACGTCAAAATGTATGTCAAGAATTGCGACGAATGCAAAACGATAAAACCGTCAAATCAGACCCTACGTCCACCTATGGGAAACCAAATTATAACGACCCGGCCTTTCCAAAGATTATACTGCGATTTTTTGGGACCTTACCCATGCACCAAGTCCAGGAATTGTCAATTGTTTATAGTCATTGACCATTTTAGTAAATTTTTATTCCTAAAACCGATGAGATCGGCTACAGCCAGTAACGTTATTGATTTTTTTCAGAAGGAGATCTTCTGTACATATGGGGTACCGCAATATGTCCATAGCGACAATGCCAAACAATTCAAGTCTAAGGAACTTAAAGAATTCTTTGAAGTTTACGGTATTTCTCACATAACAACCGGATTTTATTCACCTCAAGCGAACGCATCCGAGAGAGCAAACAGGGAAATTATTTCCAAAATCCGTTATTTTGTCAAAGACGAGTCCGATCACACAAACTGGGACAGGGATATTCATAAAATACTGTCAATTCTACGTAGTGATTTTCATACAGCTACCCAATGTTCGCCCTACTTTGCCATTTTTGGCCAAAATATGCTCCTACACGGTTCCTCGTACCAACTGTTGGAAAAATTAAATATCCTGTCTGATGATACGGTGGTGAAACATTCCGATAAACTTCAACATATAAGGGAAAAGATAAGTCAAAACCTTAATAATGCTCATGAGAAAGCCTCACGAACATATAATATGAGATCCAAACCCGTGAATTTCATTGAAGGTCAGGAAGTATTTCACCGAAATCACTCCCAAAGTGATTTCAAAAAAGGAATAAATGCAAAATTTAACCCTAAATTTGTAAAATGCCGAATAAGGAAAAAGATAGGCAATGCGTTGTACGACATCGAAGACCTGCAGGGTAGGTATATTGGCAAATATCACGCCTCAGATATTCGTGCCTGAACGCTTAGCGTTCATTTTTGTATGTTGGCCGGCTTCGTGGGTCGTGCCACACGGATACTCACATAATATTTTGTCTAATCTAGTAATGCCCGGCTTCGTGGGTCGTGCCACACGTATACTTACTCCTATATACTTACATACACATATTCTGTGTTCTACTGACCCATTTTTCCTGTGTCCCTAATAGCGTCCAAATCCTGCCTGTTCAAACCACGTATCACAGACACTGATTTGAAGCAGGTTTGTTACGGATTTGTTTTAAAATGTCTTACCTCGCCTTATATGTACCACCTGTACTGTAACTATAAATATGCGCCAAACATATTTTGTTTACATACCATGCACCGGTGTATTTGCCCTTGACATATTTCGAATTCCATTCTTTTTTTTTATTAATAACAACTCTCTATCTCGTTGTTAGGATTTTTTTTTACAACAGAGGGAAAAGAAACCAAAAGAATGTTCGAGAAAAGAAGGAAAAAATGTAACGCGATTGTCGTGCGCATGCATATATGATTCTTGCTCTTTCTTACTCACACATACACACTCTCCCAATTGCGTCGTGTATTTAACATACACAACTAACTAGCATGTGTAGAGATTTTTTTTACCATCAACTTGTTATACACAAACACATTATTATGATGGAATGCAAGAATGTAAAGAATGTGAAACCGTTACAATTTTTTTTTGTGTTATTGCGAAATAACAATTTTAATGAGTTGTACAGGCATCATCAAAAAAGCAGAAAAGTCAGTTGAAAAATAAGTGTTGAAAGATAAAGTCGTCTGACGGAATAAATTTAAAAGTGATTTGGAATAAAATGAAATATTAAAAAAATTTTGCAGCTTTTGTAAACAAATTAAATTCTATAAATGGAAAATTTATATATAACATTACAAAAACTATATATGTGACCACAAAACTAATAAATTATATATAATTAATAAAAATAGTTTATAATGTTAGTAAAAAACTAACAACTAAAACAACTACATAATAAATATGTGAACAAACAAAACAAAATGCAGGAGGCGGTTGTTACTGTTCGTAGTCGAAAAGTTTACAACACGATTTTTTTTTTACAATTTAATTGTAATAAATCATTGCAAATCTTAAAATATAATTTTCTAATAACACGTGTGGATAAAAATTCAATGGCAAAGTGTCAATATAAACAGTGAAAATTTCGTAGTCATTCTTTTTAAAAATTATGTTATAAACAAATATGGAAAGGTGAAAAAAAAGTTTTTAAAAAATAACAGGAACAAAATAACAACAACCACAAAGAAGAAAAAGTTAAAAACGATTGTTTGCTACGTGAAACAAAAACTTATTAAAAGAAAGAATAAACAAAGAAAAAAAAAAGATCATCAAAAGTAACAAACGGTGTAAAAATAAAACTCAAATTTAAAATGACACATAAACAACTTAAATATCAAAAATGAACATAAATAAGTTAAACATAGACTCAAAATAAAACATTTATAAATTGTGAAAACTGAAAGAAAACACAAAAGAAAATTACATACAACAAAAATATAGACATACATAAAATTAAAAGTGTGCCATTAAAATTACAACAACATGCACAACAACAACATGAGTTGCGACGAATACGACATCAACTGCATGAGCCACAACAACAAGGTCTACAACAACATGCACAACAGCAACTTGAATTACAACGAATACAACATCAACAACAAGAGCTACAACAACGTGCACAACAACAACTAGCGACTAGGCCCATAATTTAAGTTTGTTTTATATACATATAAAGTAAGTTAAGATTAAGATAGTATAAGATTCTCATTATTGCTGTAGTTTATTTAGCTTTAACTATTTATAATTTTTTCTTTAGACTAACCCAATTAACAAATGAATTTGAATAAAAAAATTAAAGAAAATGAAATTGAAACTATAAATTTAAAATGATTTGCTAAATTTTTTTATTTGAATGGATGCTAGGAAGAAACCAGCTATGGTAAGCGTAATATAATTCGTCGATTGTTTTGTAAACGGGACAGGTTAAATTCCGGGTACTTCACCAGTCATAGGTTGGGGAAGGGATAAGTGTACCCCTATATGGCAACCATCTGGCCATATTATCCCTCATGGATACTAATATAATCATTTCCTCCTTTTCCTCCTCAAGTGCTTTTTAGATTCCTTTTCGAAATATTTTAAACATACTTCCAGGGGTGTGAAGTGTGTTATATGCTTACGTGCCAAACCCTGGTTGAGATAAATTTTGCTTAATGAGCTAGCGGGCCAGCTTTTATACCCCCTTAACCGGTCATTTGGATCGTTATTTAAATTTCATTTGAAAGTAATTTAACGGCGCGTAACAAATTATGTCCCGTTATTTAACATGCAGACGTTAATTTCGTTTTATTTGTTAAAGTTTTCAGTCATAGTGTTTTGTTCAAACAGTGAAGTTTTTAAAACAGTTTATATAATTTATATTTCTATATACAGTACTTTTCGATTATAGTCACGTCGCTTATAGTCCATTTAGCGATATAGTCCAAAATACACGTTTTTACAGCCCTCTATAAGTCCAATTCGTACAAAATATTAACGATATAATCCATAAGCGATATAATCACATTTGACATATATGTATGCCACCTATGTGTGGTTATTTAAAGCTTACCCTGTAGGAAGTCAAACACATTTTTAAGTAACTTCAAACTGGTTTTTTAATAAACACATCTAGTTGCTTAAGTGACTTTTTTTCTTGTCGTCGACTCATTATTTTAACATAGGCATGTCATAGGCTGTAGTCAATTGGTCACCTCTGCATGACTTTTAAATTGACTACTAATTACTTATTTCCCAACCAATTTATAGTTAATTAAAAAATTGGTTATTAATAATCGGTTTATACTAAATTATTTAAAAACCACTTTTTTTTAAATTAAATTTTAAACAATTTAATTTTAATTCTTTTTTGTCAAAATATATACATACATATATATATACGTATATACAATATATATTTATAAATAGAAATAATTATTAAAATAAAAAAAATAAAAAAATAAATGACTTAAAATAAAAGTTGTAATGAAAACAAGTAAAATTCAAAGTTTGTACTGCTCATAGAAAGGCTGTTTTCATAAACGCAGTATGCAATGCAACATTTCATTGCATAGAGTTCATAATAGCATTTAGAAATATAATTTAAACATTTTTGTTTTAAGATGGTCTTTAATATTTTATGTGATAAATGTTTTTAAATTATATTCTAAATGCTATTATGAACTCTATGCAATGAAATGTTGCGTTGCATACTGCGTTTATGAAAACAGTCAAAATATTATCTTAAGTATTGAACTTATTTAGCTTTTTTTCAACGCAAACGTTATGAAAATGACGTTTTTTAATTACAGCTAAGGCGTTGCGTAGTTCTTTATCTGGGTCATCACAGAGTGGCCGAACCGCATCCATCAATGCATCAAAAACTTTTTCGTAATCCTTTAAGCGCGTTTTGCCATGAGTACCATCGATATTTATAACGAGAATCAATTGCAGAGATAAAATTGTCGTTAACGTGTTTGGCAATTTCCCTTTCAGCGATAATTTCATGGCATTGGTCTGTAAAAAAAACACGAAAATTTGGAAAATGATAAAAGTAGAGATAAATAAGAACTCACATAAATTTGCTGATTTTCATCAATTATGACGTCATTGAGCGCTTTTAACTCCTCGAGGGTGTTTATTGGAAAAACATTCTTAATAGCCACATTGTTTTTTTCCTGGCGAACAAGGCTTTCGGTCACTACTTTTTGGGTAGACAATGCTGCCATTATGGCTTCATTTTGAGATTGAATTATCCCTTTGAGCTCCTTAATTTCGCCTTGAAATATAAATGTTTATATGAAAAACATGATATTTTTGCAGACAATAAATATTTTTATCTTACATGTCATTTCGGAAAACTTCGCATTCATTTCAGAAAATTTTGCATCAAATTGCTTTAAAACTTCAAGTGAACATTGGCAAGGCGCCTTATCGTCATTTTCTTTTCCGTTATCTGTTAAAATACGATATAAGTAATTAGGCATATTTTTATGATTGTACTTACCAGTAGTGCTCAGATAAATGCGCTTCATAATTGCTAGTATATATGTATGTTAATAGATTTGAATTGCTTTAATTTTTAAATTTTCTCTTGATAATTCTCGCTTGATAATTCTATTAAAATTGAGCACCGTTTACCTCAAAGACCTTGTTTGCTTTGATTGACATGTGACATTTGACTTCATGACAGCTTCTTTTGTTTTCTTTTTTTACATTTTGCTTTTATTTATTTCTTACATGTTGTGCTTCCCCCCTTTCAAACTCACTTTTCAAAGAAAACAACAGCGCAAGAGACTTGCGCAATATGTTTGGTTGATATCTGCATGAGATTTAAACCAATTTGTAGTCATTTGCAAAATAATTAATTTATAATTAATGTTTTTTATCAACTGACTATTTTATTTACTACAGGGTACTTACATGGAAATTATTTAGGGTATTGTCACATACATAGATTTAGGTAATAACTATTACATATCAATTTAAGCTACAAACCAATAAAATGTACTAAAAATCAAATGATAAAATACAACAATAATTTTGACATTTTTGTTTTTTAACGATATTTAATCATATGTAAGTATACTGTAGTAAATAAAATAGTCAGTTGATAAAAAACATTAATTATAAACTAATTATTTTGCAAATGACTACAAATTGGTTTAAATCTCATGCAGATATCAACCAAACATATTGCGCAAGTCTCTTGCGCTGTTGTTTTCTTTGAAAAGTGTGTTTGAAAGGGGGGAAGCACAACATGTAAGAAATAAATAAAAGCAAAATGTAAAAAGGAAAACAAAAGAAGCTGTCATGAAGTCAAATGTCACATGTCAATCAAAGCAAACAAGGTCTTTGAGGTAAACGGTGCTCAATTTTAATAGAGTTATCAAGCGAGAAAAAATAATTAAATATTGAAAGTTTATACATAATAAAATAATAAAAGTGATATTGTTGCATTATAAAATAGTTCATTAAAAATCGAAATAAAAAAATGTACAGTAAAAGGCATTGAATGCGAAAAGTAAAAGCGGAAAAAGAAAAATATGTACAGAAATTAAGAAAAGAGAATGAAAAAAGTGCTCCTGCAATAATGGAGGCGGTAGAAGTTGCAAGTGAAAAAAGTTTTTGCAAAGACGATGTGAAAATTAATTATTTTAGTTGTAATGCAAAAAAACAATCCTTACGTGAACAATTAGGAGAGTGGTATCATAGAAATAAGCCATCGCGCAAAAGTTTTGATGAACTCTTGGCAATTTTAAAAGGAGAAGGCATAGATGTGCCATTAAGTGCTAATGCATTTTGCAAGAAAAGTAATTGTTTAATCGTATCACAAATTTCCCCTGGGTCATATACCCATTTTGGAATTTTAAAACAATTGGAAAGGGTTTCGCATTTACTTAAAGATTGTGATGAAGTTTTGCTTGATATTAATATTGATGGCCTACCTTTATTCAAAAGTTCAAAAGCCCAATTGTGGCCAATTTTGATAAAGGTTGTCAATATTGCAAGCTTGTCTGTTTTTCCAGTAGGAGTTTTTTTAGGCCGAAGCAAACCTAACAATATTGAAGAATTCCTCCATGAGTTTATTCAGGAACTAGACATTTTGTTGCGAAATGGACTTAAATTTAAGGAACAATCTATTGCATTGAAAATTAGGGCAATAATTTGTGATACGCCGGCAAGAGCTTTTGTGTGTGGCATCGTAAGCCACACTTGCCGCCATGGATGCACAAAATGCAATCAAGTTGCAGAAAAAGTTGGTGGCGTTTTAACTTATTCTACGAAATCAGGGGTGCTTATTTCTGACAGCGATTTTGCATGCAGAAAATATGTAGGACACCATCAAAAAAAATTTCATGAAGAAAAAAGTCCATTTGAGAAACTTAATTTAGGAATGGTAAGTCAGGTGCCGCTCGATCCGATGCATCTCGTTGACCTGGGAGTGATGAGAAAATTTCTTATTCGGATTATTACAAATAAATGTATTTTTAAAATAACTGAAGGCATTAAAAATGAAATTTCTGATCATTTAAATGATCTTAAAAAACATATTCCTAAGGAAAAATATGCCTAATTACTTATATCGTATTTTAACAGATAACGGAAAAGAAAATGACGATAAGGCGCCTTGCCAATGTTCACTTGAAGTTTTAAAGCAATTTGATGCAAAATTTTCTGAAATGAATGCGAAGTTTTCCGAAATGACATGTAAGATAAAAATATTTATTGTCTGCAAAAATATCATGTTTTTCATATAAACATTTATATTTCAAGGCGAAATTAAGGAGCTCAAAGGGATAATTCAATCTCAAAATGAAGCCATAATGGCAGCATTGTCTACCCAAAAAGTAGTGACCGAAAGCCTTGTTCGCCAGGAAAAAAACAATGTGGCTATTAAGAAAGTTTTTCCAATAAACACCCTCGAGGAGTTAAAAGCGCTCAATGACGTCATAATTGATGAAAATCAGCAAATTTATGTGAGTTCTTATTTATCTCTACTTTTATCATTTTCCAAATTTTCGTGTTTTTTACAGACCAATGCCATGAAATTATCGCTGAAAGGGAAATTGCCAAAAACGTTAACGACAATTTTATCTCTGCAATTGATTCTCGTTATAAATATCGATGGTACTCATGGCAAAACGCGCTTAAAGGATTACGAAAAAGTTTTTGATGCATTGATGGATGCGGTTCGGCCACTCTGTGATGACCCAGATAAAGAACTACGCAACGCCTTAGCTGTAATTAAAAAACGTCATTTTCATAACGTTTGCGTTGAAAAAAAAAACTAAATAAGTTCAATACTTAAGATAATATTTTGACTGTTTTCATAAACGCAGTATGCAACGCAACATTTCATTGCATAGAGCTCATAATAGCATTTAGAATATAATTTAAAAACTTTTATCACATAAAATATTAAAGAGCATCTTAAAACAAAAATTTTTAAATTATATTTCTAAATGCTATTATGAACTCTATGCAATGAAATGTTGCATTGCATGCTGCGTTTATGAAAACAGCCTTTCTATGAGCAGTACAAACTTTGAATTTTACTTGTTTTCATTACAACTTTTATTTTAAGTCATTTATTTTTTTATTTTTTTTTATTTTAATAATTATTTCTATTAATAAATATATATTGTATATACGTATATAAAAAAAGAATTAAAATTAAATTGTTTAAAATTTAATTTAAAAAAGTGGTTTTTAAATAATTTAGTATAAACCGATTATTAATAACCAATTTTTTAATTAACTATAAATTGGTTGGGAAATAAGTAATTAGTAGTCAATTTAAAAGTCATGCAGAGGTGACCAATTGACTACAGCCTATGACATGCCTATGTTAAAATAATGAGTCGACGACAAGAAAAAAAGTCACTTAAGCAACTAGTTGTGTTTATTAAAAAACCAGTTTGAAGTTACTTAAAAATGTGTTTGACTTCCTACAGGGTAGTGTCTTTTAACGCACAAAGTATTTATGTATTTGTTTATAACATATACAATACATATGCATATGTACATACTGTACATATATAAATAAAATAAATCTGTTTCTTTTTTATAATTACATAAATTGTTTATATCCGATTTTGTTTATATGCCATATTGTGGCATATAAAAATTAGTCTTATAATCACATTAGCGATATAGTAACAACATTGCGTGCAACTAAGCGATGTGACTAAGCGAAAAGTACTGTATATTAATTTGTTTCAAAATTCAAACAACGTAACAACTCTTCAAACAGTGTGCAATAATTCGATTTCCGAAGGTCAACAAGTAATAGATGGGGAATATGTGACATTTGAAGGTAAATTTTCGATGATATATTTTCAATATTAAATTTGTTTATCCTTTTTTTAAATTTAAATAAGTTATTTTTAAGCGTAAGTTTTTGTTTATTTAAAGGATATATAAAATTATTATGCCCTTATTCATAAAAAATTAAAAAAAAAATGTACTTTAAGAAAATTTTGTCTAAAAGCACACTTCAAACCTACTTTATTTTTTATGAATACGGCAGTTAAGATGTATTCATATTTCTAAACGAAAAACCACTTTAGTTATGTGTTTCTTCTTTAAATTTTTAGGGATGGTGAATAAATTTTCTAAGATAATTGAACCAATGTTTATACGCCTTACGAATGAGGTGAGTTCATTGCGACAAGAGATAAATGGCCTGCGAAGTGAAATCAAAGAGCTCAAAAAAGACAAAGTAGAAGTGAAATTAGTCATACCTCATAACCCATATAAAAAAATGGATGAATTTTTAAATTTTGAAAAGTTATTGCAGGAAGACAATAACTTTTTGAAATCGTTTGTAAGTATATTAAAAACAATTTCTCATAAGTTAGAGCGCCTTAAAATTAGCTATATCTTTTAAGGAAAAAGAGCTGCTTACGGTAGCAAAAAGTCCAAATTTTACAAAAAACTGTTGGCGCAAATTACTGACAGATGAGCTGGCAGAGCATTTATGCTGGAAGGGAACGGCAGAGAAGAAAAGTGTGCGGAGCCTGAGTACAGCTACAGCTATAAGAAGTAAGTTTAGTAGATATATTGTATTCATTAATATAAAAATTCACTTTTTCAATTTTACAGATGCTGTAATTTGTATGGGATTGGGAGAGGACGAATTCGTAAGAAGTACGAAATCATTTTTCCAGTTTGCCAAAAATAGGCAAAAATTACGTAAAAAATATGCGGCAAACACAATTAAAACATTGTATAAGAAATAATTTGTCAACATATTTTATGAAAAAATAAAATAAATTTTTATGAAAAAAAGAATTACTACCGTAGTTCAGTGTACAAATATTATTTGGCTATATTCCTAAGCTTACAAAAACATTATGAATGTAAGCTTATTATAAGCATGGTTAGAAAACTATTTTTCTGTAAGCTTATTCTATAATTAGACTTCTAAACTTATTTTATACTACCGACAAGCAATATTATCGCAAAGGTTCAGTTTTCATTATTAAACAATTTTTAATAAGCCTTTTACAATAGTATTCACAACACTTTTCTAAGCTTAAGGCTTATGTTGGTAAGCTTGTTACAAATGATTTCTAAAGCATTTTGGTTTGTTGGGTTGCTATCATGTCATAAATACATGTAAAAAAGGCAGGTATGCTACCTACAGATTGTGTGAAAGTGGTAAAATTAATGAAGCAGGCTAATAAATCTCCTAGTTTTATATTTGCTTCCTATTTTTAAAATGAAATTTTATTTTTCATTTCAGATATAGCAACTTGCGAGAAAAAACTTGATGCACTTAGAGGTAATATTACTTTGCTAATGTTGTCTATTTTATTTACTACTTAGTACTGATTATTATTTGCAGGTGTTATGGAATACAGGTTAGACCAAATTCAAGGTGAGCAAAAAGCGACATACTTGTACATACAAAGTTGAACAATTTAAACTCTTTATAAATTTCAAATATTTATTTAGCACAAATGAATGTACTGTTAGAGGCACAGGAAGAACAAAATTCCCTATTACGAAATTTCATTTCAAGCCACCAGGATCTGCGTAGCAAGTTTCCCTTAAAAACTTCCAAAAAACTTAAAGAGCTTAATTCAGAAATAACTCATGAAAATAGAACTACATATGTAGGCAGAAGCATTCATTGGCGTTATCAATAGTTTTCTATTTATGTATATCACTTTTATTTTGTATTATTTACAGATTAACACACTCAAAACACTACTCAAACCTCAAGGAGTTATAAAAAATCTAAAATATATATTATCAACAGATATAACAAATGAATATAATGTGGAAGGAGTGCATGGCAAACAATGCCTAAAAGATTTGAATAACTTTTACGATGTTCTTATTGGTAGAGAAATATTTATATATAACTAATACTATTTAATTTTACATACATCTAAACGAATGTTTATTTTTTCTAGACTCGATTGAAGTAACTTCATCCTCAGGAACTGCTGACCAACAACTACGTAAGGCCATAAGTCTGGCAAAAAAACGATATTTCAAAAGCAAGAGTATTGCGAGACCCCGCGCTAGCACTAGTGAAAATTAACGTTTTTAGTTTTAACTCGTAATATTAAATCAAAAGTATATTAAATAATTTATAAAAAATATATAAAAATTCTTAATTTTTTTAATTTTAGTTAAAATCTTGGTTCCATTTTTTATAAAGAAAATGTGTAATTTTAATTCCCTATTTAGCTTCTGCAGAAAAAGCAAAACCAAAACTTGGAGTTCTTTTAATTTCTAATAAATTTATATACCTACCAATTCTTTTTTGGCATGCAAGTGAATTATTAAACATTTTGTAAGCTAACAGAATCAAATCTAAATACTGAATCGAAACCACTGCAAAAGGATTGTTTAATAGGCCGCATTTAAGCTTATTTGTTGAAACAGCATTTGTTAAAAATCCTTTGCATGTTCAATGTGTAGCATGTGATCTAGAAGCGTTATTTTTTTTTTTAAATTTGGATGGATATGCGGTTACGATGAATGGATCACGGGTTTTCGACATGACGGTGATTTCGTGATGGACATCTGTTCGATATGATTTTTCATTTATTTTTTTCAAACCTTCGTCTTTACAATGTAATAAATCACCCCTATCGTGAATAAAAGTCTCACGTGAAATTTGTTCCCTTTTCACATTTTTCCTATTAAAATCCAATGTTAAAAAAATAATAGGGAACAAATTTCATGTGGAATATTTATTCGCGATAGGGGTGAATATTTCAAAGATGTTTTATTTTGTTGAAAAAACAATTTTTTTTGAAACCCCCTGTTGTTTCATCTTAATATTTTTCAAAACATAAATTTTCCAAAAAAAAAATTATCCAATATTTTGTTTAATAACAATCTTGTTAAAAATAAAATAATATTTTATGTTGAATAATTAAATCATTATAATCACAATGAAATCAAAAAATTTCCGATGTTATAACTTTACCTATAATGTGTTCTGGGTTTCAAGCTGAAATGTAAACAAGTTATCGCTGTGTTATCGCTTGAAATATTTTATCATCTCTAAACATTCGGGCACCTTAATCAAATGAATTTGTTTTACTGTGCAGAAATTTCAGAAAATTAAGTTATTTTGTTAAAAAAATTAAAGAAAACTGTGTATTTATGAAATGAATTATGGAGGATAGTGCAAATGAATACGACAATGAAAATACATTAATATATGTTAAACCAGAACCAATAATTTTATATGAAGCACATGATAGTTCCAACTGCAGATCAGGTAATTTGTTTTGTGTTTATATGAATGTATTTTTACGTAAATTTTGTAAATAACTTGGAACTCGTTAAATTAATTTCAATTTTATATGGTAAGTTGTATAATTTACTTCTAAATGTCTTCTTGAATTCGGAGTATATTGCGGATTAAACTACGAACATTTTTTCAATAAAATTAGTTTTTGAATTACAAACAGCTAAAAATTAATGAATATTTAATAACTTTTCCATATTTTCTTGTTATTAGCAAATTGCTCATTAGAACACATGGATGAAGATGGAAACTACAATATGAATAAAAGGTATGTTGACTTTGTATAAAAAGTGCTATTTAAAAAGACTTGATTGCAAAATAATGGACACGTGATGACATTTCGAAATTATTTTATCTTTCTTTACAATGTCTTGAAGATATTTTATAGAATTTCTTCCTTCTTTCAGTCGCCGACGTAGCAGAAGAACGCGTGTTAGAAATATTCGTTACAGATCGGATGATGAAACTGTTATTGCAATAACACCAGAAGTTATAAGGCCCAATGGAAAACATTCCGACAGGGATGTTCTAGTGCAGGAGCCATCATCATCAACAGCTGCTAGAGGGACATTCCCTCAAAATGATGATGTTACCAAAAGCAAAAATATATCTTTAAGCGATTCAATGGCTGAAATCTTATTACAAATAGGACTTTATGAGGAATTGTACGACTTTATGAAATGTATGTATCCTTGAAAATAGTAGTAATTTTGTTACATTTAAATGAATTCTTTATTTTCTATTCTATAATTGTTCTAGCTAGAGGTATTACTGCGGAGGCTTTAAAATATATGCAAACGCGTCATATTGATGAATTGTTTAAGGACATGCATTTAGATATAAAAATCATTTTTGAGCATCGTTTAATAGATTGGCAGCATAAAATGGGAAATTGTGAAGTAACAACAACGCAATCGACGTATAACAAAGTAAATAATCATGTACAACATAAATCGGTAAGATTTTTTTATACTAAACAAGTTTTTTACAAAAATATTTTTTTCCATTTTTTTTATTTACACAAAAATGTATTATTACAAAAAATTTTTGATCTTAAACTAAACAGTTTATAATATTAAATTTCTAAGGCGGTTTTAAAGAAGAACGTGTTTGCATTCCAACAGGGGTGTATTGAAAATCAATGAATGCTTGTTACAATGAATTAAATTTCGTTCGAAAATCGCAATTAAATATTAAAATTTTGCCATGGAATAGGCGTATAGGTAAAAGCTATTTTTCGTAAAGTTCGTGATATTTTCGTTCATGATTCTTGGTTTTCTGAGATTAGGTCGAGAAATTTGAGTCGGCTGGTATGTGGTAAAATGTCAACACCTATGCATGTTTGACTAAGTCACATGTTACACACACACCGAAATTGCAAAGCCTATTTCCCTATCGCACAATTATTTGAAGTTCAACTTGTAATTGGCTAAAATTCAAATATTAATGGTCAGGGTGGATATCTGACCGAAATATTTTTTATTAACAATTTCCAATTCTTATTCTCTCCAATACAAGATAAATATAAATGATTTTCATATAAATTCTATTTTGTTCTGAAATAAAACTATCTGCGAATTAAATAATCTACAAGTTCCAATTCTCGATAGTGAATGACTTATAACTTTTGATGAAGTAAAACGCCATGTTATGAAACTGGAGAACAACATATATTTTTAAAATTATCAGATGTTGCATATACATATATGCAAGTATATACTTTTTAGTGAACATCTTTAATGAGTGGCGAAAGCAAAGTTTCTTCCAACTAGCTATACATAAATGAGGAAATAATCCAAGATTACCCAGCATTTATTAATAAAATATTCCAGAAACTAATTCTGTCTAGATGAATATTTTTATTGAAAATAGGAATTTAATTAGTAAAGAACAATTTGGTGTACGACATCACCATTCATAAGTAATATGATTTGTATGAATAAATGGCACAGCCTACCAACCGGTATTATAATTATGGACATAAAAAAGCTTTTGATCGCATATGGCATGATGGATTAATATATAAATTAAAGAAGTAAAAATTTTCTCTATATACATATTATCAAAGTTATAAAGTTTTAAGCAGGAATATCGTTTAAAGTTAGCATAAACAACACCTTATCATCTGCGTGAAGCATACCTACCGGTGTGTCTTAGGGAGCAGTTATTTCTCCTACGCTATATATTCTTTATATGTTTCCGATTATGTTCCCAGTAGAGGTACAGAAATGGTATTCTATGTAGACGATATGGCTATTATAGTTAAAGGCAAACTTTTAAATATCGTGATTAAAAGACTTAAAAAAGTATGCAGAAATTCATCAAAAAAAAAAATAAATACAAATAAAATACAAGCTATTATGTTTCCTTTCTATAAGTCCCCAAAACGTGTTCTATCAATCCCACTTCGTAGCGATAACGTTATTATACCATTCAGTGCTACTGTCAAATAGCTCGGGGTTGCAAAAGACAAAAAACTCTATCCCACATTTAACAATCAATCGCTTAATTCCAAAAACAAAATAATTATATGTACATATATAAAACTGTCATTAGACTCATTCTGCTCTACGGATGTTGCGTTTAATGTAAATCTGCTAAAACGCATATCAAAAGGTTCAAGTGGTCCAAAAATATGATTTTAAAACAATTTACAAATTACACACGAACTACAGGGTGGGCCAACTTGGACTGACTGATTTGAAATGCTTATAACTTTTGCATTTTTAATTTAATACTCAATTGAACATCTCCAGAACATCGCTACGACGTATTCTAAAAGTTGATCTGAAGATGTTTCCATATAAAATTCAATTGGCCCAAGAATTATTGCCGAGGGATGCACCACAACGGCTACAATATGCCAATAGAGTTCAAATCATTCAGTCAAACTTGGCCCACCCTGTACATGCAAGATATTCACACTCAACTATAAATGAAATAATAGACCACCTGAACAAACTAACAGTGTTAATGATTATGTCTCTTATGAAGCAAATCAATCCCAGATGTTAAACAAAATTCAATTTTAATATATCGCACCCTAAATACAAAGGGTCACAACTCAAAATACTAAAATTTTCAGGAGAGTCAAAAAACTTAATCGTGCACAAGCAACATACTTAACATAAAAATACCCATAACTGTATTTTTCCAGTTAATGAAGATAGTGATGTTAAAGAAATTTTTGCAGTAGTTAGAGATGTGCGCTCTGAATTAATTTATGAAAAAAAATCCAGTTTTGGAAAATTTGAGTTGTGACCCTTTTGTATTCAGGGTGCGATATGTATTTTTGTATCGTATAATTTCTAATAACGATTTTATGCTGAAATATCTTTTGTTAACAAGATAGTAACTCATTAAACTGATTTTAAATTGTATGATTGAAACAAATAAAATTTTATTTTGAGAAAGTTCTTGTTGAAAAATATGTATCAAAATTTTCTTTTTCGCTTGAGCATTAAATTTTCATATTGTTTTTTTTTTTAACAGAATCACTTGAACTCAGCCTTTAATCAAATATTGCCTGAAGCGGAATTTAAGAATTTAGCAAATGTAAGTAATCACCCTTTCGTGAATAAAAATTCCCCATGAAATTTGTTCCCTTTTCACATTTTTCCTATTAAAATTCAATGTTAAAAAAATAAAAGGGAACAAATTTCATGTGGAATTTTTATTCACGATAGGGGTAAATATTTAAATTAATATATTTTTCTAAATATTTTAATTAAATTAACAAATATTTTAATTAAATTAATTTCTTTAGCTTTTAACAAATGCTGTCCAACAAACCATAAATACAGTTCTGCATGATTTTAAACAATCTTACGAAAAGCAAACTAAAGATAAGGTAAAATTGTAGCCAAAATTTAGCTCAAATATAAAATAATTTTTATTTCTTTTCCTTCAGTCTAATATTTATTCATTAGATGTACCTAATGAGAAAATTCTTTTGAGAAATATAAAAAGTGAACCAAATCACAATACTACCGATGAAATTATCATACCTGATAAGCCACAAAGCAGTGTGATAAGACCCACATCTATCAAGGTAAAGAAATTTGCGATAGATCACAATTTACTTCCTAAGCGATCCATTGATCTCAGTATATCAACTCAGCCAAAGAGAAGAAAAGTGGTAGATATACATATTTAAATTTGTTTGGAATTAATAAATGTTAAACAACATTTTGCAGGACACAGACATAAGTGTTCAGGAAATTCTAACAGATTCGCCTGCAAGTCAACATTTAGTGGATAAATATGAAAAAACGGGACTGTTAACAGCAAAAGATCGCACTGAACTGGTTCGTTGTATTGTTGAGTTTTTCATAAGCCATAAACTTGTTCTATCAATAGCTCGTTGTAAAGAAATTGCCGAAGAAATAGTGCAATTATTTCCAACGGAAAACTTGGTATGTTTACTGACATTGTTTTCTATAAACAAGTTTTTGAATTTTTTATTTTTAAGGGCACTTATTTCCTTCAAGATAATAAAAGTAGACCACCAAAAGGCAGACTCTGGGACCGTTATCAAAGTCTTCGACGCTCAATACGTAAATCTGTGCCTGTAAACTCACGCCCTGAAGCATTAAAAATTGATACTTCACCTAGTGATCTGGAAGATTCATTTTCTAATAAAACCGACTGGTCTGAAATTCAAGCCATATGTTCACAAATGAAACATATGACCAATGATATGGAATTGCTGGCAAAATGGAGAGAATCATTTGCATTTAGACGTCATCAACTACAGACGGGTTATTTTAACAATTGGAAATTATATTTTGATGAGTATCCATTTTGTAAACAACAAAATTATGCGGAATTTGTAAGTATCTAAGTTTTTCTATAATAATAATAACTTTTTTAAAATGTAATGTTTATCTATATTAGATTGAATCGGATTTGGAAGCATTATATCCCGATCTAAAATTCAGTGATTTATTGTGGGATGAATTTATGGAAAATTTCGCAACATACTTTTTAAATCGCATTAAACATTCAAAATCTAAACTTTTGTATGATCAACTAAAATCAATGGACAATTTGACTACTTTTTCTGGTAATTAACTATAACAAACTTACACTTACACAATTTTGTAGCATTTAAAGAAAACTATTTTTATTTTTTTTTTTCAGATTATGTTGCCATTAAAGTTATTGAACTTCTATATGTCGTTCTTAAACCCTATACTGACAAGTTACAAAGCACCGAAGAGTCCCAACGTAAGTTTACCGTTGAGGTATGCGATTTATCCGACCTGAAGAAGGTGGTTATTGAACGCAAAAAACATTGTACCGAACATAATATACAAGCTAAACCCTATATTGCGGTGGTTGGTCAAAATAAAACATATAGTAATTTTTCGGTTATTTTAGACTCGACTGGCTTCAGCTGCGATAATTATAAAGATTCTTTAATTTTATGTTTTAATTTGTATCTTTTTTTCGATATAAGTTTTCCCCCTGAATTTTTAAATGTTTGGGGTTTTATACAAATGTATTTCTTTGATAAGCCCCTCTTGGTTAGTAATCCCAGAGTTGAAACTTTTATCAATGATATAAGGAGTCAAAAACTAGCGAGCTTAGACATAAAAACTACTATGAATGACAAAAAATGACACAGAGATTTTTGATACAATAAGATTAATGTGAAATTGTAATATAAAAAACTGAATAAAAGTGTTTGTTACTATTTTAATAAACAAAAGTCACAACAAACAATAAAAATAGGAAAATAAAAAAAATTGTGCGATTAATAAGGAGAAATAATAAAAATAAAATACATAATACAAAAGACTTGTGAATTAATAATAATAAAAAGATAATAAATTTTGTTTGCAAAATATTTTTAATTTTTGTATTTGAAGGAGAAATGGAATCCATAGTAGTGGCTTTATTGGTGGACGAGGAGAACAACGTATATCAGAACACAGAGGTAAAACTTGAAAAGAAAATACCTGAACTTCCTTTTTGGATCGTTTATGGTAGCCGCAAGCAATATCCTGTTTTGTTTTGTTGACATTAAACTTGCCAGCTTTTCGTATTGCTCTGATGTCGTTGTTTTTGACCTGAAAAAATAAATAAATAGGCTGCTTTCCTGTTTATAGTGACAGTAATTCAAAACTCCTTCGTTCTACCATTACACATTTGTTTAATCATGTTCTTTGTTGCTGCATATCACCTCTTGATTGGCCGTACAACAAAAATTTATATAAATTACTTTTTAAACATTTTATACTTACACTTTTATTTATTTATTCATTTATTTGTAATATTAAGCCTTCTCGTCCATAATAAAAATATATTACATAGTAATAAAAAACTACCTGAAATTTTAAATAAATTAAACACTTTTTGAGTTTATAAAAAGAGTAATCGAAAAAATTCCGTTGCTAAAATATAAGCGTAGAAAAACGTAACTACGATCGTAATTCAGAATACCTACAATCGAAAGAAACGTAGCGGAATCGAAACTCTGAATACCAAATTTACCAAACGGAGAAAATTTCGAATCGAGGGGTGATTACTTTTTTTCTATTTCTTTTAATCTTAAAAACACACAGATCGGTGCCAATAAATATAAAAAGAAATTGTATATAGTAGATCAGTTTCATAAACCTATTTCATATGTTTATTTGTATATTTGAAGTGAATTTCTATATTTATTCTGTTAAGTGACGATGACGCAAAATTTATTGGACTGCAGTGAAAGTGATAAATGTTGCTGATCCTAAATATACGCCAGAAGAAATTTCTCGCAAAAGGAAAGCGACAGACGAGTGCAGCGATAATGCAAAGGAGCGGCGGTTGGATAATCTCTTTTCAACAAAAATTAAAAGTCAGAGTTTTATACTGATTTTATAAAAGTATGTATATATGTTCGTTTGTTTCAGTATTTGTGTACGTGCTAGTAGATCATGATGTTTTTGTGCAATCGACATGTGTATTTATTGAGTATAATTTTAATAGGTTTCTATAAACAACAAGGAGTCAACTCATGCCAAATGCGTGGCATGTGGACGCCAAATTAAAGGATATGGAGATATATCTTCCAACTTTGTTACACACATTAAAATAAAACACGCTGATATTTACCAAAAATATAGGAATTTGAAGTTGAGCAATACTGATCAGTCTTCAGCAGTAAAAGATTGCTTCAACAAGAAAGTCTTAAATTTTGTTGTTGATGCAGCGTTGCCTGTTTCTGTCGTTGACAGATATACTTTTGCCTCTATGTTTGAGAGCACTGGTCTGAAACCAATGTGCAGGCAAACAGCAATAAAAAAGTTGGAAGATTCCTACCAAAGCCAATGTACAAAAATAAAAGCAGATATTTCTTTTGCTGAATATTTCTGTACAACGGCAGATATTTGGTCTGGGAACCAGAGAAGTTTCTTTGGCTACGCATGTCACTGGCTAACAGGAGACTTCCAACGAAAATCAGCGGCATTGGCATGCAGGAGGTTTAAGGGAACTCACTCGGCAGAAAACATAATGCATTTAATTTCGGAGATAAACGAATTCTATGGCCTTAACAGTAAAAACATTGTTCTGATTATAGATTAATCCGTTTAATCCAAATAAATCTAAAATATTAATCGATTAATACTTTAGATTAAATGTATTAATCGTAGGATTATTTTTAAAAAATAAATTAATCTAAATCTCTTTAATCCTGACCTAAATTTAATTCTAATCGATTATTAATCCTTAATTTTGATAACTAATCTTAGTTAATCAATTAAGATTATTAATCATTAATTAACAGCTCTGGTTGAAACCACATGTCATATATATTTACATATCCATATCACCAATAATGGGGCAAAATATAGTTGTTAACATTTCTTCATCGTTCCCCAAAGTCTTCTGTGGTTATATCTTCGTGATTGTTTGTTCTCTATGCCAGTAATCGGCAGTTATTACTAAAAAAGAATTCACAACTAAAGGTTACTCATCTGTCATAAGTATGGTGAACTGAATCAACACTATGAAACTTTAAAGCTGTCTGTCATCCTGCTACTGAAACACTGTAATATATTTAATCTTATTTAAACACTACATAATTTTAAGTCAAAAACGTCGTTAGTACCTATTTTTATACCCTTCACCTTCATGAGAAGGGTATATATAAGTTTGTCATTCCGTGTGTAATTTCCACAATAAAATTTTCCGTCCCTATAAAGTATATATATTCTAGATCCTTATAGATAGCAGAGTCGATTAAGCCATGTCCGTCTGTCTGTTGAAATCATTTTTTTGAAGTCACCAGATATATTCGGGATCCAAATCTTCAATAATTCTGTCAGAAATGCTTTCGAGAAGTTTGCTATTTAAAATCAGCAAAATCGGTTTAGGTCAACCAGAGTTATGGACCAATATGTAAGGCAACCTCCATAAAAAATTGATATTTTTTGTACATTTTATTGCAATATTTTGAAATATATTGCAGATAATACCATGAAATTTTGTATACGTTGTTTTTATGATAAAAGAAGAAAGTGTGCGGAAAATAGTAAGAATCGGTCTATGATTTCTCATAGCCCCCATACAAATATATATATTCCCGAAATATGGCTTAATGATAAATAAATGCCTATAAAATTGGAAATCAAGACAAAATTCAGCAAAAATAAGTTTTATGCAAAAAGAAAACGATTTTTTTTTAGTTCGGTCCATGTTTGACCATAGACCCCATATAAAGTCCACTTCCAAAATTCATTTAAATAATGTTAAACGGCTAAAATTTGGCATAAATACTCTTTATAGGCAAATAAATTTTTGTACTAAATTTTATGGTGGTCGGCCCAGAGCTGGTCATAGCTCCCATACAAAGACATTTTTCCCTATATATATTGTATAAATATCGGTACCGACTCAAAACTTTGCACAGATCATTTACATATATACTAAAATCATCCCACAAAATTTTGTGAATGTCGGTCTGTTTTTAATTGTATGCCCCATATAAAGCCCTCTTCCGAAAATCACTTTAATACTCATAAATCTCTTATAAATAAGGGTACCAATCGAAAATTTTACACGGATCATTTACATACATGCCTAAATCAAACTGCTGGATTTTGAGAATATCGGTCCATATTTGACTATATCCTCCACATAAGGTCCACTGCCAAAATCCACGTTAATACTAATATATATCTTAAATATACCGTTATTATGTTGAAATTCGACGTGAAATATCCTCATATGCACGAAAATAACTGTTCCAAAATTTAAGAAGATCGGCCCATAATTTGTCAAAGCTGCCATAAAAGAACCATTTCCAAAAAACAAATAAATTCGGGTCAAAAAATATTCTTTTCGGATTTAACCCATATTCGGTCCATATTTTATAATCATGATATATATCGTTGGAAAGGTATTTTTAATACCTTTTATTGAATGTATTACAAATTATCAAGCACCTATTAGTTCCCGAGATATAGGCCTATATATTTTAAACTTTACGGGCCCGCCCCCTCGAAAATAGGCGTGACCGGCAACAATTTTTTTGCTGGCATCTCCTCTAAAAGCCCTATTTGATTTTTTTTTTTTAGCAAAGTCACTAAACCCGAATTGTTCCCCTTTTTTATACTCTGTTAAATTACACTCAAGATTATTATGAACATCAGACAAACTCTGTAAATTATGGTAAGAATTGGTAATTAAATCAATTAAAAATGGTGAAAATTAGACAAAATTTCAAAATATTTAACACAAATTATGTTGGTCAAACAATATATCAAATACTAATAAAATTTGCACTAAGACTGAATAGAAAACACAGAATAATAATATTCTAGTCCTATAACCAGTATAGTTTTTGTATTTCTTATTACTTTTAGGTGGAGGGTATTTAAGATTCGGCACAGCCGAATATAGCACTCTAACTTGTTTAAATTGTATTCGTAATTAATTGTGATTATCAATTTTTTAAAATAAATAAAAAAAAAATATATAATCGTCACAGACAAACATAACTTTTTATTTCATATTAAGAACAACATATCACCCACTTAATAAAAAACCGTCACACTCGAATTTAAGAAAAATTTACCTGAAAATGTGTGTTTATTATAAAATTCCACTATATTCATAAAATATATACAAAATATGCGTCAAAGTATGTCAGCAAACTTGAACACCATCCAAACCCACTTGCACGAGACATCCTTAACTTTAGTGGCCACAATCGGTTGAGAAGAAGGGATACCCTTGCTTTAACTCAAGCGCAAAACAGATGACTGGATCAGTTGATGTGAATTTTTTTTAGTATCATAAAAATTTTTGTCTAGCACTGGCTGGGCTTATTATTTTCTTTTTAGTATTAAGATTTGAATACTTATTGTCATTTCATATATGAAGATTCAATAAATAAAAAAAAATATTCATAATTAATGAGTTTTTTCAATTCTTTTAGATTGATATAATATACAATACTACTAAAAAAAGTGGGCGTAGTCGTACCAACTCAGAAACCTTCCCGGTCGCATGCACAACAACTTTGCCGAAGATTATCACATGAACAGATGCATAGTTTGCGAGAATAGAATAGTAGAAATGAATTTCAAAAAAGTACCAATATAAGTGTACTGAAATTTGGCCCTTTTTACACCTTTATATTTGATTTATGAATATCATGTTCTCGGTTCTTTTTTGTGTGGATGGAAGAATATGTTATCCTTTTTTTAATTTTAAATTGAATAAATAATATCAAATGTCCGTTTTTCCCGTTTTTGTCACCCGTGAAAAAATAGTTTTCAAAAAAAATACCTATTAATTATCCGTAATATGTACTATTTGAAAATAATAGTTCATGGAATTTTTAGTGAGAAAATTTTGATAAAAAAGAATACAATTTTTAGGCCATAGAAATTCGAATTTCAAAAAAGTACCAAAAAGATTTCTAGTCTTTATTGATCTGAGCCAGATGCATTTAATATAGTATTTCTATGTTGATTTATGTAGGAGATATACATGTTAAGGAAGCGTTCTACGGGGACTATTTTTACCCCATATGGTCACTTCAATTTCGAATTTCACAAAAGTACCAGACACCTGTCTTCTCTTTTTTTGATTAAAGGCGGACGCATTTAAAATATTATTTCTAAGTTTATTTGTTTTGGAGATATAGGGGTATTGGGTTTACAAGTTTTTGCCCCATTTGTCCCCCTTAAAGACCGAATTTCCAAAAATCCCTTCTTAGTGGATCTACATGTTGTAAAAGGAATTTACATGCAAAATTTCAAGTTTATAGGTTCAGCGGTTTGGGCTGGGCGATGATGAATGAGTCACTCACGCAACTCTTTTATATATATAGATTTACTAGCTAAAACCCGGTGTGCTTCGCTACCCGTATTTTTAAAAATTAACTTTGTATGGGAGGTACCACGCCCACTTAAAATTTCCAAAAAAAAAGTAGCCTATAGCTCCTTCCAGACATACAGAAATATACTGTGAAAATTTCAAGCAAATCGGTGATTTTTAAAATTAACTTTGTATGGGAGGTACCACGCCCACTTAAAATTTCCAAAAAAAAAGTAGCCTATAGCTCCTTCCAGACATACAGAAATATACTGTGAAAATTTCAAGCAAATCGGTGATTTTTAAAATTAACTTTGTATGGGAGGTACCACGCTCACTTAAAATTTCCAAAAAAAAGTAGCCTATAGCTCCTTCCAGACATACAGAAATATACTGTGAAAATTTCAAGCAAATCGGTTCAGCCGTTTAGCCGTCTATAGACTTCAAACTAATAATAATAAACATAACGACACACATTCACTTTTATATATATAGATAAAACAATTAATTAAAGAAACATATTTATCGCAGTTGTAATGTTCGGCTATTAATGTTAAGTGATATGTTATATTGTGTCTCTTACAATCTATTTAGTTTCTAATTAAATTACAATTTTTTCATTAAAAACATAAAAATGTGTTGTATAGTTATGGCTGTTTTCATAAACGCAGTATACAATTCAACATTTCATTGCATAGAGTTCATAATATCATTTAGAATATAATTTAAAAACTTTTGTCACATAAAATATAAAGATATTGTACTATTAAAGAGAATCTTAAAACAAAAATTTTTAAATTATATTTCTAAATGCTATTATGAACTCTATGCAATTAAATGTTGCATTGCATACTTCGTTTATGAAAACAGCCTATTTTTTATAAAATAATTTTTGTAATTAACATTACTGTTTTAAAGAACCGATCGCATTTTGAAACATTTGCGTTAACAGTAAGGTATTTAAAGCATTCGTTGAAGTATTTGGATTTCGTGCAGTTGGAGTTCCAACCGTTAAATTGGGAAAACCGTTTAAAACCAGTGGAAGATTGACCGGATTTGTTGCAAAATTTGATAAGTTAACAGCGCCTTTGGAGGCATTTTTGTTTTTCATTTTAAGTTTTTTCTTAGAAGAAAACACGCTTTCAACAGGTGAGTCTGAAGAGTCCTCTTCGGATTCAGTTGAAGATGATTTGGAATCAGAATCGTCTTCATCGTCATTGTCGTCGCTACTGTCATCATCACTATTGGTTTTAGAACTTTTCTTCTTTGTCATAGATAATTTACGTTTCTTTGATGTTTTTGTATTAGCATTGGTTCCGTTAGCCTTAGTTTGCTTTCGTTTAAGTTTATTTACTTTGTTATTGCCACTTGCTGAAAAAGGTGAATCAACCTGTGGTTTAGGTATGCTTTCACAAGGATTTGTGGCCATTTGCTGTGCGGCATTAAAGTTCTGCAACTGTTGCATACAAAATTCCATATACAATTGCAGCATGGTATTTAAATTGGCTGGGTGTGGGCATGTGCGATAGCCATGATATGGTCCCGAGCAATTTTTACAAATCATTTGACATTGAAATGATGTATGTCCCTGTAAGTAGAAAACAAAAAATATATTATCCAGTGGACTTATAGGTAAAAATTATTTCTTATTATTGTTTATTTGACCTTTTTTATTAAGATTTTGCTAATTATTAAAGCTTTCGGTCTTTTTTATAAAATATTTAAATTTTTATTTATTTTTTTATAAAATATTTAAATTTTTATTTCAATATTTCGCTACTCTCGGAGTAGCTTCTTCAGAATAAAAATTTTTAATAATTTTTTTTATAATTATGATTTTTTTTTTTATAATTATATGTACCTAATTATAAACAAATTTTATCCTGAAGAAGCTACTCAAAGAGTAGCGAAATATTGAAATAAAAATTTAAATCTTTTATAAAAAAGACCTAAAGCTTTAATAATTACCAAAATGGTAAAAATTATTGTTCACCTTTTTATCACAAATCATGCATTTTTCTACAGACTTTTTGCCGGATTTCGTAGACTTTTTATTCAAAATTGTTGTTTTAACTTCTTCTTCACTTTCACTGTCTTCGTCTTCTTCAGTTTCATCTTCCAATACGATTTTGTTATCTAAATTGCCAATGCAAACAACATCATCTTCAGAGTTATTTTTAATTTTTGGTGATTTAGTTTTTGTTTCTTTTTTTGAAACTTGTTGTAACATTGACTTTTTTTCAACCTTTGTAGCTGGTTTAGCTAGAGTTGCCGGGGGCGGCTGATTAGCTTCTTTTTCGTCGGAAGAGGATGATGACGACGATGATGATGAAGGTGGTTGTAGTACTGTTTTTACTTTTTGAGCTGCCTTTACTGGCGTTGAGTTTACAGTACTGGCTTTAGGCTTAAGTTTAATATTAAGTGGTGAAGATGGTGGTTTTGGCGTAGTTTTTACCTCTGCCTTAATAGCTACTGCGGGTTTCTTTGTAGGCTCAGGTTCTTGATTGCTTGAAGAAGATTCACTGGATGATGATGATGAAGAACTTGAGGATGATTTTCTTTCTTGTTTTAATTTTATAGCTAATTCTTTTTCCTGCTTAATTTTAACAGTAAAATTTGTCTCAGTCGATGTTGTTGGTGGTTCAGCTTCAGCAGAATCAGGTTTTGTAGAGTTTGAAACCGAATTATTTCTACTTCTGGATACAGAGTTTTCCTTATCCACCTTAGGTAAAGTTTTATTTTCGACTGGTTCCTGCAAGTTATGTGTATTCACAGTATTGGCATTTGGGCATTCCTCGTTATTTGGTTCATTATTTATTTGATCTATTGGTGGTATTATTAGAGGATTTACTGGATGCTTTCTAATCCAGGGATATATGCCAGCTCCAGGAACATTTCCGTTGCCATGAAAACTACTGTTTATATTATTATCATAGTTGCGATCATTTTGAGGAAAATTAATGTGTGTATTTGTCTCATAGTTGCGATCATTTTGAGGAAAACTAATGTGTGTATTGGTATTATAGTTCCAATCATTTTGAGGCCAATAATTTGATTCCTTATTAACGTAATCATTGTCAACAAATTTTTGGAAATTTCTTTCTCCCCTTCCGGAATTATTTTGCCATTGACCCTTTTTCACACCCCTGCCACTACGCTTTCCTTTACCACCAGCACCACCTCTATTACCATTATTTTTCCAATTATTATTGCTCATTTTGGTACACTATGAGTTAATAAACACGCCAATAAAGTTTTAAATATATTTTTGTAAATAAAAAACTTGCACGTGTTCTTTGCTACGCTTAGAAAGTGTTTGGAAAGTGCTACTGATATATTAGAGATGGTAAAATAGAACATACACACAGAGGTTTTTGGATAATAAAAAAAAACTTCATGCAACAACAGTCATTTTGTTTGTGTAAAATAATGTACTACTTTCAAAAGCACTAGAAAAAGTATTACTTTTGACATAAGTAAATTGTAAATAAAGTCTGTCAGCTGTGCTACTGCACTCACCTTGAATTCCCAGCAAGCCATATGAGTCTGTCTTTTCTGACACCTTTTTCGGAGCGTTAATGCTCTTATAAGCCAAAAAAAAAAACAATCATAATTGCTCCGAAAACCTTCAGAAAAGAGGGTCATTACCATGGTGCAGCTATACAAGGTGAGTGCAGTAGCTCAGCTGACTGACTTTGTTTACAATTTACTTATTTCAACAGGAATACTTTTTCAAGTATTTTTGACAGTAGTACATTATTTTACACAAACAAAATGCCTGTTGTTTCTGTTTTGTCTTTTTAAGACTCTTTTATGAGGTTTTTTTTGGGCTCTGTGTATCTTGTTTTTATCATTCTTGTGTGGTACAGCTATGTTTTTTTTGTTCAAAGCACAATTAACAGGACAACAACGCTTTGGTACACACATAATTAAGTGGAATTTCTGAGTCATACTGCGTGCCGACTCAGGACAGTAACAAGCAAATTTTTCTTTCGCTCCGAAAATGCTCTTTTCTGACTCCTTTTTCGGAGCGCTCCTAGAATGGTATGCTGAATAGTTACACCATTCACAATGGCGTAACTGAATTTCTTTAAATACGAGATAAATAATTACATTGAAAAACAGACGGAGACTATAGGACCATTTTTTTTTAACACTATTATTAAGTGCATTTTCTATAACTTAAAAATAAGATGTACAATTCACTACAATCATTTCTGAGAAAACCTTCAATTTAAAAAATTTTGGACTTTATTTATATTATAAATATAAAAATAAGTACATTATTTTTTAATAAACTTTTCTTTTTTCATTTTTCTCCTTTTCATATTTTTAACAGCGCTTTCCAGAGAGCCACCAGCAGCCAATATAGTTGTTTTGGTAATAACAGCTCGCATTTTGTCATTTTGTTTAAAGTTTAACTTTTTACTATCGAAGTTGTTCAAAAGTTCTTTCGATATGAATTCTTTGACATCACCTTTAAGTTCTGGATTTGAGATATTTTTCTTGAAATTTGCTTTTGATTGTCGATCTAATTTATGTTCTGCATTTTTTTGTTTCTTGTTTAACTTCTTATTTTTGCACTTTTCATTTTGTTTATTTAAGTTATCAGTTTCATTTTGTTTGTGTTTATTGGGGGTCTTCTTGTTCTTTTTATGACCTTCTTCTTCCTCACCAAAATCCTCCCACCGGGTGGGTTCTTTTTTCTTTTGTTCAATTAGTGATTTTCTATAGTTGATTTCACGTTGTTTCAGTACGGCTTTACCTGCACTTGTGTCCATGTTGGCTTGTTGAGCCGCTTGCTCTTCCTCACGTTGTTTGTAAACGATTTCATCCTTGTATTTGTTCCATGGTGTAGCATTTTCTGGTTTCGCATCTCGTGCAACTTGATTAAATTTGTAGGTATCTTTGTTTTTATGAAAATTATTTCCGTTGCGTTTGTCGAATTTTCTGTTGAACGGTTTGTTGCCGCCCTGATGTTTGTTAAAATGTTTTCTACCTCCGCCACCGAATTTAGAGGGTTTGAATTTAGTTTTACCCCAATCGTCAGCACTTTGTTGAACATTTGTGGAAGGCTTGCCACGAAATGGATTATTTGCCATTATTTTATTATTATTATAAATTTACAATAATTTCACAACGTGCACTTACAAATTGTAAACATTGAATTTCACAGCATGGCATAAATTATAGTGAAGGTAATATAGCGATTATTAAAAAACTATTAGTGATAACAAAGTTAGAGTAATGTCAATGTATCTAATGGCGTTTTCTTTTCTGGCAAAAATGTTACACGTTTTTCCCATTTCGCACCTTTTTTAATTTTTTTGTATTCTTTTCTGAAAAAATGTCAACACTGCTAAAGTGTAGTGTGTTCTTTTCTATGTCACACTATAAATTTAAAAAATGGTGCACCTTTCACACTCTGTATTTTTAGAGGAGAAGAATCGCACGATAAAACAGCTGGCATTTGTTTTGTTTATGAATGTGTATTTGTGTTAAGAAACAAAAAAAAAAAATATATATATATTTTTTATGTGCTGAAAAAATTTTGGATGACTTGTTGGATTCATCTTCATCATCTGATGATATTTTATATGATTATGGAAAGATATCCACAACCGCGAGTGAAAGGCTATTTAGAGAACGTAATTAATGAATACTCTGAAGTTGATGTATGTCAAATTTCATAGGACAATATCTCCTACTTCTTATATGTTTATGTAATGTATGTTTATACAATATATAATTTTTATAGTTTAAGAAGAATTTGCGTATTAGTCGGGAAGGTGCCATTGGTCTTTTTGAGAGATATTCATGGTCTTATTTCAAACGATCTTACCATGTAGCTAACTGCTTCTTTATTTTTAACCAAAAAAAAAACAAAAACAGCTGTTCATTGAAAAAAGTGTTACATTGTTGTAATTTTATGTTCTATTCTGACCATTAAAAATGCGACATCTTTAAAACATTATAAAAATGTACATAATAAAGGTGTAACATTTTATTTCAGAAAAGAATAATTCTCAATAACAGCCATACCTAAATACGTTTTTTAATGCCAAAATTTCTCATGGCCATACATTTTGTATGGAGCATAACGAAACAACGCGGCGGCAAGGCTTTGCTATTGGAAAATCCGATTATGACAAGGCGTTTCACAGTGAAGTAGTTGCAAAAGAAAAAAAAGAGAAATAAAACAACAATGTCCAGTAGTTACAATCAGCGTTACCGTTGATGCGACTAATACTATGTTTCCACGACGACTTGAATCACCTGCTTCGCCTTCTGAATCATGCTGTTTACATGACTAATAAACTTGATTCGATTTGACAGTTGTCTTTAATAAACAAACAGAATAAAAAAACAGAATTTACAATTTGTGGAATAAATTTTTTTTTTAATGGACAAACAAAAGTGAGTGGAAATTAGTTAGCTTATTTGAAAAAAAGAACACATTCGTACGTATTTACTTTCTTTACTTCTAGCAACAAGAAAATAATTTGCTTTGTTTACAATAATATTAAATTTTTATAGCTAGTGCAGATAAACTTGCGATAAAAATTAGAGAAGAGTGCAATTTTTCGTTCTTCGCAAGTAGATTCAATATGAATCTACTTGATTCGCTCTTAAAATTTTGTATGGTGAAGCAAGTTGTTTCGCACATGGTTGGGGTGTGAAGCATGAATAGAGAGCGAAGCATGTACCGTGGAAACATAGTATAAAGTGGCAATTTGACCCTTTTACAGATGCCTTGCCATTTTTTGTGTACCTTTTTTTGTTTTACTTGATACATATTAGTTTTTTTTATTATATGCATATGTAAACATACATCATATACAATATTTAAATGAAAAAAATACGATTTTTATTTTTGTTTTGTTTATTTTTCATCTTTTTAAAAGTGGTGCCCCTTTTTTTTAATAAATCCCCTTTTTGTGCGACTTTCTCAAATTTGCCAACGGTAACGCTGGTTACAATAAACAGGGTCGTTTTATTTATTTGTTTGATAACCCTGTTTTGACATAACATTGCCGCTGTTGTTTGTTTATACTATGAAGGGATGGGGTATCAGCGCTAATGCTTAGAGTAAAAATACGTTCCGTCTTCCGTCGGTATTTAGGTATGGCTGTAACAAAGTTGGATTTGTGCTGATGCTTGTAATACAGTAAAGTACGGATAAATGCACATCGGTTTTCGCCCGACTTTTTGTGCGCTTATCCATTCTTTGCATTTATCCTAACCTCGGATAAGTGCACAAATATTGCAATTATGCAAATATTACATAAGTGCACAAATATTGCAATTATACAATTATTGGGTAAATGAAAATTTTTTGCATTTACATATAGTTACAGAAAAATAAATCAGACTATGCACATACATATGTTTCTTAAAATATAAGATAAAATAGACTGTTGATGATTTGTATAAACAAAGTTTAATTTTATTTGTAATTCATGTATATTTTTGTTTGTCTTATAGGGTTCAACAAAAAACTTAAAAAATCAGTTCTATTTTAGTTGTGCTTTTATGCATACAAATTTGTACTAAAAATGTCTCTTGAGGCTTAAAATTATTATGCACTTGTATGCATTTTTTGCATTAATCCGTGTTGTACTTGTCCGTGTATTTTTACATGATAAAGTATAAAAGAGGCGAATGGCTTCGAAACACGTTGCACTTAAGAGTTTTTTGCATTTATGCGTGTTGCACTTATCCGGTTTTTACTGTAATAAATATTAGTCCGCCTATTTTTTCGGCCTAAGTACGGTTGGGATTGAAACTCGGTCCATTGTTTCACCTAGCTCCCATACAAATATTTTCCCGAAATAGAAGTTTATCGGTTTACAGAAGTTTACAAATAAGTTGTAAATGCAGCCTAATCATATTTATAAATTTTGTGTAAATCGGTCCATAGCTCCCATACAGCCCAAAATCACTTTAACGAGCACAACTTTCTTAAAAATGTTGGTATCCAAATAATAATCAACACAACTGTCTTTCATAGATACACAAATCTTTCGGCCCAATTTTATGATGATCGGTTCCTTATTAGTCATAGCTCTCATATAAAGCACACTTACGAAAATCCTTTAACGATCATAAATCTCTTAAAAATGTTGCTATCCAAATAAAAATTGACACAAACAAGTTTCAAATATATAGATATCATGACATCAAATTTTATAACGGTCGGTCCATAATTAGGCAAAGCTCTTATATGATATCACTTTAACACGTAAAAATCTTTTAAAAGTGTTCATATCGAGATAAAATGTAAGACAAAAAATATTTATATGCACAGAAGTCACACCACTAAATTTATGGATGATCGTTCCATAAGAGGGAATTCACACGCTGCGACTTTTCTCCTGCGAATCGAGTTTATAGATGAAATACGGAGATACCCCGTACTCTCCACTACGTATTTCAGCTATACCTCGAGTTTTTCATTTCTGAAAAACTGTTTTTACATATACATACTGGGTCTAGGGTATTATATGGTGGTTCTTGACCGACTATAAAGTCTTTGTCATTATTTTCACTTCTGTAGAATTTGGGCAAAATCCGTCTGTTTAGGAAATTATACCTCATGGTTACAAGACTATCGCTTACATAGTCAGCTTGCATAGTCTCTGACAGGTGTTGCTGACGGAGCAAATTATAAAACCATATAAATGATTTCATTTGTATAATTCATAACATACTTCTAATAATTCTACCTTTCTACTTCTACCATGTTGTAGAGTAATTATTTGTGCCGGCTTTTGTATTTCTAATGCTAACTACAAATGCAACATGTTGTTTATGTACCACAGACAAATGAATGTAAACAAATGCATGAAATGTTTTTAAATCTATAGTAATTGGATTAGCTGGAATCAGAGAATAGTTTTTATGTCAAGTGCCTACAAATTGGAAAAGAAAACCATATACACATTTTATACATTAACATACATTTAGTTAACATTCGAACATTGACCGAAATACTACCTACAAATTTAAACGTTAACATTATTCAACGTTGTTCCATATATTGCATTTCAAAACTGTTATATAAATAAAATAAAAAAATATATTAAATAAATATGAGTAGTGGTTATTTATATGAAATACGTCGAAAATCTGAAGATTTCGAACAACATTTCGAAGAAAATAAACGGGAAAATTCAAATCTCTCGGATTATTCCAAAGATGATGAAATCTGGGAAGTGCCAGAAGAAAGTTTTGAAAATTTCTATGAGCAGATGGGTTGCAATGAGGAATTATCAGAGGAAAGTGAGCGGAAAGATGATGTTAATACGATGTCTGAAATGTTGAATCTAAAACAATTCGAAAACAAAAATACGTTACATATAAGTTTAAGTACGGAAAAAATTGCATTAAAATCGCTAAACCAGCAATGTGAAAATTTCAACAGAACATCACGCAACACATCAAAATCAATCAATAAATCAATTTATACGGAAACGGATGTAATAAAGTCAATGACCAGCGAGAGCAATACTACAACAACCACTAACACCACAAATAATACCGGCGGTAACAAAGTGCAATGGAAAAATTATAAACTATCTAACAATAACAATTCCTCCTCTTCTACGTCATTATTAAATTTTACAATTGTGCCCATAAACGTATCATCTCAGGGGCAAAAACAAAAAACTATTGAACAGCATAAAAATAAAGCTGTTGAAAAATTACCGGAAATAAAGTTAACTTCTTTTTCGACAAGAAAAACAGCTTTAAAACCAATTGCGTCAAAAACGTCTTCAACCTTAAAGCCTAATAGTGGATTTTTTGTGCATTCAACTTTTAATGATTTAAAGTGTTCTACAAATTTACCACGACGCAAGTCCTCGTCCGGTTCCGAGATTAATAAACACATTACGGAAAGTTCCACATCTCCAGAATCTTTATTGGATAATATTTTAAGTGGTGCTTCTTCGGTGTCCGTCCAGAGTAGCAGTCTAAGTAGCAGTGGTTTAAACGGTGATTTGGAAGCAGTTAACAAAACTAAACAAGATAGTAAAAGTCGTGAACATTTGGCACATCCTCTGGCATTGCCACCAAATAATTTTGCCCGAAATAGTTCAGATATTTCCAAGATTCAAATACCGGAATTAAAAATTATTACAGCACCGAATTCACCGCCAAATCAACAAACGTTAAATCTAGCAACACATACCTCGCCTTCCTTATTGACTATTAGTAATTTGTCGCAGTCGGATTCTTTTGAAACGGCTTCGAACAGAACCAGGTAAGAAACTTAAATTAGGTGAAATATAAAACAAGTATGTGAGTATAGTTTTTTTTTACCCCTTTAAGAAGTCCATCTGCCTCACCACTTCGTAGCTTATCACCAAGGGTACCAACAGAAGCTTCTCTGTATCCGGATGATTTACGGTGTAAAATTTGCAATGAACTTTTTAAGGACCCAAGAAGTTTAAATTGTTTGCATTCATTCTGTTTCCAATGTATTGTCAATGAAAATTTTAAACAAGATGCCAGCATACCATTTTGGTCACAACCTCAATCTCTTCAAGCACCACAAGTTTCTTTGCCTCTAAAGCAATGCGACAAGCAGGATTACAAAGGTGAGTAGTTATGTTTAATTCAAATGATTTGTACCGACAAATATCAGATATATGCGTATGTTAGTTTTTTTCGCTAAGGAAGTTTTAATATTCACATTCCTTTTTATAAAATTGTATCCGGTGTTTTAATGGAAAGAAAAAACATATCATTAAAAACGGATTACGTAACAGCAAAAAATTTTGATTTTGATCATAGGACGCTGGAAAAATAGTAAGAGCAAAATATTTTCTTCTGGATTATTTATATCTTCCTACCACTCTACTTTTATGTACCCCAAGGAGTAATATGTCCTGTGTGATTTCATCACCTTGACGCTATTACAATCCTTGGGAGATGTGGCGACACCGGTGCAGGGGCTCGAAACTGGTAAGAGTTTGGTTAGGTTAGGTTAGCAGGCGGGCGTGTAGTACGTCCTCCATATTGCTGGTCCCATTGTGTTACCTGATTGAATAGGAAGAAGAGGTAGAGGAAAAGAATGTGCAGGGTAGTAGTAGGATGTGTAGAGTGTAAGAAGGATGAAAAGTGTGGAAGATGTGAAAGGGAAACGTGTAGACAAAAACCTATAGAGTGCAGATACACAGGTGGATAGATTACGCTACTGCAGCCAATTACTGCTTTTGATAAAAGCATCAATATCCTCTAACTTCAAAGCTGAGAATTCAGATCAGTCGTCGAAGGATGGTTGCCCCAGAAGAATGGTACGAGATCCACTCATTGCTGGGCATTCACATAAAAGACGAGAGACCGTTTCTTCCTCCTCTTCATTATTGCAACTCCTGCAAAAATCATTATAGGGTAAACCCAGTCGTCTTGCATGATTACCAAATTTGCAGTGTCCTGTGATTACTAACACCAAATTGCTAAGTTGTGGTCGCTGTAATTTCAATAAATACAGCGTGCATTTCCTATTTAATGTAGGCCAAATCAGTCATGAGTCATTGAAGGTAATGGTGGCATCTAGCTCTGTGCTCAAGAAAGGTCCTGAAATAATGGCTTCGTTGCCCTTGGCAGTAGTGGTCGTCAGTTGTTGCGATTGCTGCCTTTTTTGGACATAGCACTGGGTTGTGTTAATTGAGTAAACTATGTTGAAGCCGCCATTGAAAGGATCCCCCTCCCGCTGATCTGTAGTCAATAATACTTTTGATTGGTGAGTGCAAGGCGATTACTGCTTTTTCGATATTGTTTTATTGTCCAATAGGGTTAAAGTTAACATAACTAAGACTTAACTAGTTTGGATGTGTACTTGGAATCATTGTCCTGCATGAATTCATGCAGAAACGGCATTTCTTTTACAATATTTCTACGTAATCCACATCGCTCGTTTTTTCATCTATTCCAAATAATGACCGATGTCAGATGAGAAAACAACCTCATATCATATACCTAAGGTAAAATTCTTTATTTGGTGGCCGTCGAACGAAGGTTTTGCCATAACAAACAAACAAATTTATCTTCGTTTCATCTGACTAAAGCACGTTTCCAAAAGCTTCACGGTGGATATGTTTTGTAGAAAAACATAACCTATTTTCAACATTATGTTTTCTCAATAATGTTTATTATTTTATGAAGGGTGCTGTAGCTTAATTAATTAGCGCGTTTGATCATTAAGCATGAGTTGGTATTTGTGGCCTGGGTTCGATTCCCAGCCGCTGTCACTCAAAATCAACATCAGATAATTATTAGTTTTTATTTCTATCCTATCATAACTAATATTTATCACAGCACCCTCTTTCGGTGGTATAGCATTTAAACGCCACCGAAGTAAAAAAATTAAAATAATGACCATAAATTAAGCTTTGATCAATGCGCCCACTCACCACCAGAGGTGCTGCAAGACTTTACTAATAATAAACATAATAATACAGTGTTGTCATATGAAAAGCTTTTCTCTACTTTCACCACCTATTCTTCTTCTACCTATCCCATTCCAAAGAAAGTAACACAATTAACACAATTAATTATTAATTGCCTGAGTGTTGCTTCTCTTTTAAAACAAAATTAAACACTGATCAAACCATGTCGTTGTTTTTGGCTTCCCATCTATTGTCTGTGATTTTGCCTTTCTGTGAATTACTTAAAAAGCTTTGTTTTGGAACCATCCATCCATAGCAATTTCAATCATACTTTGTTTTCGGTGCTTTAAAAATATTTATTTTTCAATAAAGTGCAGTGATTTGCAATACCAATTACACTGTGCTCGATTTTGGCACTTTTTTTTTATCGACAAACGGGGTAAGTACGCTGAATCCAGTGGTGCTAACCGTTTTTTAGATTCGCTTTTTTTTAATCCGAGCAGTCGTTTTGGAAATAAATTTTTTTTTGCAGTTTTCAGTTTTTTTACAGTTTTCGAGTTACGCGAATATCAGCAATCTCCTCAATTTTTTAAATAACGCTATATCTCGAAAACTAGAAATTTAAATTGATTTAGTAATTAGTTTAAGTTAATTAGTTTAATGGAATAGGTGAATTCAAAGATTTTTTAAATTTTATAATAAGGTAAAATTAGACAATTTTTGTGGATAAAATTTTGAAATAAATTTATTAGTCAGTCATTAGAATCGTTAAGTATAATATAAATAGGTAAAGCTATAATTTGAATACCCACAATGTTTTTTTTAAGAAAAATTCCATAATTCTATATGTAGATATATTTGTTACTAGTTTGACTAAATTAACAAGTGATTATATTTTAAAACTTTAATCTGATTAACGATTGTACCGATTGTATTAATTTAAATCTACAAAAAGTTAGAAAATTCAATATATGTATATGTTTCTAGATAAAGTTTAAACATTTTGTTAGTAGGAATTTAGTTAATTTTTTTTTTGTGGTGTTTGGCAAATTTAAATTTTCACAAGTCTATAGGTATAGGTTTGTATGTATACGATTATTAAAAAAAATAAAAGAAATAGTTAAATAACATTATAAAGTTTTTGGTTTTTGCTTCAGTATGAAAGTAATTGTTTTTTCTAATTATGTACTCGTTTATGTAAAGTAATTTAAATTTGGTCTGTATTGAGTTTGATTTAAAATCATTATTGCTGAGACCTTCTTAACAAATTGTATTATTTAAATATTCATAACAACTTAGGTGGCCATTGCCACTTTGAAGTGTAGCTGCTGCAGCTTCATTGCGCGTTTTAATAAAATTACCTACCCAGTGCGTGGTTAGATCTAAATATTTACTTTTTGCTCCTGGATTGTAATCGAGGAAGCCAGCTTTTGGTATTACTTCTTCAATTTGGCTGCCATCGGGCCAATTGTTGTAACTGGCAATATTAATGAAACCAACATGATTTAGTATAGCTGTACGCCAAGCTACACCATAATACTTTAGAATATATCAAAATATAGTTTATAAAAATTTAAATTTAAATAAAAGCATAGACAACAACTTACTCGGCCATTACTACGGTGTCTTTGTATGTCGCCATGTCGCGGAAATTTGTTACGTTCGGCAAAGCCTGGACCTACTGTGGGCACAAACAACATTTTATATGTTAATGCAAACGATTTAAGATATGACCAATTTTTCCAAGTGCTGGCAAATGTAGCCCCGTTACTGGGCAATTTACTATAAAAACCATCCAAACAGAGACGTCTTATGTAATCGGCATGATTCTTTAATCTAAAACGCAAACATTATATTAGTTACTATTGCAAGAAAATTGTGTAACTATTGGTACATACAAACTTACTTACCTTATGTGACCAATAAAGAAAGCATCAAATATAAATCGTATAGACGCAGAAGATTTACAAAACGCTTTCGATGCCAGAGAATCGACTAATTTATAGGCATTACTTATATAAATAACAGGTGTTAAGGCTTTACGACTTTGGGAATACACTTTTAAAAATACAGGCGAATGGTAAAATGTTCGAATATCCTTGAGATGTTGTTGCAGAAAAGATAACGACTGATTGCCAGCTACACTAATTTCGAAGGTAATTGATAAATTAAATTTTGGTGCCACCTGAAATATTGTCTTGTAGACTTCCAACTCGGAAGATTTGCCAGTATAGCTTAAAATTAATACGCCTACACCACAATTACGTATATTTTGAAAGTGTCTTTCGAAGAGTTCACATGTGGGCTTGTACAGACCCAGGGCGGGATAGAAAGCACTATTTAAGATTTTGGCTGCTGGTTTTTGTGTGAAATTCTCGGTTGTATTAAAATCACTAATTATTTCTTTTGGTACCGTGGGCTTACGAGTCTTATACCATTGCACAGGAGCTGTGTAAAATATATGTATGGCTGTTGTAACACTTTCCATTATGATGTGTTCTTCTTTGGAGTCCTGTACCAATTGCTTTGTTTGTTCTTTTAAATTGTGAATTTTCTCTTCGATTAAACGCGACTTCACTTTATGTTCATCATATTTTTCCAGCTGTATAACACCGTTTTCACGTGGTGATTTCAAAATTACCAAACCCTCCTTAATTTGTTGTGGCTTTTGCTGAGGTGGTCCAGCATAAGCCTGTGCCACGAATCTTTCATCGATTAATCGTTCAGAGTTGACATGTTGTAGACCATTGTTTAATATTAATAATGTTATAACTATGAGTGTAACAATCATTAAAAGTAGAATGATACGAAATTTGCGTGGATTTTTACAATATTTAGTTATAATCATTTTTAGTTTATTTGGTTTATCGAAAAAAATTAAGTTTCACGACATTTTTTCATATTTACTCAATCACTTCAGTTATTATGTTTGTATTCACATATTACACACATTTCTGCAGAAAATTTGTCCTTTAATTTTTTGTTTTCTATTGCGGATCTTTTTTTCTTACTTTTTTCCGCATAAAATAAACTACTAATGATATCCATCCACCCTCATTCCATGGACATCCGTTTAAAGTGTAGATGTGTATTTATATTTTGATTTGATTGTATGCGTATTGACCATGTGTTTCCTGTGTTCTGTTTTGGTATGTACTGTTATTTTATTTTCTTTTCATGTAAACATTGCAACTATCTAGCTACCGGGATTTGTTGTTACTGTAATGCGCATATGTCAACAATTCTCAAATTTAAAAAAAGAGATAAATTTAAGAGAACAGAGAGAAATATACACGTACAGAAAAATATAGATATTCATACTTTTATGCTTTATCAATTCTACTGAAAAAGGAAGCACTCGAAGAAATTTTTCATTTTATTTAAATAATAAAAGTAAAGTATCAATATTTTTGGTCGTCTAATATTGGTTCCAAGTTTTTAAAGAGTTTATAACGAACATAGTGGTATATGACTGGAATATCAAAGATTTATAAGGCGTAATTCGTTTCGAAAGATTATTTTTCTAATTCTATACATTATGATAATGGTTTCACAAATTTAAACCACTATTATTATTATTTTCAACAAGAACTTTGTTTTACTATAGTGGTATTTTGGAATAATATAAAAGAAGGACATCTTAGTTGTTGATATACTGTGAGAGTTAATATAAAGTAAACAGTTGTTTAACAAATGTTTCATTATATATACTACAAGTAAAAATTTAAAACAAAATATGCATTTCATAAGCAACTTAAGCAAAATATATAACTCATTAGCAAAAAATAGAAAAATAAGGAACATAAAAAAAATTCAAATTTAATGGAAAAGTACTGTATTAAAATTATGTATAACATTATATTTAATATATTGTTTGTAGTCCTTTTGCCCTTATAACAGCAGACAATCTTCTAGACATAGAATCAACGAGTTTTTGAGTGAAATCACGCGAAATTTTGTTCCATTCATCCAGTATTACTGGCTTTAGGTTATCCTTGCAAGAAATATTTTTTTGGTTAATTTTTTTGTCCAAATATTTCCACAGATACTCAATTGGATTGAGTTCTAAAGGTTTTGAACCACAACCACTTTTTCACACTTTTGGGGGGAAGTATGCTTAAGATTATTGTCCTGTTTTTGTACACTAGAGGATACATTGTTTTTTAAAATGTCGAGATAATCTGTCTTTTTTACTGTAGATTCTATAAATGTAAGATGTCACCATACAACCCCAGATAATTAATGAGCCGCCGCAATGTTTTACTGCCTTGGTAACATACATATTTATTACTAAATGCATTGTTCTTGGTTCGCCATATTTTTGGTGGGTTTTTGATTCCAAATATCTCAAATTTACGTTCATCGGTGAAAAGAATATTATTCCAAAATATGTTCGCTAAATTGAAACGCTTGTTTTCGTTGTTCTTTGATATAAATGGCTTTTTACGTAGCACTCTACCATGTAGGCCATTTTGATGCAAAGATCTTCTAATTCGTACTCCCGCTTACAGGTTATCCAGAAGTTCTCGTTACATTTTCAGTTAATTTAAACAGCATTATTTACTAAAGCTATTACTTCTGTTTTTGGAAGACGCTTTGGTCGTTTTGCAACAGGAACATTTTCTAAGGTATTGTGTTTGGTATACTAATAATTTTGTATTTTTATATTAATAATTTTGACTTGAACGAAGGGTTCACAGAATCTCTAACTAAGCAATAAATAACACAAGAGTTAGTATTGATAGTATTCGAATTAAAGTGAGCTATGTAGACATATATGATACCATTAAGAAATTTAACCCAATTAGTATTTTAATCAGTTCTTATCTGAATCAACTATTTTCAGTTTTGAACTCTCCCAATAATAGTATACGTTCGACTTCACCAGATGTACAAACGGCACCCAGTAATTCAGATTTTTCGAACTCTCCATCACAACAAAGACGAAGATCATCTTTTAGTTTTAAAAGAAAAAAATCATCGGATCGTTTAACATTAAAGGTAAAAATATAACTAAACATTTAATGGTGTATTTATATATGTATTTGATTCTTTGTACTTGCAATTAGAATAAATCCGATAACCTGTCTGTGGCGACTTCTCAGCAAAGTTGCTATGGAAATCAACAGTTGCAAACAGAAATGACCCGTTTGATAATGTGTAAAATATGCCAATTTCCAACGGAAGTTCCCATGGGAGGTATACGTCAATTGCCTCAGAACTTTTTGCTAGTACGTAGAATTGAAGAAATACGTTACAAAGTGGGAGAAGAGGTTATAACGAGAATTTGGTGCAGTTTGTGCCATGAAGAAACTAATGTAAGTAACTCGTCCTTTATGTAAATACTAAAAATTATTTATTGTTCTTAAAATGTAGGCTACTTATCATTGCTTAACTTGTATATTGAATTTTTGTACACTGTGCAAGGAGTCGCACGAGCGACAAAAGAGCACCACCAAACATATTATTAAGAACATTGTAGAATTGCGACGTGCCCGCAAAGAACAGGGTGCTCAATTCATAGATAATTCAAAGTTTAAATTAAAATGTAGCATACATCCGGGATTTGATATAAAATCATTTTGTGTGGTATGCTTGCAAGTGGCCTGTTCCGATTGTTTAATACTGCTTCATAAGGGACATAAATATGAAACCATTTCGAAATCTGTTCATAATTTTGGACGAATTTTGAGAGATTCTGCCGATCAAACTAGACCCCTGTGTAATTACGCTGAACACTCCATAGGAAAACTTAATGATATTGCTAAGAACATTAACCGTAAATGTGATGAGATACAAGCAGAAGTCGAAGAATTTATGACCAGCTATATTGAAGCTGTCCAAGCTCATAAAAACACACTATTGCAGCAAGTACATAGGGCGAGAGAATCTAAAGTTGAAATGATTTTAGAACAGCAATTGGATTTAGGTATTTTTTGGCAAAACACTTTTTTTCGAAATCTTATTTAAATGTCTGATTTTAAAGAGAAACGAACTCAGGATGCATTGATGGCGGTTAAATTTAGTCAAGAATTAACCGATATTGCTTCGGATGTGGAGATATTATCATTTGTAAAAATTCTACTAAAAAGATTTGAATATTGTCAACAATTTAAAGCTCCTGTAGATCCTAAGGTGAGTAAGTTGTAATACATACACATTTCAGTACTGATATACAATTTTAGATTTCAGATACATTACATTTTCTACCAAAAATTAGAGCACCAGCTGCAAAAAATCAAAATGATATACCCTTGTTTGGTATTATTACAATGCAAACGGTGGAGCCATCATTGTGTACATTGCTTTGGGATGGTAAGAATTAACTCGCCCTGTTTTGTAAATCAAGTGATTTTCAAAATGTTCCAATTTTAAAATCTAATAATCGATAAATTGATGTTCTGCAAATCGGACGATTTTGTAACTTCAAACAGGTTTTAAGTGGATTTCGTTTACAGAACACTACCTATAAAATGTTTATTAAAGTTTAAAATTAAAACAATTTAAAAATATTAAATTTTCGTCATAGTATTTTAATGCATCATTTACTTTTTAAGGTATTTCTCAACTACGTTTACACAAAAAAGCTGAATTGGTACTTATTTCACGAGATGCTGATGGTGCTTCACTGTGCCATGGGGGTTTACAAATAAAATGTCATATTAAATACAAGGATAACCATGCAAAATTGTTACCAATAGAGGTATGTATTATAAAATTTTATAAAGCATTTTAGTTGTTGTTAAAAACTTTGCCCTATTTTAGATTTCCGATAATCGCGATGGCTCATATATAATCTCCTTTACACCAGACTCTCAAGGCACCATAATAGTAACCATTACTATAAACGATAAACCCATTAAGGTAAATAAAAAGTTATACATACCTTGTTTTTATTTAATTTGTATTAAATATTTTTTTATTATTTTTATTTTATTTTAGGGAAGTCCGTTTAGCTTTCAAGCTCGTACTTTACGTCCGCATAATGGCATATATCATTGTTGTGCTTTTTGCTCGAGCAAGGGTAATAAAAACATTAAATGCGCTTGTGAAGGTCGTATGCCGGGTTTTAATGGTTGCGGTCATGGTCATGTTGGTCATCCCGGTCGTCGTCATTGGTCTTGTTGCGGTAATATTTTAGAAAATTCTGAATGTAGCGTTGCTAATAAATTGTTATATTCATAAATTAAGAAAAGGAGTAAAAAAATTATTTTATTTCATACTAATATAGTTTCTGTAAGGTTGGTTACACATAAGAATTTTTTGGATTCAGTGGCAATATTGCAAATATCCAAAATTTTTGTATTGGGTGTATAACTTAAAATTGCTAAATTTTTTAAAATTTTTAATTTTTATTTCACAACATTTGTACAATATAAATTTATTCAAAGTATTGACAATACATGGATTACGCCACAAAAGAACTCCTCATCTTTTGAAGGCAAGAACGAATGAAATTTCGGATACCCTGTTCTGAAGTGAAGTGTGTCCCAAAGAGAGCGTTCTGCATCAATCGAAAGAAATAGTAGTCGGACGGGGCAAGGTCTTGGGTAAAACTTCACCACTTTTGTAAAAATAGTTTTTATTAGGTATTACTACAAGTGATTGAATATTACACTTTTATGCCTGGCCACATATTCTAGGCGTTTTTCGGTAATGCTCGCTTTAAACGAGTCTGATGCATTCAGAACAGGTTCTCTGTGATGGTCTGGCCAGATTTCAGCAGCTCATAATCACACCTATCGTGAATAAAAATTCCACATGAAATTTGTTCACTTTTCACATTTTTCCTATTTAAATTCAATGTTAAAAAAATAAAAGGGAACAAATTTCATGTGGAATTTTTATTCACGATAGGGGTGAATATGTCAGCTGTTCTAATATCGCTTTTTCTATAAACCCAATCCGAATAACGTTTTTGGTTTCAAAACGACTTCACATATTTAAGTGTTCTGCAAATCTAATTCACATAATTTACTAGATTTTTTTCGTGGAAACAAACACATTTTAATTAAACGTTTTTGAAGTCACTCGATTAACAGAAACTTTAAAATACATATAAACTAGATTATGGAATAGTACTGCATATAAAATAGATTTCCATATTTCTTATGGTAAATTTAAGAGTTTATTTTCTAATAACGGATTTTTCAACGGATTTTTTTTCATTTCGTTACGCTCAGAGACTGTTATTAAGAATTTAGTGGACACATTTAAGTCGACTGACTTGCTAATATCCTAATATCAACAATTGATCAACCGAGTCGTTCAAATGAAAATATCTCAAACGTGCGTCGCAGTGTTCTCAACAAAGAGCTTTGAAGATTTGTACCGTAGATTATCACATTTGGGCTACTGAAAATCCAAGAGCAAATGTTGAGTAGCCTTTGCATGGATCACGCTATAGCGAGATGTTAACATCTGTTGGCCTCTTATGATAATATGGATTGCATTAACATGTGGAATAAACAGGACGATGTTACACATGTAACACACACACACACCGAAACAATTAATTACATAATTGCAATCCAAACCGGAACTTTGGTAATTTTTAATTTCATAAAGTTCAGCAGAAATTGGCTTTCAGGCAATTTTTTGTATGTCTATGTTAAAGATATAATTTACTCAGAGACAATCGAATCATTTACAGATACAATCGTTACAATTTTGATAAAATAATCGACATATGTATGCGTGGTCGTAGTGGAGAACTGACCGATATAATTTTTGATTAATAATAATTATATAATTCTATAATTATCAAACCTTAATTTCTGCAATACAATAAAAATTTGAATGATTTTCGTATAAATTTTTAATAAACAAAATTCCTGTTGAAACCCCCATATAAGAACATTGAGGTGACGCTCTCCAGAGAGTAAAACCTATGTGGTGAGAATTTATGATTAAAGAATAAATTTTTTCAATTGGTAAAAAATAATTTGGATTTGAAAATTCTATTTTCAAAGCATCTGTTGCCTTTACATAGTTAAATTCTAAATAGCAATTCTTTTAATTAATTTTTCAACTTCAGATTGCAAAAGGTGTAGACGAGGCTTTTCCGTCTGGAGTATTAGATTAAAATCGTTTAAAAGTTCCAAAGTGTATGACATAAATTCCAAATAAATTTTCGTAATGTCATTACTCAAAAAAATATTTTATTTTTGTACATTTTTCGTACAGATTCAAAAGATAAGAAAAATTTCAGGATTATACATGGTACCTGAAGTCAACAAAAGATACGAAAAATGTATCTTTCGTATCCTAATGGCATCACTGCTCGTGTACTTGTCATAGATTAAAACATAAAAAGGTAACAGTGCTGTCAAAAAGGGTGAGTGCAAACATATTTATAAAAAACCCACTCGTGCAATATTTTTTCAATGTGGGTAGAAACGCAACTAAAAAGATAGGGGTATATTGATTTTGTCATTCCGTTTGCAAAACATCAAAATATTAATCGTAGACCCTCAAAAATATATACAATATGTATTTATGTTCGTTTGTTAAAGGCATGATATGACCCAAGGTGAATTTAAATACTAGGTGATAGCGTAGCGCCAGCTGATTATTCATGGTGAATTTGAAAATGTCAAAAAGTTATATAAAAAAAAAACTTTTTGACAGTGACGAAAGTTTTTCATATAGAAAAATGCCTGTTGTTCTTGCCTTGTTGTAATTGTTGTAGCAATGCTGTCACCTGGTATTTAATTTCACCATGATATGACCTAGGAACTAGGCCGATGAAGTATACACTCTGAAGCAAATAAGTTTGGTATTGAAAATGGACAAAATCTGTTCAATAAAATATCCGTGTGATGAAATTTGGTACTAATAGTTAATGTATGTGGTTAAAAATTAACAAAATAAATTGTGGTTTAATTAAATCAAAACATAATAAATTTTGTTTTGACTTATTTCTATGTATATATATTTTGTAACCGATATAACATTTGAATCCCTTAATTTAGCTAGGTGGATTTTATATATAGAAATCAAAAAATTACACAAATCGAATGAACCATATGAAAACAATTTTCATACAAATCGTTGCTTCTATTATATACAGTATGTATATAGATGTTGGGTATATAAGATTCGGCACCGCTGAATATTACACTCTTACTTGTTTTATTTAAGTTGTTTTCGAGTATCCGGTCTCTGGTTATTTCTCTATTTTTGACTGTGTTTTTTTTTGTGCATTTTCTTTCTCTATGCTTTCTCTATTTTAATATCTCAACAAAAGAGAGTCGTTCTCGGGGGAAAAAGACAATATTTCTATTGAACATTATGTATTTTTTTAAATTTTCCTAAAGTCGTGTTCCATTGCAATAAATTCAGTGACAGAAAGAAATAAAATATAGAAATCGCTATAATGAGTTCAAAAGCATATGTAATAAAAATATTAAACATATTTACATACTTAAATATTTAATGTTCCAGATTAATTGTTAAGATAATAATTATCGTGTAATTTTTATTTGCATACAGATATAATGCAAATAATAATTTGTGTCACATAACATTTATCATTTCCTCGGTTTTACTGGAACCTTTAATGGTATTTAAATAGAGAGCTTTAAATTTGTATAATTTTTGTCGGTCGACGTCAAAAATGTTACATTACATGTTTTAAATATGTGTATGATTGTGTGTTTACATAAAGCAGAGCTGGTAAAAACTTTATTACTAGGGTGCCTAAATCAATATTGTAATATTTTATTCATACTTTATAAATAGTCTAACCGAATTGATGTCAAAATATATATGTACATATGTACTTAAAATATTCTAAATCGAATCAAAACTTTATTTTAGCTCAAATTCGTATATGATATAATCCTAAAACAAGATTGATTTAAGAATGGAAAATTTTACATTGATCCAAAATTTCTAGAATTTAAAACTTGTAATAATCATACTACCAGGTTTTTCAATGATCAATCCATAATATAAAGTCCAGTTCCGAGAATAACTTAAACCCCCTAAAACTTTTGTAAATATAAATGTATAAAGATGAAGTTCAACCGAAATAAGCCTCAATATATAGAAATCACGGTGCAATATTTTATGACGATTATAGGACGTACATTAAACTCCTATTATAGTCACCTGCATTTAAAATAATTAAAATCATTGTTTTTAAAACAAAATAAAACAATGCACATATCGTTGGTCTCATGTAGAAAGGCCCTAACTCGCTATTTTTTCGAATATAGTTTTTTTTGCGATTCCAATGCATTTAACGCAAATACACCTCCTCACAAAAATGTATTGCAATAGTGTAAAAAATAACGCTTTTATAAGCAGTTGTACAAACAAAGTTACATGTTGAATATTACAGTTTCTATTATGTTTTTACCTTCTCCTGTAAAGTTTCAAATATGCGAGTTAGGCCTTTCTACATGAGACCATCGATATGTACATGCATATATACTCGTATGTACATACATATATAAAATTTATTTTATTTTTATTGTATTGGTAAGTGTAAGATTTGATAATTATAAATGAAAAATGTTTATGTACAGGTATCCATCACGTCCTCGCATACAGTTGCCGATTCCTTAATCAAAAATTTTATTCACATTTTGGCATCACATGATCAGGGCGGCTAATAAACAGCTAAATTTCGGCATTTTGTTTGCAATAAATTCATTGTTTCGGTGACTGTTCGACGGTCTCAAACGGAATATTATATTGACGAAAATATCTCGAATTTTACAAAATGTAGCTTTTACAGATCATAGTAATTTCGAAAGCTTCTACTACTGATATGACAACAAGTAAAATATCAAAACATGTTATTCTAATATGACCTTGTTGGAAAACATATTTTTTTTGAAAATATGTACTTTATTTGCGGTGGGTATATAACATTCGTCACAGCTGAATATAAAACTCTTACTTGTTTAAGTTTTATCTGTTTCTTTAAATTATAAATTTGTTTGTAAAATGTGGTATTTTATTTGTCGGAAGTTAAAGGATATTAGTCAAACATTTGTACGACTAAATATTGTAAAATCACACGACATACACCTCTTACGTTAAGGTCTTGAATTTAATAATTATATGAAGTAATTTACACTGTAATTATTATATCAAACTCCACTAGTGCGAACGTTTTGCCATACAGTGTAAAAACATATACATAAACTTATTAAAAGTAAAGACAACAAAATGTTCGCATTTTTAATTTAAAAAAAAAATCATCCATTCATTGCTACTAGTACATAGTAAGTTAATAGTAGTAGTTGACAGATTAACAGCAAAATTAAAAAGCATAATATGAGTGTTATATGAGTAGATAAGTAGAAAATTTTTCATTTACATCACGTACTCAAATAATTTGTTTATAAGTTTTCAAGAAATTTTTACAAAAATTAAACGAGTAATTGAGAAGAGTTTATAAAGTGTCTTTCTATTAGACAAACGCTATATGATAATTTTTCTATAAATAGATAATGGATACCGGAAAATGTTTCATTAATTAAAAATCAACCTTAAAAACGTTTGGTGTTTGGATATAAATTTATTCTACTAATAAATTCAAAAGGGGATCATAATTTTAAATCCTAAATCATTTAAATGAACATCTCAGGCTGTCAAGGTTAAAGGCTTGTGCGTTTATAACAATTTATGCTATTACATATAGTTATTTTTTTTTAAATCTAATAGTAAAAATAAAAAAACTCTCACTTCTTATTAAGTCATATAAATAAAAACAACAATTAATTTTGGTATTTTTACCAAAAATCGATTTGTGTGCGAGTGTTTGACAGTCAGCCAGTGGCAGCCAGCAGTTAGTTGTATTTCAGACGGTTCAGTGTTAAAACCAATTTCGTGTGCGTTGCATTATCATTGCAATATTATTAAAAAGAAATTAACTAAAGTTATGCATATGTAAAAAAAAAAATAATCTAAAAAAACACAACTTAATAGAAAACATGTGATGTTTTTTGTTGTCATTTAAACAAAAAGAATTCTTAACTATTTCTATAATGATTTTTCTCCAAACTCGCGAATATTTCCATGTCAAGTGTGGATTATTTCTTATTGTAATAATTGGTAAGTAACAATACTAGTATGTAACTACATAATTATGTTTACAAATATTCACAAATACTTTTTTGTAGAAATAGAAAGTTTTAGTTACAGTTTAATTAAAAACATAGGTCAGGTACTATAAACGTGTTTATAATAATTAAAAATATATTTTTCTTTTAATATAGGTACATAATTATTTGGTTGATTTTTGTATATATTTTTGTAATAATTCAGTATCAATGTAACATTTACTACTTTACTTCAATACCTTAATACGAGATTTCTGAACCGGGGTTTATTTTAACCCAGCAAAAACTTGCATTACAAAGTAATGTGTTAAATAATACAATTAATTTTCACTAATTATACGTTTTATTAGAAACACTTACAAATACGAAGTGAAGTCATTATCACGGTCAATTACAATTAGGGAACAGAGTAATGACTTATTACAATACTATTCAATATATTACAAATTGTCTTTGAACAAGTAAGAGTGCTATATTCGGCTATGCCGAATCTTATATACCCTTCACCTTTGTTGTGGATGCATAATTATATTATGCATAATTATGTCAATAATTTCGTGTTTATGGATTTGTTCGTAACAATATTAATACACTTTGTTGGATCAACGCCATCTGTTGATGAATTTGTTCGTAACAATATTAATACACTTTGTTTGATCAACGCCATCTGTTGAAGAATTTGTTCGTAACAATATTTTTTTGATGCAATTTTCAGAGGTTATCTCGGATTTTTGCTCATATCTTCGTTTTGCTGAATTTAAATAGCAAACTTCTCGAAAGCGTGTCTGACAGAATTATTGAAGATTTGGAGCCCGAAGATATCTGGGGACTTCAGAAAATTGATTCCAACAGTCAGACAGACAGACGGACATGGCTTAATAGACTCCGCTATCTATAAGGATCCAGAATATATATACTTTATAGGGTCGGAAATTACAAACGGAATGACAAACTTCTAATGAAGGTGAAGGGTATAAAAATTAACGGAAAATTAAATAGCAAACTTCTCGAAAGCGTGTCTGACAGAATTATTGAAGATTTGGAGCCCGAAGATATCTGGGGACTTCAGAAAATTGATTCCAACAGACAGACAGACGGACATGGCTTAATAGACTCCGCTATCTATAAGGATCCAGAATATATATACTTTATAGGGTCGGAAATTACAAACGGAATGACAAACTTCTCATGAAGGTGAAGGGTATAAAAATTAACGGAAAATGTTAAATTTTTTAATAGTTTGTAAACTAATCATAAACTTTTAAATGTTTCTGTGTTTTTTTAATATTTGAAGTTACTGGTTTATTAAATTATTACACAGTAGATTTTTTCTACTTAGTCTACTTAGAAACGTCTGATAAGTACTGAATCTCCTGATAAATCAGTATATACAAAATTATTTAAGTATAACTCGAAAATTATTTGTCGTAATTGGTTAAACAAAATACCAGGGGCCAAATTACCGCATTCGATATCGAGTAAAATTGATCGTAATTTTCGTATTTGAGATTATGGCATTAGATATCGAGCAAAAAATTTAGTACATTTTATCATAATTTCGATATCGACATTATTTTTCGATACGATAGCTCATTCGATCACGAATGCGGTAATTTGGCCCCAGAATTAAAGTGTCGACTCTTAAAAACCGACTACTAATATGATTAAAAAATTAATCTGAATTTATTTAATTTGAGTGATAAATTTCACTTAGATTCTAGCAAGAATGATAAAATAAAGATTACGCCATGCGCCTGATTTCCCGTTATGTGACGTAGAAGTTCCATTCTAAGGGTTACCAAGAATGTTTCATGTGTTAGAATTAAAATTTCTTGCGAAAAATGTATGTTTTATGTGATAGTTGGCAACTTTGCAATTCAATCACTGAGAGTTCTAAAATAAACAGGGGTGTCATAGAAACCAATATTGTCAGAATTGGTTTTAAAACTGACAAGAAAAAATGCTTTGGTGTCATAGGGCACTGATACACGTTCAATTAATTTCGTGATACTAGAAATATCTTGATATTTATTGAACGTGTAGCAGTGTCCTATGACTACAAAGCATTTTTTCTTGTCGGTTTTAAAACCAATTCTGACATTATTGGTTTCTATGACACCCCTGAAAAGCTGTTTAAAAAAGAAAAACAAACAAAAAAAAAACAACAAAAAATATAAACATGAAGAATGCAGTGAGCAAATGCAAGCAAAACATGAGTAAAAAAAACAAGTGAAAAAAAATTACCCAATAGAAACACAGACGACACAGTTTCAAAATGCGCAGAACATTTTCAAATTTTACGCGCGTTGGCGTAATCTTTATTTTATCATTCTAGGATACTAGATACATGCATATACATGCCTACTAACCAGTGTTGTCAGTATTTCAATACTCATCCCCAATTTTCGTTTTTATATCCCCAAAAATTCTCAATTAATAATTTGTTACCAACATTTTCACAACAAACTAAAACAATTTTAATATACCCACCAACAACATTGGAATAACCTGCAAATACCTAATAACTTCCATTACAATAACTACTACCATGTGCATTACTTAGAAGTAGTTGATTAACTGTAATTAATAACTACTTACTTTCTAATCATTTGCATAAGCTCATTCTGCTTTTACTGATAACGGCTTTTGTGAGACCTATATAACTGCCAATGCATTATTTATGTAATACATTTTAACTAGTTATATCTTTTTTGATGGTATGTATTCAATCCGAGAAAAGTTCCTAAAAATTGCAAATTATTGTCTTAGTAATACTGATTATTGAAAAACGCGTTTAACGCAAACATATTTAGCTTTAGCTGATTATGAATCCTGATTATGAATCCGCGGCATCTTTGTAGGAATAAAGATCATACCATAATGAATAATAATTATTAGTTAAGATTTTAGACTTGCCAGAAGTGCAAAATTCAATTCCACGAAAAATTTTGTGTTTCTTTCATCCAAAAATTTGTTGATTCTATCCAAAGCTTTTGGCCCTATGCTCCTTGTAGGAGTTTAAAGGAACAGATATATATATATATATATATATATATATCCAAAGCTTTAAAACTGCTATGCAAAATAAAAATTTAAATTTAAAAATTTATGTAAATATAAAAATACTTTTATATGTACCTAAAAAATTTCCAATAATATTTTTTCATCCCCAAATTCCCAGATCACTAAACCGAAAATAAAATCCCCGTTTGCTAAACGTCATCCTCTATTTGGAAATAAATTTTCTAAACTGGCAACACTGGTACTAACTATGTATAGCAATCATTAGCTTAGTACTAAATAAAAATAAAAGAGGGAATTCAATATTATGTTGGAAATTTTCACCATTATGCTGAGAAGGGTTAAAACCTCAGGAGATGAAGAATTTATTTTACTTAAACAAATAGTTGTCATTTTAAATCAGGTTAAAATAACAGACAAAGCTCTTTGTCGCAGTGATATGAATTTCTGCTGATGTTGTACTTTTATTATGCTCAAAGAGATATCAAAAAATGAAATCTCTTCTTAAAAAAACCAAAAAAAAAGGATGATTTACTTAACACTTTTAAATTTTTGAAAAAACTCAAAATTTAAGAGTGAATTTGATATTGATATAGAAATGTTTGTTATTATAAATGATTGCGAAACGAATGAAATAATGATTGTAATTGAAATACTTATATAAAAGCCCCTCACAACACCTCATAATGTCTGTAATAATATGCAATGAAATATTAGAAAAAGAATAAGAATTATTTGTTTCGGAGGGTGAGAAAGGATTGTTTATGCAATCAGAATACAACAATTCGTTAACAATTTTGCCCACAATCGATGTGAACGATGTTTTTCGTCAGGTTTATTATTAAGAAGCTTATTACTTTTGTAAATTCAATTTCAGTGTAATGTTATTATGTTTTTAAATTATAAATGTTTCATAAACTTTTAATAATTTTAAAAATTATAGCTGTGAGGACAGAAAATATTTGTTTTAAAACATTTTTATATTTACCATAAGTTACTTTTTTGCAATAAATAGTTTTTATTATTATTAAACTAATTTGTTTTAATATGAAACAAAAATCTTGAAAACCACGCGATCCCCGTTTGGCAATAAATAGTTTTTATTTTTATTAAACTAATTTGTTTTAATATAAAACAAAAATCTTGAAAATCACGGGATCTCCGTTTGGGATCCCTAGTTGAAACTGTACATATAATGTATTAAATAAAAGATATTTTTTCGTTAAATTAAAATAGCCTAGTTCAACATTTAGAGAAAAATGTTATAGAAATTTTCAATGCGGTCTAAAATATAATTAATATTCATAAATACATTCTCTAAAGGTTGAGGTACAAACTTGAAAAAATATTTATTTACTACTGTAAAGGTTTATTAAATATCTTTAATTTATAAACTAAATGCCTTTATTATAGTATTCAAAATTAAATTTTGTAAAAAAAGTATCTTTTTTCCGTTTGTGAAAACGTTAAAATTAGTTTACAATTTGAGTATCTGTCAAGCGATAAGGATTATAATTCAACACATATAAAATATCAATAATTTCTATATCGAGAATTATTTTTTAGCATTGGTTATTCATTCATCACCAGCAAATGCCAAAACAATTTTTAGTTCCTCTTTAAAACCGGCATCAGTTACTACAAAGCCAAGTGCATATAACGATGACACTGAAGCAATGCCAACATCTACCACAGCAGTGGCACCACCAGCTAATCGCGACATAACAATTGGACCCTGTACATGGGCAATCGATAGGAAGTGTCCAGATAAGGATATTACATTTTATCTATATACACGCAAAAATCCATCAGATAGACAATATTTGTACATCGATGATAGTTTAAATTCATCAAACCTAACAAATTCCTTTTATGATAGTAAACATCCAAGTAAGATTATAATACATGGATATAATTCCGATATGTTTTTGCATCCATTGCAAATGATGAAAATGGGTAAGTAATATATGTATTTATATACAAATCTTAAAAACATAGCTAAACTCTCTAACTATTTTTTCCCCCAGAATATTTAGCCAAAGGAGAATATAATATATTTTATGTGGATTGGAGTAAACTTGCACCAGGTCCTTGCTATATGAGTGCTGTACATAATACCGGTCATACGGGAGCATGTGTTGCTCAATTGGTGGAACGTATATTAGATTTAGGTAGTTCAGACATACACGTTATTGGTTTTTCACTGGGAGCACAACTGACTAATTACATAGCTAAAAATCTGGGAACATTTCAATTACCTCGTATCACCGGTAAGTTCTTAAAAGCAAAATATAAAATTATCATGGCATTAATACAAAATATTTTTTTAATTTGTATAGGTTTAGATCCGGCTATGCCATTGTTTGCATTGGCCTCTGAAAAAGATAAATTAGATCCCACTGATGCTGTCTATGTAGATGTTATTCATACTAATGCCATGGTTCAAGGCAAATTAGAACGTTGTGGTCATGCTGATTTTTATATGAATGGTGGCATAATGCAACCAGGCTGTACAAGAAACAATCCTTTAAGTATGTTTTTTTATAATAATTAAAAATAAAGCTAAATTTTATTTTTAAAATTTGTTTATAGATCCTTTTGCCTGTAGTCATCAAAGAGCAACAACCTACTACCTGGAATCTATACGTTCACCCAAAGGCTTTTGGGGTTGGGCCTGTAGTTCCTATATAGCTTATTTACTGGGCATGTGTCCAGCCACTAATTATCTAGTGGAAGCTGGTGAAAATGTAAAAAGAACTACCAGGGGCATGTTTTTCATTAACACCAATGATACAGCTCCATTTGCTTTGGGTAAATGGACTGATTTACCCACATTGGGTGTCAAGAAACCAATTTCAGGCTCTTCAATGACATTTCGACAGCCGCCTCAAAAAGGTGATCCTCTTTTACGTAATATTGATGAATGGGGTAAATTAGATTATAGCTTTAATAATCTGTATCACCAAGAGCCCACACCATTCTCTCAAGATCCCTATGGTGAGAACTGGACCTATTTCAGTGATGACACTTCAGATATTACAAACAACTCTGTGGAGGAACAAGACATAGGAGAATATCAGAATGCTCATGCTAAACATAACCATTCTGGTACAGAGCATCCACAATATGAATGGGATGCATATAAAAGAAATTTAACCGAGGGTTTTATAGATAATTCCATATTTGGAATACCACAAGTGGGTAGGAAATAGTTAAAATTATTTATTACAATTTAAAACAAACTACTATCAAATCAATACAAATATATTGTAAAAATTATTTATTATAGTACATACAAATTTTAAGCAAAAAATTTTTATTCTTATCTTAATTTTGTCAAATTTTTTAACAATGTTTTTATAAATTAAGCATCATAATATTTATGATTCGCATAAAATTGGATTTCATTTTTATGTTGTTATACATAGATATCAAAATTATTAATAACATTTACAACGTATTCGCAAACGACTAATAAGTTTGAGGTCAAATATTCCTTATTCACAAATCATTATTTTTTAAGAATGGTTTGCAATTACGGATTTTAAAAGAATGTTGGAAATGTGGTATTAGTAAAAAATGTTCGAGTTGTAAACTTATCTCTGAGAAAAGCACATATAATTGTAAAATTTGTTCAATATATTGCTATGTAAGTACCTATATGATCGCTTTGAACCATCCGCTTTTGTTGTCTTTTCCAGGGTTCAGAGGAATTCATGTATGAACACTTAAATGTATGCATTCATGATAAATTGTCATGAATGAAATTTGCAAATCTTTTCTATGAAATTTGGTTCCTTTCTATACGTTTGAAACATTGATGTATTTACATAAACATACATATGTAAGTATGTCCATAAATAAAATATAATTTTACGAGTATGTATGGATGTTAAGGGTGATTTTTACCAACTTTCTTTTTGGCAAGAATGTTTTTAGCAGTTCATCTGCTTTGGTGTAACCAAACATGTTTAGTTTGGTCTATAATTTAACCATGAATCGGCTTACAAACAGTGGTGATATTCGAAACAATTAACAACCGGTTCGCTTAAAAAAAATTATATTTTTGCCAAATTTTGATAAAAATAGCGAACATTTTAAAGTCGCATCCCAGTAAAAGACCACAAGCCTCTTGAAGGAAATGATATAAACTTTCGTTTAATAAAAAAAGTTACATTTTTAACAAAAAATAGTTTTGATTTTGATAAAAGTAAAAAAAATTGTTTTATTTTTTTCTCAAAAGATTGCAGAAAACGCTATCGAAAACATCATCATCCAAGAATCCAATGTATGACGAAAATAAAATCATTTGTTTGTACGTTTGGACAATGAACAACTGAACAATATTGTGTTTGTTGCCGAGACTATATCACCTTGATAAATACACATTATATAAAACCGTTAAAGCAAAAAACATAATCACCCCTACAGTGAATAAAAATTTCACATGAAATTTGTTCCCTTTTCACATTTTTCCTATTAAAATTCAATGTTAAAAAATAAAAGGGAACAAATTTCATATGGAATTTTTTTTCACGATAAGGGTGAATATGCAACAACCGGTACGGAAAATTTTTAATAACCGGTTCGAGGGAACCGGTCCGAACCGGCTGAATATCAGCACTGCTTACAAACGAACAACGCTAGCAGAATATTGAATTTTATTTATCAAATTTATGGTCGGTCAAGGAAGTGCATCGTGCACTTTTTTTATCGGAAAATTGTATTCAGTCAGAAGCATTTCGAGAACTACCAATGCATCCCGAAAAATGCACTGTTTGGAGTGGTTGACGACGACGAAGGCAGAACCGTTATTGTGAATGGCGAGCGTTACAGTGCAATGATTACAAAAATGTTTTTTGCCCAAGTCCAGCTCGGCTTACATATGGTTTCAACACATGATACACAGCATGCGAAACAATGGCCCAATTGAGAGGCGAGTTCGATGAACAGTTTATTTCATGTTTGGGACCGGTCAATTGGCCGACTAGATCGTGCAATTTAAGGCCTTTAGACTATTTTTTGTAGGGCTATGTTAAGGATCTTATCTGGGCTTATAGGGACAAGCCCGCAACGGTTGACACACTGGGATACCGGCCGATATATTGGAGAGATTATGCCAAAATGTCATTTACATAAATTCATCTTTAAATATTGTATTTTATAGATCGTTCTATCGACTTAAAGATTTCATATATTTATCTAAATTTTAAGTGTTTTTCAATCAATTTTGAAAGTTCTTAAAAAATCACATTGGCGGCTATGTCAAAATATCTTTACATTAAACTTATTTTTGTATGGAGGCTATGAGAAATCATGAATCGATTCCTGCGATTTTCAACAGAACTTGTCCTTTTATAATAAAAATAATCACACCTATCGTGAATAAAAATTCCACGTGAAATTTGTTCACTTTCACATTTTCCTATTTAAATTCAATGTTAAAAAAATAAAACTGAACAAATTTCACGTGGAATTTTTATTCACGATAGGGGTGAATATGTGCAAAATTCCGTGCTATTATTTACAAATAGCAAAATATTATTGAATAATATCGACGTTGTTTCATGTTGTCCATAGCTCTGGATCCACTAAACCGATTTGGCCTATTTTCATTACCAAATTGTCCTGATTAACAAAGAATATTTAGGAAAATAAGTTTTTCTTCGAGTCTCTATCGCGTCTACGGACATGGCTAGATCATTTTCAAATCTAATAAGGACCCAGAATATATACATATGTATGTACACTTTTTGGTTCTTTGACAATATTTCGATGTGTTACAAACGGAATGACAAATTTAATATACTCCCAATATATTTTTTTGATCGTGGGTATGAAAGTTGATCCAATTCCCAAAATATTGGCTTTTTTAAAGTTTTTCTCTTTTACTGACATATAAATTTGAATTTACACAAATATTTTTTTTAATATAAATTAGGTTGGCGGAGAATTAATCCCTCAAATTGCCAGGTTATCCCACTATCGATTCAAGTAAGTCCCAAGTCTATACCTTTCTATAGGGAGCTGGAACGCTTAAATCTTGTATTAAAAAAAATTTAGCATGTGACTAATGCACAACTTCGAAAAAACGTAATGATTTATACAAATAGTTTTGCGTTTTTTTTTTAAATGGCGTTTTACACAAATAGTTGCGTTTTTTTTTAATGGCTACACGTTTTACACCATACGATAACAAAAAAATACAACCATGCCACGTAAGAAAAAGTACCTTTTCATACAGCTGTTCAAGAATTTACAAAATAAAAAACTTTAGTAGAAAACACACGTGTTTTCTTATTTTAGTTTATTTTAAATTATTTTGTAAATTTAAAGTAAAATATAAATAATAATGCGTCGTCCCAAGAAGGTGAATATAGAATGAAGTAAAATTTGTATAAAATAATAAACATATTTCTTAATTACAGTACGAATCCGGTGAGGCCACACAATATATCACACGTAGAGCAGCTCTACGAAAACTGCAATTGTCCCTAAATGACTTTCGTCGTTTGTGCATTGTCAAAGGTGTATATCCAAGAGAACCTAAACATCGCCGTCGTGCACAAAAAGGTTCTTCAGATATAAAAATTCTATACCATGCTAAGGATATAAGATTCTTATTACACGAACCTGTAGTTTGGACACTGCGTGACTACAAAGTGGGTAAAAATAATTTTAAATACACGTGCTGAGACGAAATATTTTGTTAGAGAAAATTTAAGATTTAATTTCATATTTCTTTGTATTGTAGATTTTTGCCAAAAAGACTGGACGTGATCGTGCTATCAAAGATTTTCGCAATTTGAAAAGGCGGTTGTCACAGTTTCCTGAATTAAAAATCGATCACATTGTCAAAGAACGCTATCCCACTTTTATAGATGCTATCAAAGACTTGGATGATTGTCTGACTTTGTTGTTCCTGTTCAGTACCTTCCCTTCCCTGAGATTGATCCCACGTGAGCAATCAGCTTTGTGCCGCCGTTTGACAATTGAATTTTTACATTATGTCATTGCCTCCAAATCGTTAAGAAAGGTGTTCATTTCCATAAAAGGCTATTACTTCCAAGCTGATATAAAGGGACAAAAAGTGACCTGGATAGTTCCACACTACTATCCTTTCAAACCTCATTCTAAGGCAGAGGTTGACTTCAAAGTTATGTCGATTTTTGTTGAATTTTACACTGTCATGTTGGGTTTCGTGAACTTCCGTTTGTACAACAGCATAAATCTTGCTTATCCACCACAGTTTCCAACTGGTGTTTTAACCGACAACGAAGATACTTTAAAGGACGAATCTTCATTTGTTTCCGATCGCATAGCTGCTTTGAATTTCCAGCTTTTGCGCACTGACAAAGTGGAAGAGGACGAAGAAGAAAATGAAATGGATTTAGAGTTATTGGAACAAGATGGTGACTCCAAACGCGTATTGAGAATGAAGCAAGAAGCTCAAGAAATTTTGCGACTAAAAAACTTATTTAAGGGCCTTAAAATCTTTATAAATCGTGAAGTTCCCCGGGAACCCCTAGTAGTTCTTATTCGTTCGTTTGGTGGAAAAGTCTCATGGGATGCTACTGTGTTCCCAGGAGCTACTTTCGATGAGACAGATGAAACCATAACACATCAGATTGTTGATCGTCCAAGCCTTAATAAGCAATATATTTCAAGAGATTATATCCAACCACAGTGGGTGTTTGATTGCATTAATAGACGTCAATTGTTGCCAACCAACAAATACTTCATGGGTGTGGTATTGCCTCCTCATTTGTCACCATTTGTTGAATCTGGTCGCGATGCTTACATACCACCTGAGGAGAAGTCTTTGCTTGACCCTTCATTGATCGAGACACACGAACAGAGTGATGCAGAGTCTTCAGAAAATGAAGAAGAAATGGAAAACAATGAAGAGAACCAAAATCTAATTGATGCTCAATTACAACTAGCCTACCAAGAGGAAAAATCTGAATTTGAGCAATTCAATGGCGATGATGTCAATGAAGACGAAGTAGAGGATGATGAAGATAACAGCGAAGAGGGTGATGAAGAAGACGATATGGATCAAAAGGAAAAATTACGTTTGCAAGAGGTAATTTAGAATTGTTAATTTCGACATAGATTATTCCGATGCTAAAACTTTGTTTTTTTTCAATTATTTGTATATTTAGAAAAAGAAAATGGCGGTACAATCCGGCAAAGTTCACAAAGAAAACAAACGTTTATTACGCAAAAGTGAAGTGGACGAACATCGTTTACAGGCGCGTATGGTTAAGCCAAGACATCGTAATCTTTTCCGTAAATTGATACGTGAAAAACAATCAAAGGAAAAAGAGGAATGGTTGTTGAAAAAGAAACGTCGCGTTATCGATGCTCAAACTAAAGAAGATAAAAAATCATCAAAGAAAGCTGCTAAAAAAGCTGCCCAAGCTGCAGTGGCTATTAAGAATTAGTTATTAGTATATACATTTATATTAGATTTAATTAAATTTTTAATATCATCAATTATTTGTGTGACTTATGTGGCACATATGCACACTAATTACATGATTAAAAGTGTAAGTCTTATTTTCGTTGTAGTGCTTGTGTTTTTTTTTTTATAGTGTACAAAGTGTGCTTAACTTCAGCACTAAAAACGTTCACAGTTTTTAGCTCAGCAAAAGCATTAAAGAAAAATTCAAAAACTGTAAGTTTTAAACAGTAGCAAATTTTTTTAAAGTGAATTGCTGTGGCAGCAAATAAAATCCGACAGCCGGATCTACGCACCGGAATGACTCGAAATCACTCGGCCAAGGCCTGTCAACTCAGCAATTACTGCTGTTACAACAACATAGTTAAGCTAGCTACAGTTAAGAGTTTTATTTTTTGCTTTGTTTGGCTTGCTCACTTACAAAGTTTTTAGTGTAAGCTAAGCAGAAATTTGTGTGTTTTTGCTAATTCATAGTCAGCAAATTCAACGCTGTTTTTTCTACTTCTATCAATATTTTCTGGTGAATTGTGAGACAGATTTTGTAACGTCAAGGTCAATTTAAAATAGTTTAAATGTGCACATTGCAACGATAAAACAACGAGAATTGGTTTTCAATCATTTCCAAAATGGCCACTCACACCGAAAAATATGCGATAAGCATACAAATTGTAGAAATGATTAACATTAAAGCTTAATTAATTAGCATTGAAGCACAGTCCAAAAAAATTGAGCGCTTCATCCATTAAAATTGGGTGCATAACAAAGGCAGAAAGAGATTATACACATTTTCTTTTAAATGCTAAAATTTTTTTAACTTCCTGTTAGTTTTCTTTTGATAGAGCTTGCTTGCACTGCAATAAGTAAATAGAAATCTCTTTTTTCTCAAACACCACTTAAACAAATTGTAATATAATTATGAACAAAGTATTAGCGTAGTAATTTCAATTTCAAATAAGGGCTATTGTTTCAAAACAAAAAAACAAAATTATTACATTTTATAAAATTAATTTTGCGTGTATTTTGAATCAAGAAAACTTGTATATGTATATATATCGGAGGTCTCATGTAGAGGCCCTAACTCGCTATTTTTTCGAAATTTGTTTTTTTTTTTGCGATTCTAATACATTTAACGCAAATACACCTTACAACAATTTATTGCAATAGTGTAAAAAATAACGCTTTTATAAGCAGTTGTACAAAAAAAGTTACATGTTGAAAATTACAGTTTCTATTATGTTTTTACCTTCTACTGTAAAGTTTCAAATATGCGACTTAGGGCCTTTCTACATGAGACCATCGCTATGTATGTAGTATATTGTTAAAGATAATTAATTGAGACAACAATTCAAAAAGATAATAATAATAAAATCACTTGCTTTTAGAAGTAGTGAACTTTTTAAAGAACATAATAAAATACTATTTTTAAAAAATATGTAAAATAATAGGGAAAAATAAATACTTCTTTTTATAAATTAGTAGTGTAATTCTCCATACATCCATCAAAATTAATGCTTTATATAATAAAATGTAATGTAAATTCTTAATCAAACTGGCAATAATGATGTTGGAGGTTAAACTGGAAAAATGTGTGCTATTTATGTGTGATATAAGTATCTTATTGCTTCTTTTTAACAACACGTTTAGATTTTACGGATTGTTCTTCTTTTTGCGGGCTTTTGGGATCAATTATCTCTGCAGTGGCGGGTTGTTCATCGACTGTCATTTCTTCTTCGTTGGCAGTTGTTTGATCTTCATCCACAGTCATAGGTGATGGTGACGAGCGTACTGCATCAGGATCAGTATCTTCCTGGCCAGAAGCTTCCTTTTCCTCTGCACCATTATTCTCCAGAATTGACAAATGATATAGTGCTTTTTCCTCATCGGAAATCGGCACTGGTGCACTAGACAACGGATCACGGCCATTAAGAGATTTAGGGAATGCTATTACATCACGTATCGATACTGTTCGGCAAATTATAGCCATTAAACGATCTAAGCCCAAAGCAATACCACCATGTGGTGGACAACCCGATTCCAATGCATCCAGCAAATGCGACAAATGATCGTGGGGAATTTTTAAAATTTGCTCTAACACAAAATGTTGCATATCACGATCGTGTATGCGTATGGAACCACCGCCGATTTCTTGCCCATTCAATATCAAATCGTAAGCTTGAGAGCGTATTTTTATTAAATCTTCAGATTTGGAATTAACAAATTCGTCCATATCATCGGGATGAGGAGCAGTAAACGGATGATGAACACTCTCCAAATTGCCAGTTTCCGTGTTGACTTCAAACATTGGAAAATCGATGATCCACAAGAATTTGTTTTCGAAACTTTTACGAACTTTGCCATTTTCAATCAAAAAGTTGTGATAGTCAACACGAATTTTACCCAATAGTTTTTGCTTTAGAAGAAAGAAAGAAAATTTTGTTTTTTGTAACTAATGTTTTATTGCATGTGTTGTAGGTGAGATAAGAGTCTTGATTGTAATCCCAATTATTTTGATTTCATTATATTATTCACCAATTTTTTTTTTGACGAACTTAGAACTGAAATAATTTTTTAAACGATTTTTGGCCAAACACGGAATTGATAGAGTCGGACTCTAAGGATGAATAATGAAAAATATATAAATGCTATTTAAAGACATATGAAATAATTATAGGAATACAAATCCATAAATCATATTTCTTTTATACTTTTCAATGTACATATTGGAAATTATCAATTTATTAAAAATTGCATATTTCCGCACACTAACCTATGGTCTTGTTCAGTTCGATTTAACAAATATATATAAAAACGAATGAAACATTTGTGCAAAAACAATAAAAAAAAAACTTACCGTATCAACTTTTTCTCCAATGCCCAAAAATAATAAATCATTTTCTTCTAAATCATATTTGTTAATAAATTCCGAGGCCACGTCTGCCGTTAATAAATTGGTTAAACGATCCATGACATCTTTATATTGCTATAAAAATTTTGAAAACACACACTTTTAATTAAATACAACATTAATCTGATAATTTTGTAATCTTACCAAAAATTTACGAACAAATAATGTGCCTAAGAATTCTTTGGACAGGCTTTCGTAATGTTTACGTGCATTGCCATTCCAAAAACCTGCATTGCCACGTACAATTAAGGCATAAGCAGCAAAATCTTTGAATTTTTCCACAAACTTTTCATTCTTTTCAATGATTTCGGTAACATTTGTTAACTGTATAGAATAAGGTACCAACTATAAATTCATGTAATAATGATAAATGAAATTATAAAACACTTACAGCTAGATTGAAACGAGTATCAGGCTTATCAGTACCAAATTTTTCCATAGCTTCATTGTAGGTCATGCGTTTGAAGGGTGTCTGAATTTTGGCATATTTTTTAGGCCAACAAAAACGTAAAGTTTCCTCAATTAATTGCATTATATCCTCGCGATTTGTAAATGACAACTCAATATCCAGCTGAGTAAATTCAGGCTGGCGATCTGGACGAGTAGCCTCGTCTCTATAGCAGCGTGCCACTTGGAAATAACGATCTATGGCTCCAGCCATTAACATTTGTTTGAATTGTTGAGGACTCTGCACTAGTGAATAAAAATGTCCGGGTTTACGTGTAGGCACTATAAATTCCTGGGCACCACCCGGAGTGCTACGGAATAGTGTGGGTGTTTCTACCTCAATGAAACCCAAATAGTTAATAAGATATTCACGCATGCGCATTATTACTTCAGAGCGCAAACGTAAATTATGCTGCATGTCAGAAAATCTTTAAGGAATCAAACAAACATATGTACGCTTATTGTACCAATGCACTACAAGTTTTCCGTAAGAACAAGAAAACTTACCTTAAATCTATATAACGATGTGTCAAACGTAATCTTTCGCCAGCTCTATTGTATTTACGCACTTCAAAGGGTAAATTCTTCTTAGCAGCATTTAGTATTTCAATTTTTTCAGCTTCAATTTCAATATGACCCGTCTTCATCTTGGGATGGATGGTTGCTGAAGGCCTAGGAATTACCGTACCCTCAACTCTTACGATAGATTCCAATGTTATGTTTTCAGGATGATCATTCAACCCGCTTGTCTTTTCGGTTATTAATACCTGTGTTTGGCCGTAACCATCCCGTAGTATGAAAAATTTACTCATACGTTGAAATTCCAGCCAGCCACATATGGTTACCTTTTCGCCAATATTATCGCTAGTCAATTCATTGCAAGTGTGTGTACGATTAGCAAATTTATTAAGATCGGCAACTTTTATAACATTTCCAGAGCCAGCTGATTTTTCATTACCATCACCTTCTATGGGTTCGCCATTTTCAGCTTCTTTTGCGGCATTTTCATTCAAGTCATCAATAGAATGTTTCTTGATATTATCTTTGACCTTGATGGGACCATCATAGGGATCATCAGGATTAAGAATTTTAACAGTTGATACAATAAGTTCAACTTCGCCAGTATCGTATTTCTAAGTAAACATTTTATAGGTATTGAACATATTTAATAACAAAAGTAATAATTATAAATTGAGCAATGGAAAAAATTACTTTAGAATAGAGAGTACTTAAAAAATCGTTTATGCAAAAAGCATATTTTTACAAATGCTCTTGATAAACAGACATAAACAAACGAAAAATTTGTATGAATGAATTTCCAGAAATTGCGATTTATACTTACCATATTTATATTTTGCCTCGGTCTACCTAAAACTTTGCCAGTTATCAGAATTACCGTACCCTCAGGTGCACCAGTTACTGTATCTTGCAACTAAAATAATAAAAACTAAAACTAGTTACATTGCTATATTCTTCTTATACTCCCTACAACTTCAAACTGAATACTCTTATCTCTCACGGTTAATGTTATTAAAATAATCTATATTACATAAACTTACAGCTTGATCTTCAATTATGATTTGTGTTTGTCCATAGCCATCTTTCAATTGCATGAATTTATTAGTTTTACTGGTAGGAACCCAACCTACTAAAGTGACATCTTTACCTATATGTCGACGTCTTACATCATTACATGTTATAACTCGATTTTCAAAGTATTTCAATATATTTTCCGTTTCTATTAATAAAAATAATATAAACATATATTGCATAGATATATGTATTTGCAACTAATTGTAAACCTATAACTTACTAGCAATTTTATATTCGGTACTGGTAATAGCGGTCCTATTTTCTTCGGCCATTGTACTATAAGAACGTTTATCGCCAGCTCTCTTGTTACTTGAATTGAAATCAATGTTAACAATGTCTTGCACTTCCACCTCAATTTCTCCCGTGGCCATTGTTTGGTTGCAAGAACTACGCGGACGTCTTGTTACCAAACCCACAATTGAGAGCACAGTATTTTCTGGCATATTTAATAGGCGTCGAGCTACTCGTGGATGCTGTAATTTATTGTTGACTTTGTAAATACATATTGTTATTTTACTTAATTTCCATTCACTTACCCGATCTTCCAAAACTACTAATTGACAAGCACCATTACCACGATCCCTTAGTTCCATAAAACGTGTTACGCGTTTTTTAATTAACCGTCCTGTTAACTCTACAAACATACCAGCATGATGGATACGTAAGTCGCCACAGCCCATACGTATTGGAGGAGGCGGTGGTGGGTTCATGTTAAAACCACTTGCCATTGCATTCATTATTTGCATGAGATCATTTCCGGACATATTATTGGACACTGTATATTATTTTAAAATGTATGTATAGAGAAAAACTAAGTCAATATCCTAACCTTTTGAGCTTTAGCAGACCCAAAATAGCTTAAAAATATTTGTACATTAATTAACTAAACTCAAAAAAGTTTTGTTATCAATTATCAGTTATATAAATACACATGTTATATAAGGGCAATTTCGTGTCAAGTGGCCCAACTTTTAAAAACGATGTCTTGCGATTTGGATGAAATTTGTAACAAGGTTATTGGATAGTAGGCCAGACACAAATTTTCAGCTCTATCAGTCAAGAATTGCCGTAGTTAGAGGGGGTCAAAGTTGGACATTTTGGTCATACGGGGTTTTTTAAAATGAGGACTTTAGATAGCTATATCTTCAATCATTCCAAAAATAATTTTTTTAATTTAAAAAAAAAAAAAATTTTAATTTGTGTGTAAAAAAAATTAAGTAGGCCTTTGGGCTTGTAATCTGAATTTAATAAATAAATAAATAAAAAATAAATAATTTTTTGCAAAATGGGTATTTTTTTCCTCAAAAGAAAGTTTATACAACTTCCTTTAAGGCCTTTATAATCGCTTAATGGGATGCGAGTGGGATATCTATCAAAAAAAAATATTTTTTAACTCAAGAATAGGATTTTTCAATATTTGGCACATTTTCATTTTCCCCCATTTTTTCAAAATGGAGTTTTTTTTTATTTTTCCTCAAAGTAAACTTTAGACCATTTCCTTTAAGTGCTTTGTGGTCACTTATTAGCAAGAGGCATATCTAAAAAAAATTTAACTCAAAAAACAAAGTTTTTGAATTTTACCATAGCACTATTTTTTCTTTCTTTTTTTAATTGATGTTTTTTGTTTTTTTTTTGCTCAAAGAAAGCTTCTTTTCCTTTAAGAGCTAAAATAAATTCCAACTCAAAGAAGAAAGTGTTTCAATTTTTACCATATGCACTATTTTAATTTTTTTTCTATTTGTGTGTAAGTTTTATTAAAACCCTTTTTGAATCAAGTGGAAAGCCATTCTCTGAAATTTTACGACTCTTGACTTTAAAATGTGGGTGGAGAGGTAGAAGTTAACAGGTATGTACTTTATTATAATGCTACGTTTAAGGTTAACGAACCTTATTGGTGATTTGTTATTTTGCCATTATAGGCCCTATTAAAGGATTTTAGACTCTTTCATAAAAACGTACTTACTAAATGATCTTAAAAAAGTATTTATTTGCATTCTAAGGACATTCGGAAATTAGTGTTTTACAGTGTTAAAGTTTGGACGTGCGTTATTTACTAATTAATTACATAATTAATCCTCACAATGGCTTCTGTTTCCAAAAAGGAAATGTTTACTTCTTTTTGTTGTAATCCCTTACACATATATATTTTGAAAAAATTCCCAACGCTTTCAAAACGTTTCCTAAATTGTGGATCGTGCAGGAAAATGATGGAAAAGTTGGACACATTACTGGTTCTTCCAGATGAGAACAAAATCAATTCTGAAAATAATGACAGTTCTGCAGGAGATGATGGTTGTTCTAACTTTTTAGTAAAACCTATAAGACCTAATAATGAGTGCCAAAATTAACATCACAAGGATGCAGTAGAAGGTTTTGAATAAATAAAAAAGAAGTACAAATCGTCACAGAGTAGATCTGAAAGAATTCAACTTCTTACTCTTGCCCCATCGTCAGGGAGTTGTTCAAAAATAATGACCGAGTTTGGAACGTCTCAACGAAAAGCAAGAATTGCTAAAAACTTGGTTGCTGAGCATGGGATTCACACACTTCCAAACGAGAAGAAGGGAAAAACTTTAGCGTGCGAAACTGAAGCTCTAGTAACTCAATTTTATCAGCGATGTGATATGAGTCGAATGATGCCAGGAATGAAAGACTGGGCGTCTGTTAGAATCGATGGCCAGAAAGTACAAATGCACAAGAGGATGGTTCTATGTAACCTGAACGAGTTATATGCAACATTGCAATCTGAACACGAGGACGTCAAAATTGGATTTACAAAATTTACCCAACTAAGGCCAAAGCATTGCGTTTTGGCAGGAATCTGCGGAACACACACAGTATGCGTTTTCATTTACCATGAAAATGTTAAACTCATGTTGAAGGAAATCAACTTAAAGTATTTGACAGATTATTCCTCAGAAGATTTGCACGATTACCGTGATTGCCTTAAATTGACTATGTGTCCTTATGTTACAACTTCTTGCCACTTAGGCGAATGTTCAAATTGCCCGGAGACCACATTCCTTAAGAACAATTTAATGAACTCTTTTGATCGAGAATGTATTGATGAGATAAAATTTGAATCTTGGCTTCAGACTGAAAGATGTACCTTAAACACAGTAATTTTAAATGTGGATGATTTTGTTGAAAAAATATGCAAAGGTTTGCTAAATTTGAGAACTCATGACTTTTTAGTCAAACAGCAATGGTAATTTTTGAATGATTTGAAGACATATTTGAAGTCTGTGAATTCGTGATTTCATATGATTTCGCAGAGAACTATAAATATGTTATTCAGGATGCCATACGAGAATTCCACTTCAATAATGAACAAACAACTATATTCACAGCATTCCCACGACAGCCGGTTCTACGCACCGGAATGACCCGATATCACTCGGCCAAGGGCTGTCAACTCAGCAATTACTGCTGTTACAACAACAACAGTTGTTATTTACTACATAGAAGATGAAAAACTGGAACACAAAAGTATGGGAATCATAACCGATGATTTAAAACATGATACCGCTACAGTTTATGAATACCAGAAGATATTTAATTATCTAAAATCTAAATTTATAGTGCAGAAGGTATACTACGTTTTGGATGGAGCTTGTCAACATTTTAAAAACAAAAATAGATTTGCAAATCTTATAGCTCACGAAAAAGATTTTGGAATCCCAGCTGAATGGCATTTTCATCCAAAAATATAGTGCATATGGTAAAATTCAAAAACTTTGTTTTTTGAATAAATTTTTTTTAGATATGCCTCTTGCTACTAAGTGACCACAAAGCTCTTAAAGGAAATTTTTGAAGAAAAATAAACAAAAACTCTATTTTGAAAAAAAAAAATGGGGGAAAATGAAAATGATACATATGCCAAATATTGAAAAATCTTATTCTTGAGTTAAAAAATAATTTTGATAGATATCCCACTGGCATCCCATTAAGCGATTATAAAGACCTTAAAGGAAATTGTATAAGCTTTCTTTTAAGGAAAAAAAGCCCATTTTGAAAAAAAATAATTTTTAAAAAATAATTAATTTTTTTTTTGAATGATTGAAGAAATAGCTATCTAAAGTCCTTTGGAAAATTTTTGCTAGGACCAATAAGTTAAAAGCTACACTCAAAAAAAACCCCGTATGACTAAAATGTCCAACTTTGACCCCCTCTAACTCCGGCAGTTCTTGACTGATAGAGCTGAAAACTTGTGTCTGGCCTACTATCCAATAACCTTGGTGCAAATTTGATCCAAATCGGAAGACATCGATTTTAAAAGTTGGGTCACATGACACGAAATTGCCTATAAATAAAACCAATTTTGGCTTAAATCGGTTTTAGTGACTTTTTTCAAATCACTATCAAAATTTTATCACTAATAGAATTTTAAATTCTGATTAAAATAAAAAAAAAATTGGGGCGGCCACGCCTATTTTCGAATGGGCGGGGCTTCAAAATTTGTAATATATAAAACAAAGATTCATGTTTGCTAAAAATCATATCAAACGGCCTAAAGAGAAATGGCGTAACATAATGTGGTCCGATGAAACAAAAGTAAACTTGTTTTTTTCTGATGAGGTGTCCACCATGTAAGAAGACCTATCCATCAAGAATTCAATCCAAAATATACTTTAAAGACGGTCAAAAATGGTAGTGGTAGCATCATAGTATGGGGGTCATTCTCTTATTATGGTGTGGGTCCTCTATATCGTATCCAGAATGTAATGAAATCGGCTGATTACACTGAAATTTTGAAAAATACAATGCTGCCGTATGCAGAAGAAAATATGCCACTCAAATGAATCTTCCAGCAGGATAATGACCCAAAGCATACGGCAAAGTACACAAAGAAGTGGTTCCAGGACAACAAAATCAATGTTTTAGAATGGCCAGCACAGTCCCCTGATTTGAACCCTATAGAAAATTTGTGGAAAGAAGTTAAAAGGGAAATCAGGGGAAAGTGTCCATCAAATTTTGACGAGCTTTGGAATCTTATAAAGGATGTGTGGAATGCAATACCGCTACATGCTAGTCAAAATTTAGTCGACTAAATGCCTAGAAGATGTGCTACTGTTCTGGATAACAAATGATCCGCAACAAAGTTCTTAGGCTTTATGCAACAATATTCAGTATAAATATCTATTTAGTTTTACTTAAGTTAATTATAGTTTTAAAATTTCATGAACTATCCCTTTTTTCACACGTTAAACTATATGAATTCATACAAAATCACAAAAAATCAAAATATATTATGGGAATAGCAAACATTTTGTTATTAATCTTTTTTCTACCGTTTAAGAATAAATAAATCGTTTAAACAAGAAAGAATTTTCGAGTTTTTATCCTGTTGTAAATAAATTGTAAGTTTGGGTGGGCACTGTCCCTATTATTTTTCACATGACTGTATACAAATGATAGGTATTTTAAAGACCTTTCCAATTATGTATATGTTACCTATTTATTTATTTACAAAGTTTATAGACATAATTAATTATGAATACAAAAAAAAGCTTAGGTACTAACGACAAAGGTCTTTGACCCAATATTCAGTTTTATCTAGATCGAGTTGTTACCTATTTATATGGACCACCTATTGATAAATTTCGCAAAATTATTTTTTGATCCGAAATTTTTTTAAAAATCTAAAAAATCCGGGAAAAAGGTCTATATGAGTAAGTAAATTACAATATTTTCAAGTCAAGAAATTAAGCTTTAATTTAAGGTATAACATGACCATGTATGTAGGTAATATTAATCCGAAGATATTAAAGAAAGATTATAACATTTCACCATAAAAAATACAATATGTACTATGCGAAGCCGGTATTCTGTATACCATAGAGGAAAAAATCCTATCCTGCATACAAAATTTTAAAAAAAATGTGTTTTTTAATTTTTCAGATCTTATAATTCCATGATTATAGTACCTACAGACACATATGATACTTTAAATTAAAGCTTAATGTCTTGGCTATTTATATTAATAAACTAAAATAACATTTATGCAGACTTTTTTAATTTTTTTTAGATATTAAAAAAAATTCGGGTCAAAAAATATTCTTTTCGGATTTAACTCCAACTTAGTGCAATACTGTAGGAGAGCTCTAGAGGAGCTATTGGTACTCTACCAAGTGAGATTGTGTTGGGTACCAGGGCACTGTGACATACAGGGAAATGAGGTGGCAGATGAGATGGTTCTGGTTTGATAGTAGAGAAAGTGAGGTCAATTCACCTATGTCACTTCTGATTCAGGAAAGATTCCGTGACTGTGCAGACTAATCCTGGGGCAGTAGGTCGGATTGTATAGTGTCCAGGTCCTTAAGGCCAAGACTAAATGCAAACGCGACCGAAACGCTGATGGAATTGGACAGGCATAGTCTAAGGATTCAGAGGCAAATGGGATAACGACACACAGGATTTCTGTAGAGTGTGTGGGGATGAAGAGGAGCCAGAGACAATAGAGCACATCATGTGCTATTGTCCTAGGTTGCAGAGTCGTATACTTAAGTGGCTAGGAAATAGATTCCTGGACGAACTCAGTGATGTTGCTGACTGCAAACCGAGTAAAATCCTGGGTTTCATTAGGGGAATATAGTGGCTATTTAAGGGATATTCTAAGGCGACTCCAAATCCGTAAGGGGATTTTTCACTCTTTCTTTCTTCTTTCTCCCCCTTATCGGGCAGTTTTGGTTGTCCTCATTTCTATATCTATCCTATCTTTATATTCTCTATTTATTCTTTCTACTGAAGGGAACCACAATGGACCACAGGGTCTCTGGGTGGAAGTGCACTTTATGCACTACCCTTCTATCCTATCCTAACCCATAGTCGGTCCATATTTTATAATCATGAAAGTTATTTTTAATACCTTTAATTTAATGTATTACAAATTATCAGACACCCAGTTGATCTCGAGATATAGGCCTATATATTTTTAACTTTAAGGGCCCGTCCCCTCGAAAACAGGTGTGACTGCCAACAAATTTTTTTTTGCTGTCATCTTCTTTAAAATCGCTATTTGATGATTTTTTTTTTAACAGTCACTAAAACCGACTTGTTCCCCAATTTTTAATAACAAATAAGTATACATATTCATGTTTACTTACTATTTCCAAAAGGATTCATCCCATTGTTGTCAATATAACCGCGGCCATACTTATTATAATCACCGCGGCCACCAAAGCCACCGCCATAACCTCCTCCACCTCTGCCACCAAAACGACCACTATTACCACCACTGCGTTGATGGCCACTCATGATCTAAATATGTATATTAAAATAAAATTCATAAAAATGCACTTCTTCAAGTGAAACAAAGTTTTCTTATGTACATATGTAAATTAACTTACGTGATTATTCACTACTGCTAAAGCTGATGAAATTGAGGTGTTATTTAATATATCTCCTGGTTTTTGGCGTAACACTTGATTCTTTGCAAACAAAACCGGAATCGATTTTGCTGGTGCCGGTACGAAACTTTTCAGATTTATTGTCTGTTTTGGTTGTTGAATTACTTTTCTAGAAATTAACAACATTTTCACTTAATATTAGAATATTATCAAACAATATTTTTTTTTTTTTATTAATGCCGGTTGTTTTCACAGTGCCTAAAAACACATGCACTCCATTCTACGGAGTTGAGAAGATTATTTCTCTTTTTTGAATTAACGCACATATACAACAACATTTCTTATTTTTTACGGAAAAATATAAATAATGTTGTATGTATGTATTTCATACGCGTAGAAAAGCGAAGCATAAAAACAAATATCGACTTGACGAGTAAAAAAATATATTAATGAAAAAACTCTAACCTCACCTTAGTAAAACATTTGCCGCTTTTTTAATGTTAATTTCTTGAATTTTGCACCAGAGAACAATAAAATATTTAATTATTTATTAGTATAACACCTTTTGTAGTTCTCTTGATTTTATTTGTTTTTAACAATATTATTCCGGGACTAAAAATTTTTTGCACAGACAGACGGCGGAAAATGAACGCGACAGCGGCGCAAGTTTTTATTTGGCTTGCCATATTGTTTGCAAAAATGTGTAAACAAATTAAAGACTGGCAACATTTTCACACTTAAACAAATTATGTATGAGTTGTAATACAAATATGACACAATATAATATCGTATAAGGAATTAACCAGAAGGTAAGTGTCCCCACTCTGCTGTCAATAATACTAAATTTGTATATGGGATATACAAACAATTCGTAATTGCCGGCAGAATCATCACTGCCAAATGGATTTTAAACTCTCTGTTTATTTGTTGACATCTGTGAAAGCTACATTTCGTAAAATGTGTGATATTTTCGGTGAAGATAATCGCGTTTTTGAGACCAATTGGTTGATAAAATTACCGCGCATGAGCAGGGAGAGTTGTTGAGAAGACTGCATGCTGAACGTGACACTGTATAGCATTGCTTTTTCGAGAAATTTTAAAAACTGAATTTTGTCCCATTTCATATTATACCAACTAAAACCCGGTGTGCTTCGCTACCTTTATAGTAATGATATAAAAAGTTTAGAGTTAAATAAATATACTATTGTTCATGCAAATTTTGAGTACTATAGCTATTATAGTTTCCTAAGTATTTGATTTTTAAAATTAACTTTTGTATGGGAGGTACCACGCCCACTTAAAATTTCAAAAAAAAGTAGCCTATAGCTCCTTCCAGACATACAGAAATATACTTAGAGGGATATCTATGATATGTGGTTTCAAAAGGACGGTGTATATATTACATTCTTACATAACCTTGTTGATTGTCATTAAATTAAATTTGTAAGTATTAGCGACTAGATTTTTGTCCCTAAGCCCTAAATTTGCTAACAACTTTATTTTGTTACTAGAAAAATATCGAAAAAGCTCTCTAAAGAATACTTTTAGGCCATTCACTAATTCTATGTAATAATGTAGTAGTAATATGTAATGATTTACTAATTAACATTTATCTGCCTGCAATTCCACCGGGAAAAATTCCAAAAGATTCGATTTCAATATGTCTTCTATCAGAATGTGTTCTAGAACATATGTACATACATACATTTCATATTCAAAAGAATGCCAACAAATCATGATTTACAAGCAATAATTTTAGGGATACACAAATCTACAAATAATACCATAAAAAAGGATCGTACAAAGCATTGTTAAATATAGCGGTATCGATAAAGCAATGTCTGTCTGCCTACTGAGCCAAGTTTCTGAACTAAATAGTATACTAATGATACATCAATATATGTAGGTATACTATAAAGGTTACTATAAAAAATAGTAGAATAGAAAAGTCACTCTCATATCTCGATGTACATAGAAAATATGAATATAAAATTAAATACTTTTCAATTACTTACTTACATATGTATGTATATAACACCTTAACACTGATGCAGTTGTTAGCACTTTGCCCTTCAACCGTTATATTAAAATAGTTCACAACTTTAAAGAACATTTTTCTTTGTTCTTGTAATTATTCTCATAGTTTTATTAATTTAAAATAAAACAAAAATAATAAGTCTTCATCGTAACAAATAATTGTTTTTTTATTTACATTTTTGTTTAACTCTTAATTAAATTTTACAAAAATATTTTGTAACAATTGCATACATACAAACTAAACTTCGCAATCAACATTCTCGTTTCTTATAAATTTAAAATATTTTTCTTAATTCATATTTCAATTTCAATGTACATACGTATGTATAACAATTTCAAAGGAATTGCAATATTAAATGCAATTGGTTTACATATCAATAATGCTAAAAACACTATTTTTACATAATTATTGTCTGCCATAAGTACCAAAGTTAATTAAATTTTATAATAATATTATTACACTTCTTTATAAACGGTACTATTTAAAGACTCTGTAAAATGTGTTATAACATAGTCATGGTAATACATCATGATGCACAACGGCTGACCGAGTATTATTGAAGCCCATACAACAATGTTACCCATACGTGGACCCAATGAACGTTCAATAGATTTCGAAATGGCCGACAAGGGAATTTGACCCATCATACCAAGGAAGGCCCAAATCTTGTAGGTTTTTAAGGGAACGGAGACCTAAAAATAAATCAGTATAGTGTTTTTTTTTTTTTAATATATTATTAAAAACTTCAGGTTTATTTTGAACAAAACTTACCAAATATTCGTGGAAAAATGCACTTATCAGGAAAACGATGGTAGAAGCCTGTCTTGAGGAGTAGCCCATTTGTACCACAGGAATATATAAGTGTCTTACACACCATCTAAAAAACAATGTAGCAAAATATGTTTACATAAATACATATGCATGTAAGTATATTTCTTATTTGTGTATGTATGTATGTAGATTATTTAAATTTTTACCTGTGTACCGGCATATTCCATGTTCTCCAGAATGTATCAATATTATTAGAATTCCACCAATCATTGTAGTAGTTGCGATCAGCAAAGTGTAATATTTCTCCCATAGCATTCAAAAATGAATGAAACGCTAAATAAAAAAAGCACAGCCAAACTAAATGATTTGGTAACTAAAAAAAAATAATTAATTAATCCGCAATTGTTTATTATATTTTTTTAAAAACTTGACATACCGCTAATTTCAATAAACGTTCCGTAGCTAATCCCACATCCATATTTGAGAATGGTATTAGCGAATTTCTTACTGAGGGTATAATCCATTGTTGGAATAGAGCCATAACAACATTTACACCAAAAACTACTTCTAAAATACGTTTCAATAAGAAGCGTTTGCGTACGCGTGTAGTACGGGGGAAGTTCAATTCATAGCATAAAGTAGGAGCGCAAAGAAAATAAAATAAATCTTTGTAGCTCAAATTATCGGGATATTGTATCAAAACGGGAACATCTTCATCCTTTTCATCTACTTCATCTAATTGGCCGTTCTCTAAAAGAATTTTAAGTATAATTAAATATGAATTCATTAAAATATATACATATAAAACATACTTAATTCAGCCAATGTTATACTAGGACGTCTTTTTCGTGGGTTATATTGCTTAGTATAATAAGTCTGACGACACCACATGTTGACTTGCACATAACTCCACAATTTAAGGAATAGTATCGAATAAAAGAAACAAACCGTTGAGGCACCCACTGAAATTATTTGAAATAGAGTTGCAAAATTATTAAAATAATATATTTTTAAATTATATGTAAATTACTTACTTAAACTGAATAGATGTCCCTTTAAATGCATTATAACAACTGGCAAGACCACAACAACAATAATATTTGTCACTTGTATAAACATGCCCAACCCCTCTGAAATAATTTCCTAAAAAAAAAACAGTTGAAAAGTTATAACAAAAATTCTTTATTGTATAAGTTTCAGTTTATTTACTAGTTAAATAATTAATTCATATGCACATGAATATACATATTCATATGTATATATGTAGATAGTCAAAACTAAAAACGTTTGAACTTTTTAGAAATATGTATTTTCCATTGTGAAATGATTCAGATAGTTTATCTTTTTATTAAAATGAGACATTTTTTGTCATAAACTAACCACAGAGAAAAATTTCCAATCATAAGAGTTAGTTCTAGAACTGCTCCTAAGAATGTGTGTTTGTTTCGTAAAGCTTCTCTAGATCTAGGGTGACAATTTTAATAAAAAAAACTTTGTTTAATGGACTGCTTCCAAATAACGTGGGCAACGTTTCCTCACGTTGATCCCAACGCCTAAGAAGAATGAATACTGAAGTCCCAATTTACACAAAGCAATTCTTGAAGCAGCTAATCCTTTTAGTCATCGTGGTAAGGGTAAGATAAAAGAAGTACACACTTGATTGTACTTGCAATTCGTCTTACTCTCTTATTTGTATTACTACATACATATGTGTATATAAATGTGTGTATACTCTCAAATAAAATTGCTTCGTGTAAATTGGGACAAAGATAACGAAACGTTAAAAATCAATGGCGGCAAAAATAAATCCGTCTTTTTAGTTTAAATCGCATAAAAAATTTTTTGGAGGAGGAGGTTTAATTTTCTAAGATGTGTTTATTTTACATTGCATTTAATTTTCAATATTTTACCCCAGAAAATAGTAACTAGTTTGAATGTACATATTAAACCAACAAAGTAGACGCAGCAAGAAAAGCAAAAACAAATTTGTAATAATACAAGTTTTATAAATAATAATAAAGAATACACACAAATTGTAAACGTTCGTAAATTTCGTTCTAACTCACAACACGTTAAAAAGAAATATGATAATTCTCGTACTCTATTTCTCAAAAATGGTGAGGTAAATAGATGATATTTACAGATTGATAGTGGTCAATGAAGATTGCTGATTGCCAATTGTTCCAGTACTTTACAATAGTATTCTTGATTATTCGAACTATTAGTCTAAATAAAAACTTTTCTCTTAAATTAAATAATTAGTTAATTTCCTTCTCTAATTAATAATACAACTTATTTAAAATTTTTTATACACCTGATTGAAATAGTATATTATTTTTAAAATAATTAAATGATTTGCAACTTGCCTTTTAACTATGTTCATTTACATGCCATTTTATTATTAGAATTTGGCAACATTTTACTTTAATAAGTGCTGCCTAGTTTATTATATTTTTTTAAACACCACTTTAGTGTTGTTATTGTTGTTGCAACGAACCAACGGAATTATCAATTCTCTCCCGCTCGCATGTGTTTGTGTTTCGCATAAAAGCAAAGGAAAACGCTGGAAAAAAGCTAAAACGAAAAAATTTTCAGCAACTAAACTTTTTGCCGAAGAATATTATAATTATTGATATAATTGCTGCTTTTATAATTGTAAATTGTTTGAAAATATAAAAAATAAATTTTACATTTTCTAGAATTTCGTGTGAAATTAAGTAAAGGAGAATTTCATAATGGAGGTAAATAATGAAAATTTGCAATTGTTAGCCGGCTATTTGCAACAAACTTTGAGTCCCGATCCCAATATTAGGAGGCCGGGTAAGTTTCTGTTATTTATTATTGGAAATGAATAATTTATTAAATTTCATATTTATTTAGCTGAGAAATTGCTAGAATCTACAGAAACACAACGTAATTATGCGGTGTTGTTATTGAACTTAATCGACAAGGCGGATGTGGACATGACAATACGTGTGGCTGGTTCCATTGCTTTTAAGAACTATATTAAGCGTAATTGGGCTATAAATGAGGTTAGTATATCAGTAAAGGAGAGACATTATTTTGTGCACATCTGCACTGTAGGGGGTTTTGGAAAACATTTGAATTCTGGAATTTTCAGATGATTAAGATTTTGTAGTCTTAATGAGTATTCTGTATATATGTATATGTATGTACATTTTTATTATGTCATGTGTAATTTATTTGCGATCCGACTAGGTATAAAACCAAAATTTTTTATCAACAATTTAAAAATTTTTGTTTTTCATATAATTGAAAATGAAGTATCCATTTCTTATTATTGTTTTACAACAATGTATGTATAAATTTGTTTGTGGAATAGAGAAGAATCTTTTTTTCGAATCGTTTACAAAATATTATTAATTTAAAAAAAATATACCCATTTGTAAAGTAAACATAAACTTCTCTCCTTCACCCTAACTTTAGGACTCTGAAATTCCCGATAAAATTCACATTGACGATCGCAACACCATTAAAACCCTAATTGTAACTCTTATGTTACGTTCTCCGCCCGCTTTGCAAAAACAACTCAGTGACGCCGTTAGTATTATAGGAAAATATGATTTTCCCAAGAAATGGCCACAACTCATCGACGAAATGGTTGAGAAATTTGCCACCGGTGATTTTAATGTTATAAATGGCGTCTTACAAACGGCCCATTCACTGTTCAAGCGTTATCGTTACGAATTCAAGTCACAAAATCTTTGGGAAGAAATCAAACTGGTATTGGATCGTATGGCAAAGCCTTTAACCGATTTACTTTTGGCCACTATGCAATTGACTAAAGTGCACGAGAATAATACGGATGCACTAAAAGTCATCTATGGCTCATTGGTGTTAGTATGCAAAGTATTTTATTCTTTAAATTCTCAAGATTTGCCGGAATTCTTTGAAGATAATATGGCTACTTGGATGAAGGCTTTTCATGAGCTCTTAACCGTTGATGTACCCTGTTTACACACAGGAGACGATGAAGATGCTGGGATATTAGAGCATTTGCGTTCACAGGTTTGTGAAAATATTGGCATGTATGCCCAAAAGTATGATGAAGAATTTGCTCCTTATATGGAAACATTTGTAACTGCTGTCTGGGAATTGCTGGTTAAAACTGGCATGCAAACAAAATATGATGCGGTAAGGTTTAGAGTTTCTTAAACAAAAATCATTTAATTCTAATGTTTATAACATTTTAGTTGGTCTCTAATGCTTTGCAATTCTTATCCGTGGTAGCCGAACGTTCTCAGTATCGCAAAATTTTTGAAAACCCTGAAATTTTAGCAAATATTTGTGAAAAGGTGGTCATACCTAATTTGGATTTCCGTCAATCGGATGAAGAACTATTCGAAGACAGTCCCGAAGAGTACATTCGTCGTGATATTGAGGGTTCCGATATTGACACTAGACGTCGTGCTGCTTGTGATTTGGTAAAGACCTTATCTCAGAATTTTGAAGCAAAAATTTTTGGCATCTTTGGGCAATATTTGGAGATTTTGTTGGCAAAATATAAGGAAAATCCTGGCGTAAATTGGCGTGCCAAAGATACCGCTATTTATTTGGTGACATCATTTGCTTCACGCGGTGGTACCCAGAAGCATGGCATAACCCAGGCTTCGGAGTTGGTGCCTTTGCCAGAATTTTGTGCTCAACAAATTGTTCCCGAGTTGGAAAGACCAAATAGTAAGCTATTAACATACTAAAGTTGCTCACAAAAAAAAAAAAAAATAAAAATAAACAATTATTTTTAGTTAATGAACTTCCTGTGTTGAAATCGGCGGCTCTTAAATTTGTTATGGTATTTCGTAGTTTATTAGGCCAGCAAACTCTTTTGGCAGCTATTCCCCATTTAATACGTCATCTGCCTGCTGAAAGCGTTGTGGTTCACAGTTATGCAGCCTGTGCTTTGGAAAGGATTTTCTCTATGAGAGATCCCTCAGCTGCTTTGCTGTAAGTAAATTCTATATTCTGTATTCTATACCCTTTGTTTAATATGTATTTATAATTTAGTATCGGTCCCCAACATTTAGCTCCCGTTGCTAATGATCTCTTAAGCGCTTTATTTGCTACTTTAGCTTTGCCCGGCTCTAATGAGAATGAGTATGTCATGAAAGCTATAATGAGAAGTTTTTCTTCTTTACAAGAGCATTCTTTGTCGTTTATGGGTGTCGCTTTACCACGTCTAACAGAGATTTTAACTCTGGTAGCTAAAAATCCTTCTCGACCACATTTCAATCATTATTTGTTCGAAACCCTATCCTTGGCTATAAAGTAAGTTTTACTTAATATTTTTTATAAATAAATTTAAAATATTTTTTTCGAATTGTTAGAATTGTGTGCAAAACTGAGGCAGCTGCTGTTAGTTCATTCGAAGAAGTACTGTTTCCCGTTTTCCAGGGCATATTGCAACAAGATATTTTGGAATTTATGCCCTATGTATTTCAAATGTTGTCTTTATTATTGGAAATACGTGAAGGTTCTAGTTCTATACCCGAACCCTATTGGGCTCTGTTTCCCTGTTTGTTAGCTCCTCCCTTGTGGGATAGATCAGGCAATGTTACACCTCTTATACGTCTACTCTGTGCATTTATTAAACAAGGTTCGGTACAAATTGCAGCTATGGAGAAATTGGTAAGTTTTTTGAATATAAATCCTAAATTTGACATTCTTAATATCTGTTTTTCATTTTTAATTTGTAGAATGCCATTCTGGGTATATTCCAAAAAATGATTGCTTCCAAAGCCAATGATCATGAAGGTTTTTATCTTATACAAAATCTCTTGACATATTATCCTCCCAACGATTTGCAGGCCAGCATGCGTCAAATATTTGCTTTGTTATTCCAACGTTTGTCATTGTCAAAGACTACGAAATATGTGAAAGGCATAATTGTTTTTTTCTGTTATTACTCCGCAAAATTAGGTGCATCCGCTTTGGTGGAACTAATCGATCAAATACAAGCCAATATGTTTGGCATGGTAGTCGATCGCGTCTTCATTCCAGACATGGCTAAAGTATCGCTTGAATTGGAGCGTAAAATTGTTGCTGTGGGCATTTCAAATATATTGTGCGAATGCCCAGCCATGCTGTCGCCACCCTACAACCAGAATTGGTCTAAATTATTGCAAGCCTTAGTTGAGCTTTTCGAAATGCCGCCAGATAAGACTGCACTAGAAGGTGACAATTTTGTAGAATCCGATGATACTGCTGGTTATCAGGCTGCATTTTCCCAGCTCAGTTATGCTCAACCTAAAACCCAAGATTTTCTGGCTGAAGTCTCAGATGGTCGCAAATTTTTAGCCGATTCATTGGCTAAATTGGCACAGGTACGTCCAGGCGAAGTACCACAGATGGTGGCTGCCATTGGCGATAATCACAAGCAGGCTTTGCAAAAATATTGCGCTCAGTATGGTGTACGTATTATTTAAGTTGTTTGTTTTGTAAGTTTTTTTCGTATACTTATATTTTTTTACTGTTTTTTTATATTATTAAATGTTTTCAAAATTTTGTTAAATTTTTCTACACAATCATTTCATTTTTGGCATTAAATTATAGTATAAACTAAAAACTTTGTAAAAGTATGGCAAAAATAAAATATCTTAAACATATTTCAGACTTACTAAAATCAAGATTCCAAAAAGCGATTTCAAGATTCAAGTTTAAGTTGGGGTGTAAAAGAAAGGGTAAGTCATTTGGAGTTGTATTTCGAACCATTATTTTTATAAATTTTAGCTTTTAATTCAATGAATTATTGTTCTCAATATATTGACTACGCCCTTAAATTAAATATTAAGAAACCAAGATAATTATGCATTATCTAGGAATTAATTACAAATAGTTCGATTATTAATGATTTTATGGGTCGATTACGGATGGGAACCGAACCTCAGTGGAGTTGACAGTTGCCGAAAACATATTACAAATTCTTTTTTAAACAAACACAAACTGCGAAGCTTTTGGCTGCATCGAATCGAACCCGCAACCCTCTGACTGATAGTTCGGCACACTATCGCATAGTCTATCGGGGCACCAAAGATGGCAACTGACAACATGGCAACCGAGAATTTGTGGTTGCTTTGATTTTTATTTTAAGTCGTAAATTTTAAATGTTAGTTATTTTTTTTCTACACTACTTATATTTTTAACATATAAAAATTTATTTTCTACTCGAAAATTCGAAAAACAGATTAAACACGAAAGTTGCCTTACATAATAACAACTTGCATGTCAGTTGCGTTGCCTATTGTCAACTTAACTCCAGTTTGGTTGCTATACATAAACGACCCATTAGTTTAGTTTGTTTCCAAATATTGTGGAAGAACGAAATGTTGCATTATTTTCAACAATTCTCTTGCATTAGTCCAATTACTTAATATTTTATTATACATACCTATGTATGTATATGCGTTGCTGGCCTTAAGCAAACATTAGTGTTGTATACCACACGATTTAAATTGAGATTTACACGAAATTTACGGCCTTTAAATAAAAATCCATGGAATACCTATCATAAAGTTTTGTTACAGAATAACTTACTACATATGGTGTAGATATGGGCTCAATCAAAAAAGAAACGCATCTATTTAAGCAAATTGGAAATTATATTTATTTATTACTTTATCTTAGGGCCTATCTTAGACAATGTGTTTTGTTTTTTTGGCGTGCCAACTCGGGAGCAAGCCACATACAACTGGCCGTGTGAAAAACATGAATTTTTCAAAATTAAGCCAGAAATAGTCAATGATTGGACTTGTGCTTTATTGATAATAATATCAAAGGCAAGACGCAAAGGGAAGTGGAGCCGCTTGAATTGGAATAAGTACATATTCGCCTTTGAATATGCCACCGATGATTGTTGCTACGATTAAATTTGGTGAGCAGTTTTTGAATAAGAATTACCGGTGATCCAACCTTTAATGTTGGCACATGCGGTGGCATTCCGGGTGGTTCCAATGAATTCAAAAATTCAGTGGGATAATTGACGGCTTGTTCTTCATCCATTACTGTGTCGATCGATTTGTGTTTGATTAATTTGTCGGGCAGTTTCAATTGAATTTACTTATTGAGCTTGTTGACATCATAATTTTTTGGTGCCAAAATTGCACATTCCCAGAGCCAATCCGAAATTTTGTAGAAGATTGTTAGACATGGGAATACCTTGTCGACAACGGCGTGAATATTTATTTGCAATTGACAGAAGGCGGGAACGAAATCTCGTTCGTGGCGCGATTAATTGTAATTTTTCCATTTCCGATGTCAAAAAGTTGTTTTGAGAATGTTTGGGCAGACGGGTCTTGAAACAAATACACACGCATGTTCGTCGATAGCGTGATTTTCTCCACTCGGTTCCATAGATTTGAAGCTTTCAAGCATGCGCTCAGCTCATCTGCGGACATTGATCTTGGAATAACGGGCAAAGTTTGACGGAAATCACCAACAAAAAGAATAAGAGCGCCTCCCATCGGATTTTAGTTTCCTCGAAAATCACATAGAGTCCGGTCAAGCGCTTTGAGCAATTTGTTTGAATGTACTGTTATTTTTTATCAGCGTTTGAAAAAAACTCAAAAATGTGCACAAAATGTAGGTATCTTAAATGCAAGAGTACATAAAGTTTTTTTTTATCATCGATTGATAATATAATATTATTTTTAACTTATTGTATAGTGTTGGACCTTAGTAAGCGCGGAATAGCTTGTGTTATCGAATGATGTAAATATTTTGTAAATAAACCGAAAACTCGGATTTTTGAATGCAACATTTCGAAAGTTTGGATTGAGATATTTCTAGTATAACGATATTTATTGAACGTGTAGCAGTGACCTATGACACCAAAGCATTTTTTCTTGTCGGTTTTAAAACCCATTCTGACAATATTGGTTTCTATGACACCCCTGTATATTTTTTATAAAATTTGTTTAGAGACTCCTGTGCTTCTTCAGAAAGCTCTCCAATTGGCAAGACTGGTACTCAATTATATCTTTATCATGACGGTCGGGGTCAACTTCTTCTGTGGATACATTTCTGCTAAAAGAGATGCAGTTTTCGACGCATATTCTCCATATTTTGTAGAATTGACATTTTCTTTGCAGTTTAAAACATCCAAGATTGTTCCCAATCTTTTCACGATTTGATTGTCAATTCCAGTGATTCTAGTTACTGCCTCATCATTTTCAAAAAATCTCCTAGAAGTGTTTCCATCGTTTGAGTTATCATATCCGTGCTTGGGACAGTCTACTTTTAGTCCAACTTGTTTAAAAAAAAACATCCTGTATTTGCTTCTTTCTGATCTTTTCCTTATCCTTTATTGATGTATTTTCATCGAAGTTTTTCTCCTCTTGTGGTAGGGTATACGCCAGTTTTAGTAAGAACTCCATACACCTAATCCTTGCGTGCAATGGTGACATTCCATATTCGTAATTCTCCTCATTTATAGAATCGTTTAAACTACCAAAATTCTTCTGACTCTTTTTGCAAATCGGGCATGACATTGTTGATTTTGTTCCTGTCAGTTCGTTTACGACTTTTCCGTCAACCATGGTCAGGTGGAACTCGTAATTGCATTCAATATAATTTCCTTCTCCAATTTGCTGCTTTGTAGGCTTAATCTTGCTTATTTGTTCTTCAATGTCCTTCACCGTGGTCCTTATGAGTTCTGCCGATTCCCTTGCAAACTGAAACATTATTGGTCGGCAATAATGCACTGATGACGGACGTGGATTTCTCCAGTGTAGGGAAACATCAGATTTTAGCCGCAAAGAAACAACAGATGCCATAAACATATTTTCGTCCGATATTGTAGCGTCATCGGAATATATCCTTTGCTTATAAACGCTTTGTCCGGATGATCCATCGCAGCCCCATTTGCTGATCAATGTCAACTTCTCAGGAAGAATTTTCACCTCATTTTCAGATTGGGTTTCGCAAAAATTTCTGTAAACTCCGCATGCAGTGGTCGTGAATTTATTTTGGCTTGCGTAATATGCTTGTATCCGGGTAAAACGTCAGCGCCGTGTCGCGTTAAAGATGCCCGTAGTTTCTCATATTTCTCTTTGGAAAGTTCTAAGTCCATAAACAAGGCCAAGGCTTCTTCGGAACCATACTTTTTAATGTGGGCGTGGGAATGCTTTCCTTAATCCGATAAATGCTTCGTGGTCAAGTCATTGGTGGCATCGGTAAGTTTCCTCTTTCTTGTGAAAATTGAACACTCCTCAATACTTTTTTTCGGCCTTCCTTTTGCTCCTGTGGTTGATGTGGTCGGTTTATCTACTGCCAATATATCCAGGATGGTGTCTTCATTAAGCCAGTCCTCGTATTTGGAGTTAAAGTTCTGAATGGTTCGATTAGATTTCACCCATTTTGTCTTAATATTTGCATATATCATACGAAAATTATTTTTTATAATTTCGCTTCTCTCAATATTTCCGTATAAGCTATCAAGTTCTTCTAAAGCAGCTTCCGCGAAAAACTTTGGCGTGGTTGACTTTCTAAACAGTTCAAATAATTTTAAATTGTTCAACGCCATGTTTTCAGTACTAAAATTGTTTAATGGTTTCAGTAATTGTTGTGCCAACTTTCAGTCGTAGACTAATCCAGGCATTATGCTTATTTTGCAATATATAGGCTTATGCTACCATGCCTTAAAATTTTCTACAGTACTTTGGGTTTACCTGCATTTCAATTTTTTCAATTTTATTTTTTATTTATTTTCATTAAAATTTTTGCATTTACCGCCTCAAATAAAAAAATATGTAATTTTTTTAGCCTTTTTGCAGCTAAAAAAAATTTAACTTAGCTGCATGTAAAGGCAGGTAACGGTAGTTTTTGATACCTGCACAATGAGGCAGTTAACTGCATTTAAGCTATCTGCATATTGGACTTACCTGCACTAAAACCCGTGCAAAAGTTGGATGTGCAGGTAAACCCAAAGTACTGTACTAAAAAACTACTGTCAGTAAAAACATATAAGGGTGGACGCCATACAAATTCTGCAACCATGTCTTTTTAACCTTTTTTACCTCTAGAGGCCTAACGGGCAAGTACGGGCAGATAAAAAATATGTAAAGAAATAATCAAAGAACAGGTTTTGCAAATATGGCAAATATACAAAAATATACATTTTTTTATTTTCCGTCAAAGTTGAAAAATAGTGAAAAAACGGATAGTTTTTAAATAGTGATTTACCAGGAGAAACATTATTACATTATACATTTAATAAATACATCATTCAATACAAAGAAAAAATATGGCGATTCGTTAGCTATTTTTCGTGATATTACACCTGAAATCGCAACAAATTGACTAAAAATTGTGTGTTTTTTTGAAAACCGAAAGTCGGTCAACTTTGAACGCTTATATCTTCTAAACTAAAAATGTGATATTATTAAGAGTGGCATATTTGAAATCGTTGAAAAGTTTCCTATAGCATGGGTTTATTCAAAACTTCGTCGGCGCTCATGAAAATTTTGATTTTTGCAACCTCGTTTGGTCTACGGGCGCCACTGTGCGACGGTAAGATAATTTAAAATGTTCGGTAACGGTAATTTTGTATTTTAAAATTTTCTGTTGATACCTTTCTAGTAATACTTGGATTTCTTATCTTAGTCCCAATTTACACGAAGCAATTTTTATTCAAAAGTTTGTTACAATTTTTTCCTTGAAACTTCTTTGGTGTTTTACACAGCACAATTCTTATTTCTTAAATCGCTTGTATTTTTATTTGAGAGTCTACAGTGTAGACTCTATACACATATGTAATACGAATGAGTGAACAAATGGCTAATAAAATCAAGTGTGTACTTGTCGTATCTTCCCCTCACTCCGATGTTTAAAAGTTAATCAGCTTAGCTTGAAGAATAGCTTCGTATAAATTAAAACTGTTGAATTTGTATTATTTTGTTAAGTGAAATTATCTAACAATATAAAATATAAAGAAAATATTTATCACAAAATGTTTAAACTTTAAAGCATAATTTATATAATTAATAATTTATATAATTTAATGTATGTATTTGTTCCGCATTTATAATACAGACAGCACACGAGTAATGATAAATACGAACTGATAAATAAATAATAACATATGTGTTGCTCTTGAAATATGAAAAATACGAACTTAACTCATAAATTAAAGTTGATTAAATTTCGAATTAAGTCATTAAATTTCGTTGATTTTCAATTTAGACCACAATTAAAAAAACGAGTCTTTTTTATAATTTCATATAAAAATTTTTGTGAAATATAAGTGATCACAGATTATTGCTTATTTTTCATTTAGAGCAGTTTTAAAGGATTTAGAGTATTTTTTAATTTCACACAAAAAATTTATATTTTGGTGGGAAATATAAGTGATTAAATAAAGATTTACTTACCATAGCTAATCCTTTCTCCACCATCAAGCAAATAGATATATGAACAATAGAGTCTGAAAAATAAATATTGTTTTTCGAATTGAGATCTAAATTCATAAAAAATTCAATTGCAAATTCAATATATAAAATTAAACTTTACTAGATTAATTTTTTAAAATATACTTTTAGAAATGAAGAGCTTTGGTTAGAATTTAAACAAAACAAGTTGTCAGACCTTAAGTTAACACTATAATTGTTATAATAAAGCAATATTTAACTTACATGAAATTAAAAATAAAGATGAATGACCTTCACCCTTATTTTTACCGCTTAAAAAGAAATACCATTCAATAGGATTGATTCTAATGCCATATCTATATTAAAAGTAAAAATATGAAATAAATTAACATTATAAGAAATTTCCTTAAAAATAAACACTGCCTATAAAACTTACTTTAACAAGTTCTCTAAACACAGTCTAAAGCCACCAATGGTCAACAATAGGAAACCCCAATTAACTAAGCCGGTAAAATTGCTAAAACCAGAACTCCAAGAAAATAGAGAATCTCTGGGACGATGGCAGCTAAAAATTTATAAAAAAATTTTTATAAAAAAATTAATTTGTTTAGAAAGAATTTCTATACTTACGGTTTATCTGGCTGTTCCTTGCGTTGTTTTTCTTCTTTGGTTGTTATTTCTTCAGCACGGGTTACACTCTGTGTCCTCCGATATCTAGTCTTTTTCTCTGTATTATTGCCGTTGTCTTCCTTGTCCAAAACTTTACGAAATTGTTTAAGATCTATAGGTGTACCATGTTGATCGAAAAGATTTTGTGTTGATTTACGATTACGCAATTCGCTTAAATTGTGTTCGCTGGCCGAGGCTGATCGCCGAAGTTTTTTAATCATCCCCACGCGTCCATTTGGTTCTTTTGTAGTCATTTTGAATGCGTATTTACTGTAAGCAAATTTATTTAAATAATTTTTAATTACTGTAACTAAATTGTTTATTTTGAGTGAAAACTAAATAATGGAATTAAAAGCGATAATTAAATAAAATTTTGTTGAGTCAGGAGCAAGTTAACTAACAACATTTTTAATATGCAAAATATAATTTTTAGTAAATAAATATCATCAATTAAACTTATCGTAGGATCGATCAGATGTCGAAGCATCTACTATAGACATGTCAACAAGTAAAAAGTCAAAATTCATGTTATTCCAACGTACTCCTTTTGGAAACGAAAGTTCTTGTTTAAAACCCCTTTAGAAATATATATAATGAATATAATAACCCCTATTCTGAGTTTCGATTACGTCTCCGCATTCAGTTACGCTATGATCGAAAATTGGTATTCCAAACAAAAACTGAATCGAAAGAACGAGAAGAAGACAACAATGTTTACAAAACCAATTTGTTACTATGAAATGTGGAATAAAAACAAAGAAATGAGCAAGTTTGTTACTATTTTAATAAACAAAAGTCACAACAAACAATAAAAATAGGAAAATAAAAAATGTGTGCGATTAATAAGGAGAAATAATAAAAATAAAATAATACAAAAGACTTGTGAATTAATAATAATAAAAAGATAATCATTTTTGTTTGCAAAATATTTAAGTGCTAAGAATCCTGTCAAGCCGGAGGTGGTATTTTTAATTTTTGTATTTGAAGGAGAAATGGAATCCATAGCAGTGGCTTTATTGGTGGAAGAGGAGAACAACGCGACTCAGAACACAGAGGTAAGGATTGAAAAGCTTGAAAAGAAAATACCTGAACTTCCTCCTTGGATCGTTTATGGTAGCCGCAAACAATATCCTGTTTTGTTGTCATTAAACTTGCCAGCTTTTCGTATTGCTCTGATGTCGTTGTATTTGACCTGGAACAATAAATAAATAGGCTGCTTTCCTGTTTGTAGTGACAGCAATTCAAAACTCTTTCGTTCTACCATTACACATTTGTTTAACCATGTTCTTTGTTGCTGCATATCACCTCTTGATTAGCCGTACAACAAAAATTTATATAAATCACTTTTTAAACGTTTTATATAAATAAAAAACTACCTGAAATTTTAATGAAATTAAACACTTTTTAAGTTTATAAAAAGAGTAATCAAAAAAATTCCGTTGCTAAAATATAAACGTAGAAAAACGTAACTACGATCGTAATACAGAATACCTACAATCGAAAGAAACGTAGCGGAATCGAAACTCATAATAGGGGTGAATATACCCCCATGATAATCGAATTTGAGTAAGGATTTCCTTTCTTAAACCAGTTCACATTGCAACACATCGAAATATTGGCCGTAGAACCAAAAAGTATTTATATTCTGGGTCCTTATACGATTTGAAGACGATCTAGCCATGCCTATCTATATATTAAAGGATTTCCAAAAAATTTTAGAACAAGGAAACTTTTAACGAACATTCTTTGTTTTAGCGAAATGTTTGGTATTGAAAACGGGCAAAATACGTCTAGTAGAATCCGAATTATAGACCAAAGTTTTAGACCACCTCGATATTTTTCAGACATTTTTTTCTATTTATCAAATATAATGCAGATAATATCATGATATTTTCAACACATTATTTTTAATATAGTAGGTCAAGTCTTGTTGAAAATGGTAAGAATAAGTCCATACAAATGCCTTCCTGGAATTTGACTCTGCCTAGAGAAAATCAGTATCCATACAAAATTCAGCAAAAAAAGTTCCAAAATGTGCATACACTAAGTATAAACATCGTTATCAACTTTTTCAGTGTTATAACGTTGGGTTCCTATTTGACCATAGCACCCATATAAACAAGATTTCCGAAAATCTCTTAAATGCGCATAAATCTCTTATAAACAACACTATCCAGTTGGTATTCGCCGGTCGTAGCATCGAATTTCATGGTGATTGATTCATAATCGACCCAATCATGAATAAAAAATTCGCGGGAGTTTTTTCCCTTTTTATTTTTTTAACATTGAATTTGAATAGGAAAAATGGGAAAAGCGAAAAAACTCCCGCGGAATTTTTATTCATGATTGGGTTGAATAGCTCATAGATCCCATATGAGGACTACTTCTGAAAAAACTCAATAAACTACGTAAATATCTTATAAATATTGATATCGAACCGAAACTAAAATAAACCGAAAAATAAAATAACTTGTATGAATATCGTTATCGATACAAAATGTAACGCAAATAAGTCTAATGGTGTTTTCTTTTCTGAAATAAAATGTTACACCTTTATTATGTACATTTTTATAATGTTTACCCCACATTTTAAAGATGTCGCATTTTTAATGGTCAGAATAGAACATAAAATTACAACAGTGTAACACTTTTTTTCATGTACAGCTGTTTTTGTTTTTTTTTTTGTTAAAAAAGAAGAAGCAGATAACTCCCTGGTAAGATCGCTTGAAATAAGACAATGAATATTTATTAAAAAGACCAATGATACCTTCCCGACTAATACGCAAATTCTTCTTAAACTATAAAAATTATATATATATAAACATACATTACATATATAAGAAGTAGGAGATATTGTCCTATGCAATTTGACATACATCAACTTCAGAGTATTCATTAATTACGTTCTCTACAAAGCCTTTCACTCGCGGTTGTGGATTTCTTTCCATAATCATATAAAATATTTTTTCATCATCAGATGATGAAGATGAATCCAACAAGTCATCCAAAATTTTTTCAGCACATAAAAAAGTAGTAATATTTTCCATTTTGAAAAATTTTTTTTTGGTTCTTAACACAAACAAAACAAATGTCAGCTGCAGCGATGTCAACTTAGCCCTTTTCAGGCTAGCTTTAGCCGGATTTTAGTCACTCATCGCTGCAGCGATGTCAACTTAGTCCTTTTCAGGCTAGCTTTAGCCGGATTTTAGTAACTCAAAACGCGAAAAAAAAGAAAATTGGATGTGGTTTTATATGAATTTTTTTTCATTTAGCCCTTTTTTCAAAAATGTTTACGCGTTTTGAGTCTCAAAAGTTGGCATCACTGGTTAGCTGTTTTATCGTGCGATTCTCCCCCTCTAAAAATACGGAGTGTGAAAGGTGCACCATTTTTTTAATTTATAGTGTGACAATAGAAAAGAACACACTACACTATAACAGTGTTGGCATTTTTTCAGAAAAGAACACTAACAAATTAAAAAAGATGCGAAATGGGAAAATCGTGTAACATTTTTGCCAGAAAAGAAAACGCCATAAGTATGAATAAATCACACTACTATATATATACTGTACATTGTTGGGATTCGGCACAGCCGAATATAAACTCTTTACTTGTTTTTTTTTTCTGTAAATTCAATTCGCATGTTTTACCTGTTTTACTTTCCAGTAAACATTTACAAAATCATGCGATTTCTAAAATATTCATTTTTGAAAATCGCTCATACATATTTGAAAACACTCAATTTACATAATGTTCGGCAGGCATCCGGCATCCACTCTTTTTTCATATAATTTTTAACCACATTTTGTAAAAACTCTACATCTCCCCAATAAAGCGCCAAATTTAATCTTTCAGAATTTAATCTTTCTTTCGGCCAACAGACATCGCTAAAATGGGATATTACGCGACCGGGAAACTGAATTGTAGGTCGTGGTGCCGTTTTGTCTAAACCAACAATTACTGATGTGTTACTGTAAATGGGTCTTTTAACAATTTTACTATTACATATATCAAGTGAGAATTGATAATATCAATTCTTAACATTTCATAATTTAAAAGCAAATTTACTTTATTAAACTAATATTGTCAGAATTGGTTTTAAAATCGACAAGAAAAAATGCTTTGGTGTCATAGGCAGAGATGCCAACTTATCAATGGCAAAACGTGCTGACCTGACCGAGCAGTCAAAAAGAGCTAAAAAGTGCTAAATTTAAAAATCAAAGATTATTCTGTTTTAAATCTATTTATTATTCATTTTTGTACTACAAACTCATTTATATTAAATAAATTAAATTTACATATTAATGTTTAATAAAATTATTACTTAAAATTGTATACAAATATTTGAATTACAATACATTGTATGTATGTATCATTTCAATAAGTAGAATTAAAAATATGAAGTCAATTTCAAAAAGTGTTAAATTTTCTTATCTTCTGGCCATATGTTTGTTTTTGTATAATATTTTGACCTTTTATATGTTTCAATTGAATTTGTTTTTACAAACACACTTGCTGGCAAATCGTAACTTGAACAGCATGTGCTACACCTTTGTAAGTCATATTTTATATGAATTAAGCTGTTAACAGTATTCAAAGCAATACGGGTTCTAAGTTTATTCTTGAAAAAATTCATAGCACTTAATGCTCTTTCTACTTCAGCATTGGAGTATGGATGTGATAATAATTTTAAGACAAACAATGAAAATTTTTGAAAACGATTCTCATTAACCGAATTCTTAAATTGATGCACCTCGATCCAATATTGATCAGTTCTATCTAAATTTTTCAACTGGTACATATAATCTAAAATTTTTTAACAATTTTCCAGTTCTTTAATTTCTTTAACATCATCTTCAAAAAAAAAAAAACATTTTTTACGAATTTTTTTCTAACAACTTAAAATTTGTTGGAAGTTTTGCCCTAATTTCATAAATGAGACTTTTTGCGAACTGTATTAAATTCTGTTTAATTATATATTGATGTGATTCACTTATATGAGAATCATCACAAGCCTTCTCAAAACTATATATACAACAAAAAATATTGTTGCAATGAATGTGTAAAGATAATATATAAATGAAACAAAGACGAAACAAGAGGCTAAAAATGGGAGTATTTACTGATAGATGCAAAAAGTGTTAAACGTGCCAATATCATGTTTGAAAACGGGCTCTTTTCAAGCTCTTTTTTTTTAAATAGCTAACGGAAAATATTACGTGTCAAGAGTTATTAAAAAGAGCTAAATCTAGCCCCAAAATAGCTAAGTTGGCATCATTGGTCATAGGGCACTGCTACACGTTCAATAAATATCGTGATACAAGAAATATCTACACGTATCGTGATACAAGAAATCGTGATACATACTAGAAATATCACGATATTTATTGAACGTGTAGCAGTGCCCTATGACAACAAAGCATTTTTTTAAAATCAAAATTAAAAAACAATTTATGCAAACCGTTGACAGTCGAAAACAACGGCAACTCAAAATGTCGCTCTTTGTATGTCTCGGATCACATATTGCCACTTTTGCTATGCAACTTTTGGTTTTTGGGATGAGAGGGGGAAAAGAGAGAGAGAGGGGACCACTCTTCTTTCCCCTCTCACCAACAAACTCAAAAGTTGCGCAGCAAAAGTGGCAGTGTGTGATCCGGGACTATGAAAAAACTGATCTGTTTTACTTAAGCACTCAGCGTTGTCAGAATGATGATTTTATAATATTTTGACGATTTTATATAATTTGATGATGATTTTTTTTTTTGCCAAAAATATGATTAATTATTTTCTTTTTCATTAATCCCTGACCGCCACATTATAATTTCTAACAAAAATATTTCTTATCAATAATTAAATTTTGCAAGGTTAAATTGCAATACATACAATTAAAAAAATATTATTTTGTCCAAAAGTTGTGCCATAAACACTATAAAAAAAATTGGTAGAGATTGTAAATTTTTTATTTAATTTTTAATTTAAGAGATTTTACATTTTAATTTTGTTAAAAACTTAACTCTTTAATTTTACATATACGTTTTATAGTATTTTTTTTTATTTTCTACTGTCTTTGTTTTATTTTATATTTCGTTTATAGTTTGTAACCGTATAACAGATTGTAACAATCCATTATTATGTCAATTATTTAATAATCTTTTTGTCATGTTGTAACAAAATATTTTTAAAACAAATGCATCCATGCGATTATTAGAGTCCTACCGAAACTATTTTTTTTTCAGGCCGAAACCGAGCCGAAACTTGTATTTGGCCAAAAAATCGATATTAGGGGTAATTCGAAACAAACCGGAACTTTTAAAATATATGTACATACCTACATTCTATTAATTTGGAAATTTTTTTTTTTAATTTCATAACATGTTTAGACAATTATAAGGTACCATAAGTACCGACACTACTCCATGAATCTAGTTTTTTCATCCTAATCTATCAATTTTTTAAAGGAATATAAATATAAATTTGTGTATTTTTTTAATTATGTATATTAAAAACGTGGAACCGTTTAAAAGTTTCGGTCAACAAATGGCTGAAAACCGAATATTGGTATTCCGCCAATTTTTGGTGTAATTCGAAACGGAAACCGAATACTCGGTCGGACTCTAGTGATCATATATGTATGTATTTGTTTAAACAATTGTGGGTTAACTATAATGTGTCTTATCATCAAGAAAATTATTAATAAATAAGTCGAAGTATCAATATCATTACAAATAATTAACAGTCAATTTTGTATACAATTTATTTTTTAAAGGTTTCTGAATATTACATTACTATACCAGCCAACCACAATGTTGTGGTGTATCAAATAAATAAAAAATAATACATAAAAAGTATTTAGACACGACCTATTACACTAAGAAAAAATTCTAAAAGTCCACTATAAATAAAAACAAGCAAGAGTTTTTCTTCGGTCATAACCAATGTACCAGTAGTGGGATTTATTTATACTTGAAACTAATTTGTGTTACATTTTGTATCGATAACGGTAATTATACGAGTTATTTTATTTTTCGAATCCCGTACATGGGAGCTATCACATATTACATAAGGTTATCGTCATAAAATACTTGAGGCTTATTTTGATTGAATTTTATCTTAATAATGATATTTTTAAAAATTTTTTGGATACTCCAGTTATTCTATGGCAGCTATGACCAATAATGGATTAACCTAACAAAATCCAATAGAATAGTTTTTACAAACGTGTGGAAAACCCTAAAATATGTTTTCAATAATTTTATTTAAAATCTACTTGTGTTTTCTTTAATTTAAAATATTATTAACTTAGTAACCTTTGATTATAATTTTCTTTACTGTGATTTATATGTCAAATCCTTTATACTACGTTGACGAGTTTTCTTTATAAAAGACAAGGATTAGTCTTTTAAACGTATGTATAACAAATCTGTGTAAAATTTATGTTCGGTATCGATATTTAAGTATAATCGTAAGTAGATAGTTAAGTTTTTCATACGTAGTCATCATATGTCAGCTATGACCTATTATGGGTCGATCACCATGAAATTCGGTACTACGATTTATATGTACACTAGGCAGCATAAGTCTGCGTACAAGATCGATTATCAAATTTAAGTCTTAGTTTTGCATACAAAAATAAAAGTATCAATTAAGGAAAGGTTTTTAATGAAATCGTAATATATTTAAGAACACAAAACTGTTGTAAAATAAATATTTTAAAATTAACAAAACTACTACGAATTCAATAAATAAAAAAACTTAGTTTTAAGGCTAAGCAAAAGTGTGCGTACATAGAATAAAATAAGAAAATTCGAAATGTTATCTCAAATTAAATCTTAGTTTAGTAAGAGGTCGGATAGCCTCGTCGTTCCAGAACTTCTTTGAGGCGTTTTGACATTTATGCCACCAATTTGTCTGTATATTCGAAGCTTATATTAGCCCATTCTTCCGACAGTACGGTTTGAAGCATCTCCTTTGATGTAATCACGTGGCTGCGTATTATCCGTTCCAGTAAATCCCATAGATGTTCTATGGGGTTTAGATCCGGTGATTGAGGTGCAGTTTTCAATTGCTTTTTTACGTTATATAACAACCAAATCTTAGTATTTACAGCAGTATGCTTTGGGTCATTGTCCTGTTGAAATATATAATTGTATTCAATGCCCAATTTCTTAACGCTTTCAGCTAAATTTCTTCGAATAATATCTAAATATAGCCTGTGGTCCATTGTTTATCTAATAAATTCTAAATTACCAACTCCCATGCTCGCCATACAACCCCATACCATTATACCACCACCACCATGTTTCACAGTTGGTTTTAAATTTTTGGCATCCAAGGAAGTACAAGGTTTTTATCCATATAAGTTGACGGCCTTTGATGCCAAATATGCAGTATTTGCTCTCATCCGTAAAAAGTAATTTTTTCCAAAACTCTGGGGGCTTATTTATATGCTCTTTAGCAAAGGTAATTCGTTTTTGTCGGTTCACCAATGAAACCAATGGCTTTTTTCGTGCTACATGACGCTTTTCTCAAAATTCTGCGCACAGTGTCGTTCGATACTTTCTTGCTAAATTGCGCGTTAACATTTTCAGCAATTTTGGATACAGATAATCTTAGATTTACTCTCACCGATTGCACTACAGCTCTTCTTTCACGTTCAGTTAGTTTTAGTGGACGGCCAGAACGAGGCTTGGATACCAAAACTCCAGTTTTAAATTCATTTATCACTCTCTGGATAGAGGAGTGCGCTCGTTCAACTATCTTGCCGATTTCACGCAAAGTTTTACCTTGTTACCACAAATGAACAATAAATTTGCGTTCAGCAACATTAATATCTTTTCTTTTAGCCATTTCTTACAATTCGATTAAAAAAAAGCTGAAAATCACTTTAATTGTGTTCACAATGAGTTCAAATTAAAAATGCATTCAATTAATAATTCTAAACGAAATGAAACTGATTTAAAGTATCGTTAATTTTTATGTACGCAGACTTTTGCATATGCTTAAAGTTGCCATACCAATGTATTTAAGCTGCCAATTAGGAAGATAATATGCAAATGAAAAAAAACAAAAGATCTAGCATAATTTTCAAAAAATTTTCTGTAAGCTAAAACCATTTTGAGATCATTAAAGTTACTATTTAACACTAAAATTCGATATTAAAAGTTATTTATATGTTTGTACGCAGATTTATGCTGCTTAGTGTATATACATATATGTCGAATTTCCAGTGCTTAATTCTGTACATTCCTACTACGAATTTGCCATGTTGCCCTAGGGTTTCGGGATAGTATACCTTCGGATCTTCGTTACGCATTGACATGATAAGTAGACTCACAGTAAGAAATCCATGAGCAGCTTTTCACTCTTTTCAGATCCGCTTTGTACTTGTACTTTATATATATCCCAGTCGATTTTTGATTTCACAATTTTGGACAGGTCATTGCTCTCTTTCAAAATATTATTAAATCTATTTTTTGCCCTGTGCAATTCCTGAGGCGAGTCACTACATATTTATATGTTACTTAATTTTGACACCACTCTAGATCTGATATTGATTTAGTTAATTCGATTTGAAACAATGCTCCTAATTGTCAGAATTTCGACGAATATAATCTATTTGGCAAACAGAAAAACAACGTACATATAATTTAGCATGCAAAAAGAGTATGAACATCTCCTGCAAGCAAATATCTGTAAAATATGAAATCAGGGTTTCTTGGTTTGTTTTTAAACTAACAGTAATTTTCTTGGTTTATATTGATTTTACCCATTTTCAATACCAAACAATACTTATTACAAATGTATGTTTTTGCATTTTACATTTAACATTTTTATGCTGCTATTGAATTAAGTACAATATTTATTATTCGGTTACCTGAAACGTTTATTTACTTATCACAGAACCTGTTTTAATGTTTAATTTTTTTATGCTGCTGTAAAGGCAATTTAATTTGTGTTTTTGTAATAATATTAACGATTAATCGGAAAACCGGGGTTTTAATCGACAATAAAACAGAATAAATGTTGATGTTGTTAATATTTTAGACCTCTAGCCTGATTATTTACCTAATTTATTTGTTAATATTTACTGTAATAATTTAAGTACAATTTATAAGTCTCAATTTACACGAAGCAATTCTTATTGAAAAAATTTATAAAATTTTTTCCCTAAAATTTTTCCGGTGTCTACACAGCGCAATATAATTGCTTAAATCACTCGTAGTTTTATTTGAGAGTATATACACATTTGCATAAGCAATTAAAATTTGTTAGGATTCCACTGGTACTCTAACCCTGGTTGTTCGTCTACAGTTCAGTAGACCAAACCATCAGGTTATACAAGAATTTTTATTTACATGTTTGAAATGTTAATTTGATTTTCAAACAAAGATTTTTGAAGAATTTGATTTCATTTATTATACATTCGTATTTAAGATACATTTTTTCATCGTATAGCTTTCATGAGTTATAAATTATTAAAAATTAGTAAAAATAAAGATTTCATCACATTTTCGAAAAAATTAAAAAACATTCAAACAGGTGTATTTTACTGTAGAAAAATTTTTTCTCACACTGAAACAAAAAGTTGTGTTGAATTTGCTTTGGTGCCACCAAAAATTAAAAAGCGCACCAAAATTTTAAAAAAAGCGCACCGCGCACCAACTGAAGAATTTTTCGCACCAAAAATTTAAAAAAGCACCAAAAATGGTGCGAAACGCACCAAGTTGACAACGCTGATTGCTAGTACATACAATCAAGTGTGTGCTCGTCTTATCTTCCCCTCACCCTGATGTCTAAAAGGTAATCAGCTAAGCTTACAGAATTGCTTTGTGTAAATGGTGAATAAGCAAAAGCTTATTCAAGCGTGTTTTTACATAAAATTAACGATTAATCGGAAAACCGATTTTTATTCGTCATTAAAACCGATTAAATTTGATGCTTTTTTTTAATGTTTTTTATTTTTATTATTTCAAAATTACAATTTTACATTATAAAGTTGTCTCAGCGCCCCTAGGGCATTATTGAGCCTTCGTTGGCAAAATGATTACAATTTATTTATGTTTATTTTAATTATTTCTAAAATTAAAAAAAAAGATATATATATACAATATACTAGTTAAATTATACTACATTAGAAGCATTTCAATATTATTAAGATAAAAATCTTTTAGCTTTTTCTTAAATAATGATATTGATGTACAATTTTTTAGAAATTGGGGCAAATTATTGTATTCCAAACTACCTAAGTACTCTATTCTTTGTTTAGTGATTTCTAGACGACATCTAGGAATCCTTAAATTTGAATTATTTCTTGTATTAAAAAACATTTGGTTGACATATAAACTGATCGTGTGATGTCCAATTTTATGTATAGTTTCATAAATCATAAATATATATTAATAACTGCTGTTTATAAATACCATATATTGGTAAAATATTTTTAGCCTTATAAAGCAACAAAGTGGGGTATAATGGCGGCAAATTAAAAACAGCTTTTAGCGATTTGTTTTGTATAACCTGTAAACTTTTTAGGTCAGTATTTCTTTTACATCCATATAGAAGTGTAAGGTAATTAAGATGACTTTGTATAAGAGCTTGAAAAATTAAATATTTAGTTTTTTCATCAAGTTTATGACGTAGTTTGAATAAAACACCAAGTGCGGGAGATATTTTTGACCGAACATATTTAATGTGATGATGCCAGGTTAAATTGTTTTGCAAGATAATTCCTAAATACTTTATAGAATCTTCTTCAATAATTTGTTTTCCATCTATATATAATGGATGTTCTCCTGAAAAACGACTTGGTTGGGGTCTGAAACGTATTATTATTATTAAGTGAGGCCTCATGCACTACGACCTATGAGATCTTTTGTGCAGCCTTGAAGTTTCATCATGTTAGATTTAGGCTATGTATAAAGCCAATTATTTTGTTAGATGAGAGATCAAATACATCCCCTGGGGCCATAAAGGCCCTTCCGAGCCATCTTGTTCTGCGTATTGCCAGCATTGGACATTCGCAAAGAATATGTTCAGAGGCTTCGGCTTCAAGTTCACAAAACCTACACTGATCATTCGCAACATTACCTAAAGTAAATTGGTGATACCTAAAGCTACCGTGTCCTGTGAATAATCCAGTAAGTAATCTCAATTCACCCTTTCCGACCGATAGCAACAATTGAGATCTTCGTTTAGACAGAGTAATAAACCTTTTGGACTGTCTAAGTCCTGGCAGGTTGTTCCAAAATCGGGAAAATTCCGATTCTACCCAAGAACTAATTCGTTCGTCTAAAGCGTAGCTTTTCATGCTGATATTTAATTTTATATTTTATATATAAGCAAACACTAATTTAAATGTATTTTTAGGGAGTAGAATTAATGAGTAATCGGAAAACTGGTTTTTTGTTCGCCAATAAAACCGATTAAATATGTTTGTTTCTAATGCAATTATTAAATTTAGTACTTGATTTACAAGCAGAAGCAAATTTAAACTTTTTTTGGGTCAAATTAAAGATTAATTGGAAAATCGGTTTTTATTCGTCATTAAAACCGATAAATTAATGCCTTTCGGGTCTCTATTTAATTTTATACTTTATTTATAAGTAAAAACTAATTTAAATGTATTTTTGGGGAGTAGAATTAAGAATTAATTGATAAACCGGTTTTTTATTCGCAAATAAAACCGATTAAGTTTGTATGTTGCTCATGTAATTATTAAATTATGTACTTGATTTACAAGCATAAGCTTAATTGGGTGCGCCGATAGACTATCAGTCAAAGGGTTGCGGGTTGGATTCCCGCCAAAGACTCTGGGTGTTTTCTGCAGATAAGCCAAAAAGCTTCGCAGTTTGTATTTATAAATAAAAAAAAAACAAAAATAAAAACCGGGTTTTATTCGTCATTAAAACCGATTAAATTTGATGATTTTTGTTTTTTATTCGACAATTAAACCGATTTAATTTAAAATTGTATGCTTTTCAATAAGGTAAATTTTTTATATAAGAGAAAATTTAAAGGATTTTTTTTTGTAAAATTAACGATTAATCGGAAGACCGTTCGCCAGTAAAAAGCGATTAAATTTTATGAATTATAAACTGCTATTTATTTTAGTACTTTATTTATAAGCCTCTATGCTTGTATGTGCTTGTATACACGTACTTGTATTACAATTTTTGTACAATTCTAGATCGTCTTAGAATTGTGAATCTAAGTTCAATATTTAAATGGTATGACAAAATAAATATACCAGCCATCTTTATGGTTCTGGGTATAACTAGGGCTTACAGTAAAACACGGATAGAACCATTGAATTAGGGGCACTTAAATTACGTACCTGATATGTACCTAGAATGTTTAGATTTTGGAATGTATTTACTATAACAGAAATGACCCCTAACAAATGCTTAAACTGTCGCCGCTCCTGATGACCCACTTAAAAGTTTACCAGGGATTTCCATTTTATTTTGAACAATTTCAACAAAACACAATAAATGGACCACAAACAACTAATTAAACTTTTATAATGTGTTTTTTTTTTTAATTCACAAACTACATGGCTGCATTTTAGATTTCAAAGAAAAGAGTAAATTTTTTTTTAACAATGTGGAGGCCTGTTTTTATGCAGACAAGGTGCGCATAATAATTATACTGCAGGCAAGTTTGATTTTTTTTTGGCAATATACTATGTAAATATTTTCGGTATTTTTTGTGTGTATTTACGCGCAAAACAATTGTTTGCTTGTCCTTGTATAAAAGCAACAAGTTCATTAATATCGTTTAAATTCAGTTGTGCTCAAATATTATTTGCAGCATACGATAATGAATAATACAATGAATTTACACTTTTTATATGCAGCATTAGAGCTTTAAAGTATTTGGATAAATATAAATGTATCTGTCATACATACACTTGCTTGCTTGCTTTGAGTGCTGAGTTTCTCTAATTTTTTAACTGGTTTTAAAATACTTCTGGAAGTAAATTAATATTATTAAAGAAATTTTAATTAAAAAAGTTTAAACATTTGTAAGAGTTGTGCAAAAAATCATTAAATATTTCAGCTCTCAAAGCTAAATAACTATATTCATTGATTTTAGTACAAACATTCACGTGTTTGCTTTTTCAAAACCACAGACTATAATACCGGTATTTGTTTTTAAATCAAATAAATTATTAAATACACACAGTATAGAATATAATCAGACAATTTTTATTTATTTAATATTATCATTTTAAATGTTTTTTGTTTTATTTGTGACCAGACTTTAAGATTAAAAATTGTGTTTCAACTTAGTCTGTTTGTACTTTAGAAGATTTAAAGTCTATGTTGCAAAGTAATATTCATATGTAGGTCAAAAATGATATAAGGCACAATTTCAGTAGGTGGAAACAAATACATATTTCCGTGTACACTACAGAAGATTTCTTTTTTTTTGAAAACCTGGAGGTTTTTAATTTTTTTTTTGTACATTTGTCAAATTGTACACAAATTTTTTGAAAATGCGACATGTTGTTGTTGTTGTTTTAACAGCAGTAATTGCTGCGTGGACAACCCTTGCCCCAGTGATCTCGGGTCATTCCGGTGTGTAGAACCGGCTGTCGTGGGAAAGGAAAATGCGACATTGTCGGGTTCAATGATTACAAAAATTCTAAACCTTCCAAGATGTACTGGAAATTATGTAATTATGTTATAAAAATATTTCAAGCAAACCATGAGCGCAGATTGTTAACAAAAAGAAAGGAAAAATGTTATTAAAGGAAACCAGAAACAAAGAAAATACTACCTTCAATAAAGGAAAATATAAAAAAAAAAAACACCAAAATGGTGTTGATATAAAATGGGAAGATTTTTTTTACGATATTTAACAAATACCTTTGTGCATTAGAATAAAACGTCAGCAGAATTACGGACACAAATTTGTTAATCAGCCCTATCGTGAATAAAAATTCCACATTCCAAATTTGTTCCCTTTTCACATTTTTCCTATTAAAATTCAATGTTAAAAAATAAAAGTGAACAAATTTCATGTGGAATTTTTATTCACGATAGGGGTGAATGTTTATATGTGTGGGGAAAATGTGTCCACGTTCATGTTTATAGCTTAATTTGTAATTTTAAACAAGTAAGAGTTTATATTTGGCTGTGCCGAATCTTATATACGCACCACATATGTATGTAGAATGTAGAATGATCCATGCATAAATAAAACTAATTTGTGTTACATTTTGTATCTATAACGATATTTATTCGGGTTTTTTCATTTTTCGGATCCCTTGTATGGGATCTATTACAAGTTCTGTGACGATCGTTATAAAATATTTATGTATAGGTATACGAGAGCGGTTCGGAAACTTTTTCGCCTAGAACAGAAAGCATGGTATGAACAGAAACACGTAAGAAAGTATAGTCGGTCAAGCCCGACCATATAATACCCCACACCCAGTATATGTATAAAACAGTTTTTTTTTTTAGAAATGTGCGCTATATGGGAGATAATGCCCTATTACGGACCGATCATCCAAAAATTTAGTGTCATGATTTCTGTGAAGATAAATATTGTGTATGTTAAACTTTATCTCGATATAAATACTTTTAAAAGAAGTTGATTACGGGCAGAGTCTTATATGGGAGTTTCGACTAATTACGGACCGACCATTATAAAATTAGGTGTCATTATTTCTGTATATTATTTATGTCGAATTTGATTTGATTACCAACATTCTTAAGAAATTTATGATTGTTAAAGTGATTTTCGAAAGTGGGCCATCATAATAAAATTGTACCATATATTTGTATGCATATAAAATATATTTGCGTTCAATATTATTTGGATACCAAAATTTTTGAGTTTTGCGCTTTAAAGTGATTTTCGGAGGTGGGCCTTATATGGGAGCTACTACTAATTATGGACCGATCATCCCAAAATTTGTAGATGTGATTTAGCTTTATTTATTACTCATTTGTGGTGAAATTTGTTTGGATACTTTAATAATTCAAACATTTTTGATCGTTAAACTCCTATTTCGGGAGGAGATTTGTATGGGGGCCAGGTGAAATAATGGACCGATCTCAATCCCATTTGTCCTTGGGCCGAAAAAATATCCCGTACCAAATTTTATTGAAATATCTTCAAAATTGCGACCTGTACTCTGCGCACAAGCTTTACGTGGACAGCCAGCCAGCCAGCCAGACGGACTGACAGACATCGTTAGATCGACTCAGGGAGTAATTCTGAGTCGATCGGTATACTTTAAAGTGTTGGACCAATATTTATGGGGATTACAAACATCAACACAAATCCAATATACCCTTCCCACTATTGTAATTTAGGGTATAAAAATTGAGTTGCTGAATTTAAACGTAGTCGTACAAGCAGTGTGGATGAACGTCCAAAAACAGCAACAACAACAGAAATTGTAGCCAAAGTGCATGATATAGTATTAAATGATCGACGAATAAAAGTGCGTGATCTCAAATGATCGAGTTCATTTAATTTTGCAGGAAGAAAGAAAGATGAAAAAGTTTTCTGCAAGATGGGTGCCACATTTGTTAACAATCGACCAAAAACGCATAAGAATGAAAATTTCTCAAAGTTTTTTGGATCGTTTTAAGAAAAATAAAATGGATTTTAAGCGTCGTTTTTTAACTGCTGATGAGATATGGATCCACTACTATACTCCAGGGACAAAACAATCCAAGCAATGGACTGAATCTGGAGGAAGTGCCCCAAAGAAGGCAAAAACAATTCAATCGGCTGGTAGGTTATAGCAAAGGCTTTTTGGGACTTTAAATGTATTTTATTGATTGACTATCTGCAAAAGTGTAAAACAATAAATTCAGTGGACTATTGCAATATTTTGGATCAATAAAATGTAAAAATTCGAGGCTTACAACACAAAAAATAATTTTTCTTCAAGACTTCAGCACCAGCGCACATGAGTATTTTAACAATGGCTAAAATCAATCAACGAATTTAAGTACGAGTTTTACCTCAAATGAAGATGCAATTGCAGTTGTAAACTACTATTTTGAAGGCTTTGAGGAAAACTATTTTAATCAAGGGATAGAATTGCAAGATAAGCGTTGGACTAAGTCTATTAAAGTTTCAGGAGATTATATTGAAAAATAAAAATGTTTTTGAAAAACTAACTATTCTCTTTCTGTGCTAGGCTAAGAAGTTTCCGAACCGCCCTCGTATGTATTCGAGTCTTACGGTGAATTTAATCTCAATAACGATATATTTTAGAGTTTGTTTTTTGGGTATTGCAGTTATTCTCGGAAATTGAGCTGTGGACTGACCTTTACAAAATCCAATTGTAAAATGTTTACTTATATATATCTGTAAAATTTCGGTAAATATGTAGATTATTTGTGTCGAATTTCAACTTCATAATGATGTTTATAAGATATTATTATTAGAGAAAATTTTCAAAAATTTGCTCGATCACAATTAAGTAAAGGTATGAATTTCAAAAATTTGCTCGAGATATGCAAGTCATCATAAAAAAGTCATCAATGTTTTTTCCAAAGAATTGTGTGCATATCTCGAGCAAATTTTTGAAATTCATACCTTTACTTAATTGTGAATAAAAGCGAAACGCGTTCATCGATTTTCATGACTAGTGGTTCTCGAGCTATGTCAAAAAAGACCACCAAAGGTGACAATTTCCCCTATATGATAGTTACTAACTTCAAATCGATATATCTCGATTCCTAGACGTGACCCAGCGAAACTCCGGGACACGTATAACTTCTTTTTTTTTACCGATATAACATTTCCCGTTGTTTTCATCCCATCCCGATTTTGACTGTCGCATAGTGTAATAAGTTTTAAAACACTTTGATGTTTACACAACAATGACTCACAATAAACTGATTAACTTGGTTGACCGTGTTATGGCCAGTTTTTAACTTGATATTTAAATACGAAATTAGTTAATTTTTCCTTAAACTTAAGTTGTATTTAAATACGGTTTCTTCAAATTAAGTTTGGTATTTAATTATGATAAAAGTATGGTAGCACTATTGAATGTCAAAAAAATATAAAAAACTTCTTAGTCTTCTTCTTAGTCTATTTATACAGCAATCATAATTTCTGGAAGGTTCGAAACTAAGATACTAGAATGTTTGTGACTGCAAGTCTAGAATGTCCGTGTCTAGAATATCCAGCCAAAGTCGTTAAGACTCAATGTTGCCATATTGGTCAGCTATGTTTATAACAATAATGTATACATATCAAAACTTCTACAAATGCTAAACAAGTTGTATGTCGATAAACACGCCATCTGTTGATAAAGATGTTGTATGTTGATAAACATGCTGTATGTTGATACCGGCCGTTAATTTTAAACTGAAATACAATTTCGTAACAATATTAAAGAATGAGTATCAATTTGCGGTCCAAAAGTTATTTTGTTACACAAATATTGAAACATTAATGCCACCATATAAAGTATTATTAACAAATAAAATGTATGTAAACGCTGGTATTAAATAATTATCAGACGTATTTGTTTAATAAATTTATAATCGATAACCGGTCTTGCAAAACTGCAAATCATTAAAAACATATTTACAATTTTATTAAAATTAAACCTAATTTAAATAAAGATTTTGAAAAAATTAAAAAAAAACTTTTATTTCAATTTACTACACACAGAGTGTTTATTTCAAATATTCATTATCCACTCTATTAAACTTATTAAAGTAATTTTACAGAAATTGATAATTGCATTATAAAATTTTTTAACTGTTTTCGTTTTCATTTTTGATACGGTTTTTATCATGATTTATGTTTTAAATGATTAGTTATTTTAAAATAGAATATTGAAAACCAAAAAAAAAAAAATATTGTGATAAGCACATTCATATTTTCGGTATTTTTTTTAGGTCGTGATAAGATTCGAAAACAATCTGTATTTTTGTTGACCTATAACAAGTGGTTTGTTTCTCTTTTATAATTATTTCTCTCACATTGGCTGTCATTGAAGCGTTCTCTGACGATCATTATCGCTTAGAAATTTCAATATAAACTCAATTATATTAGTTTTAACAATATATTTAAGTATCTACGTACATTCTTATTTGTACTACAATTATTAGTGTTGCCGTTTGGTTACACTCTGTAAGATTTTCCGTAACTTTTTTATAATCTATGAAATATGTATACAAATTCAATAATAACATGAAAATGTCAATATTTTTTTGTTGACTTATCAGTAGTAGAATCTTTGATTTGTACAGATGTGTTCAAGATTAAAGTGGTTGAACTCGGCTCACCGCCGCATTGTATGTCCAGTAAGAACATACTTATGTATGTCCAGTAAGAACATACTTACATATGTATGTATGTCTTGCAAATTGAAATTTCTCGTACATGACTACAACGATCAATGTAACGAGCACCTTGCATAAGACCTCGGGCTTTCTAATTCCTGTCATCCATAGCTTAGTCAATTGCATGACCCAAGACTATTACTAGAAAAGAGCAAACCCAACATCGCACTAACCGACTACAACTGCCAAGGACATATATTACAATTTAATACGGTTGCCATATGCCGCTATCTAACCTTGTCCAAAGGCGGGTCGTCAGCTACCTGAAACGAAACCCACAACGTGGTCCTAGATTAGACTCTAGACAGCTTTTCGAGTTCAAAAGGTTTGAAACAATCACACTCTAACTAGTTTCGTGCCCGTGAAAGCTTATGTCACCGCTGTCGACATATATTTTCCAAGGATTGTAACAGTGTCAAGGTGATGGAAATAAACACTAGGGTTTTGATTGGTACACTTAATTTAATTTCGTTCGAGAATTCAGCCATGTTTCATAAAATTCATGATATTTTTGGTCAATATTATCGTAGTTCCGAGACCGCTATTAAGAATTTCCCACATTTGGATTTGAAAATTCAAGAGCAATTGTTTGCATGCTGAACGTAATTGCTAATTTTTTTTTAAAAATTCTGTTGGGAATGATGGTACTATGAGTGGATCACGTTATCGAAAGATGCTAACAACGAAATGTGGATCTATTATTAATGATATGTACATATATCAATGACATGAGGTTTTAACAGGAAGGTGCCAACCAATCAAAATATTAAATACAATGTTTTACATAATTTTAATATAGCTGTTTACTTTATTTTGAAGTAAAAAATCTGGTACATTTCCGTTAAAATTGAATTATTTTTTTATGTTCCTTATTTTTCTAGTTTTTGTTGATGAGTAATATTTTGCTTAAGTTATTTAATACAACATTGTTTTTAACAATTAACATTAGTTGTTTAATTTATATTTACGCTCACAGTAACTGTCAAATCTTACTCTCTCCAAAACAATAAACATTTGAAAGATTTTCATATAAATTCTTTGTATTATTTTGAAAAAAGTTCTCGTTGAAAAACCTTTTACAAACTTGCATTTGCGTGGACGTCACTGGGCTAGCAAAGAGATATTTTTTAAAATGACTTCATTAGATATATAAAAAGTTGCAAATTTTCGCAAGCTTTCCATTAATTTTTCTCTTGGTCCTAAAATTTTCTACACATATAATCCGGTCGCCATAATTTTGCGCACCAGAAAAAAAAGGTCAGTAAAAGTACGGACACAAATTTGTTTATGTTTTAGTGTGTAGGGAAAACGTGATGATGTTAGTGAACACGAGTCATAAATATGTTACATGAAATTATGCGCTGAGTGAACAAATTGGTGGTTTGCCAATGTAGGGGTAAGGTATTGTTGTGTAGTTTGCAAATTGTTGACATAACTTTGCTTTAGTTTTTTTGCAATCATTGAATCCTGCAATATTGGTTTATATGTATTGTACACATTAATTAAATTTAAAATGTTAAAGCGGAATTTTTTTTATTTAAATTACTGGTAACACTATTATGTTTACATTTTTACGGGTGTAAATTCTGTTTAACACACTATATTACTCAATTGCAAGCAATCTAAAATTTATTTTATTTAATTTAATTATGTTTAACTACACGTACATTGTTCTTTGGCGATTTGAGCGTTGAACGTCATAAACTGTCGAGCACGTAGCCGACATATTTACAATCTAACATTTGTAATCAGGTTTCTCCACTAAGAAGAATTGTGGTTTATAAGATATAGAGACTGGAATCTTCCATTCAAATGTTTCAAAATATGGGGTCTTGGGAATTAATTTCATCATAACTGAACATAACTGCAAGTAAGCCAGGGCTTATTTAGAGAGATGGGATATTTAGGTGTTAGATGATGAAGAGTGGACTGTAGGTAGACACTGGAGGTTGCACCTAAATACGTAAGAAGGGTAGATAAGCCCGTAGCTTTTGGTTAAGGCCGCTGGTTTGTGGAATTTGGTTGTTTTACTTTGTCTCAATGTTTTTATAATTCCTCACCAGGATGAAAAATTATAAAAGCGGTAGATATTGAAATAAAAGAGTTTGGGGTTATAATTCAATATAAATATGAGTCTATTTTATTTGAGTTGCTCACCGTTCAGTTGGAAGTTCTAAGAAGAAATGAGTCTTCATTTTCTTTTTTCTAACTAACTAACTTAGGTTTTTCATTATTAAAAATCTTTCTATTTTATTAGTTCGGCTTGAGGTCCCTTTGGTTTTCATTATTGTTATACAATTTTTAGCAGCTTTAACGTTAATAAATAATTCACAATAGGATTAATCGTTACACTTGCTGTTATAACATTTATGTCTAAGGTTATACAAATTTTTAGATATTGGAATTCAAAATATATAAGGCAACAGTAAAAATATAAAATTATTGTTTAAAATAATTGATTTTAAACAATAACATTAAACTAAATTAGTTCATATTATAAGGTGAAATGGCGCATTCTGTAAGATTTGGTTGATTGAATATATGTAATACATTTTTGATAAACAAACCTACATGAAATGTGTTATAGAAAGAAACAAATAATGTATGTACATATTTAAACAATAATTATTACTGCTGTATTATTGCATTTATATTTATCTTTTTTATTTTCTTTTTTTTTTGTGTGCCGTTTTTATATAAAAACAAGTCCAATGAACTTCAAAAATGTCTTATCATTAAATATGCATCTATTGAAACGTTTTCAAGCGATAAAAATAACAATTTCACATTAAAATCTCATATTATTTCTTTACATATTTAGATTTTCTTTTATATTTACTTTAAAAATAACTTTTAAAATGTTCTTCATACAAAAACTATTTTATCTTCATCATAATTTTTGATTGATTTTTGTTAGTTGTTCAAAGTCTTCTTTTAACTATGAAGAAGGCTTTCGAACAATTTAACATGTTTTATTGAAACAATCACTTAAACTTCAAATATTTTCATATTATTTACACATTTTGAATGAGTTTTGTTTATTTTACTAAAGTAGGTACAACTATTGTTTTCTACCAAAGTACAAACGTTACCAGTGTGTCAAACATTTTTTTTATCATTTCGGTTATTCAGTTCAGCGAATAATTATTGAGTCATGTAGGGGTAAAAATAATTAATAATGACCAAAAGTTGGTTTGAAAAACTGAAATTTTAATGATTAAAAATACATACTTATGTATGTACCTATAGAAATGCATAAAGTTTTAGTATAGAATGTTTTTAAATTTATACTATGTTGTATATTTTGTCTATAAATATAATTTAAAATAACGACTTGATCTAATATAATCGTTTTTGATTTATCAGAAAATTGTCGCCACACCTTTTGATAGCAAATAAGTAGGGTAAACAATTATATATTTTGTATTGTATTCGAAATCTATCAATAATAAATTGTATTTCCTATATTCTGAGATTGAATTAAACACAAAGTGCGCCAACTAATGGAAAAATGTTTAAAAAGTAACCCCGTATTTTGCAAATTTTTAAAATATGCGAAACAAGTAACCGATTCTTTAAGTTAACTGAATAATTTTGGAGACAACACTTGGTCAACGTACTGTCTACGTCTCTTGTTTGTTTTTTATTTGATTTTTTTTTATAAACACATGTTTGGCTATTACACTTTTTCCGCATTTTCTTTCTTTCCATTTCAAATATTATTTATGTTAACACATATAGCTTTTGAAAACAAATCTATAGCTTATTTGTTTATACACAATATGGAAACTTAAAAAAACATAAACAGTGCAAAGAAACCTACAAACACACCAATAATATAAATAAATATAACTGAAAAATAGAATAAGAAATAAAACTTAATAAATCATATACAAAGTAAACAAAAATTAAAAAAAAAGCAAAAAAATTAAATATATTGTAGGTACTAACACTTTTTTGTTATATAGAAAAAATCAAATCCAATTTAATTGTTACTCAATTATAATATGTTTAATGATGTTGCTATTGTTGTGATTGCTGCAGCAGCACACTTTTTTTATCATGGCACAAAGAAAGTAAAAAAAGCACGCGTTAAATTTATTTTTTATTTGTTTTATTTTTACTTTTATTTAAAATTGTTTCTTTTCTAATACAAATTATTTTATTGCACACAACATCACATACACCATACACTTTATTTCCAACAAAAAATTTTAAATGTATATATGGTATATATAAAACCACATAAAAACCGTCTCGCTATATTGTTGTATAGGGAGAGGAGGTGTTAGGCAAGAAATTGACTTGATCTTAACCGATCAACGCGTTGAAAACAACTAAATATTCAACTGTTTTTTTTTCATAAAATTTACTTTATATTTGTCAATATTTTAAACCTTATGTCTCCCTCTCTTTCGTTTTACTACTTGTATCTCTCTTAATTGATAGCAGCAAATATTAATTTATTTTTTTTATTTCTATATACATACATATTTTGTTATTATTTTCTTGATTGTTTATGTAATATTTGTCCATATACATATGTAATTTCTTTAAGAAATGATGATAAACGTTCATTTATTGTTGGTTTTTTAGTTATCGCAGATCTTGATGTGGTCTCTTAAAATGTATTTTATTATGCTTTTTTTATACCCTACACCTCCATAGTGGGGAGGGTATATTGGATTTGTGCATATGTTTGTAACGCCCAGTAATATTGGTCCAACACCCACCTTAAAGTATACCGATCGACTCAGAATCAGTTTCTGAGTCGATTTAACGATGTCCGTCCGTCTGGCTGGCTGGCTGTCCATGTAAAGCTTATGCGCAGAGTACAGGTCGCAATTTTGAAGATATTTCAATAAAATTTGGTACGTGATATTTTTTCGGCCCAAGAATGGATGGGATTGAATCTGGTGAAAATCGAACCATTATTTCACCTAGCCCCAATACAAATGTCCTCCCGAAATTGGGGTTTACCGATCATAAATCTTTGAACTATGCAAGTATGCAAACAAATTTCACCAAAAATAAGTAATAAATGATGCTAAATCATATCTACAAATTTCGTGAAGATCGGTCCACAATTAGTCGTAGCTCCCATATAAGGCCCAATTCCGAAAATCACTTTAAAGAGCATAACTCACTCAAAAATGTTGGTATCCAAATAATATTTCATATGTATACAAATAATACGGTATCCATAATTAGTCGTAGCTCCCATATAAGGCCCACTTCCGAAAATCACTTTAACGATCATAAATTTCATAATCAAATAAAATTCGACAGAAATAATATACAGAAATGATGACACCTAATTTTATAATGGTCGGTCCGTAATTAGTCGAAACTCCCATATAAGACCCTTCCCGTAATCAACTTTAACCTCCATAAATCTTTTAAAAGTATTTATATCGAGATAAAGTTTAACATACACAATATTTATATTCATAGAAATCATGACACTAAATTTTTGGGTGTAGTGTATTATATGGTCGGGCTTGACCGACTATACTTTCTTACTTGTTATTGTTATGTTTTGTCTTGTGGTTTGTCTTTTTACTGGAACAGCATTGTAATAACTCTGCTCTCTTTAGCTTTTATTATATATATTCTCTTAAGAGATCCCCACAATTAGTGTCTGATATTTTATTTTTTTATAGAAAGTAATGTGCATAATGAGTAACCGAATCGTAATTTTGTTATTAAAATTTAATCTGAAGTAAAACTAAGTAAAAATGCTATCTTAAATGACTTTCACGTAAATGCTCGTGTAATGAGAATTGTAGTCTCCGCTCTGGTGTAAAGAATATTCATATTCAATGTTTCTTACTCAATTTTGTTTTCATTTTATTAGAATTTTATATACCTGTTGTCAGTAAAACAATATATAACGCAGAATATCTTACGCAGATATATAATTTGTAAATATTATAGTTTCAAAACGCAGTAATTAACTGCTGCATAAATAAATCTAATTTGCATTAAATTTTATTTCTATGACATTTCTATTCGACGCTGTGTTGAAACAAATAAAAATAACATTTTGAATAATGCGCTGACTTAAAAACGAACAAATTTGTTAATTCTTACAGTCAAATTACTGACGATCTTATGATGAATCTACGGTGAGCGTGAAAATAAAGTCAACATCACGTATTTAAAAAAAAAGTAAACACGTATACAAATTTAATTTATTTATGGTTATAATAAAACAACTTTTACGTGCCAAAAAAAGAACAACCAAACCAAACGTTTAAATATCGCAAAAAATGGAATCTAAATTTTTTTTAATAATATTCTTTTCACCGATGATGGCAATGATCATAAGCATACCTCCAAAATTGTAAAAGATTGGTTCCTCAATCATTGTCTAAAAACTTTAGATCATTATCCGCAGGATGATCTCAATTAAATTGAGCATCTGTGGGAATATCTGGAAAAAAATTATGTAAAGACATATTTCTTGTAAGGATAATCTAAAGGCAGTAATATAGGATGAAATTTTGCCTGATTTCACTAATAAATACATAGGTTCTATATCTAGAAGATTGCCAGCTGTGATAAAGGCAAAATGACTGCAATCTAATATGAAATATGAAATACAACGTTTTACATAATTTTAATATACCTGTTTACTTTGTTTTGACGCAAAAAATCTTTTACTTTTTTTATATATGCAATATATTTTGTTTTAAATTTGTACTTGTAGTATATGTAATAAAACATTTTTTTTAAACAATATTAGGTGTTTATTTTATATTGACGATCACAGTAGCTCAATCGACTTAGAATTTCATAAGGGATCAAGAAGTTCTTTATTTTGTTGGTATTAGATGAATATATCTCAATGTTACGCATGGATGGCAAACTTATACTATAGGTACAAGTAAAATTACAAAACTTTCACATTATTCTAATATGTCCCTGTTGAAAAATAAAGTTCTAGTTCGGTCGATAAATTGTTTATGATTTTTGTCATGGATTAATTCAAAAACACTGGTCCTTCTGAACAATTAACTTTTTTAGAAATGAAACCAAGGTGTTTGCATTCACAATAAATTCGCTTCTAAGATAGTAATCGGTTTGTGTCACTAGGTTATGAATATTTATCTCTAAACTGAAATAATAAAAGAGAGAGAGAGAGAGTGTGTGAAAGACATTCGTCAAAAATGTACATCAAGTCAGCTTTTACCGGTCGCTGATTACGTTTTGTTAATGCATTCATTGTTTTACTTTAAAATTTGTTTTGCTCCCCTATTTTATTCTCTGTAATGTTCCAACAGGAAAATAACAACATGATAAACAAAAGTGCATATGTACCCACCTAATCGTATAAATGATAGACAACATTGGATGGGGGAGTTTGCTTCTTTTAGTGCACAGAGTTGAGTAAAGCAGTCAAATATACAAATTCAGAATCAGCAAAAAACTCCAATAATTTTATCTTCATATAGTTTTTAATGCCTTTAAAAGGTTTACACCTGAAGACATATACATTGACCAAAAAAGTTTATAATAAATCATAATTTTTTCAGTAACACACTTCTTGTATACCGAAAATAAATACTGCATCGTTTTGCAAAGTGGAGTTGCTTCGCCAAAAAAGTTCTCTTTATTTTTAAGTTATCTATTGAAAGAGTATCAACTAGTTTGCAAATGCTACTCAAACTTAGTGTTGCCAGAAAATGAATTTCAAAATATGCTAAAACTTGAAAAACTAAGTGCTAAAATGTTCTACAGAAGAAAAAATAAGTGCTAAATTTTTTCAATGTAACAATACAATTTTTATTTCAAATATAAATATAAATTATAGTTTTTTCTAATTTTGTATTTTTTGGAGTAAAATAGTAAAAAAAATTTCGAGAAAAATTTTTTTTTTATCAAGCAATTTATGTTAAAAAGCATTTAGCATAATTTTTAAAAATTTCAATGCATTTTCGAGAAACAAAATGCTAAATCTAGCACTGAAAGTGCTAAAATGGCAACACTGCTCAATCTGAAGTACCTTAAATAAAGAAGCCTAAACGTATGCTGTAATAATTATCGATGATAAATGTTTATCTAATAAATATAAAATTTAATTAAACTCATGGATACTTTGCCGCTCACTTGAATACGACAAATACTGCTGCTTTCAGAAGTACTTTTTTTTTTTTTTTTATTATTTATCCATATTTTCTTTTTCTTAAGTTTTCATTACATTACATATAAAGCCCCAGCGTCCAATTGACATTTTTTTTATATGATTACATATAATTATCAGCGTTGTCAACTTGGTGCGCTTCGCACAATTTTTGGTGCTTTTTTTAAATTTTTGGTGTGAAAAAATCTTTAGTTGGTGCGCTTTTAAATGCTTTTTAATTTTTGGTGGCACCAAAGCAAATTCAACACAACTTTTTGTTTCAGTGTGAGAAAAAATCTTTCTACAATAAAATACACCTGTTTGAGTACCATTTCATTCAACACTGCAAAATTTTATTTGTTTTTTTTAATAATTCATAACTCATGAAAGCTATACGATGAAAAAATGTATCTTAAATACGAATGTATGATAAATGAAATCAAATTCTTCAAAAATCTTTGTTTGAAAATCAAATTAACATTTCAAACATTAAATAAAAATTCTTGTATACCCTGATGGTTTGGTCTACTGAACTGTAGACCATAGGTCGGCATCCTATACAGCGTTACCGTTGGCAAATTTGAGAAAGTCGCACAAAATGGGGATTTATTAAAAAAAGGGGCACAACTTTTAAAAAGATGGAAAATAAACAAAACAAAAATAAAAATCGTATTTTTTTCATTTAAATGTTGTATATGAAGTATGTTTACATTTGCATATAATAAAAAAATTAATAAAAAAAAACAAATATGTATCAAGTAAAACAAAAAAAAGGTACACAAAAAGTGGCAAGGTATCTGTAAAAGGGTCAAATTGCCACTTTAGTCGCATCAACGGTAACGCTGATCCTATAGCACAATAGTGCAGAGAGCACTTCACACATACACTTATTCTCTTTCATTCAGTCGTCATTGAGACAGCAATGTGTGCACATGCGGCGGATGCTTTTATATTTTTTTTCAGAAATTATTATTATTATTATTCAGAAATACTTCCCAACAAACATTTTAAATTAATGATGAATTACAAAAAATATTTTATGACTGATAATGCATTAGGTAACATGCATGTAATCAGCTTTTGAAGTATTAGAAGTTCCATTTATATAGCAATCTCGTTGTTAATTTCTTATATGTTACGGAAAATATATTGTGAGTGTATGTTTCCTATCTAAGTTTTTTTGTATAATTTTTATAATTATGTTTATGTTTGCTAGGTAGTTCGCTCACACACACAACCTCATTTTACGCTTTGCCTACTAGAAAAAAAAAAATATATAAAAAAAGTACATACAAAATACGTAGTACTGAAATTAGCATTTTTACCAATTAGTACTTTAGTTCCGAATATCATATTGTGAGTTAAATTTTGGGTGGTTAAATGCTTATTTTATCTTTATTAGCTAATTTATTAAAAAAGGCTTACTATTATTACTTTTACTAATAATCATTGATAAAAACATTTTTTTTTATAGAATTTATGATATTAAAAATTTTTAAATTAATTCAACAAATATTTGAAACAAAAACGAAATTCTTAACTTGGCGCGTTTTTTTGTAAATGGTGCGCTTTTTTCTCCATTTTGGTGCGTTTTGAAATTTCAAAGTTGACAACGCTGATAATTATTAACATATTTTTTTTTTTCATTGGTATACTCTATGGTGTGATCATTACATTTCGGGTTTTTATTGATTTCTTTCTTAATACTTCTATTTGTGGTTAATTACAAATAATAGTCAGATTGAGGTGGACAATAATTTAAAAAGTTAAAGTAATTTTATATTTTGTTAAAACAAAAGTTTAAAAGTCATAAAACACTATTTAGACATGACTAAAAAAGTGGTACACGGACGAACAGCGTAAGATCATTCAGCAATAGAAGTCTAGAGGTAGCACAATTGGCGAGAGATGCAAGTATTTTAATTTGCTCAAGGATGATAGCTTATAACGCATTAGGACATATTACAGCCTATGGGACATATACAAATATTACACAGGCTCTAAGAAACAACGCGTAGAAGACTCTTTAATATACAGTGATAGACCCATTCTATCGAGAGATGTGAGTGAATCTATTGCAAACCAAATTTTCCGGTCGCATACTTTACGGAATTTCGCTGTTGGCCTCTTGGATGATGTGAATTTGCACCATTGCATTATTTTTGGCGGGGCTATATTAAAGATTGAGTCTACATACAGCCAATCGAATCGATTACAGCCTTGAAACTAAAAATGTCTGACGTTAATAACGAAATAGCCCCATCATTTTGCCACAATATTATTGAATATTTTTAAATGAATCGACATTTGTATGCGTGGTCGTGCTGGACAACTGTCGGATTGCATTTTTAATTGTCAAACTTTGTCAAAATTGTTTCAATTGCTCTTTCTTGTTCCATGACATTTTTATAATTGACAGATACATTGTTTGTGTGATAATTGTGTGCCAATAAAATTGTAAAGTTTTCTTACAGTCGTCTGAACTGACAATTTACCTTTTGCTAACAATTTTTCAATGTCAGCACATTGCTAGCAGATTGTTAGATCTGACAACATTGTATGATCTGACAATCGTCTGTACATATAAATTCATTGTTGTATTTAATTTTGGAAAATAAAGTCGTGGTTAAAATAAAATGTTTTAATCGTTTTTGTTGGAGCATAAGTGTACTCGATAATTAGTTTAAAAAGATCTTTATGGATATTATTTAAATTCAGATATTTCCTTTAAATTCAGATATTTCCTTTAAATTCTCTTTCAAAAAAATACTTATTCAAAAGTTTGTATTTGCCTTTCGATTACTCAAACATTTAATAATAATCATTCATTAACAAATGTTAATTGTGAATTTAACAATTTGCTCAATATCTTGCATAACTCAATATTAGTCATTTCCTTAAAATTTTTTTATTTAATAAATAATTTTTATTCAATAATTTACACTTATAAACTAAAATAAATAATCAATCACAAAAATAAACGTGATGGTGTGTGTATGTGTCAACTTAAATTAAACGACTCGTCAGAGGATTTTCTGCATCGGTTACATCTTTTTGATTTTCTTTCTTCATCTTTTCAAATAAATAAAGCTGTTTTATATACAATCACAACAATACAAAATAAAGTAAAAAAATACTACAACTTGTGCAGAAAAAGATTTCAAAGATATTTTAAGATTTGGTATAGAACAGTATCAAAAATACTTTAAAACTATAGAATATTTTATTTGTTTTTTGTTTCTTCTAAATAAAACTAAATGTAATTTTTGTAATTAACTCCAAATTGTTTGGAAGTTTAGTGTTACGCTGTTTTAACTTGTTGTTGTTGTCGTTGCTGATTTCGAGCTAGATCGGTTAAATCGTCGTCTTCTTCAATATCGGTAAGACCGTCATCAACCAATGAGGAAAAATTATCTAAATCATCTTCTACGCTGCTGCTAACCAAAGAATCAATACGTTTAATAAGGTTATGTTGATTGCTGGATGTATGCACTGCTGTTTGTCCTTGCTGTTGTCCCGCAACTTCCTCATCATCCTCTTCATATTCATCGCCCAAATTAAATGCCGACAAATCGTCTTCATCGTCATCAATTTGTTCTAAGAAAGCACCGAAATTGGCATCGTCTTTGAGATTTATTCTGGATTCGGGTAATTGATCATAATCAAAAACTTGTCTCGTTTCTCGTGGTATGTACTCGGTAGTCATTTTGAAATAATTATCATCATCATAGTTCTCGTACTCTTCAGCATTTATGGGTTCCAATTTTGTGCTGACTCTGGCCTCAATTTGTTGTTGTTGTGGCTGTGCGTTGGCTGTCTTCATTGGCATGGGCTTTAGTTTGGTTGTGGTATCTTTAATATCCATTTTAGGAGAATTGTCTGCCATAGTGTCTTCGTTAAATATGCTGTCTAGCGAAGAATCTAAAAAGCTTAGGAGTCCTTGCATGCCTGTGGGGGGTTCATTTAATAAAGCTTGACTTGGTTTTTTGGGTGTTTCTAAAGCATTGGGATTTGCGATTTTTGGTGACATTTTCAAATCGTTTTTGCTGGGACTTTTGACTTCCTTGTTGTCGGATTTTTCAATTCTAGGTTTAGCCGGGGTGGCTGTTGTGACACTTAATTTAGGAGCCGGTTTTGATGTAGTTGGTTTGACAGTTGTAGTCGTGGAAGTCGTTACCACTTTCTTTGGGATTGGTTTAATTGCTGTGGTCATTTTGGTAGTTGTTTTGGGCTTTTCGGTAGTAAGGGTCTGTGCTGTAGTTTTTATTGATACCGCTGGTTGTTTGGTGGTGGTTCTTGTTGTGGCTGGTGCTTTTGATGTTGATGCTTTTATGGCTGGTGCTTTTGTAGTTGTTGCTTTTGTGTTAGAAGCTTTAGGGGTAGTTGCTTTTGTGGTTGCTGGTTTAGCAGTAGTTGTTGAAGATGTCTCCATGGGCTTGGTAGTTTTCGTATGCAAATGCTTTACTTGGAAAGTTTCTGGTGTTCCTCTCTTTTCGTTGGGATCAGCCATGCGTACCACCGGTTCACGATTCGGTATGATTGGAACAATTTTCGGTTTGTGAGGATCTAATTCGTCTTTGCCATATGTTTTGACCTTAGAGTGACCCTCGATGATCAAGTACATGGGCCCTCTCAGGGGTTTATCTGGTTGATTGTAGTGGGAGAACAGTGCATCGGTAGTCATTTTGATGGGTGCTATAGTAGGTCGATAAGCTAAATTACTGATGTTCGGTATTAATAATCTGGTTGGACTTAAAGTGGTAGTAGTTCGGGGAGCATAGGTTGTATGCGTTGGTGGGGTTGAATCGTACATGGGAGAGGGGGATGTTGAAATAGTTTGTTTTTGGGTAGTACTTGTTATGTAAACAGTTTGGGTAGTGCTAGTGGTACTAGGCATAGTAGGTGTTACAAATGTTACTGGAGCATAGGTAGTACTAATACCTTGTGGTCGCATAATGGGCTCGAAATGTTGTGGCTCCACATGTGAAGACTTTATGGTTTCAACATGATATGAATTTGGGTTGTGTGTCGGTTTTACAGGCTTGATGAACTCTTTTTGTAACAAGTCGTGAATCCAAGGTTTCCTCGAGCTTGTCACTGGTGATTTGTGACCACTAAATGCACCTCTTATCGAATTGGGAGAATAAATTTCATGGTGTCCAATGCCCGCATTCATTCCCAACATTATAGAAGGTGTACTGGTTAGATTGGGACGGCTGTGATAAGATAAATAATTTACAGACTCCTGGTGATGTGAATCATAGGCATGAGCATGAGGATGAGAATAGCGGTGAGAATTAGCCGACATCATTAAGGGCGAATGGTGGGAAGATGACGAAGATGAGGTGGTCATAGATGGTGAACTAGATGTATACATCCAAGGTTGTGTGGCTGTAGACATATAATAAGGTTTCGAATGAACACTCATTGAGCTCATGGGTGATGAGGTCATATAAGAATGTCCCGGCATACTGTGGCGATATTCGGTGTGTACTGGTTTCACTATATGCATCGATTGCACTTGATGCTGTTGTGGCTGAGACTGTGACGACTGCTGATGTTGCTGCATTTGGGAAGACTGTAACTGATGCTGTTGGGTAGCTGATTGCATTGGTTGCATAGGTGGTGGCATCAAATGTGTTGGCAATTGATGTGCATAATAACTGCGTCTTATCGAGGTATATTTTGGCTGCAACAAAGGAGTTTCCCCTTTAGCATTCTTTATAATGTTGGGAACATGTTGGTGGTGCTGCTGCGCTGGTGCACCACCACGCATTCTATCGCCCGTAACACCCAACAGTAATATCTCATTTTTACCCGGATTGGCCTTTTTAAGTTTCGCATCTACTAAGGCTGCTGTTACCTCTTCTGTTTTGTCTTTTTCCTTATCCGAATCCGCCCAGTATCTAACACGATCCAGGGTTGGAGGGCTGTAATCGAATGTGGGGTCATTTTTTAATGGGTCACCTCTACCTACTGGACGCCATTCATTGTTGTTGTAGTCCATGCGTGGCGAAAAGTTGCGCACTGTAAAGAAAGACACAAGAAAATAATGCAAATTAACAAACAAAAAAAAATACTTTCCGTTTACGAACATTATTTGACATGTGTTTTACAATGATTATTACATGATTGTTATAATTGTCATCAGCATACAATTGTGTAAAAATACAGTGGTTCATATTCACCCCTCTCGTGAATAAAAATTCCACATGAAATATGTTCCCTTTTCACATTTTTCCTATTAAAATTCAATGTTAAAAAAATAAAGCAAAAGCAGATCACAAAGTCAAAAACAAAAATAAAACTATTGACTGTATCTTAATTATGTGATGTCATTTGCTGACACAGTCAGCCACAGCAATTCCCTTTAAAAAAAAAAAACTGTGAACGTTTGCTGTGCTGAAGTTAATCAAGTCTTATTTTCGTTGTAGTGCTTGCTTGTGTTACAGTTCTCTTTGTTGTGTCGTATATATGTATGTATGTATGTGTTTTTTATTTGTGTTTCTTTATATTGTGCACACTTTGTACACTATAAAAAACACAAGCACTACAACGAAAATAAGACTTGCTTAACTTCAGCACAGCAAACGTTCACAGTTTTTAGCTCAGCAAAAGCATAAAAGAAAAATTCAAAAACTGTAAGTTTTAAGCAGCAGCAAATTTTTTAAAGTGAATTGCTGTGGCTGACTGTGTCAGCAAATAACATCACATAGTAAAGCTACAGTCAATAGTTTTATTTTTGTTTTGTTTCGCTTGCGCTGCGCTGTTGCTTGCTCACTAAAGGTGTGTTCACATTATATGTATTTGTCATGTGGACTGTCACTTTTTCGCATGTCAAATTTGTACATATAGTCTGAACACCTTCAAACAATAGCATGTGTTATTTCTATGTGTGCAATACACATGACATTTTTTATTTAGAACGAGTTCTATTTTCTTGTGACAAACCATCTGACATCAGCTGTTTTTTATAACAAAAATTTTGTGGCGGCAAAAATTAATTGAAATTTTAATAAATATAATTTATAGTAAAACAAAAATCTCTCATTCCATTTTAAAATACAGTTTTATTTAATTATAAATTTAATTTTTATTATACACATACAGCAATCAGCTGTTTTAAGATTTTTTTTTTTTTTGATAGGTTATGTCAAATGTACTTAACATACCAACATTTAAACATGTAAACATAAACCATATGTGAAACTCAAATTTTGACATACACATGAAAACACGTGTGGATAGAAAAGTGACATTCCATATGACAAATACACACAATGTGAACACACCTTAACAAAGTTTTAAGTGTAAGCTAAGCAGAAATTTGTGTGCTTTTGCTAATTCATAGTCAGCAAATTCAACGCTGGTTTTGTTTAAACCAATACTTAACTAGATTTTTTCATCATCTAAACGAAGCACATTCTCCAATTTTTCCGGTGTAAACGTTTCTTAGCATAACACAACCATTTTTTAAAAAATATTTTTACTCAATTGTAAGCCCTTAGGGGCCCACTCCTCGGATTACGAGCTTTTAATCCAGCTTCCTTAATCCTATTTCAATTCCTAATAAATTTTAAACTCACATAAACAAACGCTGCGATACGGATCTTCTTTTTTTTTTTTTTTTTTTTTTTTTTTTTTTTTTTTTTTTTTTTGCATTTAATTATTTATTGAATCTTCAAAATGAAATGACAATAAGTATTCAAATCTTAATACTAAAAAGAAAATAATAAGCCCAGCCAGTGCTAGACAAAATTTTTTATGATACTAAAAAAATTTCACATCAACTGATCCAGTCATCTATTTTGCGCTTGAGTTAAAGCAAGGGTATCCCTCCTTCTCAACCGATTGTGGCCACTAAAGTTAAGGATGTCTCGTGCAAGGGGGTTTGGATGGTGTTCAAGTTTGCTGACATACTTTGACGCATATTTTGTAAATTCGACTTTTACTAATGGCACGCCTAGATCTTTGTGGATTCGAGAATTTTTAACATACCATGGTGCTGCAGTAATTATACGTAGAATTTTATTTTGACCCCTTTGAATTTTTTCAATGTTGGATGCTGAGGCAGTACCCCATAATTGAATTCCATAGCACCAGATTGGCTTTAGTATTGCATTGTACAACAAAAGTTTGCAATCCAATTTCAATGTAGAGTTTCTGCCGATTAGCCAATTAAGTTGCACTGCTTTTAATCTCATTTGTGTAAGTTTCGCTTCAATATGAGACTTCCAAGTTAAACGACGATCGAGGTGGATTCCGAGGTATTTGACTTCATTGTGTTGCGGGATAATTTGATTATTTATTCTGATGAACGAGCAGGTATCTTTTCGCAATGTGAAAGTTATATGAATACATTTCTGTTCGTTAACCCTGATTTTCCAAAGCTCTAGCCAATTCTCTAGCTTATAAACATAATTCTGCAAATTCTGTGATGCAACTTGGTGGTCCTTATGGACGCTGATAAAGACTGTATCGTCTGCAAAAGTTGACGTATGGATTTTGGGGTCTGACGGCATGTCGGAGGCATAAATCAAATATAAAGTAGGACCCAATATGCTACCTTGTGGCACACCTGATTCAATTGGCTGAGCGGTACTTAAAAAATCACCTTCTTTGATTTTAAATTTGCGACCGTAGAAATAACTTTCCATGAGTTTATGGGTGTTAGCAGGCAGAGTTAATTTTATTTTGTGCATTAAACCGTCATGCCAAACTTTGTCGAACGCTTGCGACACATCAATGAAAAGGGCGGAGCAGTATTTTTTGTCTTCAAACGACCCTCTTATCACATTTACCAATCTGTGTGTTTGCTCGATGGTGCTGTGTTTAGCTCTGAAGCCGAATTGATGATTAGGAATACATTCAATGTCATTCAGAATTGGAGTCAATTTAGTCATTAACAATTTTTCAAACAGTTTTGAAATTGTCGGCAGTAGACTAATTGGCCTATATGACTCCACTTTGGTATGGTCCTTCCCTGGCTTAGGTATCATAGTGATCATAGACACCTTCCAATCTGCAGGATAGTATTCTAGGCGTAAAATAGCGTTGAAGATAAAGAGGATAATTCTTCTTGCTACACGAGGTAACTCCACAAGCATTTTATTGCTGATTTTATCCATACCTGGAGCCTTTCTAAGGTTCAGAGTACCAATAGCGTTTTGGACATCACGAAAGTTTAGTCTTAGAGGTACAGGAGGCCTTATAACAAGTGGTGGCAAATCAGATTCGTTATTATTTGAGTTGTTTATAGTAAACACATTTCTCAAATGGTTAACAAATAAAGTCCCCTTCTCGGAATCATTTCTAGCCCAGTCACCAGTCGGATTTCGCAAAGGAGGTTTTCCTCTTACTGGTCTTTTTAAACCTCTTGCCGCCCTCCATAACGAGTAGTCAGATTGTGGGGTACTATCAAGACCTTCCAAGTAAGATCTAAGTGAGGCCGTTCTTTGGGTTTCTAAGAAATGTCTTAGTATATCTCTGCATTCCCGTAGCCTAGCTTTCAGTTCAGGGGACCTGTGAATTTGCCACTCTCTTCTCATTCTTCTTTTTTCTGATAGGAGATGTTCGAGTTCAGAGAAATAAGTTCTGTTTGTCCTATTTCTACATTCAACGTGATAAGTGGAAGCGTGATGCACAGCTCGTCGAAGGTCCTCGGTAAAGTTGCCAATCGACTCATCAATATCGTCGGTAGTTCTCAACACAACATTTTCCGTGCAATGAGAACTTAAATACTTTTTGTATTTTATCCAACTTACTCGGGTCTTAGTCATGTTCATAAATGGAGAACCACACACTTGAGGGAAATGCATTGAAATGATAGTAGGAGAGTGATCTGAGGACAAGTCCAGTGAAGGATCCACTTGCATCCATTCTACAGGGATATTTTTCATTACCCCAAAGTCAATAACATCGGGAATCTTCCGTCGGTCCGTCGGCCAATAGGTGGGATGTCCACTTGAGAGTACATCTAAGCCCATTTTAGCAATGGTGTTGAAGAGTACGCGACCCTTTGGGGTTACCAGACGTGAACCCCAAAATGTGTGTTTGGCGTTAAAGTCACCAGCAACTAAAAATCTAGCTCCAAGGGATTTAAAGAAGTTATGGTATTGGTGTTCTTTTATTGAAAATCGAGGCGGAGAATAAATCGATGATAAAACAAATTTGTATTGACAGAATTCAATGCAAATGTTTGTTGCTTGGAGGTAATCCACACTTATGTTATTCATTAGATAATGCTTTATTCTGTTCTTTATAAGAATTGCCGAACCTCCACAAGCTCTACCGCGGGGGTCTTTAGTATCGTAGAACTCGTAGCCATTAATTTTGAAGTACCCTGTCGACGTCAAGTGAGTTTCAGCAATCATCATAACATCAATCTGCTTATCCATCAGGAAGTATTCCAGTTCATTTTTATGTTGGCGGAGGCCGTTCGCGTTCCAGAAACAAATTTTTAAATAAATCATTTCTTTAAAATGGCTTGCAAGATAGTGGATTGCATTTTCAGCATTTCCTGCATCATGGATGTCATGGTGGTCGTGAAAGTGTTCATAGTTTGGACAAGTGTCTGCAATGTTGTCTCTAGATTGTTGATATGCGGCTCAGAATATTGGGGTTTAGGTTCCTGCTCCAGACCTGGCATATTACATTTAACGACGTTTGCGTAAGAAACTTGTCTAGAACTTGGCGCGTTTACATGACTAGTGGACCGTAATACTTGAGGGAAATTGTCACTCGATGCTAAATTTGGCTGTTGAGGGCGATTAGGCAATACTGACGTCTTGTTGGTTCTTATGCCTTTCAAATGAGTGTAAATTGGACAACCTCTATAATTTGCGGTATGATTACCTCCGCAGTTACTGCATTTTTTGATTTTTGAGTCAGTTCTCGACTTATCGCATTGAGCAGTTGCATGTAGCTCCCCACACGCAACACAAACTGTCGGCAATTTACAATACGCCTTCGTGTGACCAAATTCTTGACAGTTGAGACACTGGACGGGTCCCTGACGCTTATGTGGTTCTTCCACGGTGATTCTACGATGCAGAAGGTACATCAGATTGTAGATGGGATGGGACTCATTTTTCTTTAAGACAACATCTCCAGGTTCCAATTCTACCCTGAACATGGGCTGAGGGATCTTTTCACGGTTTCTAATATTCACTACGCTCTTGATTTTGAACCCTTTGTCCATTAAACCGGTTTTTATCTCCGCGGGATCAACACATGGGTCTATACCCTTTAGAACGACTTGGAGTCCTTTTGCGCTTTTGAGCTGGTAGGTATAGAAATCCCTAGTCTCCCTTTCCAGCTGGTTGGACAATTTTCGAAAATCATCTTCCCTATTCACTTGAATCTTTGTCTCGCAGATATTTCCATGTTTCATTGAGGTTACGCTAAACATGTTTTCACCTATTACAGCAACAATTCCTTGTACCAATTTACTGGAAGTCGGCTCTCTCAGATAAATTGGTGGGGGCTTAAACGTCTTCTTCGGAAGTTCTGGCTCATCCGTCTGGAGGAGAGCAAACCTATTTTGATCATTACTCACGGTCTTAGGAGCTTTTGCATTTGATGACACTTGAGCAGACTTCGGGCTCCTCTGTCGCTTGAGAACGGTTATGTACTTATCCATACCTACTTGTTTTTTGGGTTTGACTGCACTATTTGATGAAGATGATGTTTTTACATCTGTTGAAATCACAATATTGGGCGAACAGGAACGACGCCGTTCCACGGCTCTTGCAGTGAGAAAATTCTCCAAAGATTTTTTTATGGATTCTTCCTCAGAGATCTTCTAATTTATTTATTTATTTATATTTTATTTAGATTGTAAGCCCTTAGGGGCTCACTCTCACTTTTGGTAACCTGAATTTGTTCTACTGTGTAATTTATCTTTCAAACTTTTCTGGACCAATTGAATGCATAAGCGAACATAGAAAAATGGTTTGAAGTATTCAATGATGACTTAAATACAAAATTTAAACAAGTACGAAAGTATAGTCGGTCAAGCCTGACAACATAATACCCTACACCCAGCATTTTTAGAAATGGGCGCTATATGGGAGCTATTATGGACCAATCATTCAAAAATGTGTGGTATGACTTCTGTGCACTTAAATATTTTGTGTGTTAAATTTTATCGCGATATAAACATTTTAAAAATATTTATGGAGTGAATTACGGAGGAGGTTCTTCAACTAATTATGGACCGACCGTTATAAAATTAGGTGGCATAATTTCTGTATATGTATGTATATGAAAATTATTTTTTATTTTATTTGGTTACCAGAATTTTTAAGAGAGTTATGCTTTTTAAAGTGATTTTTGAAAGTGGGCCTTATATGGCAGCTATAGTCAAATATAGACCGAAAATTTGTTGGTGCAATTAGGCTTTATGTACAACTTATTTGTTGCAAAATTTGTTTGGATACGTGCATATATCACACATTTATGACATTAAACTTCTATTTTGGTAGGACATTTGTATGGGGGCTAGGTGAAATAAAGGACCCATTTCAATCATATTCAATCCCAAACGTCTTTGGGCCGAAGAAAAGGCTTATACTACATTTTATCAAAATATCTTTAAAATTGCGACCTGTACTCTGCGCACAAAGTTTACATGGACAGCCAGCCAGACGAACGGACATCATTTAATCGACTCGGAAAATGATCTTGAGCCGATCGGTATTCTTTAAGGTGTGTGTTGGACTAATATTTTGGAGCGTTACAAACATCAGCACAAATCCAATATACCCTCGCCACTATGGTGGTGTAGGGTATAAATATCGTTTTAATTATTAACAGCAAATTAGCATTTTTTACACAATTCAGGTAATTAACTTATGACCATTAAAGAGATTCATAGTAAGATTATCAGTATAGGTTCAACTTAAGATCCTGAGTTATTTGAATTAAGTAAGAATTTTTTCTTCTTTGCAGCATTGAAAATTAAAATACCGTTCTTATTATTTTTCCAACACTGTATTTATAAATTTAATTTTTTTTTAAAATGTTCAATTTAATCTATTGGCTGACAATTTGTTTGTAAAACATTTCATAGATTAACCACTGTTCGTTCATTGTTATCCTGTCTTGATAGTAAACGCTCGTACTCTAAACTTAGACAAGACTTATAATAGTTTAGCAAAGCTTTTTTTTCCTTTTTTGAATTACTTGACTCTTCTCAAATTTCCACTAGACTGTCAAAGCTGGTGTTATTTATGCTGCTGTGTTGTGTCGTGCCAAATCAGTTGTATAAGTGGCATGATATGTGCACCTACTAGCATCTTTTATACTAGGTTTTTTTGCATTATCTTAAATCATAACTTGTTAAAGTGTTAACAAATGTTAGCCACTGCCACCACCACCGCCACTACTCGTATCACCATCACCTAATATCGTCACCAACCACCTTCATGTATGTTTTTTGTTTTTTGCTGTATCTGTAGCAAGTAGTCAGTCAGTCAGTCACTCACTCACTCACTCTTGCTCATGTTGCAAGTAGTAGTGGTGGTATGATTGTGACTGTAACCACTTACCATCAACATTTCAAAGTCTATGTTTATCTCAATATCTATCTAGTCTGCACAATTCACACAGATACTAGTGAGTGTGTTGTTTTTTTTTTTTTGCTGAAATACAACAACTACTGTTGGCTTCTGTATGTGTATCTAGGGGAGTGTGAGTTTATGTTTTTTTGAACCAACCAACCACTATGGTGTCTGTCGTCTGGCAACAGTCTGAGGAGTGTCTGGTTTTTAGACAAATTATACTGATTTAATAGTTGCTTGAATATTTAGACATTTTTAAAATTACAAGAGCAAATTTTCGTTAACAACTCTGCTCCATTTAAGAGTAATTTGATCATATAATTGTAGCCTTAAGCAAGGATTTTTATTTAATTTTTGCTGTTATTGTAATTGTTTGTAAATTAAACAGTGTTAATAACATACAACTTTAACGGTAGGTTGTTAAATAATTTTGTGTATTTTCTTGGTTTTGTTAAACATGAGATGTGTGTAGTGTCACACAGTTTTAAAGTTAGATTGTTATAGCCGAAAGATGTAGTATCAGTTTAAATTTGTCTATACAAAAATAGTTTTTGACTTTATGGATTTCTGTTTTAGAAAATCTATGTTAGCTTAAGCTAGCAAAGCGACTTTTTATTTAAAAAATTGATCGCCAGCTCAAGCTTATCTAAAAAAATAACGGCATTAGGCTCAGGATTTTCTAAGCAAAAATCGATAGATCGATAACTAGCTTAAGATTTTCAGTTAATTCATTAGCTTATCTCTATTTTCTAAAGCAAACAAGCAAGAAAGTATAATCGGTCAAGCCTGAGTATATGTGCTAAAACAGTTTTTCAGAAATGACCGCTATAACTGTGCTATGACCTATTGTGGACCGATCATCCAAAAATTTGGTGGCATGACTTTTGTGCATACAAATATTTGTTGTGTTAAATTTTATCTCCATATAAACAATTTTTAAAAGATTTATACATGTTAAAGTGCTTTTCGACGGGATATTATATGGGAGTTTTGACTAATAAAAGACCGACCGTTCTAAAATTAGGTGGCATGATTTATGTATATATGAAAAAAATATCAATAAAAATATCAACTTTGTTTTATTCCTTTTCAAACTTCTATACAACTAATAAAAAACACCCTTATATATGAAACATATTGGTGTTGAATATAATTTAAGGTGGGTAGTAAACTATTAATAATCAGCACAAATCCAACATAGCCTCCCCACTATGGGTATAAAAACAATAGATCGCTAGCTAGCTTAATATTTTAATTAACAATAAATCTATAGCCTAGTACTTTCTTAAAACAGAAGACTCAGTTTCAAGATTTTCTAATTAATATGATAAATTAATTGTTAGTTATTTAAAATTTTTCTAAATAAAAAATCCATGATCTAATGACAAATTTTAAGTGACCGTTAGATATTTCAAGTTTTTCTAAATTAATAAATCCATCGGCTACTATCTAGTTCAAGAGTTTCTGAATAAAAAATCCAGAGATCTTTACATTGTTCAAGGTTTTCAAAAGAAAAAAACGATCGCTAGCTAGATTTTCTTGAACAAAACTACGATCACTAACTGTTATCAAACTGTCCAGATTCAAAACAAAGTTTCTCACATTATAAACATTATTTTTTTTACAATATTCTCAAACTTTTTTTTTAATATTTACATCACTGTGCAATGCTTAAAACTCTTTAAATCAAATGAAAAAATACAACAAGTAGACATAAATTTGATAAATTATTCGCTACCAAAACCAGACAAATCGCTTTCCATTTTAATATTAAACGATTGGGTAAGATGACAATGATGATGAAAAAAGCAAATTTCCAACATACATAAGAGCAGAACTTTTAAGGTGATTTTTAAATTAAATTTGATTTCAGATAGCTTATGCAAATTCTATTTACTTACATATATATTTGATGCTTATCACAGCGATCTAATCAGAAATAAAACTTTACACCACCTTAATGGGAAGGGTATATTGGATTTATGCTGATATATTAAATATTAATCTAACACCCACCTTTAAGAATACCGATGGACTCAAAATCACTTTCGAAGTTGATTAAATGATGTCTGTCTGGATGGCTGCCTGTGTATGTAAACATTGTACGCAGAGTACAGGTTATAGTATGAGAAATAGCTGAAAATATTACGAAAACTTCTGGAAAACTTGTAAGTGCGAGTACGATTAGAAGATCTTTGCTTTGAAATGGCCTACTGTAAGAAGTCTTCTATATCAAAGAACAACCAAACCAAACGTTTGAATTTCGCAAAAAAAAAAAAAAAATATGTTAACGAGACAAAATTTTTTTTGAGCAATATTCTTTTCACCGATGATGACAACGATCATAAGCATGCCTCTAAAATTATAAAAGAGTGGTTGCTCAATCATTGTCTAAAAACTTTAGATCATCCTCTGCCATATCTGGACAAAAAGAAATATTTTTTTGCAAGGATAACCTAAATTTAGTAACACAGGATGATTTTATGTCTAAAAGATATTCAGCTGTGATAAATGCAAAACGAATACAAAGTAAAAATACCAATTACGATGCTTATTTTGACGCGAAAAATCTGATGCTTTTCCGTTAAAATTGCACTATTTTTTATGTTTTAATGAGTTATATTTTGCTTAAGGTTAATAATGAATTATACAATATATTTTGTTTTAAATTCGTACATACATATAAAGGGGACTATACACTACGTGTTTTTTACATTGTATATGTCATATTTTACATATGGAATAAAAACATATAGTTGGTGACCTCATAAACTTTGCTTGTGTAAAATACATGTGGAAATACATATGTAATTTTTTCGATTAGAACACGCTCTATTTTCTTATGTTTTCAAATGTATATGCCATGCGAAAAGATTTGTCGACGGTTAAATATCTGCGCTATCATTAGCCGCTCGTATGAAGAATTTGCATAAGTGATAAATTAAATATTTTTTATCTCATTTTGTTAATTTAATAACAATGATATAAATTATTTAAAAATTTTTGATACAAGCTCCACATATTGTATATTAAAAGACGAAAAACCGTAAATCAATATTTTTGACGCCGGCATTTTAGTGACGCCACCAACAATTTTTGCAGCGGCTTTAACGCATTTTTTAAAGAAACGACATGGTAATTTATATGTAAATAATCATGGCGATGTCACGTGTAGTTGTACATACAAGTTGGTGACCAAAAATTAAAACCCTTATGTAAAATAACCAATTTTGACAGACATAAAGAAAAACATGTGGGTTGTAAACTTAAAAATACATAAGCAAATACACGTAGTGTATAGCCACCTTAATAAAACATTTTTTAAACAGTATTAGGTGTTAACTTTATATTGACGCTCACAGTATCTATCAATATTCTTTATTCAGAACATTTGATGCATTTCTATTGGGTTTTTTATTTGGTTTTCTATTTTCAAATTTCAAAACAGCAATGTTGAAATCCGTGTATCATAAGCTTTAAAGTTTACAAAGAGAGAAATTAATTTTCTTGGTCTATTTTGAAATAAAACGGTGAGTTAAATAGATGATGTTTACAGATTGATCGTAGACAATGAAAATTGCTGATGACGCCCTTGGCAGGGTAGAAAATGCATTCCAGTTTGCCAATTGTCTAGAAAAATATAACTTTACAATGGTATTCTTTGAGTTATTAATTAAAAATGAACTCAAGCCAAAATAATAAGAAATCTTCTCTAATAATTAATATAAAAGTTTAACAATTTTTTACTATGAAAAAAACAGTAGTCTCTACAAATTAATAAATTTGTTGTTAAATAATCATTTTCGGAATTATATTTCTAAAACGATTTCAAAGTCAAAAATAGGTTGTAAAGTTTTTAGATTATTGAAATTGTTTAAATAGTTAAGAAATGCTTTTCAGGAGTGGTAAAGTTCTGTCTTTTAGAGTACTAATCTAGTGCAACACTGATAAATATTCCACATTAAGCTATCACACAGTAATCACTCGAAAAAAGTGCATTAAGAAAATTTAACTTAATCAATATTTTTCACCACGAAAGCTTAAGCAATCACTAATGATCGTTTAAGAGAAAAATGGAAATGTGACAATTGAGAGAATTGATAATTTTTGTAAAGCACTTTTTCTGGTTTTCTAAACAACATACATACAGTGTGTCACACAACTATAAAGCCCATTCATTTTCAAGAGAAATTTGTTTTTCATTCTAACATCAAATTGTAAAAAAAGGTAAAACTTTTTGCAGTTGTGTAAATTGGGAAAATCCCAAATTTTAACAATGTCCTTTCTGTTTAGTTGTTATTGCATATTATTAATTTGTGCCATGTATTTTTTAATTGTTATTAGTAATAATTTTGTCCTTATTGTGCGCAGGTATGAAGATGTCTGCATTAAAAAGGCCGAAGGAAAAAAAATTTCATTTCCGAAAGAAAAATTATTTTACAGCTTTAGTTGTCCAAAATCGTTGAATGCAGAGGAGTAAAGACTAATGCCCCATGGAAAACCGCTTAAACCTACATTTATTTCGACCAGAGATTAACGATCAACTAACTAACTACATATATTCCATTGTAAAAAAAACGAACAAAATCAACAGGGTGCCATAAATAATAAATTGATGAGGTTATCATTCGCTGAGATCCATAAAAATAAAAATTTTCGTGTCGGCAATATGTTTTATTCTATGACGACAGTAAATGCAAAATTTTTGGTTCAGGTGGTCGACGTAGGGTCTAAAAAAGCCTTAAGCTTATTAATTATACAAAATCCAGGGTTAATTATGATGGCGGTTCTATAGTGATATGGCGCTGCATTTCTGCCAATGGAGTTGGTAATCTTGTATATACAAATGATATTATCGACCACCATAGATATTGGCTCATTGTCAAAGAGCCGATAAATGGATCTACAAATAAATATTTGTTCAATTCAATGCAATCCACTATCTTGCAAGCCATTTTAAAGAAATGATTTATTTAAAAATTTGTTTCTGGAACGCGAACGGCCTCCGCCAACATAAAAATGAACTGGAATACTTCCTGATGGATAAGCAGATTGATGTTATGATGATTGCTGAAACTCACTTGACGTCGACAGGGTACTTCAAAGTTAATGGCTACGAGTTCTACGATACTAAAGACCCCCGCGGAAGAGCATGTGGAGGTTCGGCAATTATTATAAAGAACAGAATAAAGCATTATCTAATGAATAACATAAGTGAGGATTACCTCCAAGCAACAAACATTTGCATTGAATTCTGTCAATACAAATTTGTTTTATCATCCAATTTCAATGTAGAGTTTCTGCCGATTAACCAATTAAGTTGCACTGCTTTTAATCTCATTTGTGTAAGTTTCGCTTCAATATGAGACTTCCAAGTTAAACGGCGGTCGAGGTAAATGCCGACTTCATTGTGTTGCGGGATAATTTGATTATTTATTCTGATGAACGAGCAGGTATCTTTTCGCAATGTGAAAGTTATATGAATACATTTTTGTTCGTTAACCCTGATTTTCCAAAGCTCTAGCCAATTCTCTAGCTTATAAACATAATTCTGCAAATTCTGTGATGCAACTTGGTGGTCCTTATGGACGCTGATAAAGACTGTATCGTCTGCAAAAGTTGACGTATGGATTTTGGGGTCTGACGGCATGTCGGAGGCATAAATCAAATATAAAGTAGGACCCAGTATGCTACCTTGTGGCACACCTGATTCAATTGGCTGAGCGGTACTTAAAAAATCACCTTCTTTGATTTTAAATTTGCGACCGTAGAAATAACTTTCCATGAGTTTATGGGTGTTAGCAGGCAGAGTTAATTTTATTTTGTGCATTAAACCGTCATGCCAAACTTTGTCAAACGCTTGCGACACATCAATGAAAAGGGCGGAGCAGTATTTTTTGTCTTCAAACGACCCTCTTATCACATTTACCAATCTGTGAGTTTGTTCGATTGTACTGTGTTTAACTCTGAAGCCGAATTGATGATTAGGAATACATTCAGTGTCATTCAGAATTGGAGTCAACTTAGTCATTAACAATTTTTCAAACAGTTTTGAAATTGTCGGCAGTAGACTAATTGTCCTATATGACTCCACTTTGGTGTGGTCCTTCCCTGACTTAGGAATCATAGTGATCATAGACACCTTCCAATCTGCAGGATAGTATTCTAGGCGTAAAATAGTGTTGAAGATAAAGAGGATAGTTCTTCTTGCTACACGAGGTAACTCCACAAGCATTTTATTGCTGATTTTATCCATACCTGGAGCCTTTCTAAGGTTCAGAGTACCAATAGCGTTTTGGACATCACGAACGTTTAGTCTTAGAGGTACAGGAGGCCTTATAACAAGTGGTGGCAAATCAGATTCGTTATTATTTGAGTTGTTTATAGTAAACACATTTCTCAAATGGTTAACAAATAATGTCCCTTTCTCGGAATCATTTCTAGCCCAGTCACCAGTCGGATTTTGCAAAGGAGGTTTTCCTCTCACTGGTCTTTTTAAACCTCTTGCTGCCCTCCATAACGAGTAGTCAGATTGTGGGGTACTATCAAGACCTTCCAAGTAAGATCTAAGTGAGGCCGTTCTTTGGGTTTCTAAGAAATGTCTTAGTATATCTCTGCACTCCCGTAGCCTAGCTTTCAGTTCAGGAGACCTGTGAATTTGCCACTCTCTTCTCATTCTTCTTTTTTCTGATAGGAGATGTTCGAGTTCAGAGAAATAAGTTCTGTTTGTCCTATTTCTACATTCAACGTGATAAGTGGAAGCGTGATGCACAGCTCGTCGAAGGTCCTCGGTAAAGTTGCCAATCGACTCATCAATATCGTCGGTAGTTCTCAACACAACATTTTCCGTGCAATGAGAACTTAAATACTTTTTGTATTTTATCCAACTTACTCGGGTCTTAGTCATGTTCATAAATGGAGAACCACACACTTGAGGGAAATGCATTGAAATGATAGTAGGAGAGTGATCTGAGGTCAAGTCCAGTGAAGGATCCACTTGCATCCATTCTACAGGGATATTTTTCACTACCCCAAAGTCAATAACATCGGGAATCTTCCGTCGGTCCGTCGGCCAATAGGTGGGATGTCCACTTGAGAGTACATCTAAGCCCATTTTAGCAATGGTGTTGAAGAGTACGCGACCCTTTGGGGTTACCAGACGTGAACCCCAAAATGTGTGCTTGGCGTTAAAGTCACCAGCAACTAAAAATCTAGGTCCAAGGGATTTAAAGAAGTTATGGTATTGGTGTTCTTTTATTGAAAATCGAGGCGGAGAATAAATCGATGATAAAACAAATTTGTATTGACAGAATTCAATGCAAATGTTTGTTGCTTGGAGGTAATCCTCACTTATGTTATTCATTAGATAATGCTTTATTCTGTTCTTTATAAGAATTGCCGAACCTCCACAAGCTCTTCCGCGGGGGTCTTTAGTATCGTAGAACTCGTAGCCATTAATTTTGAAGTACCCTGTCGACGTCAAGTGAGTTTCAGCAATCATCATAACATCAATCTGCTTATCCATCAGGAAGTATTCCAGTTCATTTTTATGTTGGCGGAGGCCGTTCGCGTTCCAGAAACAAATTTTTAAATAAATCATTTCTTTAAAATGGCTTGAAAGATAGTGGATTTGTTTTTAAAATATTTTTCTTTTGTCATTTTGATGGTTAGACAACATAAACATACGATTTTTCTCAAAATTGTGTTTGTGTTTACAATCAGATAGTTGTATCATACAATGTGCAACATATAACATCACTGGTGAATTCAACAATTGTTATTTTTAGCATTATAATGACCCGAAATACACTGTGTATTTAGATGCTTTTGCACAGTACCAAAAATTTGCCAAAACGTCCTCTATGCTCGAACCTGAGCCCCAAAGAAATCGTATAGTTATAATATATTTTTTTCTCGGAAATGTTTAATTCGGCGTATTTACTATAAGGATCTTCACAACCGAGGGCAATAAGGAAAACACAGGAATTAACAGGAAAACAGCAAAATAATTTTGTGATCTTCAAATTATGATACAAATTAATAAAATGACACAATAACTAAATAAAAATGTAAAATGTTTTTTGGGGTTTCTTATTCTAAATAATATCTATTATCAATTGAAACAAAAAATTATTTTTATTAAATTGATTCTGCAATTTTATGTATGAATGAAAAACAAATTTCTCCTAAAATGAGTATGCAAAATAATTTTGCGATACACTGTATATATGTAAGTAAATAAGTAAGTAGTAAATACTAAATACTGTGTACTGTATACACAAACTGTTTGCCGCCTGCCTAATTCATGATAATGTTGTTTGTCAGTCAATACATACGAGTATACCTATTCATATATGTATTCATTTAGCCGGCTAGTCAGTCAGTCATTCATATGTCTGGATTGTAAAATGTGGCTTTAAATAATAACAAAGTGTATTTTTAAGTGACTGACCAACTAACTGAAACTATTGATGTGTCTATATGTCCGTTCATGCATCTGTCTGTATTGCCTGTTTATTTTTCAAATACATAGTTTTATTTTTTTCTTCATTTCATTTTTTTGTGTGATCTTTGAGTGATTGACCATCAAAATAGATTTTTGTTGTGATCCTCTCTGTTGGTGTTGTCTCGAAATATCCATTTATTTTCTTTTTGTTTTTAACTTTTTTAAACATTTTTAAAGTTGTTTTGATTTTTTTTTGTGTATTTGTTGGTGTTTTTGTAATTTTTTCCTGTTTAACTTCTAAGACAGACAAGAAAATTTATTCAATAATTTTTTGATTCATGATCTTGTTGGGCTGAGAAATATGTTATTGTTGTTGTTGATGTGGTTTGTAAGTCAACTTAAAGTTGTTGACAATGTTGCCAGATTTTACGATTATTACGATGAAAATAAAATCGATCGCGAATAATATGTGAAAGAAATTCTGTATCATTAAAATTTTATTATAAATAAAACAACTACTTCATTACGGATTTTCTAGAAAATTAATGTCGATCTATTCCAAAGTCTTCTTGACGATTTGTTCTCTTAGATTTATACTTCTAATTCATGTGGCAACTATGGTTGTTAGGTTGTTGTTTATTGTACATGAATTTCTGTGAGTAATGTTGTTTACTTTTTCTTCTAAAGCCTGCAAGTACATATTGGATATGAGAGTTTATTTTCGTATAAAGTTTTTTATAAGTTCAAGTCTTCTACCTCGGGAGCTTTTATGTTACTTGCTAATACTTGTTGTATATGCTTGGTCTATTTGACAGACGATTTTGAATGTTTTGTAAACAAATGCTATAAATGATGGTAGCTTTAAAAGATGTATAAATTGTATGTGAAATAAATCTGATTATTTTGGGTTTATAAGTTCAAGAATATTAGTAGTAAATAATAAATATTATGGGAAAGAAAATGTAAAAAGCTACGAATTAAGAAATTTTTTTATTGACAGAGTAAACAATTTCTTTCTTTTATGTGGACAACTTTTGTCCATGTTTTGTTGTAAACAACGTTTTCTAAATTATTTAAATTTTCAATCATTAGTTGTTTTTATTATGTTTTGCTACCAAATTATCGCTTTATTTTGAAACAACAACTATTTTTCTTATTTAATATCATAAATAGTAAGAAGAACATGACATATTTAAAAATCAAAACTAAATAATAATTATGTTTTCTTAATTATTGACAATTGTTGAGTTTAAGTAAAACGGGAAAACCATTTGGGTTAAATTCCATGATGTTTATAATCAAGGAATTTTAACTATTTATTTAAGTAAATTCTATGAAAAAATAAAAAAACACTAACATTTTGTCTGAAATTTTAAAAATTTTTTATTTAAAAAAAATTGTTTTTTAATTTTTGATAACCCATTGAATGCGCCTCTCAAAGACATTTTATATAATACCAAATTTACGTATAATTCCCTTGGGGGAATGTGCAAAAAATCACAAAACCTTTAAAAAGGGCCTTTTTATTCTTTGATCCAGCTCACCAAATTTTGACCCCAGGACAAAAAAATTGAGAAACGTAGTCTTAAAATTAATCAAATTTTTATATTAGTCGGGAACATCCGCAACTTTATTTTGGGGACACCCTAATGTACATACATATGTATACCTACTTTGTGTAGGGTATTACATAGATCACTTGACCGACTATATTTTCTTACTTTTCTTTTTCATTGTACAGTGATGCATTCCAAAGATTTTACCTATTTCACGCAGGGAGTTAGCTTTTCTATGTATGTAAGTCTATTATGATTTGTCGAGTCTCAATTGTTGTTTGTCTTCACATTGTTAGGTTTTTACTACTTAACGTTACAACTTAATCTCGGGCCTTTTCGAAAATGCATTACTGCGCTGCATTAGATGCGCATCTGTGATTAGTTTACGATGCTGATGCTCATTTATTGCTTCAGCCATTTTTGTGATGCTTGGTTTTATGTTGTTTGTGCATTAGCTGATTAATTTGCAGTGATGCCAACTAATGCTTTTCGAAATTACTGCACATCAGATGCAGCGCAGTGTTGCATTTCCGAAAAGGTTCCTCTTTTGCGCTGCAGTTAAGCATGGTACTCTGTTCAAATTTGCGAAATTTGTTGAGCAACATCAATTATTTCGTTTGAAAATTTTGACAATAGCAATTGGTGACAATGCCGCGATTTAGAAGAAAATTGTCGTTTTTATTGTCCTTAGGTATGCAACATTGTTTCTTTTATATAAACAAAAACCATATGTTTTTATTTTATGTGTTAAAGAAATGGATACAAACATTTTATTATTATCCATGATGCTTTTATGGCGTTGCGGTTGCAATATAATTAAAGTTCAATTAGTCGTGACTTAACCATAACCATAAAAAACATCTGTTCAAACCAACCTTATGGGCAGCACTGTAAACGATTATTGCTGACTTAACATAACGCCATAGCCATAACCGTAACCATACATATAAACCATAAACAGCTAATTGCAATATTTACGTATTTGTTGCTTCTTTTTGTTTTCATTTTAGTTTTCGCATTGGTATTGTTTGGTGAGTTTTTTAAATTGTTTAATAACTTCTTTAATATAATTTAAAATTTTGTAGTAAATAAAATGGATGACTGTCCCTATCTTTATGACAAAACCCACGCAATGACAAATAAAATCTAAACAGCAGTTGGAAAAAAATGTTGCCATATACATTTTTTGGTTGAAAAAACATGCTGCCAGAAACATTTCGAAACTTTTCACAACAAGAACAGAGTTCAACTTCAGCAGCATTAGTTCGCATTTATTTCGCATCAATTTTTTTATATGGGCTTTTGATAGTATATCGCACGAAATGATGAACAGAATACCATGCTTTTTACACGTTAAAAATTTTCTTTAAAATAGTTTACACATACTGCTTGTCAAAATTCTTAAAATCTGAAAGGTGTGACGTAGGTTGTACGCAAATTTAAAGCAATTTATTCTGAAAATGTCGTCAAAACATATATACAACAAAGATATTTGTTTAACTTTAATTAGTGCTTTTTAATTTGGCGAATTATATTATTTATAAAAAAAAGAACACCACAACACAAAATGTTATGATGCTAGAATTTTTATAAAGAAAAACCAAACAATTTGTTTATTAAAATTGCAATCAGCTGTTTTTTCTCATTGTAACTTGAAACACACAATGGAACGAGAATTTGAAAGCCAACTCGTATAGTTTTAAAAATATATTAGTGAAAAATTGTGAGTGTATTAAAATTTGAAATACAAAACTAGATATGTAGTGTAACTAACTCCTCAGTTAATGATAAATTGTAATGATTTTGAACGTCATACTGATAGGAGTGATAGGAATGATAGGAGTTTTTTTATACATAAGGATGATGCCACTGTTTATTATTCTATTTCATAAAAAAAATAAATTAATTTTATACGAGCATACGCTTCTGTTTTTGTTCCTTTTTTTGTGAATTCAATCCTTCTTTAATGGCTGTATAAAGATACCGTATAATTTTCTGATATAATATTATTTATATTAATATAATTAAGTTTTTCTAAATTTAATTTTAAAAAATTAATAAAAAAAAAAAAATATTAACATGAACATCGAAACGCTTTCGCTACACAGAACAAATATGTTTTTTCGAATTGAATTGATTTGTTTTTAGATGCCTGAAAATTCGTATGAAATATGAATACTAAATTATTTTTATTCGACTATTTTGATTTAACTATGCTAGAACCATTACCCCATAACTACCTTAAAATTAATGTTAGGTAGTATTTGCCAAGAAAATTAAATAGACATTTTGTTTTCATTCTTTCAAAAAAGAAAAATCATTTCGATTTTTCACATTACTCGTACAACTGTGATTGTAAGTAATTTTGTAAAAGAAATATAAAATAAATCACCAGTGTATCCTCCTGAGAATTGCAAATGAACTCAAACAAAAATGTTTTAAAATGACAATCTAACAAGACAGGTCGGCACAGCAGTAGGCATTTTTTTATTGTTGTCTATTTGCAACATGTAAACATTTTTAAAACTTGATGGCCATAGAAATTGAGATTATACGTGTGTTAGCAGAAAAGTAAAAAAAAAAAAATAAACTGAAATAAACTTAAAACGATAACTACGTAGATGATGATGATAACGATGAAGTAGAGACGAAGTGATGGTAATAATGCAACAGCGTGTGTCACTGATGACAGTTATGATTGTGGCAATGAGATTGTCGTTTGTAAATTGTTTAAAACAACAAAGTGTTATTGTCTATTGCACATTATTTAGTTTTTTTTATGGTTTTCTTATGAGATACATTTAAAGAAAATTGTTCAAATTAAAAAAAACCACACACATACTCTATGTATGTATACTATATGTACATATACATTTTTACAGTAAATAGAAAATTTCCAGAAAAAATAATATAGTAAAATAAATAAAACACATTAGCTGAAATCCTTGCATAATTGCAGAAACAATAAAACTACTTTCTACTACTTTTGTTTTCAAACCAAATACAAATTTAAACGCAAAAATCATAAAACTATTCCTCTAATAGGATTTGATTTGATTGCATTAAAATTGCAAGAGTTTTTAATTTTATTTTAAATCATTATAAACTTGAAAACAATTTGCAATTATCATTAATATTTCATCATAATTTTTATGATGGTTAGGTTAGATGAAGCTCAAACAGTGTGCAGCGAAATTAGGTTAAATGTTATATTTTGAATCGCTCGCATACTAATTTTGGGAGAATTGTTTAAATGCAATTTTCGGGGTTTTCGTGGTAAACATCTGACCGATATAATTTTTCATTTACAAGTGTCAAGTGAGGAACAAATCAAGTTTATGAGTGCCAAGGAAAAAACAAAAGAAAAAATATCCTTGAAATAGGAAGGTAGTAAGGTGATTTTAGGAAGTAAAACTAATTTTTCCGCTAGTCCTTATTCTTCGAGTTATGGGCAATTGATATTCAAATCGTATTACTTATATATTTGATATTTGTTATCATAACAAAAGATTTTTTATATCGTTTGAACATCCGAAAATATTAATACATTTGGACGAATTCCGAATTTTCGATTTTTTTTATCCGAAGTTTTTCTTTTAAATGTATTCTATTTCAAAAATTACATAATCAGTGTTAAAGAATGTGGGTTTCATCTGTGCTAGTTAAATTCGAATTTATCTCCACCCACATTAATCCTTTCTATCACCGCCAATATACCAGTAGTATGAATTATTTATACTTGAGACTAATTTGTAATAGTCCGCTTTCACACTTTTCAGTTTTGGGTCTTCAAGGGCAAGTATTCATGGGTGAAAAGGAGGGGAAAAAATAACAAGTGTACATACTTGACGGTACTAGTCAGTTTTCTTTTGTTTTCTATGCGAATTTGTTTGCATGCATGAAATGTAGAAACTTTATGGCAAAGACCATAAAAGATATGTGTGTGAACGAAATGGCAGGATCAAGGAACTAAAACTGATCAGCTTAAACTGAAACGTGTGAAACGTTACTAACATTTTGTATTGATAACGATATTTATACCAGTAATTTTATTTTTCGTAATCCTTCATGGGAGCTATCATCTTCTATGGGCGATTGTCGTAAAATATTTTGCCGTAAATTTTATGTATTTGAGGCTTATTTTGATTGATTTTCATCATAATAATAACATCTACAAGAATTGTATATGTATTTCAGTTATTCTCGGAAGTGGATATTATATGGGAGCTATGACCAATTATGAATCAATCTTCTAAAAATCTCAAATTTTTGCATACATATAACTGATCTGTGTAAAATTTCGGATCGGTATCGATATTTATTAGATACTAGCTGACCGCCCCGGCTTCGCTCGGTATTTACTAATGATTTGTATTTCATATAGAATGAAAAGTAGGCTTTGGTGCCAGTTCTTCAAGTTTCTTCAAAGATGTCTCTTATTAAGAAAAATGAGAAGTGAAAAGGATCAATATATTAAAAACTTAAAATTTCCGAGTTTTACCCGGAATTTTTGAATTTTTTTTCATTGCAAACCATCACCTGAGAATTTCGAATCGAATAAAAAAAAATCAGCCAAATCGCTCATCGTAGTATAAATTTCACTTGTTTTCTAGAACGCCGTGAAAATGTATATGTGGAATTGAAAACGAATTCAGTTTCACTTCATAATGGAATATAGAACATAGGCGAATGTTCAGTTTTGAGGACATTTTTTGAAATGATTTGTTACTTTGTCTAATTTTTTAGCTGTTATTAAAAAATTTAGTGAAATTTTAAAATTGTTTCCAACTTTACAAAATTTCTCTTTTAAGGAAATTTCTGTTTTATTTACAGTTTTGTAATTTTTAATATTTTAATCAATATTTTATTTGTTATATACAAATTTGCAAAAATATTATAAATTTCCCTAAATTTCAAATTTTTTCGTAATATTAGAAAATTCCTTTTTGGGTAGATTTTCGTTTTAGGCAAAATTGTTGTAATCTATTTTATTTTTAACATATATTATGTTTATTAGTACAATTGCTATAATTTCCCTAATTTTGAGGACATTTTTGAAATTGTTTGTTATTTTTTTTTAGCTTTTAAGTTATTCAGCCCAATCATGAATAAAAAAACCGCGGGAGTTTTTCCTCTTTTTATATTTTTATCCTCGAGTTTGAATAGGAAAAATGGGGAAAGGGAAAAAACTCCCGCGGAATTTTTGTTCATAATTGGACTGATTATTTTACAAATGTGATAAATATTTAATATGGTAAATAAAAATTTGCATATACATATGTTAAAATTTCCCTAATTTTAAAAAATTTCGCTTTAATTTCAAGCAATTTTTTTTTGAATAATTTTTATTATTTCTTATCAATATTTGAATTGTAATTAAAATTTTTAAAACTTCCCCAGTTCAAAATTACACTTGAGAATCTCCTAAAAATGATTGTGGTGTTTCAATTAAATCTACAATTCAAAATTTAAACTCTCAGTTTTTTTTAAATTGTAAATATAAAATTGCTGGGACCGAACCTACTAATTTCGTACTTGGCCAGCCAATGTCAATCACTATGACATGTCTAGCGAGCTTATGGCGGCTTAATTGATTTTGATTTGTTTTTAACAACAATAAAAATAGCAATCATTTTTGCGATATAATTTTTTCTCCTGTCTCATTTTAATCACTCATAATAATTGTAATATTTATTTTAAAATGCATTGGATTATTTATGACTTGTTTTTTTTTGGATGATGATTTTCGTTTTCTTTGTGACCATAATGGTTATTTAATTTTTTGTTAAAGCCTTTTTTTGAGTCTGTTAGTATGTATGGAGAGTATCCAAACTTATGCCATCGTCGTCTCAGTCATACCTGTTACATCTTGTTGTTGTTGATGTTTTTGTTGTGGTGGTCCATTGCTCTCAACTTGTTGTTGCAGTTGTAATGTTGTTTTCAATTGCTGTTGTTGGATTTGTTGTTGTGGCTGCTGCTGTTGTTGATGTGGCTGTGTGGCCTCTGCATAATGTATCCATGTGTTGGTGCTACTAAATGCGGCCAATGTGAGACATAAAAACCACAACCATTGTATCGTAACAAAATTCAATTTGTTGCGATCGGTAATCATTGCTGTCAGGGGATCTGTGAATATACAAATTGACAAAATTGTTACATTTAAAATATTTTATTTTTTGTTTTAGTTTTTTTCGCATTAATGTTTATATTAACCAAAAGTGGCGAAAAGTGATAAACAAATACAATTATTTCGACCAATTTACAAATATAAAAATGTAAAAGGATAAAATTGAACAATTTACTTCGTGGTGCAATTTTAAACTTTAGGGCAAATTACTTTGTAGTAATTACATATTGTATTTTAAATAGAAACTCATAAGTATTGACCGTTTACTGGGGAACTTGAATTGGCGGTAGTTGTTAATAAGCCATGTTTATAACGGAGAAAATTACATTCAAATGACCTAATTTTTTCCATGATGTCTCAGAGGCTTTTATGCGCTCATTTCAATGAATCCTATTTGCAATGAACTCATGTTTATTTTTCCAATTCGCAAATTAATTGTTTGATGATAATGGTCAGCAAAAAAATTGGTTAACAAAACTACCAGTATAAGGAATACCATGGTATATCAAATATACCGATCACGGATCCTCGCATATCATGGACAGTGAAAATCTTACATGCTTTAAAATCTTCAACTCCTGATTGTAACATTGAGTGTTTAAAAATCGGCTGTATACAATATTGTCGTACACCAAGGCTAAAACTTTAGAGCAAACAACCTCAGCTCCTTTCTACTTAAAACTTTTGATGGTATTATATCTATATTAGATAATTTCTCGAAACAGGTACTCATCCGAATATCCACATGCCTACACGGAGATTTAGCTTTACCATAACTGTGAAGGGTGTCCCAATTAGAACGCAATTTTTAAATTTGGCGCCATTCGAAGTGTCATTGTTTGACATTTGAACAATTGTTATTGTTTGCTAGTAGAAGGTACGAGGTTAGTAAAGCGCTACACGAATAAACAACGCATTCTCATTGTGAAATTGTTTTACCAAAATGGTGAAAGTTTTGCGGCTACAGTTCGCAAATTGCGATCAATTTGGGGTCACAATAATGCTTCAAAAGAGTCAACTGTAAAGAGATTAATGGATAAATTTGCCGAAACTGGGTTTGTTAGTGATGTAAAGATCAGGTGGATCGACCGAAAATGTTGTAGCTGTACGTGATGATGTCGCTCAAACTCCATCCACCTCAATTCGACACCGAGCTCAGCAAATTGGTGTGTCCAAATCCACTATGCAGCGAATTTTGACGAAAGATTTGCATCTTCATGCATACAAAGTTCAATTGACTCAGGAACTGAAGGCAGCTGACCATGGACAGCGAAGGGAGTTCGGTAATTGGGTATTGGATAGACAACATGAAAATGCTGATTTTGCTGATAAAATCATCTTCAGTGACGAGGCCCATTTCCATCTGATGGCTTCGTCAATAGGCAGAATTGTCGCATTTGGGGTGAGGAAAATCCTCGAGTGATTCACGAGAAGCAAATGCATCCTCAACGTGTCACTGTGCGGTGTGGTTTTTGGGCTGGAGGAATTGAAGAAATGAATGTGGAGGGCATGTGGTTTCAACAAGACGGCGCCACATGTCATACAGCCAGAGAAACAATTCAATTGCTGCATCAGTCATTTCCCGGTCGTGTTATTTCGCGTTTTGGAGACCAGAATTGGCCGCCTAGATCATGCGATTTAACACCATTAGATTTTTTTCTTTGGGGGGTTTTTTGAAGACGACTCAAGCCTTAAAAGAGGAAATTGGACGCTGCATTAATGAAATACCGCAGCATTTATGCAAAAAGGTCATTGAAAATTTCATTAAAAGATCGCGTGTGTGCCAGCAAAGCCGCGGCGGCCATCTGCACGATATCTTGTTCCATACATAACCTCATTCTGTCTATGCATATGTGCCCATATGTAGCTATATTTCTGAAAGGAATTTGTATGGGGGGTATGAGAAACCATGGACCGATTCTTACTATTTTCATCATAGCTTATCTTTTTATCATAAAAATACGTTTTGTAGGTTGTGTCAGATTTTCATTTCTAACTTTGGTTCTGTTATACTGTTTTCCTATACCAAACTGCTAAGGAGAATTATAATGTTGTTTTGTAAACTTTGGACATTTTGTATTTTGTACGCGAGAGTGTTTTACACAGACAAATATACTGACAGGCGATTAAGAATATATATATTTTATTGGGTCTGAGATGAGTATTTCTGAATGTTATATATACAGTAAGGGACAAAACTGTTCACTAATTTAAATTTATTGACAAGTAATTCAAAATTTGTTTGTTTTATACATATTTAAAAAAACTTTTGAACTAAATTAAAAACATTATTTGTTTTTAATACAAAATCGAAAAAAAATTTAATTTCGTTTTGTCCCTTACTGTGTATACCCTCATACACCACTAATGGTTGTGGTTGGTATAAAAAATAATATATCTGTCAGAGTTATAGTCAAAGATTAAAAATGCAAGTTTTGTTATGATGCAAATCTAGAAATGGATTAGAAACCTTATGTTTGTTATGCTGTAAGCAACATAAGATAGCAACAGTTTTCGTTTCCCAGAATGAAACAAAATCCAGAAAGTCTATATAATATTTGGATAAAATTAGCTGATTTTAGCACAATCTGGTTAAGAATTTTATAAAGTCCGAAAATTGTATAAAATTGTATACCGATATTCATTTTGCATATTTAACATATTTAAAAGTTTAAAATCTCTATAGCACAGTGCAATTATCCTCAATGACTTCACCAAACGTAAGTAACATGACAGGACCAACCAACCAACCAGTCATGACAACTTCATTAAACATTTATTACATTATCATATTTATTCATACAATTCATACAACCAACCAGACAAAAACAAAGATTGAATTTTTTCAGGAAACATATTTCGGTTTCTTCTTCGTTAAATTCAATATCAACTATACAGACATACAAAAAAATAAATAATTATAATCATCAGGGAAAAAAAAGAAGAAAAAATATGATAAACGAAAGAATTAGTAGATTGGTTTGTTGGTTGGTCAGGAAGTTAGTACATTGCCTTACAATGAACTAGCTAGTGTACGGCGGTGTAAGTTAAGTCTTTAACTTACACACATTTCGAGTTAAACCCCAAAATAATCTTTAAACAAAGGCAGAAATGATACGAATCGTACGTATCATTTATAAAATCATTGAGGCGTTTATATACAATTTGCACTGTGTGGTCAATTGTAAATATAAGTTTGGAAGGTGATCGTTCGGAGCCTTTAAAAAGAAGATGCAACATGTTCCATACTTGTAACGCTGAATGTGCTTGCATGTACGATTATTGGCTTAAAGGGTTTTCATAATGTTGTTGCTGTTGTTGTTGGTAGTGGTGTGAGTGTGTTAAAGATACCGCCACCAAAGGAACAATAAAGACAATTGAGAAGGCAATATCATTAAATGGCATCATCGTTGTTTTAAAATTGGGGGGAATAAAATAAAATAAACAGAAATATATACAAATATAAAGATACCAAATTGCATGGGTGGGCTTTTTTCAATTTTTGACAATTGTTGGGCGAAGTAGAAGGGGATCTTCTGTTTAGTCTTTTTGCTTTTCATTCCTTTTTGAACATAAAATATTGTTAACATGTCCTTAGGGAGTATATATTTTTTTCTTGTTACTGTGTTGTTAATATAAGTCTCGTTTTTTATTTATGTTAAACTCAGAGGGGTTTCCTGTAACGTGATTTTTTTTTTGGTTTTCTTGATGGTTTTTCCTTTTTTTTGTTTCTCTAAATGAAAGTGAAATTTCTTTCTGTGCTCTGGATGTAATTTTTTGTTATTAATAAATAAGCGGCTTCTTTTAATTTTATTTTTTCATTAAAAACTCTACTCCAACATGAGAATATATATTTCTTAGTTTTGGTTGATGTTAAATTTTGCTTGATTTATGTTGTTTGTAAAAGAAGTCTTTTTATTTTCGTTTGTTGTTGACAGTTAATTTAAATTTATGCTGTGTTCATAACAAAATCATAAATTTTCTCACCAATTCAAATTTTGTTGTGTTTTAAATTTATTTTAAAGTTATAAATTCATGAAAAATTGTCATTTAAGAGATGCCTGTTTACTATTTGTTTATGAGAACTACATATAATATAAGAAATGTTGGCAAAAAAAACTAAAGATTTAAGACACAAACTTGAAGGAAGCGTATGTTAAGGTATGTTTAGTACAGGAAAGAGCAAAATTGTAGTATATGTTGCAAACATTACAAATAGTGACATAGGACCAAATGTTACAACACTGTTATTTCCTTAGAAAGCAATTTTTGTATTTTACAAAAGAAATTCTTAATTAAAACAGAAGAAAAACGATCTGCACTCTCTTTTATAATTAACCCCTGCCGACGTTTTAATTACTAATCAAGCTAATTACTGTCCAGAGTTAGTTGTATTCGAGAAAGAAAACCACCAAAATGCAACAAACTAATAAAACATGTAACATTTTACATGACATGTAAAATAAAAACTTAAAAAAAAATAACTAAGACGGAAAATATTTGCTTTAATTGACAACAGATACCGAGTATGCTTAACTTGTGTCCACCACTGTAGTAAGAAATTAAAAACAAAATATAAAACGGGCTCCCACGACTAAAAATTATCATTACTTTTTTCAATTTGCTAACCAAACGATTACAAACGAAAAGTAAAGTAATTATAATAATTTTATCACCTGCGGGTTTCTTCACAAATACTCTGAAAATTCTTCTTTACTTAACAAAAAAAACAGCAATTTTTATTTGGCATTATTAGTTGTATCTCTTGGCGTCTACTCATACAAGCCAACGTAGACTGTATTTATATTGACCGTTCAGTAGTAATGTTTTTTTTTTAACTTTTTTTGTTGTGATTTTTTGTTTTCAAGTGGAATTGTCAGCTACTATTTTTACTACTGGTACTAACTACCTCAACCATTGCTATTACTTTTATTATTATTATTATGATTATTATTTATTTAAGTATGTATTTAAACTTCATTTAAGCAGTTAACTACATATTTATCTTTCACTTAAAGTGAAGATGACATTCTTTTAATGAAATTAACTTTTAGTTGTCACTACCATACCATTCTCATTCACTCCTTTACGTTCGTAACTCTCTAACCGCCAGCTCCCCTTTACCGGTGTCTGCATAGATACAAACATACACTTATGTACATAGTTTCTATGTTTATATTTTTGGTCTGGGCTTGTTTTCCGAGAGCGGGCTAAAAAGTAGTTTGAAAACAATAGATATATACAGTGATCGACACTCGTTTGTAGGCACATATACTATTTTATAAAATTATTATTATTATTATTATTATTATTATTTGTTTTTGTACTTTTGTTTACATAATTATGTAAGGTGAAAATAACAATAGTAAGTTTAGCTTTCTGTTATATAAAATATATAATATTTTGTTAAATAATCACTAAATTTAGTTAGACATTCGAGATGAAAGTTCGCATTATTAATTTATAATAATATATTATGTTAAAACTGTGCGAAAAGTACGGGTCGTAATTACCACCCGAGGACGGTTAGGATTGAAATCGTTCCATTATTTTACCTAGCCCCCATACAAATGTCCTCCCGAAATAGGGGTATATTTTATTTTATTTTATTTTTTTTTCATAATTAGACATAGCTCCCATTAAAAATATTGGTAACCAAATAAAATTCAACATAAATTAGTTTTATATATGTACTCGTATACAGATATCATGACACCTAATTTTATAACGATCGGTCCATTAGTCAAAGTTCTCATATAAGATCTCCATTGAAAATCACTTTTCTGAAAACTGTTTATATATATATATATACTGGGTGTAGAGTATTATATGGCTAAAACAAAATAGTGGGCACAGGAACAGCCTAAGGTTATTCACTAGGTGAACTCTCGGGGGAGCACCGTTGGCGAGAATGCAAGAATTTAAATTTGCTCAAGGAAGATGCTCTACAACAATGGTGCTCACGCTATGCCCCGGGAAGCCGATTGATTTTCGTCATTTTCACACACACAAGACGACTGTTAACGAAACTGCATGCTAGCTTTCAAACAAATATATTATTGTTGCTTTTTTATTATAAAACAACAACAAAACTCATTGTTTTCATGCTTCTTTTTTCAAAATTTTTAATATTTTCAGTACACTTTGAATATTTTTGAATTATTGCATTATATTAAAAAGTAGAGTGGGAAACATTTTATATTTTTATTAAAACTATAAGAAGGAGATTCAATGAAAAAAACTTGCGTGGATGCATTGTTCAGCATAAGCCACATGCAGGGCTGCCAGATAGATTTCAGAAAAAATCGTCAAAATACCAATAAAAAATAAAAAAATCATCATTTTGAATTTTAAAAATCGTCAAAAAAAATCGGAAAATAAAAAGCCACTATTTCTAATAGTATTTTGAAATTTTTATTTAAACGAAAACACAAAAATTCAAGCTTATATAGTCTCTTGTACAATACATATCAAAATACATAAATTTTAGCTTTTTAAATAAGATATCACAAAAAATATAATGTCAAACATAACCTGTGTAATATTTTTATAACATCTTTGTCCGCTATCACACTCTTCAATTCTGACTCGTCAAGGTAAGTATTTTTGGATGATAAGGGAAAAAGAACATAAGGGGTACAAACTTGACGGTACAAGTCAATTTTCTTATTTCCTTTTGTTTTTTTGTTTTTTTTTTTGTGTTTGCAAGCATGTTAATTTGCATTAAAAAGTACGAAAATTGAATTGACGTGTGTACATGAAATGGCAAGTTCAAAAGAGAATTGAACAAAAACCGGTCAGCTAAAATTGAAGAGTGTGAAACAAGACTTACAGTATTTTATAAATAAATATTTGAATTTAGCATATTTTATTAATTCAGATTAAATGAAAATGTCAAAACAATTTAGATTATTAAGTTTTCAATGATATTTTGAGTATACCATATATACCATTATTTTCAAAGAATTCCGTACGTTTGTTATTTAAATTTATATATTATTCTATCGACCTCTTGTTAAAATAGGAGAAGTTTTTGTAGAATTTCAGCGTTGAAATTCAGAAATTGTTTTCTCTAAAAATTTTAGTTCATGGAATTAATGGAATTTCTACTATCCTGACTTAATATTATGTGTAATTTTTATACCTAATCTTAATAATTGTCAATAATTAAGAAAACACTACTATTACTTAGTTTTGTTTTTGAAATATATCTTAATATTTATGCTATTAAATGAGAAAAATTGTTATTGTCTCAAAAAAAGAGAGAATTTGGTAACAATAACATTAATGAAACAAATAAATGATAGAACATTTTAATAATTTAGAAAATCGTCACTTTAATTGATAAAATCGTCAAATCGTCACTTTGCTATTTTTGAAACAAAAAATCGTTAAAATAACAATAAATCGTCAAATCGGGCAGCTATGGCCACATGTTTCAAAAATTAACTTGTACTTCTAAGACCATAATGCACGGTGACCATATGATGGTGTGGGTAACGTTTTCTAGGCATGGTGTTGGTCCTATAGATAAGTTCGATGCACGAATGTACTTTTAAATACAATGATATGTTACTTAGGTAGAGTTTAACGCACATAAACGTTCCAAAACACACCTCATGCACTGTAAGCAATATATATGTGGATGTAGAGCAATATATATCGCCAGTGAGATCCAAGAATTTGACCGATTTGTGGAAGGTTCGCAATTCCAAAAGAGCGCTATATGGCTCTGGTGGAGAGTATGACCAGGAGATGTGCAGCTGTTATTAAAAACAAAAGATATCATACTAAATATTAGGATAAAAATTAAGTTTTTACACGTTTACAAAGTAAAGTGTTTTAACAAATAACGAACAACAGAAAGTATACATATATCAAGTGTGCTAACCTTGTGTCCACCACTATACTTTTCCCTTGCTTTCTAAGATTTAAAATAACATATTTTTTTAAATAAATTGTAGTGCCTTGTAAGACTCATTATTGACACTTGTCTAATGATTCTATTTTTATGCCTTAAATCGTATTGTTTTTTCCTAGACATTTCCTATAATATTTAGGAAATTAACGTATGACCATTAAAGTGATTCATAGAGAGCTTATCAGTATATATTCACCATAACATCATCAATGCTTTAAATTCTATAAATATGAGATTAAATTATATTTGTCTAAAATGGTAAAAATTAAGCTAAAATATGACTGAACTCAAGTAAACAGGCATATATACTTTATTTGTTACAAAGCACTTTTCACAATGCCCTCGTTATATGGACAAGTGCACATATTAGCCTCTGTTGTTGTTTTTTTATATTTTAGTTTTACAAACATTTAATGTTAATAAATGCTTAAAATACATAAACTTTTGTTTTGTTGCAAATGTTCAATAATAAGTATCGTACATACATACATACATAGTTTGTTTGCTCTCTTGTCTATTTGACTATTTTGTTTGTTTTTCTATTTTCTTTTTTTTTTTATCTAACACTCAACAACAAATAAATAAACAAATAAATGTATGAATGAATGAAAAAACGCTATTAATATTACGATTGCCACAGCGTTTACACTATATAGTGCTACTACCACTTGTCACTGCAATTAGTACATGTCTTTAAGCCAACCAATATTATTATTGTATTATTGCGGTGATTTTATTTTTGCTGCGTTTAGGCCTGTTGCGTTGTCTGTCTGTCGTTGTCCGATTGCTACTACTAGTACTGATTGTAAGTGTGTTGTTTAATGCGTTTTCGTTTTATAAAATTATTTAGAATTTAAAATCAAAAGTGAAAATTAGTGACACGAATGATATTAGCAGCTAGTGTTATGAGCATTTAGGAAGCATTAGTGTAGTTCGAAGTTGCATTTAGGAATTATAAGACCAGTTAGAGTTAGTTTGATATCTGTTTGTATACATACAAACTTAAATACATAATGAATAATGCTAATCTAATGCTAAGCAACCACAGATTTGTAAACATGACTTTAGCACAGTTCAAAATTTAATTATTATGCTTATTATGGAAGCAATGCTTTTTGTTTATAAAACTGAGGTTCGAAACTTAAATCAATCTATAGAAATTTATTTACAATTTATTTATTTTGAATATACTGAGTAAAAACTAAGGTTAAAATTGGAGCTTACCTGTAAGCATTTTTCTAAGGCAGAGAAGCTAAATTCCCGCTACGACCTACATCCAGAAGGCATGATATTTATATATACAATCTGCTTCCTCATAAAGGATTAGAATAAGTTCAATAACTCTTTAATTTTTTCGCTTACAATATGCTTTTTTGCAGACCGAAACCGAGCCGAAACTAATATTCGGCCAAAAAATCGATATTCAGAATAACACGAAACCAACCGAAACTTTTAAAATATACTATCAATTTTCAAAAAATATTGGCCCATAATCATAGTCATAGAAAAAGCATACTTTAAGCAAAAGCAGGCTTTTGTTTTAAATTCAGAACAAAATTTATATCTGTGGAGTTTTGACAAAAGAACCTAACTCGAGATCGGACAATTTTCCACTTTTTAAACCATATGTATAAGTTTTAAAAGCGCATCTTTCTGTCTTTTCAGCATATTTCTAGATAGTGTAGATCGGAAGATATAGAAGCCCCCCAAATCAACCTATCTCGCAATTTTTACAATCTGCTTTTGACAAAAGAACCCATATCGAAATATGCTGCAGGGCATAAAGAAAAATATTATAACGTAATTTTGACAAAAGAACCTATTTGAATATGGGTTTCCAATAATTTACTAAAATTATTTTGACAAAACAACCTATTTGCACTCATGTTCTTTTATCAAATGCATAAACGAAAATAACACGTTCCCTTCTAAAGTTAAGTTCTTTTAATAGGCATTTGATCACTAGCATTCATTATGACAAAACAACCTATGTTAACATGAGTGCTTTAGTGTAGTCGGAATTACCGATATAAGAGGAACCTATATCAAATCAAGTGCTTTTGTCGTGTGCATATATAACAAATTAAGACGTTTTTAATGAAAATATGTTGTTTCCTAATATAGAAAAACATAAACAATGCACAGAGGAAGACAACAAAAATACAAAGGTTCCAAAGTTTTGGAGGAGCATTGACTCTCTCGCAAGTCAATACATTGACTACAAGAATATACATATACAAGATTACGACAATTATCAGCTGTTTTGAAGGTAACTACGTCACGGCTCCAAAGAGTTTGTCAATTTGTATGTAATTTTCAATGATTTCGACTTTTCTAGAGGGTGCCGTGTTTGTGCACCTTTGTTCAACTACCGATATTTATAAGATCATCATACTATAGAAGTTTCTGGTTGTTGGACACACGCTTATGGAATAATAGAAAAAAAAGAAGAAAAAATGTGTGAATTCCATACATCACCCACATGACTGGGCTACTTTAATAACAACTACAAATCACAAATACAATGCAATCGAGATGGTTCCAGATCAATACTTTGACTTTGGTAGTATATTAAAGAACAAATACACGTGGAGAAATACTAATGGTGCGTGTAACACCAACTTTGTTTGTATATTTTTAGTATAATTTTTATTTGTTGTTTTGTAAAGGTGACAAGATGCGATATGAGAAATCTAAGTCTGGAATTTTACAGTACAAGCTAAAGATATCAGCCGGACGAGGACTTCTAGGAACAAGACACAGCGACGACGGAAAATAACAAATTTAAAATTTAATAAATGTTATTCTGATCTTTTGCCAATATCTTCTAATAAAAAACGTCCGTTCTGTCATTTATAAATGCAGAGTTTCATAATTTTTACAATAACTTTCACGTTGAAGGTGAAGTACAATTGGAAGATGATTAGGATATTGACGAATATGATTAGCTGTAGACTGAATTATTCTTTTTTTTTTCTGAATTATAAAAATTAAAGCAATTTAATATAAATGTGAACTAAAATATATTATAGTATATTAACTATTTCTTATTTGTGTTTTTAATTCAATTAATTTCAACTTTTCTTTTTCATACTTAAAAATGCATGCAATTGGTCTAATAGAAAGCATAACTTTTTATAATATTCGTTTAAAATAAACTGAATTCTATTTAAGAAAACAACATATGTCACTGAATTTTTCTTATTTCATTTTAATAAGAGCACTAGTCCCGAAAAAGGTTGCGAAATATTTGTTACTCTTCAGTATGAAAAAAGAGTTTATCTAGAGAAGGGTTGATTTTTCGATCAAAAATTATTTTGACAAAACAACACATCTCGGTTTTTGGACATTTTCTCGGCAACAGTTGTATCTGGAAGAAAGATGCAAATTGTAAAATAAAGGTATTTAATTTCTCCACTATAAAAATAGGTTACATTTGCTTAGATATGTTCTGGGACGATTCTGTGACCCTATGAAAGTGTTTTTTGGCTCTCCTGTAAAATTCAGTTTTTCGACATTGGTTGTTTTGTCAAAATTCCACAGATATGTTTTTCTTGTTTAAAAGTCTACTTTTACTTAAAGTATGCTTTTTCTATGGCTATGATTATGGGCCACTTATTTTAATTTTATAACATGTTTAGATAATTTTAAGGTGCCCTAAAGCACCGACACTTGTTTTTTCATTTTGAACTGAATATTCTTAAATATTTTACAAGAAAACATAAATTTTTCTATTCTATTAATTATATTGAAAATGTGTATCAAAATGGTATTGGTATTTGGCTAATTTTTTTCCTAAACCGAATACTTGGTCGGACTCTAAAAATTGCCATTCATTTCGAATGATTCTCTTAAATTGATTGTAAATGTGCGAAGTAGTGTAAACCTTTCTCAAAGTTTTAATGTTGTAAGGTTGGCTCTTGAAATCGTTGTCCACTCTAACCCAAAATAGCTACAACCATTTAAATATGTTTTTTCATCTACTTTATTTGAGCATTTATTAGAATCGAAATAAATTGTTTCTTATTTTGAAATTTCTTAAAAAAAACAAATTTTAAAAATGTGTAATTTGCATGCAATTTTATGAATTCATTTTGGTATCAAGTTATGTTGTGATGTCTTAAGTTATATTACAATGTAATCTTAGGGAGAACATGGGGTTAATTAACTAACGATATACAAGAGTGATTTTTTAAGACATACATTTTGAAGAAATTTTTTATTTGAGAAGATAGTATTATATACTCGAATATTAAATTTTTAAAGATGTTATAAATGTTGACCACGGCTACGCTTGTTTAAAGTTTGGCACACTCTCTCCAACATATCGACCGGTAACTCACGAATAAATTTTTCTATATTAGCACTGAAACGTCAACCGTTGTGGACTGTTTTTCAGAAATCGGCACTTTATGCGAGCTATGACCTATTATTGACCGATTATCCAAACATTTTGTGGCTTTTAAATATTCTCCCGAAATAGGACTTTATTGGTCATAAATGTTTGATTAATACACGTATTCCAACAAATTTCGCCACAAAGAAGTAATATAAAAACTTAAACGTATGTTGTGCAGATCGTTCCGTATTATTCTTAGCTCCTATATAAGACCCGCTTCCGAAAATCACTTTAACGACTATAAATCTTTTAAAAATGTTAGTATTCATTTCAAATTCAAATCATCAAATTTTCTAACGGTCGGTCCATAATTAGTCAAAGGTTCCATATAAGACCGTGAGAATCGTAGCAATGCTGAAAAGAATCGTAATTCTCGAGTTACCGGTAGCAATGCTAGAAAGAGTAACCGAAAATAAGGCCAACATTAAAAAAAAAATATTTTTTAAAAACTAAATGTCATAGATTGTTCTTTCGACCAATAATATAGATTTCAGCATTCAGTTCTATTTTAAGTTTTTTATATAAAACTAAAAAAATTGTCCAATTGAGTTTATTTTATTTAGAGCTACCAAATTTAAAGATAAAAAGAAAAGTTTTATTTTATAAAAAAATGTAAAAAAAAAAATTTTAGTTCGTAATTAAAAATTTTTAAAGCACTAATGATTTTATTTAAAAATTTTTTTAATTGTTTAACAACGTTTCTACTGACATTCTTTTACATAAATATTCAAAGTCATAGTTAAGAAGATGGAAAATGTTCCTGAGTGACATTAACTTTCAAGGTTTTCTTATGTGGTTTTATAACACCATTTACAGTACTTTACAATGTAAAAAACGTATAAATTGATTTGAAATAGTTACAGAATCATTTTAAAACATTACAGTCTTCATTATAAAAATTGTTTTTAAATGTTCATACATAATTTTGGATCAATAAATCATAGTTATCATTGAAAAGTTTTTTTTTTTTTTAATTTCTGAAACACTAAAAAGAAATTTCTATAAAATCACTTATAAATATCTTTCACAAAATCAAGTCCTGTTTATTACCTCGTATAATTATGTAAATTTCTTTCACATTGTTGCCAATTGCAAATTTTTTTTTGCCATACTTATCAAAATCTTCATAATATGGGGTTATTTAAAGCAATTTTATAAATTTCTTTCTTGTAAAACAAAAAAAAAAACTCTAAACATATGTGCATATGTATATACAATGTGTATAAAAACGTCATAAAATAATTATAGTCATGAATGTGAAGGATGATGCAATTTCTTTTGATGTTTTGAAAGATTATAATCAGACAACATTGTAATGTAAACACGTGCAGCATAATTAAGTTAATGTTATTTAATTAAATTGTTATTTTTTATATATATTGTAAATAAAAAAAAAACGCACACAGTCAGCTTCATTGTTGGAGTATAAGTAATTTTCAAACAATTGAAATAAATGTTTAAATCAACACTTATGAAATATTGGTCACAAAAATGTGTAATTAAATAATATATATTTTTACATATATATGTACTATAAAATGTTGTAATTTAAATAATTTGAAATATTATTTTTATAACAAATAAATTGTACGTACCATAAACTATATAAATCTCAAAATTAAATCCAATTAAGGGCTATTGTTAAAATTTTATTTAACAAAAAAGTTGAAAAGTTTTTTTTTTTTAATTTTTTATTTAAGTTTTTCTATATTAATTTATTGTTTCAGGGGTTGCTAATCCTTTACTTTTAGTTACTTTTATTTAAATATTTGTTATCCTTAATTTTTTTTAAACTATAAGCGATGGTAGCACATTTAAAAAAAGTTTCACTTTTTATTTGTTGTCGTATTAAACATCCAGAAAAAAAGTAACTAAGACTTTTCAATCTATGCTGCTGCATGTAGCAAACTTGCTAAATAATCATCAAACAACAGACAACATGCAAGCAACAACATTAAACAAACAAAAAATTACACTCTAACAAAACACTAAAAATAACGCAAAATATGTGTTGTTTGCAAACAATTTTATTTTTCTTCTATTTTTGATATTTTTCTATATATAAATTGCTGCGTTTTTTTAAATTACTTTTACGGGAAAATTTAGAAAACAAAATTCATTAAAGCCACTTAAGCGAGTTGAGTTTTTTATTTTTTTTTTAATTTTTTGAAAATTTAAAAATTTTTAACAGTTTTTTTTAGTTATTTCCGCTAAAAACATCCGTTACAGTCGCTGTTCGTTATAAAACTGAATTCGCGTTAATTCCTCGCTAAACTAACAACTTGTCGTCAACAACGTTTTTGTGGTCGTTGTTGATGTCTGTGTAATGTTACACTATAAACCCTCGGCTCTTCATCGATATATTCGCATAAGATTTTTTTTTATTTTCTTTGAACACACATTAAACTCATCGATAACAACTCGAAGCATATAGATGCATACATAAACATACACTTGTAGATATATACACACACATACGTAACTCGTCTCTTCCAAAACAAATTTGTAGAAATATTAACAATACAACACTTGCGCTTTTCCACATTACCGTATTTTTGTTATTGTTGTTTATTTGAACATTTATCGTCTTCTTTAACAACAAATTTACTCGTATCTAAACTTTGTTGTTTAAAAAATATTGAGCCGTATATTGTTATACCAACAAAAGCTTTTTGTTGCTGACACATTCACTTGTACATAAATACATTTCAAACGTGAGCTGCATTTTTTTGTGATATTTTTAAATTTATTTTTTTAATACCAGAGAACCTAAATAAGAAATACTTTTACTTGAAATATATGTAGGCATAAATATATACATACATATGTATGTACGAGTATATGTGTGTTCGTATGTAAAAATTTATAAAATAATCTCATAATGTTAATAATAATTTTATCTACCCTCAAGTTGTTAATATGTATGTACAAATGTTTCAGCAACATTTGTTGCTAACATCAGATATTGCAGTTTGTGTCTTAAGTCTTTGGTGATATCCTGCTTGTTACTTAAGTCTTTTATTTTTTAAAAATAAAATTTTCTTGAAATGGGATTTTTATTGTATAAAGATCTTGATAACATATAAATTAAAAACAAAATTATAACAAAATTGAACATAAAGCATTGTTCACACAAAATTTGGTATGTATCATTAATATTTTAATATTATTATTAATAATAACAAAAAAGCGACTGAATACTTTTCAATCACAAATTGCTACTTATTTATAAATATTTAAGAAAAGTTAAAAAAAAGAAACCAAATTTAAATTTTGCTTATAACAATCCGTATTTATATCTTGATCGATCGCATGAACTGTTGCACAACATTTCAATACAAAATGCTAATATCTTCTTTTTGTCAAGAACTACAAAACTACTTTGTTTTAACTTTCCTTTGGCATCTGACCAATAGGCTAAAAGGGTTTATATACAATGTTGGATAATAATCAATTAATTTTTGTTTTTAATTTTTGTTAATACTTGAATAATATAAAAATCTATATACAATAGGCAGAATAAGTCTGCGTACAAAAACAAAATCTAAAAACATACGCTAATTTTGCATATATAAAAAAACGGTACCCATTTGATTTTTTTTTTTAAATAAAACACTTCTTTAAACACATAAAGGAGTTGTTAAATTAATATTTCAGATAAAACCAAACTTATAAAAATTAAATTCATAAAAAAGTGTAGTTTTATGACTGGGCAAAAGTCTGCAAACAAAAATAAAATGTAGCGAATTTTTATATATTTTATATATTTAACTGAAGTCGGATAACAAGAACTGCATTTAAGTGTTTTGACATTGATGAAAGCAGTTTTTCAGTATAATCGGAACTAATCTTTTCCCATTCCTTAGTTAGTACTGTTTGAAGCATCTATTTTGATGTTAGTACGTGGTTTCATATCCACATTTCTAGTAAATGCCATAAATGTTCTATGGGATTTAGGACTGGTGACTGTGTTAATTTTTTTTATGCTATACAATAACCAAGGCTTTGTGATGTGCTGTGTGTACATAGTATATTTTGTCTTGTTGGAATGTATTAGGGAATCCATTCGATTAATGTTCGTTTGAATAATCGAACAATTTCTTGCGAATCAATAGTCGAATAATTTGAAAATGACCACTTTCGAATAACGTGGAATAATCGAATAAAAGGAATGAAAATAATGCTTTACTTTTATATTTTTTATTTAAATTTTTCATAATGTTGTTAATCACTTCACGGATTTTGAGTTTTAAGGCTGTATTCATTCAAATGTTTATTGAGTTAGAAAGACAATTATAGTAGAACTAAAGACAATTATAAGATTCTTTTATCATATCTTTGACGGTCTATGTCGTTTGGTGGAACCCCCAATTTAAAAATGATAACATACTACTGTTTAACACAATCACATTTTAGCCTATTTCGGTATACTTAGTTAATCACGTCACGTATTTTGAGTTTTAAGACTGTAATAGATTCGGTTGGCTCTGTATAGCATCTACACATGATGAGGACATTCAGCAGCTTAATTTCGTAAAATTTTTCGACCGGCAATTTTGTTTCCAATATATTCTATGTGACATATTTCCGCGATGTCTATATCATCAATAATACGCTTAAATTTAGTTATTAAAATATAGTGATAACGTGATCCAGTCACCGTTATTAAATTTCCAGCCGAAAAGAAATGCTCCAGTAACGTCTTCGGACTACAGCGCACCATACAGTTACACGTTAAGCATGCAAAGGCTTTTCTACAATTGGGATTGGATTTTCTGAAGGCCAACTACTACTACATTTAAGTCAACAAGTAAACTTTCAAAACTTTCATGATACTCGAATATGTTATACAAAAAATTCGTTTTGAAAAAACCTTTATATATATGTAAATGTTGCTGCGAGGAGTCATAATTCCTTGTCACGTCCACATACGATGGCATTACAGTAATTCTACAATTTAATATGTTTACGAAAAAGCTAGATTGTCTTAAAAAATTATAAGGACCCGGAATAAATAAAAATATAATAAACAGATTTTTTTTCAAATTATGTAAAACATTGTATTTAATAATATTTTGTTTGTAGTCCTTTTGAATTTGTCACAGCTGACAATTTTCTAGACATTAAATCAAAGACGATTGAGCACCATTCTTTCACAATTTTGGAGGTATGGTTCGGATCTTTGTCCTGTTGGAAAAGCCAGTTGTGCAATAGTTCTAATTTCTCTACACTAGGGGCTATATTGCTTTTTAATGCCACCATATAACTCCAGACTATTATAGAACCGCCGCAATATTTAACCGTCTTGGTAACATATTTCTTACCAAGACTCAAAATATCTTGAACTCACTTTCATCGATGCAAATAATATATTTCTAAATAATATGAGCTTCGTTTATATATTTTTTTTGCAAAATTCCAACGTTTGGGTTGGCTGATCTTTCATAAAAAGATCATCTTACGTAGCACTTTACCATGTATACCTTTTTAGTGAAAAGTTCTTCTCTCGTACTAGCGCTTACAAGTTTTGCAGAAGTTTTCGTAACATTTTTAGCTATTTAAACAGCATTAGATGTTGGACTTGCTCTTGCATTTTTCTTACTATAGCTCTTACTTCCGTCGTCGTTTTGCTCCAGGCAAATTTTCTACGGTATTGTATTTGGTATATTTGTCTATAATTTCGAAATCCTACACCACCATAACGCCCCACCTCAAAGTATATTGGTCAGAATCACTTTTTTGAGTCGATCAGTATAAACGATGTCCGTCTGGTTGACTGTAAACATTTTGTGTATAGTATAGTTGTACATGAAGCCTAATCGCACCTACAATTTTTTTTGCAGATCGGGCTATAAATGGCCATAGCTCTCATATAAGCCTCACTTTAGAAAATCTCTTAAACACTTTGGTATCCAAATGATAATCAACAAAAATGTGTTTTATATATACACAAATCATTCGGTCTAATTTCATGATGATTCGTCCATAATCATTCACTTTAGCATGACAATCCATAATAAGTCATAGCTCAAATATAAGGTCATACCACTAAACTTTTAGATGATCGATCCATATAAGGTCATTGCTGCCATATAGCACTCAACTGGTTTTGCACATATGTAGCACATATGTAGTTATGTAGGGCCGACTATACTTTCTTACTTTTTTATTATTATTGTACAGTGATGTCTTTCAACGATTTTACCTTTTTCACACAAGGATTTACCTTTTTTATGTAAGCCGAGTCTCAATTGATGTTTGTCTTAACATCACATTTTACCGTTTTACATACTTTCAAATAAAGATAGATTAAACAAATTTGTCACTACTTTTTGAATGATAGGAGTTGTTTTGCATAAGGTTGATGCCACTCTTTACTATATTTTGGAGTCTAAAAACTGGTTTATTGTAACAATAAATCAATTAAATTTGTATACGCTTTTGTTTTTGTTTCTTTTTTTTTTGTGAATTCAATTCTACTTAACAAACTATGTATATAAAAATGCAATATAATTTTCTAATATAATATTATTTATATTAATTTAATTAAGGTGTTGACTTTATTTTAACGCTCACAGTATTTCAAATAGATGCATTCCGTACGCCGAATTTTTAGACAACCGTCTGAGTACTTGTGTAAACTATAGATGCTTGCCGTACCAAATAGATTTCGTTAACAAGAAAAGTAATTGAAGATTCTGAAAAAAATTTAAGAGACGAGTTCTGCCAAATAGATCGATATATAGCGTAATACTTCTGAGAAATAACTTTATTTCAAGCTACGTGAATTAAATTTACTATGTATATATGAATTTAAGTAAAAATGTATGTATGCAAAACAAAATTCTTGTTAGTAGAACTAAAAGCAGAATCAAGAATTCGCGTTCAAACATTTTTAGATGGATAATATTCTTTATTAAAGCTATTATAACTTACTTACTGAAACATAAATATGTATACCCTTGATTTAATTTTCCAAAATTAATTAACTCTTTTTCTTAATAAAACTCTCATAAATAACCATTACATTTTTAACAAGTCAACAGTATGACTTTTGACAATTTAGCTGTAGTACGAGTAAAGACACATTTATAAACTTGGCTGCCAGTGAATATGTAAAGATGGTGTTACTTTATTTTTTGATAATAAACATAAAATAAACAAAACCAAAAAAAAAAAAAAAAAGATAAAACAATATGAGGATGTTGTCGTTTTGTTATGAGTAGAAAATAAAAACACCAACAAATAAATAAAATCATGCTTCACTGTTGCAAAGCAGTGGTGGGGGGAAGGAGAGGGATGGTCAAAAAAAATATGCTGCAAAACAAACAAGCCGGAGAGGAGACATGTAGGCAGACATGCAACATGATGTTGCGGCATAAAATGTGATATGCAAAAGAGCTTTTTATAGCAACAGCGCAATGCAGTGACACAAAACAAGCAACAAGTTGTTGACTTTACGCATATTTTTTATGGTTTTTGTTGTTATTGCTGTTTAAAGTTGTTAATGTTGTTGTTGTTTTTGTTTGTAAGCAGTGTAACTAGTTGCACAGATTTTTTGTTTTTTTTTTTTGTATTTTTTTTTCTTATTTGTAGAATATCCACAATTAGACTGTAGCTACCAGACATTTGGTCACCAAAATTGTCATAAATAGTTTTATTTTGTTGTTGGAACTTTTTTTTTATCTATTTTTTTATTTTATTGATCTTAAATTTTATTAACCCGTAGGATGTCTTTATTTTTCATTTTGGTTTCGTTTGTTTTTCTTTTTTTTTTGTCTTGCCTCCAGAAATATTGGCAATAGTTTTGTATATATTTTAACTGTTTTTCTATTTGCTGCTATAACTATTAACAAAACTTAAGTTTTTTTTTTGTTATTTTATTATTTTTTTTTGTTAAGCCATTTTGTATTGTTTTGAGCTGTTGTTTACGGCATAATAAAGTTGTGAATGCAGCTTGTGGCAAGTTATTATACGAATTATTTAGTGCCAATTGACAACAATATTTAGTTGTTATTGGCCTCTAATGAAAAATAGTTATTAATATGTATCTTCATGCATGCATACATATATAAGTTTATATGTATGTATAGTATATGTATTATATATACATATGTATGTGTAGGTTGATAGATAATTTGAATGTTATCGTTTATGTTGTAAGTAAATGTCTCTTCTTTTTCTTGCCCCATGTAGCCAGCAATGACACAGGTTGTGCAGATTTCGTTGGTTGTTTGTTTTTAATGCAGCTGGTTGCGGTATAAATCGTTTCATTTCTTTTCTCATTTCATTTTATTTTTATTTCTTGGAGTGTGGCTGTAATTTGAGATACATATTTTAAGTGTAAATATGTTGAGTTAATTTAAATAATCATTGTGAACAAATATAGAAAAATAGCTAATACACCGTAAATATAAAACGTGTTAATAATTTAATTAATCGTTGACTTGATGCAAAACATTTGCAATTTAAACACTGCTTATAAATAAATTAATGTAATGATACCACTAAAATTAGCCCGTTATCAGTGAAATAGATGGTTGTTTGGTTTAACTGGTTGACTGCTACGTGCAAGCAGAATCTTTTGCTTCCGTTTTGAAAATGACCACACCACTCAATGAGATTGGCAATAGGACTAGAATCATATCCAGACGCTAGTAAGTACATATAGAGTACTAAATACAGCCTGTCGCGTTCAGGTATCCAATGAAATCGCACCATTTGATATGTGAGTGTTGAAAAATGTTTATGAAGACCCGGGCATTTACAGAGTAGATTAAATACTGTTTCTTCTTTCTCCCGATTCTGGCAACTACGGCAGTAAGTATTAAAAGGAAGTCCGAGTCTGCTCGCATGCTTACCAATTGTCCAGTGATCAGTTAGCACTCGATATGTCCTTTTGTTTCATATTTACGAGCGGCGTACTACGTTTTTCATTGTAAACTGGCCACATTTTCTTAGTGGTCTTACATGTGTTTTCATTGCGCCACCTATGTTCATCCTTTTGAACGTATCTGAAGATTTCACTTTTTATAGTCCCAAGCGGTATTCCGACTGATACGCCTGTTGAGACATTTAAAGCGGATCCTTCTCTGGCCAGTTCGTCTGCCTGTTCATTACCGTAGTAGTCCCTATGATACGAATTCATAGCAAAGTATAATCAGACAAAAGAAGCAGGAAGCGAAAAACAACAACACGATTTGATCAGTGTTTAATACGTAAAAGTAAAATAAACCCATTTTGGTCATCTGGAGAGCTCAAAATTTATTTATATGCATCTGCCGCACAATTAGAAATATGCTTCAGGAATCTGAATTAGAAGTCCTTAGTCCAAGGAAGGTACTTTTTTGATTGAACAGAATGGTAAAAATAAATTTTGTTCAAATGAAACGAAGATAAATGTATTTGGTTCTGATGACAAAACCTTCGTTCGAAAGCCATAAAATCAATAATTTGACCTCAGCAATACTCAGCCAGTGTTGGTATAAATTTTTGGATAGATTGAAAAATTTGCCCTGTGGGTTGCGTAGAAATATTGCAAAATCCTACCCTATGCCAGAGAAGAAGTGCCGCTCTATGGGAATTTATGCAGGGCTATGATTACAAGCACACATCCAAGCTCCTTAAGTCTTGGTTAAAGCAAAACAAAGTCCATGAAGTATTGGGTGGCCGTCACAAGCCCGGGACTTAAACGCCATTGAACACCTCTGGAGAGTCCTAAAAAAGAAGGAATTAAATTCCAAATCGTCCGAAATATGTTTAAAACTTGTTGGATTTATGAATCGTAGGTGCGAAGAAGTGTTAAAAATTAACGTGGGTTCAACTATGCAACTAATACTATGTGCGACATAAAGGTAGATTGGTGGGAAGTTATAACCAAATTCAGAAGAAAATATATTTATTGTCTTATTATTTTTATACTCACCACCACAAAGATGGGGAGTATATTAAGTCATTCCGTTTGTAACACATCGAAATATTGCTCGTAAGCCAAAAAGTAAATATGTATATTTTTGGTCCTTATAAGATTCCAAGAAGTTCTAGCCGTATTCTAAGTTCTTGCGTTCTAGAGTTTCAAAAAAAACAGACTTAAGGTACGGTCAAATTACAAGAGATTTGCAAGAGCAAACAGCATCAAATAAATTAAAACTAAATATTTGTTGTGCTTTGGCTTAAATAAGAAAAGTTTTTTTAGTGGTTACGTCTTTTTCGGCAAATATTTGCCAAGCGTGACCGTACATTTAGAACAATAAATTTTTCTCAAATATTCTTTGTTTCTCGAAATCTTTAGTATTAAAAACCGGTGCAATCCCAGTTATATACCAAAGTTTCAGACAACCGTGATAATTCTCAGATATTTTTGTTATTTTTTTCAAATATATGGTGTTTTTTTAGATGTATAGAACTTTAAGTTTATTATAGAAGAACAAGTCCCGTTAGAAATCATAAAAATCGGTCCCCAATTCTCATAGTCCCGATAAAAATCTCTTCCCGGAATTTGGCTCTATTTTACATAAATGCCTATGGAAAAGCAGTATTCATATAAAATTTAGCAAAGATTGGTTTCATGCAAGGAAAAATCATGAACCCAATTCCGGTCGATTCTTACTATTTTCATTATAGTCATTATATGTCCTTTTATCATAAAAATAACTTGTGTAAAATTGCATGGCTTTACAAAATATTTAACCCTGCTGTTAGGTTTGGACAATTTTGGTAAATTTTTGTTTTGTTTTTGCTTTGGCTTTAACAAAAACGTTTGCTATTGGGTTATTTTTATATTTTATTTTTCCTGAAAAACTTTCAAGTTTCAATTGCAAAGTAAAAAAAGCTTTACAACAGGCTTACTTATAAAATTTGTACTAACATACACACACTTTTCTCAAAATTTGTCCGTTATTATAAATAATATTTATGTTTGTTTTTAATATATTGTTCTTTATATAAAAACAAATTGACAAATGGTCCCAAACATGTATGGAAAATAGCCCATTCCTTTGTAGACTATTTTATAAAAGGCAAAAAAAAATTGTTTTTTGTTCATTTATTACAAAAAAAGACTAATATGGACCAAAATAGTTCTATACCTATGATTCGTAAGTTTTTTTGACCTAACAGCAGGGTTAAACAAATTATCAAATTTTTACAATTTATTATATTTTTTTATAATTTTTTTTTTGAGGTTCGCTCATATCTTGATTCATAACTTTGGTTATAGTGAACCGATTTTACTGATTTTCAATACCAAACTGCTTAGGAGAATTATAAATGTTCTTTTGTAAAATCTGTAGATTTTGGGTATGCATTTTTGACGTGAGAGTATTTTACAGAGACAGACGGACATAGCTCAATCGACTTGGAATTTCTTGGGTCTTAGATGATTATTTCTCAATGTTACACACGAAATGACAAACTTACCCTCATTAATCACTTGTGGTGGTGGAGGGTATAACAATTATCACTGTATTCCATAATTGTATTCTTAAAGTTGGGAGTATTTAAACTGTAATTTCACTGTCACCATATAAATTTTTTAAATTTTTTCTCTCAGTGTATTTTCGTTTTTCTGCTTAATTAACACTTTAATAGCATTTAAGTGTTTTTACTTATCTGCACAACAATCACATCTCAAAACATGACATAAGATATTGTTATCTGTACATAATCTCACTTTTTATTTCAATTATAATTTCTAAAATATTAAAAAGTTATATTTTTTTTTATAAATAATAAAATTAAAAAAAAAAACAAAACTAAAATAGTAATAAAAACATATGTTACCACACCCAAACTATAAGATAACTGCAAAATTTTATGTCGTTTTGGTTTTAAGTGCAAATTTTTGGAATAAGTATTTATGTATGTATTTGCAACAAGTGTTTTTTTTTAACATAAACAGTGTGTTTATTAATTGTTGAAATTTCTATTAAAATTTTTTTATTTTTTTTTATGAGTACAGTGACTAATTTTAAAATTTGTCGTTGTTTAATGGATGAGTAGTCAAATTATGTATTGCCATAGATAGATAGATATTAATGATACTTGTGGCAATTTCATTTTCAATGGTTATTTTTTTATAGGTATTATAAATTGTTGTGGCTGATCGGTAATTGATTAACTAGCCATAGCTTGTTAAATTAAAACAAAAATTATATTGAGTTAAAGCTGTCAAAATTAAGAGGGTGAATGTCAAACTCTCACACAATATAATAGAAATCAAAGTAGATGAGTTCAAGCTTAACATACAACAAAAAATTGCAATGTAAAATCAATATGAAATAATATTGATTTGAAATCATGTTAATTTTGCGTTAATATTTTAAGAAAAAAATATTTTTTTATCTTTCGTATTGAATCAATATCAAAAATTGTTAATTTAAACTTAAAAAAGGCTATCTCAATATTATTTACTTTCAAATAAAATTGTGGATGTTTAATTTAATATTTTATAATGTTAAAATAACAGTGAGCAACAACAACAAACATTTTTAATGTAAAATAAATATTGGATCTAGTTAGACCAACATGGATCAATTTTAATTTAACACTATTTTGGTAATCAATTTAATATTGCAAATTGCCAATACAATATCTAGCAATTTGTAATTTATTAACGATTTCTAAATTACAAGTTGTCATGTTTAATCAACATTGGTTCATGTTAAAATAACTTTTTATCATTTTAGTTTTTTATATGAAATATGAATAACGTTGGTTCATTTTAAATCAACATTGACTCATGTTGAATCAAAATTTTAGCATTAATAAAAATTTAAATCAGGGGCCAAATTACCGCATTCGTGATCGAATGAGCTATCGTATCGAAAAATGATTTCGATATCGAAATTATGATAAAATGTACTAAATATCAAATGCGGAAATTTGGCCTCAGGTTGAAACAAAGTTGTCAAACTTTGAAATGAAATGAAATCATGATGAATTTTAAAAAAGTACCGCTATTTTGGAGCATATAACAACGAGTCATTCTTCTATTAGTACAGTTTCAATAAGTGTAGTTTCCAAGTAAATTATATTATTTAAATACATAAATATAATTATTTCTGTGTCAAATAGCAATAATGTGCAATTATTGAGTATTGTGCAAGTAATAGCAATTAAAAAAAAATATGCATTTGTATCAAAGACATGAAGGTTGAAACCAAATAAGACGAGCAGTTGCATACCAATTTCTTCTTAAATGGTGTAAGATCTAATTTAATAAGTATGTAAGTACCAACTGAATATTATTTTGTTTAAAAGAATAAATATGAACTAAATAATATGTATTCATTTAGAAACGGAAATTAGATTTTATCGTTTAATATCAAACATAAAGGAAACTATCCCTCAACTTCGTGCAGCCTTTCTGGAAAGTGGTTAATTAATTAGGTAACTATAATTTTTTTAATACATATATAAATATATAATTTTGGAACAGCATCAACACCTTCATCATCAATTGGAAGTTCTAAGCAATCTTTGTTAAATTATGCGTTATTATTGTTTGTAGTTATTAATTTTTTATTATATATTCTTTTAAATTCCAGAAAACTACGCTATCCACTTAAATTTCACTGACTAATAATGCTGAACTTGCTCAATCAATGCTTTTTACTACGCATCTCCTCTGAAAACTTGTTCTAAAAAGATGAAATAGTAAGTTTAATTTATTTTTCATTTAATTTCTTAATATTTACGTTATTTTATTTCTTTATTCTTTATCCCCCAAATAAAAGTCATCCTCATTTCAATAAATGGAATGGTTCCATGCAACAAAAATTAAATATTACTATTTACATATAAACATAAGCGATATATTCTACTAAATGCGTATATTTTAACATCGTACTGTGAATAGGTTGCAGAAGAAATATGTGTATTTGCGTGACTTTTTTTATAAACACAATTTACATACGAGTATATATTAATATTTTCTATAATAAATATGTATGATTAACTTTTGTTTTTGCTAAAACTGATTTTATATTTTTATTGTTATATTAACAGCACTTGTTCGCAATAGTGCTAGTTTCCAATCTATTTATTATAAATACAGCTGTATTTACCGCTTGAGCCCAAAATTTTAAGTCCATGTTTTTTGTATAAATCATCGTTCGGGCAGCTTCCATAATAGCTTTTATTTTCCTTTCTGCAGAACCATTTTGCTTTGGTGTATAAGGACTGTTCTTTGATGGCCTTCTTATTCAAATAGCTCTTTAATTTTTTTTATTTACAAATTCTATTCCCTTATCGGAACGAAAAATTGGAATATAAATACCATAAAAGTTTTTAGTCAAGGTCAAAAAAATTTGAACCTTTTCATAAACCTCAGGTTAATATTGCATGAAAAATACAAACTGGAAATGAGAAAAATAATCTTTCGTAACTAAAAAATACCTGGAGCCACCAATAGATTCCAGTTGTATTGGTCCACAATTATCGACCACAATTGGCCGCAATTATTTAATATAATATTACGACTTTTGAAACTACTTTTGTGATGTTTTCCTATTAAGCACTCGCATCCCAGATTGCAAAGATATTGCAGCATTGAAAGTAGAATTTTATCCAGAATCTATGAAAATATAATTTCTTATGAACGAATATCATGGTAAATAAATGGAGGAGCTGCTACAGAATTCTTGTCAAGTGGCCATCAATTCTAATGTATATTAAAAGCGACGATCACTCCTGGTCTAACCACAATCAGTTGAACACTCACTTCTGAGTCTGTAAAGATATTGCAGCAGAGATTGTTATTTTGCCAAGAATGCTGCAAAACGACAAGGGGCATATAGTCCCTTCACCTCTTTCAAAGCTATTTTCTGTGGCAAATGGTAGAAGGCTAAGGTCGGTTTTATTACCAAAATATATAAAAGAAGGCACAAAAATGCAAAAAACTATTGCCCAATAAGTCTTTCAACATTTCAATTTAAAAGTTGTAAATAAAAGTTGTTAAAAGTTGTAATAAAATAAGACCTCTTGTACTCTTGTTTACATTCAATCTTATCTCTTTAATATTCCCATCATTCCGTGTGGTACACAATACACGAGTGATAAGAATATCTCTTTTAAATGCATGTTTGAAGTGACATGGGTCTTATGCTTGGTTTTCACTATGTCAGTTTTGTTGTCAAATTGTCCAATTTGTTATGAAATTACCAACAATTTGGACAATTTGACAACAAAACTGACATAGTGAAAACCAAGCATTATTCCTTATCTTCTTAATGCACACATGCGTTTTAGTGTAAAAATACTCTTACACTTTTATAAAATATAAAAATATATTGAATATTAGAACTATAAAAATATGAACACAGCATTTCTGAAAAAAATCTTAAAGTTCGCTCTACATCAGGAGTTAAATTATATGCAATAACACAGCCCGCCAAAATGAAAACTTTTTTTCGTGCCGAAGATTTCTTAGTCAGTTTGTATGCATCTAGTATTGGGCTTCAATGCCTTTAATTCATTTTTTTTTTGTATCAGCTCTAGAAGGCCTACCCTCAATGAAAATCCACCGAAAGTACTATGGAGAAGAGAAGTCTGCACTAGCCAGATATACTTGATAGTATCAAATAATTACACAGACTAATTTTCACTGAAATCTATATGAACATGTAGATTATTAATAACAAATTCCTTTTCTGCGTCTTTTGTATAATTTTGAAAATATTGTTAGTGAAATCCTTTAAAATTTTTGAATTTCCTTATATAAAGTATAAATTATTTACAATTTATTACATTTAAAAACGAATTTTTCTTTAAATTCTGTACGTTAACATAATTTCTCTACAAAAAACAAAAAAAAAAAACATTTCTTCTAAATTTCTATTTATTGGTAATATATTCAATGTAAACCGTTGAAATCTTTTTAAACCAACCGTAATCAAAAATGCATAAATTTCCTAAAATGCTGCTGCTCCTACTGCTTTAATTAGCCTGTCTACACCCATACAAAGAATATTTAAACATTTTACAAAGGCGTTAACAACAGCAGCTACTTGTTCAACTGCAGCAGATATAACAGCCAAATAAATAAAAATTATATGAAAATTAACACAAAGTGATTCTTTACAATTAGTAACACACACACACATACAGTAATAATAAAGAAATAGAAATTGTAACACACAACACACTATTTAAGAGTAAAGAGGAATTTTCAATACAATACAAAACAAAAGACTTAAGCAGCAAACTTTAACTATACCAAACAACCAAATAAACGCCAACACGTACAATTAAGGAACGTATCACCGATACGTTACAACAATAATAACAATAACAATAAAAACAACAATAACTAACATACCATATGCATATTAATAAAATAAGTAGAAAATTAAAAAAACTTTCTTTGCACAAATTTAAATTTAAAACGACACTATTTGGCATTAAGCCCGCCGTCATACATTTTATGGAAAGAAGTCATGTGTTTTTTTTTTCCAATTTTACTTCTATTTTCTATTTCAAAAGCTAAGTTTTTTTTGTAGTAATCAACTGATCCATCAATTTCTTTTCTTAAATATTTGTTGTTTAAAATTAATTTTTAGCAACATTTAACAAAAAATGTCAATTTGTCAATCGTTTGTCATAAAGAAAATAAATAATTTTTGTAATTTAACAATTTTGTTATAGCCTTGTTTTTGCTTTTGGTTTTGCATATACAACATACATATGTACATAGTAAGCATGGAAGTAGAAGCAATAACAACTTTATGATATGTTGTATTGGTTTTTACTTACTTTTTTAGTTGCCCCGTACGTCCGTCTGTCTTTCATTCAATTTTGTTTCATTCATACATGTATTTTGCCAGAAGGCGGCTAAATATCAATTTTTTAACTTCCATCAAAATAAACCAGTCAACACAAAATACTCATGTCAACTAACAGCAAAATAGCTTATTTTTAGTATGTTTTTTTATACAATGTTTTTTCTTATTGATGTGTAATTTTTCTTTGTTAGTTCCCTGGTGTAACTATACAGGGTGAGTGCAGTAGCACAGCTGACTGACTTTTGACAATTTACTTATGTCAAAAGTTATACCTTTTCAAGTGTTTTTGACAGTAGTATTTTACACAAACAAAATGCCTGTTGTTTCTGTATTGTGTTGTATTTGTTTCAATTTGCACTCACCTTGTATAGTTGCACCATGGTTAGTTCGTTCAATTGTATTTTTGAACTAGATACATACATAGATGCATAAGTGAAATACGAATCGAATTTAAAGGACTCTATAAATAAAATAATTTTAAGAAATGCTTAAAATAGCAATACTCTAGTGGCTTCTTGAAAATATGTACGTATTTCCTTATAACAATAGTGACGGGAAAATATGTGAATTGCTAAATCAAACTAAAGTATGTAAAAAAACATGAAAGCCTCAGTAATGGTTGTATGAAATCCACAATGAAACATTTAAAAAAATAATGTAGCCCCTAGTGTAGAGAAATTAGAACTAGCGCAGAATGGATTTTGCAACAGGACAACGATCCTAAGTACACCTCTAAAATAATGATAGAATGGCTGCTCAATCATTGTTCAAAAACTTTAGAACATCCTCCGCAGTCCCCAGACTTGTAGTAGTAAAACAGGATGAATGGAACAAAATTTCGCCTGATTGCACTAAAAAGCTCGTTGATTCTGTATCTAGATTCTAGAAGAATGTCAGCTGTGATAAAGGCAAAAGGAATGCAAACAAAATATTAAATACAATGTTTTACATAACTTCAATATAGCTGTTTGCTTTATTTATACACGAAAAATCTCGTACTTTTTCGTTAAAATTTAATTATTTTTTGTCACTTTTTTATCTTGTTTTTGTTAATTATTAAATTATTTATGAATTATGCAATATATTTTGTTTTTAATTTGTATTTGTAGTATACATATGTATAATAAAACATAATCACCCCTATCGTGAATAAAAATTCCACATTAAATTTGTTCCCTTTTCAAATTTTCCTATTAAAAATCAATGTTAAAAAAATAAAAGTGAACAAATTTCATGTGGAATTTTTATTCACGATAGGGGTGACACATTTTTTTATTTAACTAATTGTTCGACCTTTATAACTTTATTAAAAATTATTTTGTTTTAAGCTTAAGGTCAATTTCTTTTTATTTATTTTTTATTTATTCCAGTATTTTGCTACAACAATGTGTAGCATCTTTAGGGAAATAAAATTTATTGTTATTTTATAAATTTGTTAAGCTAATTTTTTTAAACAATATTAGGTTGACGCTCTTAGTATATTGTAAACAACGCTCGAAAATTGGAATCTAGTCGAGTTATTGACTTGAATCTTTTTTAATAAGATCATAAATTACTTTATCTAAGTAAAACAATTCAGTTCTGGAAAAATATGAGTCAAATTATTCCCGATATTTGCAAATTTACTAAAATTTGTATAAATATAGTGTTTTTGCAGATGGAATATATAATAAAATCTTTAGTTATTAATATGTATAATGCTATATTAAATTTCCCATTCTAAATAATAATTTCCAAAAAATTTAACAAAATTACAAAGGAAATGATTTAGTTCCCAAAAACATGAGAGTCCAAAAAGTCCACATTTGCTTTGGGCTGGTAAAAAGTTAAAATTTTGATAAGGGCAACATTTTTGGAAAAATGTTTTTTTTTAATGATTTGTGTAAAGAGAGAAAAAATAAATTTGTTTTATATTTCTCAAGAAAGTTCATTTTTTATTAGAAAAAAGAGTAAGGACACGTTTTTGCAAAAAAAACAAAGCAAAAGTCGTTAATTTTTTAAACTTTTAAATTGAAAATCATTTATTTTTGGACCAAGTAAAGATATTGCTTTGAACTGTTTTGATTCAGATGGAAATTTTTAGGAATATCAATCAACAATTTTGCCGAACACTATACAAAAACCGGACCATGGTTTGACATAATTTTTAGAGATAAATAGCACATGCAATATGTTTCCTAAAGATCTAGCCGAGAACTTTCAGAAAATATAAAAATCTTAGAAATCAGATTAATAACAAATAAAATTTGCACGCTTTTAAACAATTTACATATGCCCTGTTTTAAGCCCTTACAGCTCCGCTCTTAAGCTACGGTCACATATGGCAAATATTAGCTTCAAACATGTTTGCCCGCATTTGCCTTAAATATTTTCAAAATTTGTTTGATGGTCATACTAAAATTAAATATTTTACAAAATTTGTTTTCAAAAACAGCAGTGAAACAACTTCAAATAAAATTGTGGCAAACATGTTTTTCTTGTGGTCACTTTTGAACAAATATTTGCTTTAGTAATTTATTTCATCAAACTGTCAAAAAATACAAATTTATTTTCTCATAAATAAATTCGATATGGAAGATTGTGATTGTTTATTTCATACATTTGTATGTATACATACATATATTGTATATATTTTTTATTTTTATTGTGATTATGGCCATTGCAAATGCTTCATATAAGTTTTTGTGCATTGATGTAGGGTGAAACGGCCGTATATCTGACGGTGGTGTCTTTAGGAAATGTACATTTAATAAAGCTCTTAAAAGCAATAAATTAAATATACCTATGCCAAAACCAATTTCATCTGGAAATGTTCCAGTGCCATATGTCCTCATTGCAGACGATGCCTTTGCATTGACCCCAAATATTTTAAAACCTTTTAATGCGCGGAATTTGAATGCTATCCAAAGAGTTTTCAATTATCGGTTATCAAGAGCTAGGTGCGTAATCGAAAACGCCTTTGGAATTTTGTCTGCACGATTTCGTGTACTTAGAACCCCAATTAAGCTGGAGCCATTAAAAACAAGACAAGTGACACTTGCGTGTTGCATAATTTTTTAATAAGCCAAAGAAGGTCTTTATACCTTAACACAAACCTTGTTGACCACTATACTGCAGATGGAAAAGTAATTCCTGGAGAATGGCGCAGTGATAATAATGCACAAAGTTTAGAAAATTTGCAAAGACATCGCTCGTACGTAAATGAAACATCAATAATAAGAGATGAATTTTCGCGATATTTTGTGGAAGAAGGTGAAGTTGATTTTCCATATAAACATATATAAGCAAATCATATGTATGTACATATGCACTTACATTTATAACTTCAATTAATTTCGGTTAAAAATAAAGGCAATAAAAATGTAAATATATAAAAATAATTTATTAATTAAAAAGGGACAATTCAATATTAAAAGCATTAACAACGGAACAAGAAACTTAAATACATATGTAGGTATCATTCAATATTTAAATCATTAAGTTACTACACTGTTGAAACAGCTGTTATTTTCCCTTGTTTTTTCTCACAAACACTTTTTAAGTTCAAATAATTATTTGCTCGAATAAGTGGCAAATATTTGACTGAGTGTGGTCTCATTATGTTCACATTAGATACATTTTTATTTGCTAGCAAACCAATGTATTTACTCAAAAACATGTTTGCACCAAACAAATGTTTCATGGTCACATTACAGCAAAGAAATATTTGCAACTTTTGGGGCAAATGTTTCATAAATGTGATCGCAGCTTTAGAAGTGTTGTCCATCATCAAAACCTAAACTCGAATATTCCCTGGCTACGCCCATTTAAAATTTTATCTTGATCAGACCAACCAGATTTATTTCCAAAAAATGTCAATTCTGGCCCACTGTGTAATATGTCATTAAGATATCTCCCATCTTTTCTTATTTTCTTATTCCTTCTAAAGCATTTTTTTACCATACATCTGAAAATATTACTCCTAGAAGAGCCGGTCAAAATATCTCTACTGCTTACTAGTATAGGGTGCAAGATAAAATAATAACAAACATTACTTTTTTATGATTAACGATACACCACCGACGCTTTTAATGTTACTTGAAGTGGGTTGGGTTTACATTCAAACTATGCAAAATATCAGATATTAGAAACGAATCTTTAAAACGGAAAGAAACACAACGGTGGTGAACAGTTTTGTTGAAGAGCTTATTTTGGTTGTGAAAAGGAAAGTGTTAATAATGTATGACAAAAATGCATTAAACAAATATTCAAACACAATTTTTATAAAATAGAAAAAATAAAAAAAGACATGACAACAACAACTACATCATACATACAAACACACACGCACAGAGGAGACAAACTTTATGGGGAAGCGGCAAAAATAATAGCAACAACAAAGCCCCAGAATAATGACGAAAAGTCAAAAGACTTAAGAAACTTGTTTAAATAAGAAATCATTTGTTTTTGCTGGCTGTCTTTTTTTTTTCTTCTCTAAAAGAAAAATGTTCATTCATAAAAATCATTGATTGATATTTGTTTGATTCGTACATAAATGAAGTCAACAAATAAACAAATAAATATAAAAATACACACAACACATTACATGTATATAGACTCTCTGCTTTTAACCATATTAAAGAACGACTTTTTCTCTTTTCGTTTACATTTCCTTGGAATTGTTGAAAATGAAACATCCACATTAAAATCAAATCGAATCAAATAACATCAATAACTACAACAACTATATAACAGAAAAGGAAAAATAATTACTCGTTTTAGTGAAAACTTTACAAAATACACTTACTACATACAGCTACTTACTACACACATGCTTATATAAATAGTTATAACTAAATAACGACTTCTACTTCAAATTATCATCTGTTATTTACTAAATGCATTAATATAAACAATGAAAATTGAAATAAAAATAATATAAAGATAATTAGGGTAGAAATTAAGAAATGTTTGTTCTTTTTAGTTTATCTTTTGCCACAATATTTTCCGTGATAAATATGAGTGATCACAAATTATTAGAGTCTGAATGAAATAACTGATATTCAGGCCGAAACCGAACATAACCTAATATTTGAAATAAAAATTATTATTCCGCCTAATGCGAAAAAGATTAAACTCAAAAAAGCTCAACTCTAAACTTAAATCGTTTAGAACAGGATAAACGCTGCAGTTTATGAGAAAATAAGCTCAGCAATTTAAGAATCTTTATAGAAAAGTTCATCCAAAATCCAAAATTGGTTATAAAATAAATCTGTAATTACTTCGATTTTTGATTCAAAATTAATTTTGTTAAAAGTTTAACTTTTGATTAAAATTTCTATGAAAAATCGTTTTTGGATTCAAAATAAAAGTGATCACAGATTGAGTTTGTTCATCAAGATTAGAAATTCCAAATTAGAAGTGATTACAGACTGAGCTTATTTTCTCGAAAAACGCAGTATTTACTGAGATATATACAATTTAAGTTTTGATACATATTTTTACGACAAAATCGATTTTGTATTCAAAAAAAAAGTAACAACAGATTGTGCATATTTTCTTTAAAATCGCAGTATTAGCCGAGATATTATCTGAACGAGTTTATTTTCTAAAAAAAAAAAAAAAAAAACAGTAATATCAGATTTTTTGACGATTAATTATAATTAAGTGCCGTGGCGGTCGAGATGAATGCTAAGATATCTTTCATGAGTCTGTGGTGTCTCATATCAAAGTAACCGTTTAAGTAGCCAGTGGTGACAGTTTCCCTTAGGCTTGTGACCAATCTAAAATATGGCCTATGAATTACAGGGTATGAGTTTGCGGTTTTATTTGTATGTTCCTAGAAAAAGCGAAATTGCGGGTGTTTGCTTTATTGTTATCTCGTGTTGCATGCTTTTTCAAATGTTTAATAATCAAATACAATATATAAAAAACACTTAAGATACGTTTTGTACATAAACAAGTTGAAAGATTATTATGGTTAATATGTTTTACTGGATTTACAAGTTAGTAGGTTTTTAGTTATATGCTTTGTAATATAGATTTAAAGGAATATACATATGTATGTATGTATATATATTTTGTCATTATGTTTGCAACATTTTGTGTTATCAGAGTCGATTTTAGATTGTAGTTACTTTTTGTCATGTTGATTTAGCTTATCTTGCAAACTGTTTGAAATTTGTAGTTACTATTTATATTTTGAGATATGGCAACTAATACGAACAATACATCTCATTTAATTTCTGTTAATATTTCAACAATAAAAAATGTAATACTGTAAGCGTCAATATAAAGTAAACACCTAATATTGTTTAAAAAAATGTTTTATTAAATGTATATACTACAAGTACAAATTTAAAACAAAATATATTGCATAATTCATAAGTAACTTGAATAAAATATAATTCATTAACAAAATCTAAAAAAATTAAGAATTTAGAAAAATAATTAAATTTTATCCTAAAACTACCAGATTTTTAGCGTCAAAAGAAAGTAAACAGGTATTATAAAATTATGCAAAACATTGTATTTAATATTTTGTTTACAGCCCTTTTGCCTTTATCACAGCTGACAATCTTCTAGACATATAATCAACGATTTTGTTTTCTTGTGATATCAGGCGAAATTATGTTCCATTCATTCTGTATTATCCTTGAAAGAAATATTTATTTGCCTAATTTGTTTGTCCAGATTTTCCCACAGGTGCTTCATTGTATTAAGGTCTGGGGACTGCAGAGAATGATCTAAAGTTTTTGGACAATGATTGAGCAACTACTCCTTCACAATTGAGGAGGTATCATTGTCCTGTTGGAAAATCCAGTTCTGCGCTATTGCTAGTTTCTTTACACTATGGGCTACATTGTATTTTAATCTTTTAATTATAAATTATACTTTCAAACAAAGAAAAATTAAAAGAATTGCCACTACTTTTGGAATGACGGATGTTAATGCCACTGTTTACTTTATTTTGATGCCCACAGTACATATGTCAAATGTAAAACACTATATACAGTAGGATTATTACTAATATGTTGCAAAAAATAAGAAGGAGAATATATTTTTTTTCAGAATTGTTGATAACTTCCTACAAATCTTATTTGACCACTTCTGCCCATTTATGATTCATAGGTCTTTTTTAAGAAATTCTTGGTTTTCACTATGTCATGTCATATGCAATCATCATAGCAAACATAGATGACGCCACAATTTCACACAATTGCCAACAATTTGGACAATTTGACAACAAAAATTACATAGTGAAAACGCGGCCTAAGATGCTGAAAAAAATAATAATAAGATGTTTTCTTCAGAATTGTTTATAACTTCAAGCAGTTTTCTTTTTAATATTTTTTTTAACACTTCTTCGCACATACGATTTATAGATCCCACAAGTTTTGAACATATTTCGGGAGATATGGACTTCCATTCCTTCTTGATATTTTCCTATATGTATATCGTTTTTGCATTTAGGTTTTTATTCTGCTATTTTCTGATTTAGGAAACTCTTTATTATGTGGCCTTTGAACAAAGGTTTTGCCATCAGAACTAAACAAATTTATCTTTGTTTCATCTGATCAAAGCACTTTTCCCCAAATATTTCAGTGTATATGTTTCTTACAGAAACTATTTTTAAGATTCTGGTTGATTAATAAATGTTCTTCCTCCGACAACGGGCTTTTAATCCAGCTTTCTGAAGCCTTTTTCTAATTGTGGCGGTTGTTACCTCTTCAACTGTGACTTCGGGTATTTGTATTAAAGATTCAGCTTTCTGTCATTATTCGAAAGCTGCAATGGATAGACACTTAAAAGAAAGAAATATATGAATCCAATAAGTGCCCCCAGCTTCGACGATAAAGCGTAGTGTTATTGCAGTTCTTGACAATAAAAAAAAAATACTAGCGATTTGTAATAAGTATGTAGCGCAAGTGGACCAGAATGCTGTGCAACAGTTAATTTGTTTCTTTTAAATAAAAAACAGAGTTGAATTTCATTTAAGTTGCTTTTTTAAACTTTTCTGTAATATTATTAAATAAGTATCAGTTTGTGGTTCAAAATTATTAAATTTCTTTTTTGTTGCATTTATTTGATTTAATTATTTAAAAGCTTTGTCTTGATATAATTAAAAGCAGTGAGTTTTGAACTGCATAGTTCGCTAGTTTTAAAAAAATAGCATTCCCGAACAAAGCACTGCGAAGCATTATATAGCCTGTTTCTTCAGTATAAAACGCGGATTATCATCCGCTTAAGCAAAACGTGATCCTACAGGTGGGTTAAAATGAGTGAATTTGATCACTCAGTTGATTTTGTATTCCTCAATGCCAACTTTTTATTAACGAGCTATCGTTTTGTGTGCACAAGAACAACGTCGTCAGAATTTTCTTTTCATGTACTTTTGTGCGGGAAAAATCTGTCGATAGATAGTTTTCTTTGTATTTTTTTTAATAGCAGCCACAGTTGTGTAAACAAATGTTCTGACAACGTTTTTCGAACAGAAACATAACATCGACAAGAGCTGTCCCCACTAGATAAATTCGTGTGTAAACAACAGATTGTTTATCGAACTTGTCAGAAATTGCGATTTCAACGATTTTTAACATCTGAAAACTTTTACATTTTAAGGCAAATTTGATTTGTTATCTAAAGAAGTTCGCTATTAGTGTATTCAAATATTTATCATTTGTTATAATAAATATTTGCCTTTGTTTTCTTTTTTTTTTTTCAAATAATAAGAGTGATTGGATCTAATTTTAAATGTAGAGTGTAGAAAATTCTACTCAAATCATTAAAAAACATTGTTATATATTTTGTATAAAGAGATGAATGCGAACTTTAAAAAAAAAACTATTACAAATGCGCCTTCAATTTGGGTGTCTAGATAGACTAGATGATAGTGTGCAGAACTATCAGTAAACAGGTTGCGGCTGCAATTCAAACTGCACTTTTACAGACAAGATAAAATGCAGTTTCCTTTTGTTTAAAAAAAAATGTAAATCCCTCGTCAAAAGCAAATGTAATAAAGTATTGTACTGGACTGTTAATTATTTAAAAACTAAATAAAATTTTTATTCCAAACACAACGTAGGCATACTATCCCTGAGTTAACTTCCTTAAAGAGATTAAATATCATCTAACAACATCTAACACAAGTAGTAGTATATTGTCTTAATGTTCAAGCCATTAAGATGGAAACAAAAACAACAACAAAAAAAAACAGGTTGGAATCATAATGTTGCATCTAATACTGTTTAGCACTTAATAAGGAGTATGTAAGTTTTAGTTCCTCCATAATTAGTCATATATGTTTAAAATCCAAACACTGAATGAATTTGACATAAATGGATAATTTAGCCATAATAGTCGACTGGTATAAGTCCAATATTCAATAACCACAATTACAACAATATCATCAACTGAAACGATAATGGCTAAAGATGCACGAGTATGGTGGATGGTGGCTAACAGATGCTGGTGGTGTCACATAGCAATGTTAGTTGTGCTGCACGTCTGTATGTTTGTAACGATTTCAAATAATATTAATACATATTCTTGATTTTTCATTATGCTGCTGCTGCTGCTCCAGCTGCTATTAATTATAAGACCGTGGTCGTTTGTGTTGAAATTATTGATATACTCGTTTGTAATTTCGAAATAGAATTAGAAAACTTTCACTTTCATTTCATTTCATTTCATATGTTTAGAAATGAAAATATTTATACTTATACTTCTTTTTAAAGCCATTTATATCACACTTTGTAATTGTGAGTTAATACTATGGTGGTGATTGTATATTTTGGAGTGTTGTGTAGTGGGTAGCCATATAAAATGTGGCCATATAAAATTGTTTTACTGTGATTGTAAACCTTTAGTTGATATTTTTGCACGTACGAACTTCTAAAATGTACATGCATATCACTCAGACTTTACATATAAAACAATTGGTGCGAGTACACTCTGAAAATAACGCAATAAAATAGATATTTGTGTAAAAGGTTTTATTTTCCCTATTCAAAACTATTTTATAACATAAATACAAATAGTTTAAAGAGATATTTATAAAATTCAAAATATTTGTATTATTCATTTCAATGCCTTTTATAATGGCATATTCTCTTAAAGGATTTTGTATAAATTTTGTTGTTATTGAATAAATTTTTCGATCACATAACATTTGTTACACATATGAGCATCCAAATAAAGTCAACACCACATATTATTAAAAGAAAAACTTAATTATATTAACATAAATAATATAATATTAGAAAATAATATTGCATTTTTATATAGTTATTAGGATAACCAAATTATTCGATTCTTTTGTTCAAATAATTCGAATAAAGGCCCAACTATTATATGCATGTTTTAGCTTAAGAAACCGTACGAACACATAAATTGTATGTGGCAAACTATAATGTACTTAATGAAACTTTTCGTTAAGTTTTTAAACTGTTATTTGCTTAAGAAAAAATCGAAACTGATCGCACATTATGTACGCAGTCAGCTGTTTGTTGTGTGTTAAAAATAAAAAAATTAAAAAAAAAAAAGAAAATACTTTTATTTTAAATTTAATAGAAAGTGTTGGAAAAAGAAGTGTCTTTATGATAAAAGAGACCCTTTATTTATTTCGTTGGTCTCATGTAGAAAGGCCCTAACTCGCTATTTTTTCGAAATTAGTTTTTTTTTGCGATTTCAATGCATTTAACGCAAAAATTTATTGCAATAGTGTAAAAAATAACGCTTTTATAAGCAGTTGTACAAAAAAAGTTACATGTTGAATATTACAGTTTCTGTTATGTTTTTACCTTCTCCTGTAAAATTTCAAATATGCGAGTTAGGGCCTTTCTACATGAGACCATCGATTTTTATTTATTTGTTATTTACAATTAAGTGCTGCCACAGCTGTACGTTTTAGTACTTTTGCTCATAAATTAAAAAAAGGGAGAAATTATTGAAACGGCGTGTTCGAAGTTTTCTTTTAATTATAAAATACATGTAATAGTATCGTATATTTTACCATAATATTTATAAATTATAGTTATTTAATTGATTTTTGTTAAAATAAAAAAAAAACATTTATTTAAACATAAATGTGCAACTGTGGACAAAATGTTTCAAATTTACGTAAGTACATTGTAGCCACTTGAAAGTCAGCTTTGAATTGCTTATGCATTTGACAGCCTTTTCGATAACTTTTGAAATTTGCTTAAGCATGCTTATTCATGTTATAGTTGGGCCTTAAGACATTTTAACTTGTTCGAATATTTTGATCACAAATTTAAAATTAATCAAATTATTCAAATAACTTGAAATTTTTAAAATAAACACAAAGTAGTATCGTGTAAAGCCACCTTTAGTAGATAGTATCACTTATATAAATTTTAATAAATGTGTTCTTTGTCTATTTAACGTTATCATAATCAGTGTCATCTTAAATATCAGTTTCGTACATATTTTTTAGGTTGTAATGGTGACACTAGTTCAATTAAAAACTAATGTATATTGAAACTGAAGCGAACCATCTAATTCCATTTCTATTATTTAGTATTTCCTTGTTTATTATAAATTAAATGAGAATTATTCCTCTTGCGAGTATTAATAAACAAATTTTTAATAAAATATATACAAAAATAAATGTAGTGTATACAATTTATTTTGAAATAAATTGTGTATTTAACTTGAAGTGAACTTCGATTAAAATTTTTTATTAAAAACTTGTATATTATAGGTATTTCAATTCGATCTATTGATATGTTTTACTAATATCTAATACCCTCGTGTTCCCTAAAGCTTTTTATTGTATTTGACATTTGATTCATCCCATATTATACAATATATAAGTTTTTTGTGAGCAATTTCTTTCAATATCACTTTGGTAGAAGCTATCAACAAGTAGCAATTATTTGGCAAAAATACATTTCAAACTCGTGCAGTTTTTTTTTTACTAAATATCAGATTTCTTTTAAGAATTATAATTTATATAGAGTCACTCATCAACAGTAAAGAAAAAGCATCATTTAATATTCGTTTATAATAAAAATATTTAATGTAATTTCGTCCCGAAATTAAAATATTTAAATAATAGGTAATAATCACCCCTATCGTAAATAAAAATTCTACATGAAATTTGTTCCCTTTTCAGATTTTTCCTATTAAAATTCAATGTTAAAAAAATAAAAGGGAACAAATTTCATGTGGAATTTTTATTCACGATAGGTGTGAATAAGTTATTTTATATACATATATATATAAACAGAATAGTCTTAAATTACAATTTTTTATTTGTCAAATTATGAAAAACTTTAAACAGAAACAATAAATTAACATAAACATAATTACATATTCGTTTTATTCGAATATTCTTCATAAAATTAGTAATTGAATTATTCGCCATTTGAAAATGGTCATTTTGAAATTCTTTGAATAGTTATTAAGAAATTATTCGATTATTCGAACGATCATTAGTCGAATGGATACCCTATTAGTTTTTAAAGTAGAATTGAATTCACAAAAAAAAAAATAAAAACAGAGGCATTATCCTTATGCAAAACAACCCCTGCCATTCCAAAAATAGTGGCAATTCTTTTAATTTTTCTTTGTTTGAAAATATAACGGTAGAAAAAGCAATTTAGATTTTCCAGTAGGACAAAGATCCTAACCATACCTCCAAAATTATGAAAGAGTGGATCATCCTTCGCAGTCCCCAGACCTCAATCCAATTGAGCACCTATGGGAATATATGGACAAAAAATTATGCAAAAAACTATTACTTGCAAGGATAACATAAAATTAGTAATACAGGATGAATTGAACAAAATTTCGCCTGAGTTCACTAAAACACTCGTTGATTCTATGTCTAAATGTCAGCTGTAATATAGGCAAAAGGACTACAAACAAAATATTAAATACAATGTTTTACATAATTTTAATATACTGTGTCTCACACCTTATTTTAGGGAGGGCATTTTTTTGTTTTCAAAGCTCCATAACCCGGCATTTACACATGCAAGTGCAAGTTCGAAAAAATCAAAACATTCACACTTTTTTACTAATACACTCACATTTTTCCACTTGCAGAGCTAGTCGAGTTTTTCGAATAAGTTTTCGTATATAATACGTACACGGCACTTGCATGCAAGTACTTGCATGTGTAAAGGCAGTGTTAAAAAAGAAATTTATTTCATTAAAAAATGTTATAGTCTAACAAAACTAAAAAACTTTTTCAGCCTGCATAAAATAAGCTGTGTACAACTTTATTTTACTTTATTTGAACGCAAAAAAAAACTGGTACTTTTCCGTTAAAATTAAATTTTTTATGTTTCTTATTTTTCTAGTTCTTTATGCAATATATTTTGTTTTAAATTTGTACTTGTAGTCATACATGTTAAATAATGATTAGATAATGCTTATGATTGCTAATTAACCTTTATTTGTGAAATTCTCTAATTCATTTAACAATTAGAATTAGTTCAACTAATTCCCATTAGATAATTGAAATTTGTATTCCAATGGTAAAACTAATTGCAATTAGTTGTCATTAGCAAAAGAAATTGGTTTACCTTTACAATTAGAAATCTAATTGAAATTTGCTAATGCAATTAGATATTCAATTAGCTCGAATTAGAATCAATTAATTTGATATCTTCAAAAACAAAAAAAAACTAAAATATGTATTCATAATATGAATTTCACGTACGTACTAACTGTTTAATAACTACAATGACCGGGTATATTCGCTTTCAGCAATACGAGCTTTTCAAAAGAAAAGTCCGCCAAGCGACCCCGCCTTGGATTATTAATAATTCCCGCAAAAGAAAATAGTCGCTCCACAGGGCGAAATTCATATTATGAATATTTTAGTTTTTTTTTTTTTTGTTAAAATACATTACGGCTAGTTTGGTGGGTTGTTGCTAAAACTTATTCCAAAAATCGAATTATTAAAAGCTATTTACCTAGATAATGAATATTTGCATTGAATTCATTAAAATTCTAATTTTATTTCGTCTCGTACAGAAAAACAATTACAACGCCTTAATTTTACTAAGACTTTCTAACGATATAATTCCTACAAAATTCTTCAAGTGCATATTAAACAAATTGGTTTTAATATATAATCTACAAAATGTCGCCAAACTTAAAGGTACTTTACGTACATTTGTACATATAAATAGCTTGGGTACGGTAAGTTTATGAAGTACCAACAAAAATTATTTATTCCAGTCAAGATTTAAAGTTTGAATACGTACTTACATACATACTTCCATACATACTTCCATACATACTACTAACGCATGTCTTTAACTATACATATTTTTCTCCATTTTAAAATATATTTGCTGTCTCTTTATAAATAAAAAAGCTTGAGGTCTTTAATTTCACTTTGTCATACATGTGTATTTATTATTGTATGTATTATTTTCTATATCATTTCTTTCATTTAGCTATTTTAAAATGCATTTCATACAACTATTTGGCTTAATTGTGTGTTTTTTAAACGCAAATATTATTGGGTTTTATTTGTAATTTTTCCAATACTTTTATTACTGTTTTGTTTGTTTTTGGAATTTCCGTCCTCAGTCGTCATAAATTCTTCTTTTTTAATGAAAAATGAAAGTTAATGTTTTTGAGTGTTAAAAACCACCTCAAGGTACGAGTATTTTTAATTAAGAGTTTGGTTTAATGTCTTTTAATGAATTCATAAAGTTAGAAATTGCGTAAATTGCCATAAATCAATCAAATTATTGAGATCTGGAGGTTGGTCTGGTTATCTGCTCCAAGCAACTGCTCACAGTGCGTGAGGTGTGTTTTAGATCGTTATCGTGCATAAAACGCCACCTAAGTGGCATATTGTCCTCCTATGCAGTCATTGTAAATATCTATCTTATTTTAAACATGTGGCTTATGCTAAACATTACATCCACGCAAGTTTTTTTTTCGATAGGTATTGTTCTTATAGTTCTAGAGGAGACGCCAATACCTTCAATCAGGAGGCTCTGCAGTGAGGTCCATTATGTTCCATTACATGTAGAACCTTCGTTTCCCCATGCAGGAGATGTTCTAAAGTTTTTGAAGAATTTTATTAGCTTTGTATGTTTCTCCACTGGGTATCACTAAACGAAGGTGACCGCACTGGGGCAGAATAATTCACTATTGACCGGCTAATCATTTTATAGACAGCCAACAAGTTTTCTTTGGCCATAACCCAAGCACTGCCGGCAATCGCTTTAAGGACATTGCGAGATTGCAGTGGCGTTTACTTTACTTGTTTACCTTCTTCGTCCAGGTGGTGAAGAGTGTTGCTGAAGGCTTCGTTGGTGATAGTTGCAGATTCCTTGAAGTGAAGAAAGCGAGTATTTCGCAGAGATATCTATTCACTCACTTCACTCCATGTGGGGCTGTGGGTAGTTTAGAGATGAAGAAGTTAAACAGAAGTGGCAACAGGACTCCGCCCTGAGGAACTCCTTGTGGCATGGCTGACGCTATCGACGGCTTTCAATAGGTTGAGTTCCACGAGGATCGTCCTATCGCAAGGCCTCTGCTGGTTCAAACACTGTGAGATCTGAGTGGTAATGGCGGTTAATGCTGTGCATAGCGGAATCCATGCTGGTGACGAGCTGCTGGTAGGTACGTATGTTGTACCACTCCCTTTCATGGTTAAGTCCGAAGCAGTCTGAAAGATGACACCAGCCCAAAAGAAATTCACCTTAATTGGGTGGAGAAGTGGTGCAACCTATTCTAGCATTCTGTGCAGAATCATGGCCCGGGATTTATTTTACGGACCAAAAAAATTTTGAGAAACAATGCCGAAAGATGTTGCTCCTGTGTTAAAAAATATGTAGTTGTTGCTGATGTTGGCAGCCCTTGACCGAATAATTCGGGTCATTCCGGTGCGTAGAACCGGCCTATCTATCTCTTCTACTATTAATCCAAAAAACCTAAATCAGTTATAATCTTGTATTTTCATGCTTAACGTATATTTTTGCGGAAACACATTTTACAGTATGTTTAAGTTTTAATCTATTAATAATACTTGTATCTCCTTCAAAATTCCATAATCTATATTTTTCCTTTACGATTTTCAATTTACTTGTATTAGGCCGATTAATGGTCTAATCCACAAGCGAATACTTAGTCGTACTCTACAAAATATGTTCATAAAAAATTATACAAAATGCACATAAATCTGAAAAAAAACTAATAAAACTTTGTAGTACAACATATTTTATTTTAAATTAAGTTTTTCAGTTTTTGTATAAAAAGCCAATCTCAATAATATTGGCAATAGTTTGAAATTAATTTTAAAACCTACACAGACAGCTTATTAATTTGTCTAAAATAACTCTCAACTAACTTGATTTCAACATTATTTTATTACTTCTCTTCATCACTTAACAAATCATCTTCATCGTCGTCTTTTTCTTCTTCTTGAATTCTTTCCAATTCTCTGGCATAAAGTTCCTTAAATGCCTCATATTCTACCAAACTTACATGACACACTTTGGTGGCAAATGTTTTCTCTGAAGTGTCAGTAATTTTATACAAACGTGGATTTTTCGATGGTTCATTAGGATCTGCCTTCAAAGATCTTTGTTTAAATAGTCCTAACCTTTCCAAGAAAATATGTCGACATCTAATGTCATCTAATGATTTGCCCAAGGCTTCAGATTTGACAATTTCTGGTATTTCAATGCGCATTTTTTCTTTCATATATAAAATTTTTGCCTCAATTGATGCTTCTGTTTGTTCTATTAAAGTAGGACAATTCATAAGTAGCTTCCAAACATTTTTGCTGGTACTAACATAGGATTGCAAAAAGGAAATTTGTGTTAACAAACGTCTCTTGTCGTCGATATCCATAAGGAAGGGGTATTTCGTGATGAGTAGAAAAAGAAAGTGTTCACCAAACTGACAGGAACGCCAATGTTCTAAAGTGTCTATGATTTTGCGGGGTGAACGCATTAGAACTCTTGGATTGCCGGTTACTATTTGTAAGAAACTATTTGTTGTAATGCCATGATTGAGAAATGTTTTGTGTGAACTTTGCCACATCACCTGGGACACATTTTCTAAAGCAGGTGTCGCCTTGATAGCTTCCTCAATATGTTCCTTTTTTAGTTCATAGTCCTCTACCGGTTGTGGCTGCTGCACGGTCGCTTTAGTTTTTGCAGATGTCGACGTTTGTGAAAAACTGCGTGTGTGATGATTAAACTAATTTATTGCTTTTTATTACTTTAATGTTAACAATATTATTTTATAATATTTACCTTTATTTTTGTGGTATTTTGTTGAAGTTTTATAATAATATTTCTTAACATTTTCTTTAATTTATTTCCTTTTGTACTGTAAAGAAGTTTTGAAAGTTCTGTTATGAGAGTGTGTGTAAAAAAGTAACAAAACAAAACCATATGTGAAACAGCTGTTTCTAGTGCTGTTATTTACTTTGAAATTCAGTTACTTGGTCATAGGCCGTTTTTACATAAGCATTGGTAAAATGAACTAAATTTTCCTTATAAGATATTTTAAGTATGTTTAATCCTATTAGTCAAGAAGCATATGAAAATGCTATATTTATGAACCCCAAATCTTATATAAACCTTGCCTTAAAAGAAAATAGATTTTGCAAAAATAAAATATTGTTTTAAGAAATTTTTTTTTGGATAATATATCCTAAATTTGAATCTAGATATTGAATACATGTCTTGACTCAAATGACATGTACAATTAAACCTCGTTATCTTAGCTATATTTAGGTATTATATAGATGCTTTTCGAGATTGTTCACATTTCAAAAAAAAATATTTTTCCGAAATAGACCTTAGAAAGAACAAGGGTATAGAATAGAATTTGATAAGAACCAGAAATATTTAACATAAAATTTATATTCTACTTAAATAAATAAATAAATTTTGTAATCGATTCTATTAAGTATGTATAGACTCTATATTTAACATAGCGTCACAATCCATAATCCAGTATTGTTAAATAGCTGAATTTCAGAAAAATTATGCGATCGGGAAATTTAGTTTCAATAAATTTATTGTTTCAGTGGCTGTTTGAGACCATGTTGATGTTAAAATTTAATTTATGATTGCGTCACACAATTTTAAAAATCTGCAAATATTTTTTGCTTTATGGAGCAAACACACATTCGTAGGAATAGTCTAAGAACTATCTTTTATCAGATCTTTGAATTCCTGCAGTAGTCGTACACGTACATAATATAAAATTCAATTAAAAGGGTATTGTAATTAATTTTCAATGATTTTAATCTTTTGACATATTTTTTATTTTCCTAAAAAATCAAAGTCTTTTAACGGGTATACAAAGAGTTGTTTCGGAACTAACTAGTGATCTATATAACTACTCTAAAACCAATGTATAGCTAGTACCAAAGAATTAGTTTCCTTAAAATGTTATAAAAGTTTATAAAAATCACAATTTCTAAACAGTCATTAAATGATCTGAAGTAGTCAGACTATGCATGTTCTAAAAATAGGGTATTTAACACGTCTTAAAGGATACCGATCCACTTGGAATCACTTCCTGAGTCGATTTAACGATGCCCCTTCATCCGTCTAGTTGGCTTTCCTTGCAAAACTTGTGCACATAGTACAGGTCGAAATTTTGAAGATATTCGATAAAATTTTGCACATGAACGATTGGGATTGAAATTGGCTGAAATCGGTACATTATTTCACCTAGCCCACATATGTGGTATGTGGTCATTAATGTTTAATTTATGCACGTATCCAAATAAATTTTACACAGATCGGTCCATAATTGACCATAGCTTCCAAATCATTAGGCTCAACTTTAAAACGCTTGTTCCATATTTAGCCAAAGCTCCCATATAAGACGCCTTGAAAATCACTTTCAGGTGTATAAATATTATAAAAGTGTTTATATCGAGATAAAATTTAACACAACAAAAATATTAATATGTACTGAAGTCATGCCAATAATTTTTGAATAATCGGTCCATAATAGGTCATACCTCTCATATATCGCCCATTTATGAAAAACTATTTTTACACATATACAGAGTGTAGGGTATTATAAGATCGGGTTTCATCGACTATACTTTGTTACTTGTTATGGCATGTGTTACCGACATTTGTCTATTGTTTACTTTTGAACAAGAGAACACAAGAAGTATGAGTTAAAATAAAATAAATACATATAATAAAATTCAATCTTCACTTTTTTAAATGTATTTAAATTATTTTTTAACAAATTCTTTACAAATAATAGATGTAGATGGATTAGTTTAAGATAATGATGCAAACAAAAATTCCATTAATATTACTTGCACTAGTACCCGATTATTTGTTTTGGTTTTTTTTGCAGCACTAGTATGTAATTGAAATGCAATGTATGTAGTCATTGTACTTAATTAAATCAGTGTTTGAGTGAGAATTGTTAAATTTTTGTTTATTAATTATAAAAAAAATAAAGTGAATTTGCAATTATCTGATTTATATAAACAATATTTCTAATCTGAAAAACAGTTTAGTGTGTTTAGAACTAGCAACCATACATATACTATACATATACATAGCTGCAGTTTAAATTGCGCAATTGAGATTACAACTTTGAAGTATTTTTTTTTTGTGAAGTCAATAGTTTTATAAATATTTGCATTTGCTTACCTCCCCTTGACCATACCAACTATATATGCACACACACATCTAACATATCTAATCTACAAAATAATTGTATACATACTTTTTCTTATTTGAAGAGATATACAAGTTAAAATTCTATAATATAATTTTTTACACAGTACGAGTATTGAAATATAATTTAGTTCTTCACTATTAATTTATACATTGAGAAGATGCCAAGCGCTATACATTGGGGTATTGCTTCGGCTGGAAACATAAGCCATGATTTTTGTGTTGCTTTAAGTACTTTGCCATTTGATGAACATCAAATAGCAGCTGTAGCTGCCCGAGATCTAAAACGTGCCCAGGAATTCGCTAAGAAACATGAAATTACTAAAGCCTTTGGCTCCTATACTGAATTGGCTGAATGTGAAGATGTGGGTGAGTACAATTTGGGTGTCTTAATATTGTATTACATTTGCATTTTAAGTGAAAACATTTAGTATTTGTTATTGGAAAAGTTAGAGTATGTGAGAATATGAAAATGTTCTATAAAAAAATATTAAATTTTACCCTATTTACAAACGCCATAAAGTTTTTGTCATAGAAATGAAAATGTGCTTAGATATAACATTTTTATTTAATTTAATTGCCAAAATGACCACATGATTCATTTCATGGTCTTGTAACTTTCCGTTTGATTGATTAGAATTTGACTCCCTTTTTTGTTTGTCTTTTTTTTTGCTTGTTTATAGACATTGTTTACGTAGGCTCTCTTAATCCTCAACATTATGAAATCGCCATGTTAATGCTGGAACACGGTAAACATGTACTGTGTGAGAAACCTTTGTGCATTAATCGCAAACAAGCCAAAAAAGTCATACAATATGCCGAAATGAAAAAGCTTTTTCTAATGGAAGGCGTTTGGTCTAGATTCTTCCCAGCCTATCAGTATTTGCGTAAACAAATTGATTCGGGTGTATTGGGAGAAATACAAGAAGTAAATGTTGAATTTGGTTTTCCCTTAAGCGAAGTGGATCGTTTGCAGTAAGTTGTGAAAGTTATATTAAATTTGTTGAATGCGACTTTTAAAAATAACACAAATATTTAGAAAACGTAATTTGGGCGGTGGCACTTGTTTAGATTTGGGCATATATACCATACAAGTTTCACAGTGGGCCTTCCAGGAACCACCACAAGAAATCAAAGCGCAAGGTACTTTAAATGCTGAAGGCGTAGATGTAGAAGTTAAAGCGGTATTACATTATACCGGTAAACGCACATCGAAAATGCATTTTAGTGCCAATGAAGTTTTAAGTAATAATGCTGTTATAAAGGGTTCTAAGGGACAGATAACAGTAAGTATTTATTATTAGTTTGATTATTGGACAAATATTTTTATATAATGGAACTTGAATATTTTTATTTTATTTCAAATTTATTATAATTTAAATTACAATAAATAATATACAAAAGCACTAGCTACTACAGGCTATCGGCTTAACTTGAATCTAAATTGGGAGTATGGAGACACTCTAACTCATAAAATAAGGGAAGTTAAGGTTCGGTTATTGAATTATAAACCACTTTGAAAATTTAAAATTTTTATCTTGTTTTAAGTTGGCGATGATATTGATCCTTTTAGAAATCCATCAACGGTAAAGGTCGAAACCGAGTAGAGCATACTACTCGGCTAAAAAATCATTATCGGCCTGATCTGAAACTTTTCAAATGCACTATTAATTTCCGAAAAAATTAACTACATATTTTAATTTTTAAGCAAATTTGTGTACAAAAGATTTGAAACATGAATGAACATTACATTGTGATTTTTTCATCTTGAACTGACAAATTTGTTTGAGTTTTTACAGTATGCGTATAAGAACGAAAAATGGTTTAACTATTGTTTTTTCCAGTAAATTGAAAAAAAATTCATAAAAAAAGCTTATCAGTATAGATTCGTCATAAGATCATTAGTAGTTTGACAGTAAGAATTAACAAAGTTATTCGTTCTTATGTTTTTCTTCTTGCATCATTGAAAATCTTATTTTTATATTTTTGCAACATACATAGATTTTATTAACAAATATTTTGTGCTAATTTTATATCGATTTTAATTGCTTTTTTAATTTAATTTTTTATTTGAATATTATTTTTAATTGACTTTATACAATCAATTTCAGCTTAAACAATTTTGGTGTCCCACTACAATCATTGATATCGATGGCAAAGAAAAGGAATGGGTTTTGCCCAAAGGTAAATATCCTACCAATTTTATTAACTCGGAAGGCTTGCGCTATGAAGCTGAGGCTGCCAGACAATGTGTTTTGGAGGGAAAACTGCAGCATGATCATGTGAGCCACAATGACAGCTTATTATTTGCCCAAATTGAAGATGAAATACGTGCTCAAGTAGGTGTCGTCTATCCGGAAGATAAGGAATAGTTTAATTTTTGACTTTTATTTTTAACTTTGTATTTTTTAAATAAAGTTCTTTAATGTATAAACTTGACGTTTTCTTGTGCTATTTGGGTAGTTAACGCAATGTTAATTGTGAAAAATTGGCAACACTGTTTTACTATAAAATTAACGGCTTCTATTGTAAGGGTGTAAAATAATTTCGTGATGACAAAAATTTGTTAAACAATAGATGTCACTATTAATATGATTTAACAGTTTCATTTTACTTGCTAAAAAAAAGGGATTTACAAAAATGATTATAACTCAGCAACCACTCACCCGATTTTGTCCAAACTAGTGCCATTTTATAAAGCACACTTTTGTTTCTTGGATTAATACATAATTATTTAGGTTTTGCAAATATTTTCGGTATGTTTGTTTTATTTTATTTAAAAATTAAATAAATTATATTTGATTTAATATTAATAATAAACTACATTATTTATAATTATAATATTATCAAGACTTCTAGTTCTTGTTAATTGAATTTTCCCTTTTTTAGTTGATAATTATTAGATATATTTAAAAATGGAAAACGAAAAAGCTAACAAAACCTTAAAGGGTTAGAAATAATATTTATAATAATAATAATAAATTGTAGAAACAGCGTCTTATAAACTACATTACATAATTGTTTTTAAAACTAAAGAAAGAAACAAAAAATTACAATGTATAACGTAAGAGAAATCCATTAAAGAAAAAACATTTAAATAATTATATATAAAAAACAAGTAAAGCTAATTTTAACATTAAATTTTATATAATTAAAAATAAAACTTAATGATACATAGTTTTTACTTAGAGTGTATGTATTGGTAAAGGAAACCATATAAAATTAAATTATTAATAAAAAGAGAAAAATTAAAAACAGGTTAATTTTATCTAAAGCTGATTTGAAATTCTGCCTTCATGTCTGGGTTTAATGTACAGTACCCAAAATTATGCTAAGTATTATTTTTTGGGATAAGATTTTAGGCGTAAAGTTTACATAAACATTAATTAATTAAATAATTTACAAACTATTAAATATGTTGGTTTCTGTTGAATTGAAAAATAAGGGGGGGGGGGGGGGGGTTGGTTGTTAAGTTAATAATATTCAAACGGATATTTTATTTTTATTTAAATTAAATCTTTTTTGTAAATTACAAGAATTCTTTGTTGAAAACAATAAAGTGTGCGAAGCCAGTTATTAAGAAAAAGTTAAATTTTGTACAAATAAACAAATTTGTTTAAAATAGTTAAACTATAAATTTTAAAAAACCATTACAATAATCTCACTCCTAACACAGAATTTTACTGCGATGGAAAGTGAAATGAATCCGATATTTTGATTTTTATACTTTTCTGTTAATTTTTATATAGTTTTTTTTTTTAACTAAATTCTTTGAAATTCAATTGTACTTGTTGCGCGATCCTCGAAAGCACTTAACATAATTTAAAAATGTTTTGTTTTTGATCTGTTTAAGAAAGCATTTTTTCAGTATTTGTTAGAATGATAACTTTATGTAAAAATCGCAGTTGTTGATGATTTGGGAGAGTCTTTTTTTAACTGCTGATGAAGATAAATTTTGGAAACAAAAAGGTAAAAGGCAACATTTTAAGATTATACCTTGCTACAACAGAGCAAAATTTTTATCAGTGTTATTGTATTTAATATCATGAACATTTTACATGAGAAAGTTGTTGTCGGCAATCGGCAATACCAATGAAGCAAATCGACACCTTTACGAGTACGACACTTAAATAAGGGAGATTAATATAACAACAATCTTTATAATTGCAACATTTTCACAATAAACTCTCGATGAGTTCAACATTTTCGGCAACTTTTTATAAAATCATTCAGAAATCATTACTCATTAGTTAGACAGGCGGCCATCTACAGCTACATCGTACAGCTAACTTTGGTACATTTAGTTGGTCCCTTTGTATTGAAAACATATGTATATTGCTCATATTATATTTTCAGCAGTATAAATCATATTGCAAAATGTACATTTGTCATTTCACAAATTCGCAAAGGCACCTGCTAACCCATTGAATGTTAGGACAAATTTCAGAAAATTGAAAAGTTTATGGTTTGTCAAAATAAGGAATCATTGTTAACCAATTCCACTTAAGAGGCGATTTACAAACTTAAAACTGAGTTACGAAATATTTTAATAAATAACTTATTTCGAGAAAAAAATTAAACAGCCTTTTTTAAAAACTAAATTGTTTATAACTAAAGAAAAATTACGCAGTCATACTCTCCAAAACTTCGAGAACACATTTAATTAAAGGGATATTATAAGTTATTAGTTTAGAAGAGAATAATAATTGTTAAAATCTTAAAATGCCAGAAACCACAAATTTCATTATTGTTTCTACGCCATTAAACTAAAACTAAGAAATTAAATTTCAGAAAACAGAATTTTTAACAATAAATAAAGTGAACTATGAATAAAAACAGTTTGTTTTTGTAATATTGTCATACATAATGTGAATATATGTATGTATGTATATTCCATGTGTTTGTTGTAAGATATATTAAGTTTGTGGTTTCTGTTTAAAAAACACTACAAATTGATTTGATTATTTTTGCTTTTTTGTATGACTTTTGGAAGAGTGGGCTGTTGGATGTTCTGTTAATGTAGCTTGTTAATTTGTAAGTTGATTCTGTTATATATTGTTTAAACGTTTATTTGTTTATATGTATGTATGTGTATATATAATTAAAATTGGAACTTAACTAAATACTTGATATATCATATTTTCTTGTGTTCTATTTGTTTGTTTGCAAAATATTATGATTTTTATTTTGTTTTGTTTTAAAAAAGACTGGCTTGGCTATTTAGTTTCCAGCTGCCACTTCAATAGTTGAAGGTTCTATAGTTGCACTTACCGCCACTAATGTGTTGCTATCTTGCTTATTTTTACACAAAGCAGAAGTTTGTGGCAAAATCTCTGCATTTAATAAGGACAATGGTGATGATGTTGTTTCCACTTCCTCTGTAGGCAAAGTTTCTGCTGTTACAGTTGCATCTGGTAATGTAGGTGTTGTTGGTTTAGCTGGTTCGCCGTTAATGTCGCTCTCAATAACAGCCACAATGTGCGCCGGCTTTAAAGGTGTTACTAATTCCTCATAGGCCATGCAGTTTTTGTGGGCTTCTTCTATAGTTGGCATATTTATTGATGAGCATGATGCCGAGGTGTTTGTCTGTAAATTATCCACAGTGACTGGTAGTGTACACTCTGCAACAGCTGCTGAGCTATTGTCTATGGCTGCAATATTTTCTGAAACCGCCACTAGAGCCGTTGTTGCATTACGATTGTGTTGTAGTAAATCATTTATTTGCGATAGTCTTGAGGAACTGGCCAGTGGAGTGGATAGACTTATAAAATTGGCATTGGCGTCATTTTCTAACGAGGTCGTACCACTAACACTGCAGCTGGGTGCAGTGGTCGTCTCTAAGCTGGTTAAATTGCTTACACTGTGATAAACGCCTGTAGCTTCGGTAGTTGTAGCTGTGCCATAGGGTGGTATAGATGGAACGGCACATGAACTGTAGGTGTTCGGCGTGTTAAGGGTTGTAGTGGCATTGGCATTGTTCGCATTGATGTAGGGGGTATTATGATAGGAATTGAATGGTAATGCCTGTCAAAGAGATGCATTTAAAATCATGAATTATAAATAAACTAAATAAGTAAGTTATTTATTTATAATTATAATCTAATTTTTAAAATTTTTGTTTTAAGATTCTCTTTAGTAGCACAATATCTTTATATTTTATGAGATAACAGTTTTTCAATACACAAATATTACGAAAAAATTGACTTCTAAAACTCATTCGTTTTCGCTCTCGATTTTCATCACATGCCTTTATAACACATTTAATTTTTTTTCCTCTCAAAAACTATTCTCCTTTTCTGGCTTTATAGATTAAAATATGCAAAACATTATTTCTAATTAAAATAATTGTGGTAATAATTTATACGGCTGGGGAGCCGCTTATATATAATTTAAATTTTGGCCACAAGGCTTTCTATGTATTGAAAATAAAGAATTGAAATTGAAATATTGTGTTTTAATTTGTGATCGACATTCAAGTGATATTGCTAGAAAATATAAATATGATTAGTTTATGCAATACCCACTTGTGTTTGTACATTTCCATAATGATACGAAGTCACCGGCATTAGTTCACCATACGAGGGAGTTGCTGTGTTTGTGCCACCAAAAAGACTTGCATCTAAACTATCAATGCCATATTGCGTTGTAGTGGCAGAAGTAGCGGTAGCCGCACTTGTATTATGCGTCATTTCTAAAGAGGATTGTTGGACATACAGACCGTTTGATGTGGAAGGGTTTTGTGTGAGATAGTATGAACTGGCAGCCGTCTGTTGATGTAGTTCGGAGGCAGTATTATAGGCCGGTGACGCGTAACCCGAACTGTAATTCGATTGTGGTTGCAAATGGCTTTGATAATACGAACAGGGTGTTGGTTGTATGGGTGAGGCAACGGCAGAAGAGTAAGGATTCTGTTGTTGCCGATTTTCCATCTCTAAACGCATTAGGGTGTGTATGTAATGGGTGCGCACACGAGTCGGATTGAACTCAACACGTCCGATTGTATTGCCACAAGCATCACGAGAGCAGCCACAAGGAAACATATCACGATCAACCTGACATTTAATACCAGATTGGGAGCAAGCACAAGTTTCAGGATCACAAAAATCTCGACAAGTACAACCGCATACCTCACGACTATTGCGGATGTTGCGGCAATCGGCCTTTTCACTGGGATCTATTTTGCGTATACCAGCCGCTTTCAGCAAAGCCCTCCTCTGTTTGGGCGAAACAGGCTGTAGGAAACCATTCGATTCGCCATCCAAATCAGAACCGCTGCCCTCACTTAGATAGTCTTCTTCGGACTCTTCGCTATCGTCACTAGAAGAACCTCTGGGGTTAATTTCCTGTAACTGCATGCGATGAGCTCTTCTTAGTTCGGCAGCATGCTCAGCTAATGTTAATGTTTTAAAGGCCACATGCCTGGCGCCCATGCCTAGAGTACAACCACCCGCTGAGGGAACACAACTAAAGCCCTGTTGACGGGGAAAATAGTAGATTTGTACGGTATCGAAATTTATTGAACGCTTTGGTTTCTTTTGTAAGCTGCCAGTTGTAGAATTACGATCACTAAGTGATGAATTTGTAGCTGTTATTGAACCTAAACCCTCAACTACATCATCGTCAACTTCTAAACGTCGTTTTAGGTTTGATCTGTATGGTTTTGGAGGATCCTTTGGTGGTGATTTTAGTTGATTTAGTTGCAGTAATTTTTCACTGTCTTTCACCTTTGCCTGAATGGGAGTCTGCGTTGGTGTCGCTGCGGTCATGTTTAATTGGCTAGTATCGCTAATACTTGTTGTGGTAGTGTGTAATGCTGATGTTTCACTGCCCAAACCGGAATCGGAACCCTCACCATTACGCTCTTCCTTTTCGGGAGTGACTTCTGACACATTATCTTTAAGCAGCACTTTATTGCTGCATGATGGTTGATTATCATCTAGATCGGTTTTTAACCACTGCAAATCATCTTCAGTGGTTGTTCTAGTATCTTCATCCTGTGAAGTTTGCGAATTGTTGAGTAAATTCAATTCTTCTAATGCAGCTGCTTTATCGGCAGCAAATGCTTCCTGCTCTTCACAAGCTATAGCTAAGGGATCATCAGTTGTGTTGTTTGTGTCAATAGAATTCGTAGAGGCATTTAAGTCCACTTCATCCAAAACGATTACATTGCTGTCTGGGAATATGAAAAAAAATAAAGGAAAATAAAGATTAATTATTGTTAATGATAAATATGTTACAATAAAATGATTTAACTTTTTTATTTGACACAATTTGTGAACAATTTTTTTTGGAGATAAACTTGTTTTGATAAAAATGTTTTCATAAGATTTGTATTTTTTGGTAAAAAAAAAATAGATGTGTGAAAAGGAAGTGGAAAAGCTTTTCTCACACTTTTATAAATTTAAATTTCAACTTACTTTTAAAATTATTCAAATCAAAGAATGGCTCTTCTTGATCTTCTTCCTCAACATCGTCGTCTATATCGATGAATTCCTTTTGTTCGTTATCTTTTTCTTCATCCATCATTTCTAGATCTGTATCTTCATCCACTAGTTTTTGTTCTTCCTCTGTTTCAACATCTTCCACTTCCTCTTCTTCCTCGGTAACAAACTGGTCCGCCGTTGCAGCGTCTCTTTCTAACGCTTCTTCCGCACTTCCCACCGAACATAACTCATCGCTTTGTTGATTGTGGCATGGCGATGAAGTTGTACCCAATACTTCGGTTGGGTCATGCCTAAAATCATTCAATTCATCGTCAATAGGACTTAGAGCCTGAGTACGATTAAAATCATGGCTAATAACAATGCTGCAATTAGAATTTGATGTCTTTTTGACCTCCAAAATTTCGGAACTATTTGTGGCTGCAACTGTAACTGGTTTCTTCAGCATAATACTACTTTCGATTTGTGCCTCTATATCATCCTCTTCAAATTCACAGGAATTTTCTGTGGATACTGTAGATGTTGTCGTTACTTTGGTAGTTTTTGTTTCAGGCTCTTCCGGTTCTAAGCTTGAAGAGTCTTTAGTTTCTTCACTCATTTCTTGTACTTTTTCTTGCTCCTCATCTTCTTTATTTGTAATGGGGTCCTTTTCTTTTGGAATTTCACTTACCGAATGCATTGTTGCTATTGCTGTTGCAGTTTCGGTTGCTGTTTCTTGTTCTATTTTCATATTTTCTGCTTCTATTTTTGCCGATTCTTCTGCTGTATTATTTCCTCCAAATATTGAATTACCACTAGCATTCTTTTGTATGTATGTTATAAAGTTTTTAATGGGTGTAAACATTCTCCTTTGCATGCAAACACACAAAAAACAGAGAGATGTCTGTCTAACTTATTAACACGGAGTTTCTGTATTTTTTAAGTCAATTCTGACAAGATTAGCTTGAGCTAACTTGAAGTTTTATGTTTAAACAATTATGATTGATGAGCATTTGTATCTGAAATGAAAAAAATATGTTCGTTCATTTAGATGAGATTTTTTTAAAGTATTTTTATATACAATTAGTAAACAGAATTTTGAAATTATAAATTAATGTACTAAATATTCTTTGACATATTTTATATAGCATTTTTAAAATACTAGCTAATCACAACTAAACATTTGAAATTTTATTTAATCTGTTTTTTAAAACACATTATTGAGATTCGATGCAAAATAATTCCCATATATGTATATATAAATCGTCGCGACGCTTCGTACCGAATTGTAGATGATCTACCCATAATTGGGCATTGCTCCCATATAAAGATTACTTCCGAAAAACACTTTAAACTTCATTAATATCCATAACGAACTAAATTTGTATTTTATTGGAAAGAGAAAGGTTCGAGAATTATAAGTGAAATCTTATATCGGACAGACATATCATTAAAATTTAGTTGTTAACATATTTTGATAAAGTAATCCATTCACCACCACATTACTAACCGAATTTAAAAAAGGGCCATGTTCACATTCAGCATTAAGACATATTTTTTTCAGGTATGCATAAATCACACATACCATACATACACACATCGATACCACTAAAAAAATCGAAGGTTATACATTGATGTCTTATTTTAAATTTTAATGGCTCTAATGTACAATTGTTTTTTACAAAAAATACACAATTTCTTTAAATAATTTAAGCCAAATATAACGCATTAACAAAAATTAGAAATATAAGGGATAAAAAAATAATTAAATTTTAACGGACACACCTATATGAAAATTATGTGAAATATTGTATTTTTTATTTGTTTGTAGTCATTTGGTCTTTATCACAGCCTATAATCTTTTAGACATAGAATCAACGAGTTTTATGGTGAAATCAGGCGAAATTTGTTTCCCTTCATCCTGTATTACTGCCATTGGGTTATCCTTGCATTGAGGATTAAGGTCTAGAGTCTGCAGAGAATGATCTACAGTTTTTGAGCAATAATTGAGCAACCACTCTCTTCACATTTTTGGAGGTATGCTTTGGATCGTTGTCCTGTTTGAAATTCCAGTTATGCGCTAGTTCTTATTTCTCTACCTTAAAGGCTACATTATTTTTTAAAACTTCAAGATAATCTTCCTTTTTCATTGTAGATTCTATAAATGTAAGATTACCGACCCCTGCCACCATACAATCTCAGATCATTACTGAGCCGCCGACATGTTTTACCGTCATGGTAACATATTTATTACTAAAGGCTTCGTTCTTGGTTCGCCATATTTTTGGGGGTTTGTGATTCTAAATATCTCAAACTTAGTTCCATCGATAAAAAGAATACATATTACTTAAAGAAAATTTGAGGCTCGTTTACATATTTTTTGCGGTATACACATGTTTACTTTGGTTGTTTTTTGATATTAAGAGCTTCTTAAGTGGCACTCTACCATGTTGGCCATATTGATGCAAAGATCTTCTAAACTCGCTCACACAGGTTTTCCAGAAGTATTCGTAAAATTTTCAGATATTTTTACAGCCATGTTGAAATTGCTCCTCCTGCTTTTATTATAGCACTTACTTAAGTTTTTTTAAGACGCTTTGGTCGCTTTGCACCAGCCAAATTTTCTACGGGATTTGATTTGGTATACTTGACAATAAGTTTTTTAATGTACAGGGATGCTTTCCAACGATATAGGTAAATTTCTTGCAGAGATTTACTTTTTTTGTGTAAGTCATAATAGAGATTTGCAAGTCTTAATTGCTGTTTGTCTTCCCATTGTAAATGGTTCACTACTAAAACTCTGTTAATAATAAATTATGAAACTTGCAATTATTTGCCGAAAAATTAAAAGAATTGCCACTACTTTGGAATGATAGGTGCTGTTTTTCATAAGGGTGATATCACTGTTTACTGTATTTTAACGCCTAAAAATTGGTCCATTTTAAGAATAAATCAATTAACGCTTTTGTTTTGGTTTTTTTATGAATTCAATTAAGTAACTATATTAAAATGCAGCATAATTTTTTAATATATAGCCATGTCACAGAACTTAATTTCGTTCGGAAGTGGAATTAACTCTGTATTTTACTTGTATAGAAAAAGTACAACGAATATTTTTTTCGGAATGAAACCACATTTAATTTGCTATGTGGATTTGTAATTTTATGCCGAAAAACAAACAAAATACGGAATTAATTCCACTTCCGATCGGAGTTGAATTCTGTGACATGGCTGATAATATTATTTATATTAATATAATTAAGCTTTTCTTTTAATAATATATGATGTTGACTTTATTTTGACGCTCACAGTTTGTCCGTCTGTATGTTGATAGTATTATATAGCCTAGAATGTTGGCAAATAATTATAGGTAGGCATATATGATACAGCACAGCTTCTTAATTGTTTTATCTAAATAAATTTATTAAGAGGTTTTTTCTTTAATGATTATATATTATAAACTCTTACAAATTTTAATTGTTAAAATTAAGTAATTGAAAATATTATTAAGGAAAAAAATCCAATGTATCACCAACAAAATCTTCAGCACCAAAAATATACATACATAATTAAAATAAAATACCGCAAATATAACCTACATAACAACACAATAGAAGGGAAGTTTGTATTTATTTTCATACTAGTCTGATACATCGTTATCTTTTTGTTATATTGTAGAATGTAGATGAAAATTAAATTTTATAGTAGTTGTATGTATATACATACATATATTGAAAATTCCTTTACAACAATAATTCTAGTAAATGTAAACATTCCCTGCAAACATTTTCAATCGCCTAATGATCGTCCGCGAATAGCCGTTGAGTTGTGTATAGTTGCGGCAATTGATCGCGTGCGATCATTAAACTATGGTCAGGCGATTCGCCAAAACGATCGCACTGCTACACGTTCAATAAATATTTAAAAATGACACCAAAGCATTTTTTCTTGTCAGTTTTAAAACCAATTCTGACAATATTGGTTTCTATGACACCCCTGATTATTAAGAGAGGCATATTTGAAATCGTTGTAAAGTTTCCTATAACATGGGTTTATTGAAAACTTCGTCGGCGCTCATGAAAATTTTGATTTTTGCTACCTCGTTTGCTCTACGGGCGCCACTGTGCGGCGATTCGCGGGCGATAATCAGGGGAATCGCGTGTCATCATTAAACTTTGGTCAGGCGATTCACGAATTTTGGGGCGACTCTGTAATAGGCTGAAAATAAGAAAGACAAGAAATTTGTGCGAAGTAATTTTGAAAAATGTTATATAATACAATCGTATAAAATCCATACCTCTGAGTATCACGTTCTCTAACAAACTGATAATTTTGCTAATTTGCTAACAAAAAAAAATGCACCGAGAAAACATTGATGACTTATCTCTAAACGATAAAGAATACAAAAATATTTTGATTGTTGTGAGGATATTTCCCGTTACTTGTGTGCGCTCGCGTATTGTTGTAAGCATAGTGTTTTTAGAAAAAAATTGACTTGTTACGCTCGCGTATTCATCACTTAGCTGTAAGGCGTAGGCGATAGTTAGCGATTCGTAAGGATCGCGTAATCATCGCCAAAAAAAACTATCGCCAGAAAATCTCAAAAATGTTTGCAGGGTTATTTTTTTTTTAATCGGAGTCATGTACTACAAAATACAATTGCATACGTATATTATAAAAGCTCATATGTATCTACCACAACTATAAATTTATAAAGATTGTCGTACATTTCCAATGCATAATCAAATAAAATAATACCCTGTAAAGTTGTTGATACCAGCATTGAAGTTACTTTTAAAGTGTTCTTATCAGTTTCATCAGCAGCTATCATCACCTACAAAATATTTGCTTTTATATTATAACAGACTTGTAGCCACTTTAATGTACGAATCTCTCTCATAGGTGAGATAAATTTGATGGAATGGGGTAAAAATAATTTTAGTCTTAAAATATGTAGGATTAAATTGGCTATTGTATAAAACATTATAAAATTATCCATGTGTGATGGATGTCATTTTAATGTGTGGGGTTATAATTTATTTTTATATACATAAGATTGAAATTATGTAACAAGAATTACTTAAAATTAAATTTAAAAATCAACATTAAACTAATTGGTATAGTGGGTGGCAAAATAAGTGCCCTAAATTGTAGATTTGTTCAAAATATATAATAAAGTAAACGATAACAAAGTAAGGGTTTGTTATCTTCACCGCTAAGGCCATTCATCTCAACTAACATTAGTGAGGAAAATAGTCTGGCTAGAGCAAAGGGTGTGGGTGAAGACCGTGTCAAATTCTTCGATGATATGGCATTAACTTGGACTTTATGCGAGTATCTTGGTTAGACACTTGGGTCCATTGTGAATCGCTTCAAGATTCTATGAAATATGGAAATAATGATAGTGAAGTTTATAGAATGTAGGAGATATTAGTGCAGAGTATAACAATTCTAACAAATTACATAGGACAGATCACCAAGAGAATAATAACACTGTGCTAGAATTTGACACTTTTTTTTGTGACAAACGGGGCACCTGGCGGGTTAACCTAATTCGGGTACGCTGAATCAGGTGGTGCTAACCGTTTTTTTAGGTTAGCTCGTTTTTTCGAAATATACCGTTATTTCGAAAATGGAGGAGGTTGCACAACATATATTCGCGTAACTCAAAAACGGTTTAGTTTATTGAATAAACTAAAAAAACCGAAATTCCGCAATGAAATTTTCTTTAAGTAAGGTTAAACTTTTTTCCAATATGCGCAGTCGTTGTAGAAACATAATTTTTTTTTTACCAAAAAAAATAGTTTTTTTTTAGCAAAATTTCAAAAATTTTGTTTTTTAAAACGGCATAAAAAATTGGAAAACGCAGCTGTGCTTCTAATTTTTTCTGCAGGTATAGCAAACGAAGTTCCAAGACATAAATAATTAAAATCTGTCTACAACTTTTGATTTTATTCACAAAAGATGAAATATATAATAACCAGACGAAACTCCAAAAATTAAAACATTTATTTTTGTTGTTAATTAAAGTTTAAGTTTTTATTTACAAATTTATTCTTCTTCCTCCTGCAGATTCCAACAAATATCCCGTAATAGCGAATCAAGTTGTTTGCCACTATACCAGTGTTCGAGTCTGGCTGTTACTTGGCGAAATCTCTCGCCATGTTCATCAGACTCGGCTGGTGATTGTTCATTAAATTTTTCTGCATGACAATGCAAAAAATGTATTTTCAATGACATTTTGACGTTTAAGTTTTTAAATGCGGTTAGCATATCTCCAATTAAAATTCGCCAATTTTCAGACCGATGATTTCCTAATACATTTTCTATTACTGATTTCACAGAATTCCAGCCCAATAGCTCCATATTATGCAATGCAAGTTCAAATTGTTGGTCCTTCATTAGATGACGAATATCCGGTCCATTAAGAATTCCTGCAAAATAAAAACATTATGATATGAAATATAAATCTAATTTAATAAAGTAGCTAGAGTTCATACCTTCTTTTACTTTCATGCCGCTTAATCGTGGAAAAATTCGGCGCAATTCGGTAAAAGCAATTCCATCTGGGTTCAATGCTTTTATAAAATTTTTTACAATACCCAGTTTGATGTGGAGTGGAGGAAGCAAAAATAAACATTCCCACGACAGCCGGTTCTACGCACCGGAATGACCCGATATCACTCGGCCAAGGGCTGTCAACTCAGCAATTACTGCTGTTACAACAACAACAACAACAACAACCACCTCTATAAAAATTTGATATTTTTCGTCCATTTTATTGCAATATTTTGAAATATATTGCAGATTTGAAATTTTGTATACGTTGTTTGTATGACAAAAGAAGAAAGTGTGCGGAAAATAGTAAGAATCGGTCCATGATTTCTCATAGCCCCCATACAAATATATATATTCCCGAAATATGGCTTAATGATAAATAAATGCCTATAAAATTGGAATATCACGACAAAATTCAGCAAAAATAAGTTTTATGCAAAAAGAAATCGCAAAACGAAATTTTTTTTAGTTCGGTCCATCTTTGACCATAGACCCCATATAAAGTCCACTTCCAAAATTCACTTAAATACGCATAAAACAGATATAAATAATGTTAAACGGCTAAAATTTGACATAAATACTCTTTATAGGCAAATAAATTGTTGTACTAAATTTTATGGTGGTCGGCCCACAACTGGTCATAGCTCCCATACAAAGACCACATCTGAAAAAGACATTTTTCCCCATATATATTGTATAAATATCGGTGCCGACTCAAAACTTTGCACAGATCATTTTAATATATACAAAAATCATACCACACAATTTTGTTAATTTCGGTCTATTTTTAACCGTATGCCCCATATAAAGCCCTCTTCCGAAAATCACTTTAACACTCATAAATCGCTTATATATAAGGGTACCAATCCAAAATTTTACACGGATCATTTACATACATGCCTAAATCAAACGGCTGGATTTTGAGAATATCGGTCCATATTTGACTATATCCCCCACATAAGGTTCACTACCGAAATCCACGTTAATACTAATATATATCTTAAATATACCGTTATTATGTTGAAATTCGACGTGAAATATCCTCATATGCATGAAAATAACTGTTCCAAAATTTAAGAAGATCGGCCCATAATTTGTCATACCTGCCATATAGAACCATTTCCAAAAAAACAAATAAATTCGGGTCAAAAAATATTCTTTTCGGATTTAACCCATATTCGGTCCATATTTTATATTCATGATATATATCGTTGGAAAGGTATTTTTAATACCTTTTATTTAATGTATTACAAATTATCAGACACCCAGTAGTTCCCGAGATATAGGCCTATATATTTTCAACTTTAAGGGCCCGCCCCCTCGAAAATAGACGTGACCGCCAACAAATTTTTTTTTTGCTGGTATCTTCTCTAAAAGCCCTATTTGATTTTGTTTTGTTTTTTCTTTTTTGAGCAAAATCACTAAAACCGAATTGTACCCCTTTTTTATACTCTGTTTGTTAAGTTACACTCAAGATTATTATGAACATCAGACAAACTCTGTAAATTATGGTAAGAATTGGTAATTAAATCAATTAAAAATGGTGAAAATTAGACAAAATTTCAAAATATTTAACATAAATTATGTTGGTCGTAAAATTGTCTTTCAAACAATTGATATATACTAATAAAATTTGCACTAAGACTGAATAGAAAACACAGAATTAGGATATACTAGTCCAGTGTAGTTTCTGTATTTCTTACTACGCTTAGGTGAAGGGTATTTAAGATTCGGCACAACCGAATATAGCACTCTTACTTGTTTTATATCAAGAGCTTCTTACGTAGCACTCTACCATGTAGGCAAATTGTCGTAACATTATAAGCTATTTTTGCAGCAGTTTTATTTTTGCTCTTACTTCAGTTTTTGTAAAACGCTTTGGTCATTTTGCACCAGGCAAATTTTCTACGGTATTGAGTATCTATAATTCTTTATATGATACAATGATGAATTCCAACCATTTTATCTAGTTCACGCAGGCATTTACCTTTTCTATGTAAGTCTGTTATCGCTTTTAATGATCAATAATTAAACTTCAAAATAATTGAACGGCATTTTACCGTGATACTTAAAAAAATAAAGAATTGCCTACTTTTGAAAGGACAGATTTTTTTGCATATATGTAGTACAGTTTACTATTCTATTTAACAATAATTAATTAAAATAGTATACGCTTTTTATTTGTTTCTTTTTTTGTGAATAACTATATAAAAATGCAATATAATTTTCTAAAATCATATAATTTATATTAAAATAATTCAGCATTTCTTTAATAATATATGTTATTGACTTTATTTTGACGCTCACTGTATAACCTAAACAATCGTTATGTGGGAAAAAACCAAGAAGGTTTTTTATTCCATATCTGCCGAATCGTATTTAATACTTGTGGGTTCTATGAATCGTAAATACAAAGATATTTTAAAAATAGATGGAGGTTCAACTAAATATTAATATTATGTGAAAAAGTATGTTATAAAACTAAGCTTCCAGCATTTATGAATAAAATAAATTTGTATTGCTAAAGAAGTGATAATGAAAAGTTATTGGATATGTTTTTCCTTTTCATTTAAATTTCCTTTTTCTTTTTATTATTGAAAATACTAATTGAAAAGTACCTAGTGGGATAGAAAATTGAAAAATAAGAAAAAATAAAATAAAAATATTGGAGCAAACGCTTAGTTTTCGAGTTATGGACGTTTTTAGTTTTCATAGAAATATGTGATTTGGCTGAAGTGCAGCTTAAAGGGCTACTAAAAAAAATAAAATAATATCAAACCTAATTCAGAATAAAAAAAAAACAAAATTTAAGTTTAAGGGGGCTGAGGCCCGTGGGGCTCCCTGGAACCAAAAAACTGCCCCGCCCACTTAATGATATGTGTGGTTACTCAAATTAAAGGTAATTTGCTCACGATTGCAAATAAGTATTTTGTTTTGTATTCGCATATTATTTTCCTCTTTAGGTTAATTTAAGCATTTTTTAGGTGCAGAAAAGTTTTAGTTGTTGTTGTTGTAACAGCAGTAATTGCTGAGTTGACAGCCCTTGGCCGAGTGATCGGGTCATTCCGGTGCGTAGAACCAGCTGTCATGGAAATGCTTTTTTTAGTTAGCGAAGCCGGTGTTTGTTATACCATAGAGGTAGCACGGCCAAAGGCCGGATCTGCAGAGAACTACAACTAAGCGTTTGCGACAATTTTTTTTATTTTATTTTTTCTTCATATTTTTCAATTTTCTATCACCCTACATACTTTTTTATTTAGAGCTGCATCGGTAAACTAGATTTGTGCCAAGTTATAATTTTTTAATCACTGTTGGTGGTACTATGCATTTAAATTTTATGTAGGTAGGTACATATTATAAATAATTTAATTTATATTTTAATAAATTAAAATTATTTTTAGAATAGCGGTAACTATTGTGGTAACAGTATTTTTTGATAGCTTAACGGTTAAGACAAGCAATCTATTATAGGTGAAACGGATGTCAACATTGGTATTTACTCCTATAAAAAAAAAGATTCCATGGTCCTGACTATTATGTAATTTCAAATAATTTTAGAAATACTCTTTAATGTTATGTACATAAATGCTGAAAAATAAAATGAACAAAAATTATAATTACCTTAACAAATATCCAAATTTATACAACAAAATAAGAACAAACTAAAATACAAAAAAAAAAAATAATTAAGAAGAAAATCAAACAATACAATAGAAATTAACATTCATACCTTTATTCCTCATTCAGTAAATATGCAAGAACAAAATTTAAGAATAAAGAAAACAGAAAAGCAATTGTATGCCCTTTTAAGGCCGCTGCTCTTAGTAGATGGATTTGAATTTGTGGTTTACAAAATCAAAAATGACCTCCAACAAGACTACTAATCAAAGAAATACGCATATGTATAACCTAACGATAATACCTTCCAGTGGATATTTAATATGATATTATCGCTTTATCGATCAACTAAGGTTAGACTTGCGAGCGGCTTGTTGCTTTTTCGTTAAAAAAAATCCCTTCGAAACGTAGGAAGATGAAGCAACAACGATGATGATGAATTATTTCAACAACGAAGCGGTGAAGGCGGCGGCTTCTTTAACAAAAACAAAAAATGCTTCTTGAGTACGTATACGCAACGAGAGCCACATACACAATGTTTAATACAAAATTTTGAAAAACTCCCAAAAAGTATTGGCAGCAACCAACTGGCAATTGTTTAAAAACTAATTTTTTTTATAAATATTAAAATTTCTTATGTTGAAATGTGTTAGTTCTCGGTTTTACCACTTTTTTCTACAATGAATTTTAGTTTTTGACCTTTTTTGGTAATTTGCATTTCATTAATTTTTTTTGCAAATTTTCTTTACAATTTATTGTTATTGTTCTTCTTTTTTTTCAACCTATTTTCTTTTTCATTGAATATTTGTTTTAAATCACAAATTTTTCTTTAAATTAATTATTTTTTCACTGATTTGCGTGACTTCTTTGATTATCTTCCTTTCTTTTACTTTTATATTTTCGGAGAGATTCTCAGCTTGAGTTGTACTGCGAATATTTTTTTAATGCAATTTTTTTTAGCAATTTCTCTTTAATTGTTTATATCGCTTTTTATACTGAAGCTTTTTTTAATGTTATATTGTTCATTTTACTTGTTAAACAATTTTTTTAAGAATATTTTCTCATTGAAAAAACTTTTTCATTCGTTCACTTCTTGTAAATTATTTAATTCTTTAAATTTATCTGCGTTTCTTACATTCTTGCCCCATTCGTGTACTGTGGTGATAATACAGCGATTAACTATCAAATCTGGCGATTTTGTCACCAGTTTAACAGGGATTATTACAGCGATTTTTTATATAGTCGGTAGCAAAGCAAAACACATTCGACAGAAATATAATAGCTGGGTTAATTTTATAAGCATTATACTTATACATAGTGTTGCAAAAACAGCGATATATCTCATAAATTTTTTGTTAATATTTCAATAATAAAAAATGTTAGATGTCAAATTAAAGCACTTCAGCCTCGTAGAGGAAAAACATAACTAAGAACTTCTAACAAAATTTACCTACACCAATAAAGAAAAACAACACCATATTATTAACTAACCTCCTCTATGTTTCGCTGTTATTTCGGTATAAATGGAAAAAATATTTATTTAGTGACTTTTAAACGAAGGTTCTGTCATCGGAATCAAGCAAATTTATCTTCTTTTCATTTGACCAAAGGTTGAATAAAGTTGCCTTCCTTGGGCTACAGGAGTTTAATATTGCCAACACTGTATTTTTAACATTTTCACTTAATAACATCTGAACAACATTATCAGCGGATAGTGCTTCAAAACAGCTTTCATTGAATGATTGTGAAGATTACTTATTTATTTATTAGATATTGAAAATAATGATGTTTAAATTTTTTTCTAAGTTTATATGATGTACAAAGGAAATTAAAAAAACGTTTACTTTTTATTTTCCATCAAATACCTATGCAGCATGCAAAAAATGTGTTTTGATTTTCAACTAAAAGCACAAAAGTTGTTCTTTCTCATTAAACTGTTTTCAAAATCTCACAATTAGCATCACATTTTTTCTGTTTGAAGGTTCCTGGTACAACTACCTAGTTGAATTTAAAGTGTATTAAGTGGCCGTCACTACACAAAGAGTTTAAACATTTACAAACAAATTCCGGAATTCTTTTATTTTAATTTCAAAATAACGGAATTTTTGCCAGAAGTGGCAGTGTGCAAAGATTACGAACGCAAAGCCACAGAATATGCTTATAAATCAAATAAGGAAATGAGATTGAGCTAAATAATAATAACTGAGATAAATTATAAATAAAAAAATGCTGAAATTAAAGAAATTCATCACAAATTCCGTCATTTGAAGTCATCATTAAAGTGTGGGCATATTACAAAAATTCGTTAGGGATAAATAGGCTTCAAGAAGCTGGATTAAAAAAAGGTCCGTGCAAGGTACGTTTGTTTATTAAGCAAACACAATGCAAAAAATAATAACTTAAAATGCGATTTTTAAAATTTTTATTTTAAAACATTTTATACACTATTATTTATTCAAAGTATTATTTATCATCCATTTTTAGCTATGGACCTTATTCCACCATTCTAAGAACATATAGATTTCGGGTCAAAAGCCAATTTCCTATACCCTATTCTGAAATAAAAATCATCCCAGAGCGTTCTGGCATCGGCCGAAACAAATAGAGTCGGACGTGGCAAGAGCCTGGATTATAAAGCGGGTGAGTCAAAACTTTCCAACCACTTCTTTTTAAACAGTTTTAAACAGGTATTGTTTATCAAGAATATCAACAATTGAATTAGAAAATACAAAAATTACCTAAATTGCAGAATGAATATATATTTATAAAATTAAACTTCAAGTTCAGTGAAAAGAATTTGTGATTTTCATCAAATTGGGTAAATATTATTTCTTTGCTCTTTCTATGGCAGATACAATTAAACTTGATCTATCCATTAATTGTTTAAATAATGTTTCAATTAAAGCAATTAAAAAAATTTTTAAATCCCTCAACATCCCCCTTTGGACTCCTGAAGAAAGAACTAAAATTTATTGTTAAAGTTATTTTTTAATTATGTTTTTACCTCATATTGTTAAAAATTGACATTTTTTAAAACAATTTTTTCTATTATTTTACTGATTTTTAAACTAACTGATTTTATCCCTAAACTTTTTAAGTCTGGTCACAATGCCATTTATTTATTTGGCCGTTGCTACTCGAACAGTGATGCTTTCCAGCGTTTTTTTGTTGTTAAAGTCACGGATAGTCAAAACCAAAATTATTTTAATAATAAATAATAATTATATGCTGTTAATTAAATAAATAAAATATTGTCAGCAGCAAACTCACTCCCCCCACTCTTCTCAATGGGTGTGTTTTTAAATTTTCCATTACAGGTTTTAATTTTTTCCCCCAATTTTCTGAATTCCTAAAATCGCTTTTTTTCTTTTCTGAAAGTTACAGCTGACAACACTGAATTTGTTCGGGGTTATAACAAAAATACATAGATGGCAGCACCATTTTCCAAAAAAATTCCCATATTCTTTTTTTTTTAAAGTTCGTTTAATACAACGAAAATTAAAATTCATGCAGCGCCAGCGCCACCACAACGGATGACGCCGAACGACAGTAACACACTGGTCGCGGAGGAAGAGAGGAAAGAAAGCAAAAACATTTTTTTTGCTCATGTGTGAATTTTTTAAAATGGCACTGTATAAAAAAATCGTAGTGAGTATAAAAAAATCGTGGTGAGTTTTTAAAAATTCATTCGAAAATTTTCACGGTCATTGAAATATGTCATCCTAAAAGTAGGCAATAATTTTTTTTACAATTTTATGGTGTGGTTGCTGAATTAGCTACCATTTATTTATTTTTATTTTTTTACTCTCAGCTATATTTTCCAACAGGAAATTAAAATTAGATATTAGTGTTTTAAATAAGAAACACATCGCACTCTTAATACAGAAGGGTCACCACAACTCAAAATATTTTCAGGAGAGACAAAAACTGTTTGTTCGCTAGCAATATACTGGACATTGAAAAATTGTTAGCAAAACGTAAATTGTCAATGATGCTTCTTTTTATTTCTTACAACGTTGGAAGACAAAAATTTTAAGTTCACACGGTTGATAGACATTTTCTGAACATTTTTCTGACAACCTACCGTCTATACATTTGTATATGCATTTCTTAATATTAATTAGCCTGTGTAGATAGAATATACCTTATTTTTGTGCTACTCGAATAAATATTTATTAATTTTACGCATGTTATTCAATCTCATGTCGTTTCCATGTCATTTCACGATATACAAGGTGTTTATTTGGATTTTGATTTCGTTTATTAACATATTTACGAAATATAACATTCCAGTGTAGTTATTTTTTATTCAGTTTGGTTGTTTTTACTTCTATTATTTTAAGCCCACTAAGTACTTACACACTGTTATGTCTGGTTTTTCGTTCAACTTTTGTTTTTTTTTTTCGAGCTAGAATTTTTTATTGAGGGCATTGACCATTAGAAAAAAGCCTCAACATGGATTCTATATATGAAATTGTATTTCATTTAAAAATTTTAACTCGTATCTGTTGGTATTCAAATTCAAACCTTTGCGGAAGAATATTCTTATTTCTGTAGATGGATTTTGGCGCGAGTTTATTTACTACTATAGAGTTCCTAATTATTTTGTTTAAAATACGCACATGTTGTATGATGCGAAGAGTTTTATATAAATAATTTGATAATGTGTTAGTAGACAAAGAGTTTGATACCCTTTATTGTTTTAAAACTACGTGTTGTTGTTGACGATTATTTGTGAGCTGATTGATGTTTTGATTTTGATTTTGTTTTTGATCTTGTGTGGAGAGTATATTGACATGAATAAATTACACTTCAAGGATTTATGAAAATTTTGTTCATAATTTAAAAGTTTTATTTTATTTGTGTATATATATGTTTTGTTAATTATTTGTTTTTATATTGAATCATTGACCTTTACTAATATATCAATTCTTGGCAATTGCTAAAGCGTAACGTGAATATGACAACAAAGACTTATTTATACAATACATTTCCTAGAATATAGCTAATAGTTTTATCATACCATAAAGCAAAGAGAAGATAGATTTTTGAAAATCTGGTCTCAAAACTTTCGTTTTTTCATGCAGTGATTTGTTTTTTAATCAGTGGGATCGACACTCTTTTGTAAACACATAAAATATTATTTTAAATATAATTGCTATAATTTGTTTATTATTATACCTCACCTACCTAAAAGTATAACGATTGACTCAGAATCAAAACCAACCAACTTACGCTTGGCTGTCCATGTAAAGCTTGTGCACAGAATACACGTCGCAATTTTGAAGATATTTGTATAAAATTTGGTAAATGATATTTTTTCGACCCAATGACGGTTGGTATTGAAATTTGTTGAAATCGGTCCATTATTTCACCTAGCCCACATATAAATACCCTCCCGAAATAGGGGTTTATTGGTAATAAATGTGTGATTTATGCTCGTATCAAAACAAATTTCGCCACAAATAAGTTGTACATGAAGACTAATCACATCTACAAATTTTGTGCAGATCGGTCCATAATTTACCATAGCTCCCATATAATACCCACTTCTGAACATCACTAAATTATCAATCCTCAAGTCCTAGGCTTTTCAGTAATATCAAGCTTATTATATTAAATCTTCAGAAGCTCCACACACGTTGCTCTCTTTCACAAGTGTTAACATTTTTTTCATATTTTGCATGAAAAATGTATGTACATATTGTGGGGTAGAATCGAAATTTTTAGGAAATATGTAAACCACTGGTCAAATGATGATTATATTTTACATGAGAGTAGTATTCGTGTTTTAATTTTTATGATGGACCTTACAAACTCTATGAGGGCGAAGTTGAGGGATCTAAAAAGGGGCACCTTTGACATGTAATTTGTTTAAACGTACTTATGTAATTGTTTTGGTTTTTATCCAATTCCTAATATTTTTTTTATATATTTTCTGAAAGCTCTCGGCTAGGACTTTTAAAACCATTATCGAGTGTGCTAATTATAGTTTTTGAGTTATAAACTTTTTAAAATTCAAATTTCAAAATTTTGCTCAATCCAGGTCCGATTTTTTTAAATAGCGGTCAGAATTTTTGACCAATTTTCCTCAAATTTTTTTTATTTGTTAAATAAAAAAATTGCTCATCAGACACCAAATATTTCAAAGCAATATCTTTTTTATTTCCAATTCATGTTATTACAATATACCGACGTTGGAAAATAAAGTTCTAGTTGAAAAATTCTATACCTGTATTCTAAAAAGATTAAATTAACTAGGTCATATGTAAAGTAATGAAATTAACTGTAGAATGGAAATCTTTAACACACACGACTCTCACTTTTATTTTATTGTTGATTGTTATTACGAATTTAACATTATGTATTGTATTATTTACAATTTAACGGTAAATTACCAATAAAATCTGACAGCCAACATATTGTCACTTTATAAAAATGTTGCGCAAAAAAAAAAAAAAAAAATTAATGCTATATAAAAACTGAGCAAAAAAATTAACAAAGTTCAAGTACAGGTTACAAAAACATCTCAAACAAAAAATTACCCAAGATTTAACAAAAACGATAATAACCTTTAAAAACTAAATATTGGAGGGGACATATTTACTGATTTTACCAAAAAAAAAAAAACAAATCCAAACTTTTGTAGTTCATAAACTTAACTTTAAAAATAAAAATTAACTTAAACTATAGCTTTTTTTAGCATTATTTTGTTTAATAGTATTTTTTATTTATTTTGTATACATATTGTTATTTTTTTTGGCCATACTTGACAACTGAAACTAAGATGCTGTTAAGATGATAAATACCAAAAAAAAAAATTAAAATAAAATGAAACCAACCAGGGGGGTTACTATGTAACTCGATTCGAAAGTTAAATATTACGGATACGGATTTTTCCTACCAACTAACTCGAATTCGTAAATACATTTGCTACTTTCGAGTTGCCGTATCCGATTATCGGATACTCTTATTCTACTTTCGGATGTGCATTACTATGTAATTCGAATATAGATGTCAAAGTCACTCGAAAGTTGGCATTTGTATTCGTTTGATGTTGAGCTAACGGATAAAATATAAAAAAAGTTTAAATAAATCAAAACATCTACTACATCTACTATTTAAGCTTTTTTTTTTCCTAAAACCACTATAAATGAATTAGTAAAAACTTCAGTGGAAATAAATGAATGAATATTTTATAAATTGTTTTTTATTTGATCTCTTAAAGCTTGGGCTAAGGCTAAGAATTGATTTCTGTCTTCAGAATCTACAGCAGTTGTTGAGGCCAATTCCATTTCTTCTTCATTATTTACTATTTCTGGAGGTATTTCGACACTATGCTCTAAACAAATATTTTGTAATGCACAGCATACATTCAATATTTGTGCGACCTTTTCCGGTGCATAATGTAATTCTCGTGCTGCAAGCAAACAACGAAATCTTCCCTTTAATACACCAAACACACGTTCAATTATTGATCTTGCCTTACAAAACCGCTTGTTAAATCTGCTCTCCGCAGAATGCTCATTGGCGGTCCTGTACGGTGTAAGTATCCATGGCTCTAATGGGTACCCAGAGTCTCCTACGGATAAAATAAATTAAAATGAAGAATTAAATAATGAAATTACCTATTATCCACGATGACTTGTCGCCATTAATATATGCATCCTTCAGAAATTGACGCTCGTCCGACAGGCTCCATACGTGAGAGTCATGCGATGCTCCTCCATAACATCCATTCACTGCTCTTATGCGCATTGTATGATCACATATCTAAAATATCAAAGAAAGTGCTTTTAAAAGGTAGAATGATTGAAATATCTCTTGTCTAAATAAATAATACCACATTCTACACACGGTGTAAGTATTAATGGCATTATTATATGTATTTAGGGGATTATATCATATTGGAAATACTTACGACCATTGCATTTATGCTGTGTTTGAGTTTCCGGTTGAAAAACAAGTGCTCGTTTTTAGATGGCCGGACTATTTGTATATGAGTACCAAGAAACTTGAGTGTAGCACCTAATTTAATTGATGGTGTTATAGCAGTCGATCTCACTGTTGTTGGAAGCTCCGCACTAATGCTCTCCAACACATATTTAAAAGCTTCCTTGTTAAGCCGGAAATTTCGCACAAACCTACAAATAAATATATTTAGTTACATACAGCATATTTAATAAATTGTTACTTACATAACATCCGTCAACTGCATAAAATCTACACCATCGCGTAGGATTTTACGTTCCAATCGCTCGTCTTCATTTTCCATCCAAAGGGCAACCGTATCCATTTTTATAACGTACAAATTTCTTGTTTAATTTTTTTTTATTTTCATTGTTTTGACATTTTGCGTAATAAGTGCTACCAATGTTGAATAATACATTCGAAAGTAGTGCCAAAATTATTTCAATTAGTGACAGCACTTTTCGCTCGATCCGAAACTGTTACATGGTAAGAGTTTAAATTCGGATCGAATACAACTTTCGAGCTGTTCATACTTTCGAATCGAGTTACATAGTAACCCCCCAGCACCAGAAAGAAATCAATGAAACCCTATAGAAACAGACAAACAAACATGTTGCTCACCTTACCAACAGACAAGGAGTGAGTAAGTGAGTTAGTAAGTACTAAGTACCAGGGACAGACAGTACCTTACTATTTAGTGTTGGAATCTGTGTTTTGTAAAACACCTTTTTGTGGAGTTTTATTTTGGTTTTTGTGGTGCTGGTAAGATTCTGCATTAAATATTAAGGTTGGGCTTATTTGGCCAAAAAAGGGCTTTTTTAATGGTTTAGATTGCTATACCCTACACTGAATGCAGTTGTTTGTTAAAAAATATAAAATCATTTAACTTTTATTTAGTAGCTATTTGTATAAAGCTAAAAGTAAGTAGATTTTTTGTTTATTCATATCTAATATTTTTGAAGGTGTAAAAACACCTTGTTTTTAGATTAAGCCTTTTTTTAGTTTTTACACCTTACTCCAACATATTAGGGAGGTTATATTGAATTTGTACTGATGTTTGTTACGCCCATAAATATCAATCCAACACCCTCCCTATGCCAATCAACTCCGTATCACTTCCTGAGTCCATTTAACGATGTCCGCCCGTTCGTCCCTCCGTCTGGCTGGCTGTCCATGTAAATTGTGCGCAAAGAACTAACAAATTATCAACTTTTCATTTCGCACTTATCAAATTGCATTTTTTTTTGCAAAGAGATAAGCGTTTCTGTTCCACAATATTCTTTGCAAATCTTATTTTGCACTAAGAAAATTTTTGCAGATACTTTGCTCTCTTTGTAATGTCTTTGCGCTCTGCTGCAAAGTAACTCTGTTATCTCATTTTTGTGTTATCAATTTTTTGTATAAAAATGGGAAAAAATTTGTTTTGGACAATTTTTGCTAGGACCAAGAGGTGAAAAGTTACACTCATTTTAAAAAAACCCTGTATGACTAAAATTTACCAAAATTTCCAAATTTGACCCCCTCTAACTCCGGCACTTCTGGACTGATAGAGCTGAAAATTTGTGTCTGGCCTACTATCCAATAGTACTAACCTTGGTGCAAATTTCATCCAAATCGGAAGACATCGATTTTTAAAATTGGGTCACTTGACGTGAAATTCACCATTTATATATTTAGAATATATTAATGTTGACGTCTAATTTACGTGTATATAAATGTGTGTATACTCTCAAATAAAAATACGAGTGATTAAGTAATTATATTGTGCTGTGTAAACACCGAAGAAATTTCAAGGAAAAAATTGTAGCAATATTTTCAACAAAAATTGCTTCGTGTATATTGGGACTAGGTTCGATTGCAATTAAAGTTCATACGCCTTGAGAGGAAGTATTGTCAAGTTTAAGCTGAGTTTTAAATTTGGACTTCATAAAGCAACCAAGGGCGGTACCTGAAGTTAAAAATCGTTTCTGATCAGATTTTAAAGATTATACTAAATATAAAATCTTCTAGTCCAGTACTAAAAAAAATCGTAGTTATATATAAATATCTTAGACTTTTTGAGATATTCGCATATGAAAATTAAATGTTTAACTTTTGTAGCGACCCTAGTCTGGTTTTTCGCTAATATCAGATCCAAATATTTCCCGATTTTTTCTAAAATATTTACTGTGTCTTATTAACTTTTTTTATAAAGTATTAGTAAAGACAGAATTGTTTAAAAATCTCTACAGAGTCAAAAGTCATATGCATTTAAATTTAAAAAATTTAAAAGATTTTAATTTTTTGGCATAAAACTTTATTTCTATTCTTTTTATATTTTTAAGAAGACTTATACCGTATATATATGTCTTCAAAAATCAAAAGTCTCTTAAAAATTTAAATTTTTTATGTAAAATTTAACTTTATGTTTTCAAATTGTATAGTGGATTTTTTTTTTAATTAAATTTATATTATAAATTACGTGAACAATTATATCAGAAGCTCATCAACAGTTTGAAGTAAAACGTTTTTTAAAGAAGATTTAAATTGTGAAAGTCTTGATACGCATTATTTAATACTAGTAGGTAAGTTATTATATTCTCTACAACCAGAGTGTTCGACACGTTGCTTTGTTGTTTCACTTAAGCAAAAAGCTATTCTTAAGTTCTTACTATTCCTTGTGTTAAAATTATATAAAATAATAACTGATTTTATATGGCCCAATATGTTATTAATTATTCTGCAAGGGGTTTCGCCCGTGGTAATGACAATATGGTCAAAAATCTAAAAAAAATTAAATGTTTGGTATTTTCAAAACTTTTTTGGGAATTGTGCGGTAAATTATTACAAATATTAAATTTTGTTTTGCATACAAATTTATATATAATTGAAAATAATTACATTAAAAAATATTAATAAATAAAATTTTTTGTATTAATTTATGTTTAAACATTTTTTGTTTTCGCAAAAAACACAAAAAATCTTTTGAGTACTTTTAAAAAATAGTTTGATATACATATAATATATTGTGTTTTCAATGTGTCAAACTAATTTGGGAATATTTAACAACTAATAGTGAATTTGCAATTTTTAATTTTCTTGTGGTAATTTTTAATGTAAATATAGGTAAGAAAATAATAAGGGGGAAATTCACTGTGAGTTGTTAACTATTCCCTAATTAATTTGATAGTTAACAACTCGCTCGATCATGCGATTTAACATTACTGGATAATTTTTTGTGAGGCCAATCAAAACAATTACAGCCTGTATGAATGGTTTTAGTGAGCATCTGTCCGATTCTTTCCAACGCTTTCCAATAAAATACAGTACAATAAATAATTGTATAATTTTCATATAAATTCATTCTTTTATTATGCTTTGAAATACCCTTTAAAAAATACCCTTTACCGCCTCTTATTTAACGTCGCTTTTAATACATTCAATATAGCCCTACATGAAGTCGACTTATACCCTCATATATGTATATGTTTATCACTTTAATAAGGGTTTTCTACGGTAGCTTAAAGTTTGAGTATTTTTCAAAATATTTTTTTAGAGGTTGTCAATTTTAAAATTGCATATTGTTGTTATTTCTTCTCTGTGTGTTGATGTTTACACAAGGGAACGTTATGACATTTGCATATCACTGTCAAACTTTTTGTGTATTTTACTTTTGAAGGAATATAAAATTGTTTTTATTTATTTGCTTACTGTGTAATCAAGATAATTAATGATTGAAAATTAATATGCAGCATATTTGAATTTCATTGGCATTGGTTATCGTTGCCTCGTTAGAAATGTCATCTCTATGACTGCGATGAAGTATGATAATTTGTTAACCTTACAAAAGGTTAAGAGTTTTGTGAAATATTCAATTTGAATATGGCAAAATAATTTTTGCAATTTACAGCAAAGTGGGTTACTAGAGCAAATTTCAAAGCTGTTGTAGTGTTGATAAAAGGGAATTTAGAAAAAAAAATGTTTTAGAGAGAAAGTATTTTGATAAAACAATATTTCTGATTATATGGTTAACTATGGTTATTTTTGAAGCCAATTAAAATTCTGAAACTATAAATAAACAGCATATTTGTGAGGCTTTTCATAATTACATTAATTTTTTTTATTATAATTATAGAGAACACATTCAGTTTATCAATTAATTTATTGCATAAACAGTGGCTTACAGCTTATTTTATGTAGTGCATATTTTTCTTTTCAAAGCTCCATAAAAAGAAAACTCACTTAAAAAGAAAAAAAAAGTTATAGTCTAATAAACAAAAATAATTTCTTGCCAAAATGTACATTTTAATATATTAAAACTAAACAAACGAAAAATGCTGGTTTTTCACATCATAGCTTATTGAAATTAAAACTGGCAATTACACGATTTAATATTTTTATTATCTACAACAGATTTAAGGTGATTTGGCAGAGATGTATTTGTTAGAAATTTTGTGTTTCCTTATGCTGATTTCTAAAATTGATCATACTTTTTCGATAACATTAAGGTCTGGCAACTGTGTCGTCAAATGTGGGCAGTTATATATAAACCACGTTTGCATAATACCCCACTTGTGCTTTGGATCGTTATCCTATTAAAATCAAAATCTGATCTTACATGGTTGTTTCAACAAATGTTAAATTCCCTGACCTGCGTGTCAAAAATAATTCAATCGGCTGGTAAGGTTATAGCAACGGCTTTTTGGGACTTCAAAGGTATTTTATCGATTGACTATCTGCAAAAGGGTAAAACAATAAATTCAGTGTACAATTGCAATATTTTGGATCAATAAAATGTAAAAATTCGACTTCAAAAAGACTTCATCACCAGCGCACAAGAGGGTTTTAACAATGGCTAAAATCGACGAATTACGAGTTGCTTGACCTTATTTTCATGATTTAGCTCCCAGTGACTTTTACCTGTTTCCAAATCTAAAAAAAATCCTAGCTGGCAAGCGTTTTACCTCAAATGAAGATGCAATTACAGTTGTAAACCACTATTTTGAAGCCTTTGAGGAAATTTTTTTTTAATCAAGGGATAAAATTACTAGATAAGCGTTGGACTAAATGTATTGAAGTTTCAAAAGTTTATATTGAAAATTAAATATGTTTTTGAAAAACTAACTATTCTCTTTCTGTGCTAGGCTAAGAAGTTTTCGAATATACAATGTGATTATGTTCCGTCTCGTGACACCTGCGTATACTTTGTAGAATAACTGGAATATGAATAAAATTCTTGTTGATGTTGTTATTGAGATGAAATTTAAACAAAATAAACTTCAAATGAATAGAAACTAAGGTACCAATTCTTATGACGATCGCCTTAAATAGTTGATAGCTTATTTAATGGACTTGCAAAATAAAACAACCAGTATAATTATTGTTACCGATACAAAATGTAACAAAAATTAGTTTCAAGTCTTCATAGATCGTACTACTACTATTTGGTGGTGAGTATAGAAGATTTGGCACAGCCGAATATTAACTCTTACTTGTTAAGTTTCCGTTAGTTTTAAAAAAAAAACTTAAGTTTTGAGCCACTGTGCATATGTTAAACAATTTGTAATAAATTTTAAACACTATAATAAAATTCAATAAACCGTTTGCTGCAAGTTTATAATTAATATTTTATTTATTTATACATGCAAATATGCACAAAAATCACACAAACAATTCCACTAGAATATTTAATACGAGTATATGAATATAACTAAGTATATTATTGGAAGCTTAGCTTTATACGACTATTTTGGTGTCTGTAAATTATAGACATTTTAATTGAGAGTGTAAATATTTGGTAAATCTTAAACGAATCTTACAACTAGCTAAATTGAATACAACATCATTGCTAGGTTCTGCATACAAAATTGCAAAGAATAATTGTACCCAATATAGAGTGTCACCATAGACGGCGAGCGTATAAATAGTAATTCATAAAAATGTTAAATATTGTTAAAAATTCTGTCGACCAAGTGTAGGTGGTGGTAAATTTACAGACGCCTGTTACATATTGTCTTAACTTACTTACATACGAAATAGATTTGACTCTTACATACGAATCTGTTGCGAGTACATACTATAGGTTTTTGTTAGAGTTTGGTGTCTCTGTACGTTATTCAAATTCATGATGGTGGTAATAGCAACGGATAAATTGAAAAGCAAAACAATAATAGAATTAAGGAGTGAGTCATTCTTTAAACATGCTGAACTTTGTTCCATTAGACGGACTGGTTGTTACGTGTATTGTTATACGAGCGTACCAGGGTAATACTTTATGTGATTTTTGCGTTTTGAACCGTTTTAACATTTTATTTTGTAATGTTGGTTGGTTGTTTGTATTTTGGCGCCAAGCTTTTGGGGAATATTTGCAAGTTTGACATTTTCTAAGAAAAATGTAAACAGTGTTGGCTATTTAGCGGGTTTTTGGGAGATTATCTGTATTTTTGATTTGCCATAAGTGCACTATAAATATTTAAAACTTCCAGAGTTTATCGCATTAAAAACCTTTCAGTTTTAAATATATAAAATCTTTATTGTGATTTATGTACCACGTCTCCTGGTACTTCCTCATCAGAAGTATGCAGACACATAATATTTTCCATCATGTTAAACGCAGCTATTATAAATATATAACATCATTATTTCTTCAGACTCGTATTGTGAATTAATTGTTTTTAGATGACGGACGGTCAACAATTTTTGATTGCACCGATTTTGCTTATTTCAATAACAAATATTTTTGATCAATAAAGAATATTTAGGGAAATGTTTATCTCTTTAAGTCCTTGAAAAGTCGGACGGTCTTAGCTAAACAGATCATCGTAGATTCTAAGACATGTTTAAAGGACGCAGAACATACATTGAACATCAAAATAAAATCGACACCACATAATATTTACAATATCTTACGAAGCATTCTATGTAACTGAAACTTAATTTGGATTATTCGTCTGTTAAAATTCACTGGATGACTTTTACTTGCTACGCCGCTCTTTAAACTTCTTCATTTACTTTTTTACTTTTCGCATTATTTAAGATGGCTTTTTAAAAGTCCTATAGCTTTCGTTTTTAAATAAATTATATATGTACATACTTTAAGGTATGCTGGACAATGTTTTCTGAGACATTCTATTGAGAATTGCCCACAATCATTTGGTATTGTAAGTCATCTTGGGTCATACAGCCCAAACCCTTTGGAGATTGGAGTAATGAGGCAAAACATGAATGATACTCCTAATGAAGATCTTGTGACAATCTTCAAAAAGTGCAGTTCTGAACGAAACAGATGAATATAAAATGTGATTATCTTCCGTCTCGTGACACCTCCGTTACTTTGTGGAATAACTGGAATATGCATAAAATTCCTGTAAATGTTGTTATTGAAATGAAATCTAAACAAAATAAATTTCAAATAAATAGAAATTACGGTACAATATTTTATGACGATCGTCCCATAATAGTTGATAGCACTCATGTAAGGGATCCGCGAAATAAAATAACCAGTAACACAAATTTGTTTCAAGTAGGTATTCATAGATCACACTAGTGATATTTGGTTGTAGGTATATAATATATAAACTCTTACTTGTTTAAACAATGTTAGGTGTTTACTTTATATTGACGCTCACTGTATATATTATTATGGGGCTATGACCAATAATTAGACCAAAATCAATATTTTTGGTTTTGAGTATGAAAACTAAGCGTTTGTATCCAACGTCCTTATTTTTAGAATATTGAGTTAGCAACATTTACCTGCATTTATATACACACTTTTTCAACATGCAACAATATTGCGCCTCCATTATTATAACGGTTGACAATTGTTTGTCATTTGTCATGTTTTAGCACACTTTAGATACACCATACTCCAAACAAACTTACATACATACAAAATATATATTATACACGTATTTATATTATATTTATATGTCATAGATATATCGAACAGTATTAAGGTACTAAACGTACAAATATTACATGTTTTCTATAAACTGAAATTCAAAAGAATTAAAAAAAAATCAAACATACTCGTACCACAATATCTATTGATGTTGTCACAATGTTATTTTTCGCGTTATTTTACCAACTAAAATAACATTATTAACACACAGGTCAAACTCTTAACATGACACTTGTAATGTTTAGTTTTAATATTTTTTCTGTGTAGCGCTTTTTTGTATCAAACACAACAAACACTTTGGGTGTTGTTTGAAGTTTTTTCTATTTTGTAGGGAGTATAAATCAATTATGTCAAATGTTTAATGTCAACAACATAATTTTTGTTTTGCTTGCAAAAATCTATAGACAAAATTGTAAGAATAAATTAACTTTTTAATAAGCTTGAACAGAGGTGGATAAAAGTGAAAAATTACTTTGCGTTTAGAAAACAGATTTAGTTTTAGTATAATACTCATAATCCCCCAATTTGGTTCGATTTATTAATATTTATCCAGGTGTTAAAATACTATTATGTTTAAACTACTTTTTTCTTTAGGTTTGTTTTTTTATGTGTGTAATTTTCAAACATATGTATGTAGTGTAAGGTGTTTACACTAGCATTGAAATTTTGTTTTGTTGAAATACATGAAATTTCTAAATATCCTTTTAAGGTTTATTTTATTATTTAATATTTCAGGGCTTCGATCTTCAACCTACTTTATGCAGTGCAAGTTTTGTTTTCAAACCTTCTTAAAATGAAAACTAAGGAAATTGGTGTCATTCAAACGATAAAATGTTATAGTCGAACAAACAAAAAACATTTATTGCAAAAATGTGCATTTTAATATACTAGAACTAAAACAACAAAAAAATGGTCGTTTTTCAGGTCACAGCTTATTTTATGCAGTCAATTTCTACTGTACCGATAGCTCAATGCAGCGTTATTGGTCTTTCGTTTTTCTTTATTTCTATTACTATCAATAATTCCTGTTTAATTGTGAGTCCGATCTTATAACTTCAAGTGTCAATTTAAAATAGTTAAAGAAATGTTTTTAAACCATTTCACAGCGAAAAATAGCAGAAAGTATCCACAGTAGTTTCCACAATCGGTTCCATAACAAAGGCAGAAAGGCACCAACTAAAATTTCTAAAGGACAATTTGTTGTAAAGCGCAGATTTTTGATTTTACCAGGATAACGATCCAAAGCACTAATAGTTTATTGTGACTAATATATAACTGCCCACATTTGATGATATTATCTTAATGTTATCAAAAAATTATAATCAATGTTAGAAATCAGTATAAGGAAATACAAAATTGCTAAGAAAAACGATTCAAAAAAAAAAAAAAGCGCTACTGACGAAGTGGTCAAACTGGTAGCATCTATGCCAAATCACCTTAAATGTGTTGTAGATAATAAGGAACATAAGAGAATTTTAAAATTTTTCGCTTCAAAATAAAGTAAACAGGTACGAGTATATTAAAAGATTGTATTTAATATTTAGTTTGTAGTCCTTTTGCCTTATCACAGCGGAGAATCTTCTAGATATAGAATTAAGGAAAATATTTCGACTGATTCAAGTAGAGATACTTTTTCCAATAGCCTTTTTTTGACAGATCACGTGTGAGTCGTGTCATGCCATCATGTTATTTTTGTCTAGTACTGTAGTACTAGAGTACAACGTTTACAAATCGTTCAACTTTATTACGAAAACTCACGTTCTGTGAGGAATGTGTTTCGTGCACTTTGCTCAACTTATGGTCAATATAATCGGCCTACTGAGCTTACTATTCGCAACACCATCACCCATTTTGAGACCCAGCATTCATTATTAGATAATATTCGACCGAATAGACCACGTCCAGCATGCTGTGAAGACGTGGAATTATCGGTCCATATTTCTTTAAAAATGATGCCGGTGCGAACGTAACTGCCAAATGCGACCGTTATCGTATCATGATAACCGACTATTTGATGCCTGAAATTTCGGTTACATTTGGTTTCAGCAAGATGGCGCCACTTTCCACACATCACACCAATCAATGGATTTGGTGAGCACATAATTTTAAGATCGTGTGATATCACACCGTTAGACTTTATCCTGTGTGGATATGTAAAGTCCAACATTTGATAGACATAATCTTCAAAAAAATAAATGCCAAAGAATGTTCTTTCAAATGATTATCATTCCCCATTAAATTTGAATTTTCTGTGTTTTTTTCTTTAAACATGTAGGGAACCACGAAATGGATTACGCTTTATTATGTTAAAAGAGTATGATTATTTGATTGTTGTAAGCGCATTGTTTTCATACAATTACTCATGTCGGAATTCATAACTATCAGATGCGGAACATGATCGGTTGTTTATATGAAATAATATCGTGTATCAATGGCGATTTTCGACTAAAATTCAAATTGAATAATATAAAAGTTTACATAAAAAAGTTTACAATAATTCACTGGCACTGTAAACGTACTCCTTAAATCTTTATGTTAATTCACGTACCAAATAAATAAAAACCCAACAAACTAAATGTTTTATGGTGTAACAATGATGTATGATTCCAACACGTTCCACCATTTAACGTTCGACAACTCATATTTTTACCAGTAAATTTAACTACTTACATACACACGCTCGTATCATGCCAATTTAACCAACTAAATGTATCATTTATTGCCATTTTATTAGAAGTTTTGTTATACTTTAATAGTCGCGATTTAAATGGCTTTACAATTTTATTAATTCGCCTTAGACACACTCAGGCAAGCGAATATCTATCTCTAGACAAGCAATACAAGCACAATTTACGTCTGGAGCTGGAGCATAAAGTCAAGTGTATTACATTTCGGTGGTAAGGCAATATTTAGAAGGAGAAGAAAACTTTAAAATAAAGTGTAATAATACACATTTTTTCGGTTTTCATTTATTTCATGTTAATATTAATAGTTTGTTCATAAATTAAGTCAATATATGAATGAATAATTCATTAATAATACTTTGATTAATAGGTTGATACAAATATTGAAAGTGCATATTAAACTATTAAAGCGATAAAAGGATATGGGGGAAAAATATTGTTTTTTTTTTAAATTAATCTTTCGATAATAAAAATAATATGACTTTAATGGTCATTAAGGAGTTTAAGAAATTAAAAAGTAAATCAGTTTTTTTTATAAACTATTGTTTAGAAGTAGTTTTAGATTTTACGGGGTTAGATTTTTTAGCCAAAATACTTTAACTATTTAACTGTTCTACAATTTGGTTATTCAGTAGTATGACAATTACATTTTACATAAACAACACATTGCTAAGACTTTATTAGAGACAATTGTTAACAAACAATTAATCCGAATTTACACGAAGCAATTTTTTAAGCAAAGCACTTGATTGTACTTGCAATTCGTGTTACTCTCTTATTCATATTACATATGTACATATGTATGTGTATACAACTGTGATACACAAATCAAATAAAAAACAAGTAAGATTTTATATTCGGCTGTGCCGAATCTTATATACCCACCACCAAATCACCTATTATGGAGATTCATAAGAGATTTATGCGATTTTAGTGATTTTCGGAAGTTGACTTTATATTGGGGCTACGGTCAAATATGGAGCGATTATTATAAAATCTAGCAAGACGACTTAGATGTATATACGGATTACTTGTGTAGAATATCAATTTTTATAAGAGATTTATGCGAATTTTATTGATTTTCGGAAGTAGGCTTTATATGGAGGCTACGCTCAAATATGGACTGATTATCATCATATTAAGATGGACGATTTGTATGGACTATTTGCGTAAAATTTAAACTGTATACATAGTTGTTTTTACAAGGGATTTATGCCCACTTAAGTGATTTTCGGAACTAAACTTTGTATGAGGTCTATGGTCAAACATGACCGAACAAAATAAAATTTCGTTTTACGTTTTCTTTTTACATGACACTTATTTTTATTTATCATTAGGCCATATTTCGGGACGACATTTGTATGGGGGCTGGGAGAAATCATGGACCGATTCTTACTATTTTCCTCATATTTTCGTTCTTTATCATAAAAATAACGGGTACAAAATTTCATGGCAATATCTGCAATATATTTCAAAAAATTGCAAGAAAAATGTTTAAAAATATTAAATTTTTATGTAGGGTGTCTCAGATTTTGGTCCATACTTCTTGTTCTACTATACCGATTTTGCTGTTTTTCAATAACAAACTGCTTAGGAGAACTGCAAACGGGTTTTTTTAAATTTGTTAATTTCTGTTCTGTTCTTTGGACGTGAGAGTGTTTTACACAGACAGACATACAGACAGACATAGCTCAATCGATTTAGAATTCCATAAGAAATATTCTTACTCCTTGTGGAATTCTAAGTGGATTGAGTTATGTATACTTTGTTGGGTCTCAGATGAATATATACATTTCTCAGTGTTACACACAGAATGATAAACTGTGTGAACACCAAAATAATTTCAAGGAAATAATTGTATCAATCGTTTCATTAAAAATTGCTTTGTGTAAATTGGGACTTGGTTTAACAATTACATTAAAAATTCTTAGAACTTAACATAACATACCTATACAATGTATGTCGTTGATAATGGGCGACAAAAATTATTATTTGTATATTCAATTATATATGTAGTAAGTAAACAAAATCATATCATGTCGATTTCTAAAATCAAGTTCATTTTTTAATTAATTCAATATTTTGCTTAAGCTCTGCAAAAGAACACACCTTTTTCATCGTCATACGCGAAAAGTTTTAAACTATCTGTGTGTGTCATTTTGAAAATGACAATTTTAACAACAATATGCAAATTTATGAATGAAATAAAATTAATTCATTTGTATAAATATGTAATATTTGTATTTGAATTGAATATAGATACATACACACTTATATACATATTTCCAAACAAACATGTTTCTATTTTGTCATTTTAGTAAATCAATAAACTTTACTAAACTACAAGAAGTGTATGTTGGAGTTTGAATAGTCTCAGTCAGTCTGTATGAAGTGTGTTCGTTTACAACACGGCGCAGACAATTATAATACGAGCATGTTGACATGAAAACATGCAATTAAATTTAAAACAATCGTAAATAATAAAATTGAAATTAATATTGAGGCGTTATGCTGGGAAGAAACTGTTAACAATATTGTATAAATGGTATGGCTGTGAACACATGTATTTTAAACAATTTAAATGCAGATACCCACTGTGCTGTGGACTCTTTTTACAACATTTTTTAGTTAGTGTTGATTTGTGATGATGACTAAGATTTTCAATTTAGGAATTTTTGGCATTTATATACAATTTGCTAGTATCGACTATTCTAGTAGAATCAGTCTCAATACAGTAGACAAATAAAAATATAGAATAATTTATATGAAAATCATTCAACTGTTTATTTAATTGGAAAGAGTTTGACAATTATAAACGAAGAATTACAATATATCGAACAGACTTTTATCAGGATAACGCATACAGAATCCAAAATTTTAATCACATTTTCACAACATGGCGGATTTATTTCGTTAATCAGAATTTATATAAAAATAATTAAAATTCTTGATTTATTGAAATGAGTTATGGTTGACAATTCTGAATACAAAATAATATCTAATAGATGACCACCACAACCACGCATACAGATGTAGATTCTCTTATCAAAAAATACTTATCATCAATAATAGTTCAAATTTTGTTTTTAACATCTCTCGATATTATGATCCATTCATTGTAACCACATTTCTAGTTGAATTTTCAAAAGTAATGGTCCAATCACGCCTTCATACTATATAGCATACCAGTGTCACGTTCAATATTATTATGTGAAAATTACAAAATAAGATCCCATGGAGTTCTAAAGCTATAATAGTTTTTCTTTAACAACTTGAACAATTTTCAATGAAAAGTATTTATTAAGAGAAAAGTTTTTATTCAGGCTACTAGTTCTAATAATTAAGAATACTATTGTAAAGTACTGGAACAATCGGCAAATTGGAATGCATTTTCTACCCGGCCAAGGGCGTCTTCAGCAATCTTCATTGTCCACTATCACTCTGTAAATATCATCTATTTAACTCACCGTTTTTTTGAGAAATAGAGTTCACGAATTATGATATTTCTTTTTAACGTGTTCTGAGTTAGAACGAAATTTACGTACATTTACAATGTGTGTGTATTCTTTATTATTGTTTATGAAATTTGTATTATTACAAATTTGTTTTTGCTTTTCTTGCTGCGTCTACCTTTTTTGTAGATCAATAACAGCAATTGTATGTATGTTTTTGTTGTCATTTCTCCTCCTTTTTTGGTTGATTGAGTTATTTTTTGTAACTACGAAAACCGGAGATGGGATGATGACTACATACTTTGATACACCGCGCCATGGTGTTTATTATGTTAATAATTAGAGATGGAAATTGAACTAATATTTCTTAATTCTTAAGAGAAAAGTTTTTATTCAGGCTACTAGTTCTAATAATTAAGAATACTATTGTAAAGTACTGGAACAATCGGCAAATTGGAATGCATTTTCTACCCGGCCAAGGGCGTCTTCAGCAATCTTCATTGTCCACTATCACTCTGTATTTAATTTTAAATATTTTTAGTACATTTAAATTATAGTCAAACAAGAGTTTTAAACGCGAAATTAAATAAAAATTGGCTGACACCTTCGTCTTACATAAATTAAATTTAAATACTAAATGCCAAAGGTGATAAAAATAAATTTTTTGCTTTTAATTTCAAATATCTTGTTTGATTTGTATCATCATTTTGTTATAATTAAATTTATCTTAAAACGAATTTTTTACATGTTGGTTAAATATAATTTTTACATATCATCATTCGTTTTGGAATTATAGGCAGTTTTTGTTCCTTTGAAATGTATTTCTTGCTTGATCATTAATTTCTCTAAACATTAGTAATAAAAACATTTAAACATTCCATAATCTCTTTCATCTCAGGATCACTTCTAGAACACCCGGTAATGTAATTTTTTTTAAAAAGGCTACATTGAGTAATTATGAATATAGTTCGATAAAACTTACTAGACGTAATATAATAAGCATTACCAAGTTTTATCCCTAGCAAATTTCATTGAAATCGGTTCATATACGTTATAAAATCAGTGTTGCTTTTGGATTTTCAAAAGCCCAAATGCAGCAAGTTTACCAAAATCAAAAGATTGCATGTTTATACATAACATAGTTCAGTTCTAAAGAAGTGTTCGGCACTAAAAACCACCAGGGATTCGACTTCAAACTCGAATTTATAGATAGATTACAACAACTAAAAAAAGTACATTGCAGGTCATTATAATCCATAATCGCTTTATGACTATCACTGTTCGCGAAGACTTGAATGTAATAAAGACCAAGATAGAATTCAACAATACCATCCATTATAAATCTATATTTTTAAATAAGAATATCTTAAAACCTATTATAAGAAAACCAAGAGTAGCTGCCCTCCACTTCACTTTAAAGGTGACTTATCAAAATGAAGCCGTGACTATATAGTCATCATGTATTAAATTGTTTTAAAGTCAATTTGGATATACAGAATTCAATTATGGAAAAACATCATTGTATTACATTTAAACATAAATACCAAATGGAAATTTTTAAGATCAATGACAGGAACATATTGATACACAAGGATTTATAACATCTTAAGGGATAAGTATCAGAATGAGTTCATTTAAGTCCGTAAAAAAAACTTACAATACAAAGTCCTCCAAATCCCATCGCCAATTGCAATCCAGACTTTGTAAAGAGTTAAAACTTAAAAACTGAACTTAAAAAAAATAATTTCTAAAAATAGTACAAAATTTCAAGGATTTTCTACAGACGTTTTTGAGAATAAACAAGTTAAAAAGTTAGTCCAGCCCGACCATATAATACTCTACACCCTATACATGTGTAAAATCAGTTTTTCAGAAATCGGATCATTCAAAACTTTAGTGTCATAATATCTGAACATATAAATAATAATCTTTTAAAAGATTTATGCATTTCAAATAAGTTATATGTACATATATAAAACTATAGATAAATAACTTTAAAATTGCGATCTGTACTTTGCACACAAACTTTACATGGACAGCCAGTGAATCAGATGGATGGACATTGTTAAATCGATACAGAAATTGATTCTGAGTCTATTGTAAAACAAAAAGAAAACGGTTCTATTTAATGCTTTTGAAAATTCTCGTACTAGCTTACTTTACTCACTCCGATATTAGTAATATCAAAACATGCATTTCATCAGGCATCAACCATTTCCTTAAGCTTCGAAATATGGAGCCGACTTCATATAATGGCCGATCAAATACATACTCGTAGTTCCTAGTTGGGCCGACCTGTGTGAGCTTTCAGTTTCGTGGATAAATACAATTTTATATACATAATTATATTGTATTTAATAGAAATGTCAGTTTTCACGTTCAATAGGTTCAATAGCAGTTGATTTTGTAATCTATTCCAGCGGGTCTTATGAATGACTTTTCTCAAATAACTACAAGAATTTTTATTTAACGATTAAAAATATTATAAATATGAACTGAACATAATATTTACAGGTGTATTTACACTTAGTTTTCAACCTTAACTTTATCGTAATAATTTAATATCCAAGCAATTTCAACATTTCCTAAAATTTGACCAATGCAACTGATCTTAGGTGCAAAAGCAACGATTACATAATATTACACAATAAAATTTCACATGTCTTGAACAAATTATTGACACTTATAATAGAAATAACTGCAAATTGCACTTGTGCCTGAAACATGAAACATAAACTTTTGTTTAGCAAGCATATCAATATCGGAAGACATAAACAAACATAACGAAAGATCATCTCGATATTTTGCATATGCATGTGCAACAAACAGCAAAAACAAAAAAAAACATTGAATTACACATATTGCAAATACAACAAGATACAAAACATGATACAAGATCACCACCCAGCAAAAAAGCCAACAAACAACCAAAATGGTATAAGCAGTGGTTAAAAAAAGTCTGCAGCACAATAAACGTTTTGCTATGTCGACACTCTTTTAGCAAACATAAAATTTCAATTATCCGGCAAATAATAAATGTGAACCACCACTAACTACGATTTAAACAAAAACTAAAAACAATATTTAGTTGCATATCCTTTATCCACAAAGGTGCTGTAATGGCCAGATAAGTTTGTGGTGGAAGAATAGAAGGAAGGCAGAGAAAAATCGCAAGCAACTATAAATGATCATGAAATAGTTGTTGAATGTAATGAAAGTGATTTTATTACGATTAATGTTTCAATAAATGTTTTTACGTAAAACAAGTTTGAGAACATTTATTACAATCACAAACAACAACCACGATCTTCTATGTACAAATGTGTTCATACAATAGTGATCCTTCCTTTGATTTGGTTTGTGCTATATCGTTTTTGGCGTTACAATGTATGTTAAAGGGAACAGTGGTAGTGACGGAAATTTTTATATTATTTGACACCAAATAATATACACAATCTTATTTATTAAAATTAACCACATAAATATTTATTTTGCCGTCAGAAATCAGATAATAATAGTTGTCTCTTTCTTGAAAACACGTAGTTGACGAATTCAGAGCCAACGAAATTATCCTGTAGAGTTTTTGATTAATTCTCTTTTGAACTTGCCATTTTGTTCAGAAAATTTTCGTGCTCTTTACCATCAAGTTTCTACTTTTCATACAAATAAATATGCAAACAACTTCGCGTAGAATAAGAAGAAGAAGATAAAATAAGAAAACAAAAGGAAATACGAAAATTGACTAGTATCGCCAAGTCTGTACCCATTTTATTCTCTTTTCCCTTCCCACCCAAAAATACGTGCCTTGAAGAGTCGGAATTAAAACGTGTGATAGCGGACTTAAATTTTCAATAATATGTTTTACCCCATCAATAACCTAAGTTGTTATCTTGTTCAGGAAATTGTGATTAATAATACGCCGTTAGTCAGAAGAGAGCAGATGAATTCAGCTCTTCAAATTTGTTCGATATTGAAAGCTTTATTTGCACCAATAACGACGCCCTTGAACCGAATTGTATATTTAATGAACAAGGCAGTTTTATGGTAAATTACATTAAGAAGAATGCGGAGCTGACTTAACATAAGTCGAATGGAAACAAAACGACATACTGATCAGGAGTTGTGGACCATGTGGTCTAAACAGCAGAAATACTTTTATTTTCATGGCGGGCTCTTATCATGGGCCAAATTAAATTCTTAATAAAACCAAATAACAGCAGTTGATGATGATGTTCCATTAAATTAATGTGTTAAAATCATGTTCTGTTCATCTCTTACAAGATTATCTCTGGGTGTTTTAGAAGCTTTGAATACTTTTTTATTGGGTGCTATAACATGGAGTATAGTATTCACCAACCAGCCAATCGTTTTGTAGGTAGCCAAGATTTTAAATGGACAACGAAAAGCAAAGAAGGTTAATCACTAAAAGTCGATTGAAATTGTATTTCAACCTTATCGAAAACTTTAGCTAGATTGCGTTTACGTTTGTCGAAATCAAAAGAGCGTGATCAGATTTTTTATATTGCTTTTGCGGTATTGAACATATAGAAATCGAATTAAATGGGAAAACGTTTACATTTAATTTATCTTCTCATTAGAAAGATTTCGTGCGGAAAGCGAACGAAATTATTAATTCGATATTGGGAAACAAACCATAAGTGTTTTCTCCTACTTATGGAACTCTCTCTCTACTAATGGGGAACAGTTTACATAAGTAATCACATCCATTGGTGCAGACAATGTTATAAGGTAGAACTTACTATGGTTATTTAATCTACAAGGAAGAGGTGATTCTAAAATATTTTAGAAACTGATAGCAGTAAAATACATATTTATATTTGTTTCCTCGTGCATGAATGTGCTTACATAGTGATATTTATGACCTTCTTCGCTGTATTGTAGACGGAGAGGATGGTTGACGTATCTGCTAATTATCCTGATCAATCCAAGAGTATTTAGGATTTATATTAGCAATTTTACTCTTAAGGTACGGTGACATTTGGCAAAAATTTGCTGAAAAAGACGTAGCAAAAAGCTCTCAATAAAAAAATTTTCTCCGGACAAAATTTTTGTTCAGAACAAATGAGTGAATCCAACTTTATGGTGGGAGTTTTAAAAGATAGGCGATCTTTTCAAAAAGTGTGTAATAATTTAAATATTTAGACACCAATACAATTAGAATTATTACTTAGTTTAAGCAAACCACTGTACTTAACAACATTTTTCATTCCAAATTTTCAACTTGTATCGCTCTACAAATATTTTAGCAAACTTATGATCATGTAACGTTATTTTAGAGCAGTTGTGACTGCAAACAAATTTGTTGGTGGTTGGCATGATGATGTTCACAGAGGTTAGAATTCAGTTGCTTATTGGTAGCTTCAGCTTCTTTCAAATTTATGCCATATCGAAAACGTCTCCTTCTCCCCTAGCTTCACCTAATAGAATCCAAATATCCAACTACTCCTGCTGATCTGGTTAGTTTGCCTCATGTTGCTGCTCTCTTCTGTGTCTAGCATGTTTTCTTCACCAAAAAATTGTTAAATATTCCATTATGCCACAAGTTCTTTCAAACAAAACTTTTGTTCGGATACAAATGTGAGCAGTAACTAACTAACTAACTAACTTTAGTATGTTCGAGTGAGTATTGGCATTATTTTATGTTTCTGAAAATTGGGTTTTTATGTTTTCATATGTTTTGTTTTTTTTTGTTTTATTTTTCTGGTTGGTTTTACATTCAGTTTTTGGTTTTGTTTTTTTTTGTATGGAAAAAATATTTAAATTTATTTGTATAAAGAGGAAAATGTATTTTTTGTGGTTGTTTGTGTTATTATTGCAGTTTTTGGCACAGGTTTGTAATTTAGAATTTGTTTTTAATTGCCTGCTTTAAATGGGATCATTAATGCAACATTAAATTGATCACGTTTTTGTAATCAAATACCATGGAGGTGTGTGTAATTCAGGTGTTTGAAACATTTATTTATTTAACTTATTTTTGTTGTAAGTTCAGTTTGTGTAATTGCCTGGGTTTTTGAAGAGTATAATTGAAAATTGTGGAAAAACAGCTTTAATTTATGTGATGGAAATCTTTAAGTAATATTTATTACTTAAATTAGTCAAAATTATAATATAAAGAATGTCTTTTTGAAATAATTAACAGCAAATTAAAGTTTAGCATCAAGATATTGAAAGCTTGCGAAAATTATTGTAAATTATGTAACAAATCGATACTAGCCTTGAAGAACCATTTTTTTTTGTGTATACACAAATGTATATTTCTTCATATGTGTGGAAAAAACCTGTCGATGTTCATTTTTATATATGTTCGAACAATAACGTAATGTCGATATAACTTGTCCACACGAACATATTCATGTGTAAACAAGATTTTGTTCATAAATATTTGATTTATTCACGTATGCAAACAAGGATCAAAAACCGCAATTTATTTGTATCAAAGAAATTAGGACGACAAATAGTCAAATATGATCACCTCTAATAAACAACATTGGGCTATTGTCCAGGGAAAGTGGATCGAAACACAGGAATTTATTTTTTAAATAAAAATAAATAAATATTAATTTGTGTTAAAAAGTAGGGGAGACTAGAGCAGCTCCGGCACTTTTTAAAATTGCTTTCCTAATAGTGAATAATAAAATATTGGTACAAAATCTTATGAAAATTTTGGTTTAAAAATAGATTAGTAATTGACTGAGTTATTTAACATTTCGTGAAAATAAACTTTTAAACATTTCATACAAATTTTATTTTTGATTATTTAACTCAAAAGTGTTTGCTTGACCAAAAATAAAATTTGTATGAAATGTTTAAAAGTTTATTTTCATGACAAGTTAAATAACTCAGTCAATTAGTAATCTATTTTTAAACCAAAGTATGCGTTGTAATTGTAGATAAACGTACTTTTTGAATAAATTCAATAGTATTATACTTTCTTAATAAAATAATGTATAAAAACGTCACCAAAGTTGAAAATTTTTTGAAGTTTTCTTAGATAAATTATATATCATTCGAAAGATCTCAGTTTCTTCTTTCCAAATATAGTAAGAAATTGAAAATCGGATCCTTATCAACAAAACTACAGGCTTATAAGTGCGCAAAGGTACAAAAACCGGGGTTTTAACCGTAAGACTATTGGAGTCTTGTTTTACTCGACAAGCCGTACAAGAAAAATAATATCCGGTCCCAGGTTTTTTGGACTGTCGCACCGTGTTATCTTTAATCATAGGGGGTGACTGAGTCAACTTTTTTTGTATGGAAGGCGAATCACTCTAATGTACACTTGTTGCTCTATATCGAAAACGTCATTGCTGAAGTTTCCCCAACGACGAAGCTGCCCCAGTCTCCCCTTTTTTGTTACGTAAATAGTAAAATATTTATATGAACGGATTTTATGTGAACAATGCTTTAAATTCAATTGTCTAAAATCTTATCTCAATCCAACATTAATCTGCCCAATAGAATCAAATAACACAGCAGCAGTTTAATTCAAATTTTCAACATTTTACAATTAATCTTAAAACTCGTCATTAATTTATCTAATTTGCTGTAAAGTACTTAACAAATGATTCATTATTAAGCATAACATTGATCCTTGAACCTATTACAAAATGCATTAATTAATAAAGCATACAAATACTATTCACTAACTAACTAACTAACAATTTTAATCAAAGAACAACATTTCAGCAAAAAAAGAAAAACTACCATAATGATCTGTAAAAATACCACTAGTTTTCAATAAATTATAATGACTATTTAATAAATTAAGCTTCGCAATTTCAAATGACTACAATACAATAAACCTTAAGCAGCAATTTTAATGTATTCGTAATTGCAAACAGATAACAATAAATGAATTTAGCTATATTCAAATCCAAATTCAAATCAACCGCAAACAATAAAATAAAAATACTATAAATACAAAATACTACTGACCTTCGACTCTGGTGTTGCAAACAATTGCTACCAAATGTTTCCGAAATTCAACAAATTGTAAATACAGAACTTAAACAATTTGGCGGAAAAAAACTTTAAATGAAATCAAGCAAAAGTTTTTTTTATCTTTTTTTTTATAAAATGCAAGTTGCAAACAAAAGCAATGATCAGTAACAATAAAAAAAACAATTTTATATAAATAAGTATTTAAACAAATTATAATAAAAAAATGTTTTTATATAGAAATATTTGTGTAATGCTATAAAACGGTTTTTATTAAGTTTTGAAAGACAACAACAAAAATGTTTATTCCTAATCATAAAATGGAAATCAGTGGCAAGTTTAGGTACCAATAATTTTGACTCATACACTACGTATACGTACATATTTTGTGGTTAATAATGTAGTTAGTGTATGAATGTATAATTTGAAATTTGTACATGATTTTATTGCCATAACCCACACTGGATTTGTTTTGTGTATAAAGCAACAGGTCATAGATCATTGAAAATTATATCATATGAATATAACTTTGCTGAAAATCAGTTAAATATGAATATTAATTGTAATTTGTAATGTATAATTATTATATAAATTTGCAATGTTCTTAAAAATTGCTACAAGAAAATTTATCTTCTCTTGTAATAATATCAAAAAATACGGGAGAAGTTAATTAGGTAGCAGCATAGCAGAAGGAAAAGTATTTTTGCTACAAGTCCTTACTTAGCTCTTTTCTGTATATTAGCGACACTGTAAACATAATCTGTTTACAATACTGTTAAAATACTGTTACTAAATTATATAGAAGTTTTCGAACTTTTTCAGTGTAAAAATCGTCAAAGAAATCGGAAAATTAAAAAGCCACTGTCTCTAATAGTATTTTGAAATTTTTATTTAAACGAAAACAAACAAATTCACGTTTATGTAGTCTTTTGTACAATACATATGAAAAAACATAAATTTTAACTTCTTAAATAAGAAATCACAAAAAATACAACTTGTGTAATATTTTTATATATTCACACTTTTCAATTCTAACTCGTCAAGGCAAGAATTTTTGGATGAGAAGGGAAAAGAGAACAAAAGGGGCACAAACTTGACGGTACTAATCAATTTTGTTATTTCCTTTTGGGGTTTTATGTTCGAAAATTGAATTGACGTGTGTACATGAAATGGCAAGTTCAATAGAGAATTTAACAAAAACTAGTCAGCTAAAACTGAAAAGTGTGAAACAAGACTTACAGTATTTTATAAATAAATATCTGAATTTAGCATATTTTATATATATTATATTTTATAATAACACTTTGAGGTACTTATTATATACTTATTTTCAAAGAATTCCGTATTTTTGCTATTTTAATTTATTTGGATGAACATTCTTTTAAAGTTTTGTTAAAATTAGAGAAGTTTTTGTAGAATTTCTCCGTTGAAATTCAGAAATGGTTTTCGCTAAAAATTTTAGTTCATGGAATTCAGCATTTAAAATTGCTTTTCATGTTTAAAGATAAATAAGTAATTTCTACTGTCCTGACTCAATATTATTTGGAAATATTATACTTACACTTAACGATTGTCAATAATTAAGAAAACACTACTATTACTTTTATTTTTTAAATACATATCGTCGTGGTGAATGCAAAAGGCTGTATGTCAAAAAAAAAATTGAATTTGGTTTTATTGTAGTGTTGTAACCAAAATTGGGGCTCCTATAACTGCAATTTAATATATGCCGTTCAGGCAATTAGAAGAGAGCTTTTGCGCGCTATTGCCATATGACGAATGTTCAGTATGTTTAAATTTTTCTCAGAAATATTCAGTTTTTTGTGTCTTCTGCAAAAGTATGATTTTGTGACATACAGCCTATTGCATTCACCACGATGATATGTAATGTTATTTTTTAAATTTATGATATTAAATGAGAGAAATAGTTGTTGTATCAAAAGAAAAGAGAATTTGATAACAAAAACATTAATGAAACAAATTAATGATAGAAAATTTTAATAATTCAGAAAATCGTCACTTTCAATGAAAAAATCGTCAAATCGTCACTTTGCTATTTTTGAAACAAAACAAATCGTTAAAATGACGATAAAACATCAAATCTGGCAAACTATGCTCACAAACTAGGCGCCAAATAAACGACCTCGAACCGGAAAAGAACAGTTCACCGAACTCGCCTCTCAATTGGTGCGGCACCATCTTGTTGAAACCACATGTCAGCCAAGTCTCTCTTTCCTTTTTGGGGGGGAAAAAATTGTTATCATCGCACGGTAGTGTTCGCCATTCACAGTAACATTCCTGTCTTCGTCGTCTTTGAAAAAGTATGGTGCAATGATGTCACCGGCCCATAATGCACACCAAACAGTACATTTTTTGGGATACATTGGCAGTTCTTTCAATGCTTCTGGCATCTCTTTACACCAAATTATACCAAATACGACAATTTTGCTTGTTTACGTATCCATTAAACCGGAAATGAGCTTCGTCGCTGAACACAATTTTTCCGATAAAAAAAAGTACACGATGCCTTTTCTAAACTCAGCATGATTTTTGATAATAACATGCAATAATCTGAAAGTGTTGTTCGTATGTAAGCCGATTTATGGTTAAATTATATACCAAACTGAACATGTTTAATAGTAACATACTTACTTTCTTCTTGCTAATAAGAAAGTTGCTAAAAATAACCCTTTATATTGAAAAAATTCCCGATAAGTTGTCGTCTTATTTAAGGACTCTTGTTGAACTAATGTGTCTATTTTTACTAAAGATTTTGAAATTTACTATGTCATTCAGCGAAAGATGCTTTAATTTAGCACGATATTGCTTCAATAGTCTTTTCCAGGACTTATCGCAGTGTGGACATATGATCTGTTGTTGATTTACCAGGTCTAAAGCTGTTTTTTTAAACTCTTTATACACACATCAACTCAAACTCATATTACTTTCCCCATCTATATATGCTAAACATTAGAAAAACAGTTGTTTGTTTGCCAATTGTAATACAGATAACCCTTGCTTCAAATTGGCATTACTAACAAGCAAATAATTCAATTCTAAATATTCAATATTTGACCTAACAAAATCGTTGTCATAATAGATTTTTTTGTTTTGTGTTTTTAAATTTCCATAGCCATGTTATTGGCCACTAATTTGTTAAACAATTACTAAAACATTGTTTTTATTATTAAATTATAATGGTCAATATCAAAAGCATTTACTAATATTTATTTGCTACAATTCTTTATCAAAGGTTAAAGGTTTTTTGCCTTAGAAAATCTATGAAAATGTAACAAGCCAAAACAAGTCGCAACTAAGCAAAAATACTCCAGCAAAAATAATAGAAAAACAAAAAGCTGAATGCAAACTAAAACGATTAACTAGTCTCGGTCTTTCGTATCAAGGTTGAACTAGTTATATTTTCAAAAAATTGGGTGTAGTTGGCACATATAAATAAATTTGTGTTTTTTATATATTTCTATATTTTTATTTATATTTTCTATCAAGCAAATTTTCATAGACTTTGTAAAAGCGGCCAACACCTTTTTTTCATAAGATAATATTGCTGATATTTAGTGGCTACTACTAAGAAATTCTTGTTTTTTTCTAGCTGGCTGGTTAGCTGCCTGCTTAGTCAATGGACTCATTTGCTGTCTGGCTATTTGGATAGTTGGTCAAAATGTGTATAAGATCTGTATGCCAGAAGTGGGTGGGTGTTTAAATTTTACACCAGCTTAAAGAATAAAGAAAAAAAACTATATATAGAAACGAATTTGTATTAACAAGATTGTGTTATTTTACTTCTAAGTTTCTCTTCAACACGTTTTTTTAATTTTCTTGTAGTTGTTATTGTGGTTTTTATATTTCATTTTTGGTTTCTATCTAACGTGATAATAAAGTGCAAATAATAGACATAAACTCTTAATATGTCCGTCCATATATCGTATTATTGTTGCTAGAAACATTTTTATGTAGACAATTAAATATATGTGGCCAATAGACAGTATGTAAAGGAATGATTTTATTTTATTTTAAAGTTACAAAAGAAATCTTATAGTTACCGCCAATATGTATATGAAATACTGAATGTTAATTTCTCACAAAAATATGACAGATTTCTTCACATCTTATACCAATGTGACACAATGAACTGTATTTTTATAAAAATATTAAAAAAATTAATTAAACTTAATTTAAATGCTCTTCAAAAGTGAATTGACCTCAGGAAACAAATCAGCGTATAAGTAATAAATCATAAAAAAGACTTAAGCGTATACGTAATATTGATAAATTATAAAAATTATCCTCAAGAATAATATAAAATATGGAAAGTTTTATGTGACCGGGTGACCTAGTGATCGGTTCATACAATTTTTTATTGAAAAGGATATAAGGTAGGTGCAAGTATCCCAACGAAAGAAAAAAATTGTTTACATTTCCTTTATAAAAAAAATATGTTCGTCCATATATCGTATTATTGTTGCTAGAAACATTTTTATGTAGACAATTAAATATATGTGGCCAATACACAGTATGTAAAGGAATCATTTTATTTTATTTTAAAGTTACACAACAAATATTGTAGTTACCGCCAATATGTATATGAAATACTGAATGTTAATTTCTCACAAAAATATGACAGGTTTCTTCACATCTCATAGCAATGTGAAACAATGAACTGGATTTTTATTAAAATATTAAAAAAATTAATTAAAATTAATTTAAATGCTCTTCAAAAGTGAATTGGCCTCAGGAAACAAATCAGCGTATGAGTAATAAATCATAAAAAAGACTTAAGCGTATACGTAATATTGATAAATTATAAAAATTATCCTCAAGAATAATATAAAATATGGAAAGTTTTAGTGATCGGTTCATACAATTTTTTATTGAAAAGGATATAAGGTAGGTGCAAGTATCCCAACGAAAGAAAAAAATCGTTTACATTTCCTTTTAAAAAAAAAATAATTATAAAAAATGATTACTGTTAAAATGAAATGAACAAATATCAATAAAATATTAAGTAATATGCCCTTTTTGTTAAAATTTTGTTTATAATTTTGTTAAAATTAAATTCTTATATAAATATATAAATTTAAATCTGTTAATAAAAAATAAATGCATTTAAATAATAATGAAAAATAATACGGAAATAAAGGAAGTAGTTTAGTTTATCAGATTTCTTCTTTTTTAACGTTTCCCTCCAGCTTTTTGCTAAAAACCATCTGGTCACGTTATTTATAACTTAAAAATAAACATGTTTCAGTAAATTTTACATTGGAACATTTAACATAGTAATTCTAGAATATTTCGGTAGTCAAAAATTGCCAGCATTCTAGACTTAGCCCATTTTTGTCAGACATACATATATGTATGTATGCACTATACTTCACTTTCTCTATCTAGTTTAACTAATTACCTTTGTTACTAACAAAGAAAGCTTTCCTTTGAGCCACTGCCTTCAAACAATCATGCAAAGTTTTGTAGCTTTTTTGTAGCTTTTTAGCATTTCATTAAACATCTAACAGCATTGGATTTTCAAAATTGTTGAGAAGTTTTTCCCTATTTTAAGTTTGTACGAACATTTTGCTTAGGTTTTTTTTTGGCTTTAGCTTATTTTGATAATTTTCATTTGTGTGAGAGATTATTGGTTGGTGTGTTTGCTGTTGCTATTGTTGTCGTTGTTGTTGCTGGTTGTGTTACAAGATACCATAGGCACTGTTGTTATTGTATGAGTTTTTTTTTTCTGGTAACTTATTTCTGTTTTAAAATAGATAATAAGAACCACCGCCATAGTTGTTATTTTTATTGTAGTTGTTGTTAATATTGTTGCTATTTCAATTGCTGTTATGTTTGTGTTGTTGTTGCTGTTGTTGTCTGCAGTCTATGTCTATTATTATCTTGATGGAAATGCACCTGACTCGTTTGGTATTTGCACGTTTTTTTCATCGTTAGTTTTTTTTTACTATTTTTGCACATGCGCTTAGTAGTTATTATGGTGTTTTATTATTGCTGTTGCTGTTTAGTGGGTGCTAAAAGAGTTGCCATGTGATGTTTAAAAAGTTATTTAAAAGGGAGTGTGTACAAAGTTTTGTAAATATCTTTGATAATCTTAGAAACTTGTGTTGATAAACTCCTTAAAATCTGACATCTCAGGCCTATATACTCGTTGTAAGGTATTATATTGTTTGGCTTGGCCGAGTTGACTTTATTACTAGTTTCTTATTTATAACTGTTTTTTTTTACTATTTTGAATACAAAACAAATTTGAATAATTTTCATAAAAATACTTTGTTATTTATCATAGTATCATATTCACCAAAGTGGGGAGGGTATATTAGATTTGTGCTGATGTTTGTAACGTTCAAAAATATTAGTGTAACACCCACCTTAAAGTATATTTATCGACTCTGGATCACATTCACATAGTAAACGATGTCCGTCCTTCCGTCCGTCCGTCTGGCTGGCTGTTAATGTAAACCTTGTGCGCAGAGTACAGATCGTAATTTTGAAGATATTTCGATAAAATTCAGTGTGAGACTTTTGTTGGAATTAACGACGGTCGCGATTGAATATGGTTGAAATCGGTCTCTTGTTTTACCCAACTCCCATTAAATGCCCACCCGAATTATTGGGGTTTATCGGTCATAAATGTTTAATAAAATAGAATTAAAAAATTAAATAAAAACTAAATAAAATAAAATTCAACACAAATAAGTTTCATATGTACATAAATCATAGCACCTAATTTTATAACGATTTTATAAGACTTGAAATGACTTGACTTGACCGAATACTTTCTTACTTGTTTTATTTTGAGACCATTTATATTAATACATTTATGCATCCGGATTTTATGTGAACTATGCCAGTTCCTAAAGAATGTTACAAATTGCTGTCATTTGAATATCAATTATTGAAAAGCTAATTAAGAAAACGGTAACAATAGTTTTAACAAAAAATTTGCTTAACAGCAACTGTAACAGTAAAATTTAAATGCTTCTACATTTTCTAACTTGTACCATTTTTTGTTAATTTAAAATCCCTGTCTTTTAACCCAACTAATGAAAATGACAACCCCAATTTTCATTATCACATACAACCACACAAACAAAAAAAAAAAAAACATTCATTCCTTCCAAGTTCTTTAACAAACTCTTAACAACAAACATTAAACTCAAACTACCAAAAATAACTTAAACAATTTTACCAATTTGGGGGAGTTTTGTTGTTTCTCTCTCTATTTTCGTTAAAATTTCATTGTCATTAGGAGAGCAGGAGGAAGAGGGCGAATAGCAGGCAACATTAACATTAACAACAACCCAACAAAATTTAAATAAAATGCTGTAATTTAGCTGTTGGCAACGATTTACAACTACAGCAACAATAATAAAAGACAAAGCTATGCAACAAAAGAACATGTTGCATATTTACTTATGCTGTTTTATGTAGATAGTTAGTTGTTACTCGTACACGTCTTAGGAGCATCAACAAACAGAACACAAAATATTGCATAGAAACCAACAGCAACATTTTAGACAAGCTAGTGAAGATTTAAACTAATGCTTTTGCTTATGTTGTTATTGCTGTTATTGTGTTGCAGTTGTTGCTTTACACGTCAAACGAATTACTTTAACTTGACGGTTTTACAGTTTTGCTTCGTTTCGTTTCATTTTGTTGTTTATTGTTTGTTGTTTTTTTGTTGAGCAATTATTCGACAGAAAATAACGAACACAAACATTTTTCAGTTGATTCAACTTTAGCCCCAAGTTCAACAACAAACAGAAGAAACAAATTTCAGTTTAAAAATCAAACTGAAATGCAAGAATCAAATATACGGATGAAGGAAACGAAACTGATCTTTGAGTAATTGTGGTTGCTACAGCTATAGCAATTGTTGTTGTTATTGTTGCTATTAGTGGAGGTGGTGTTAGTGTTTCTTTTTAACAGCAGTTTCCCATGATTTTTAAATTGCCAGTTGTTGGCTATTTTTGTTATTGTTGTGAATGTGTCTATGTCTGTTTGTTGTTGATTTTTGTTTCAGCTTGGTATGCAATAAGGTGTAAAGTAACCTGTTGCAGCAATTTTAACTAATCATTCAACCAACAATTCATTCATTTATGTACAAATAAATACACACTTACACAAGTCAAACCGACACCTATCTATGGCAGAGGTGTAAAGTACTTTTACGATATCTTTGATAGTGATTTGGCTGCGATATGATGTCTGTGCCAATTTGTCTGAAGCTGCAAAAGTTGTGAGTCTTCACAACTAAAAGATTTTGCCTTAAAAAAAAATCCATTTGTAACTATTTTTCTTGAGTACAGGAGTAAAGTGGACCACCTCAAGTTAGAACAGATTATTAGAGTTCCTAGTCTTCATATAGATCGATTGGGATGAATTTCACCCAAATTATAACATTTGACACAACTGTGCAGTTTGTAGTGAACAGAGAAATGAATTGGTTACTTTATACACCCCAGGTAATTTAGCTTGAAGACAATTTTCACTTTCTATTTCTACGTAATCAAGAATGTAGTCAAATATTTTCCAAAATATCTGCCAAATCCGGTCACATCGAGATAAAATTTGACATGGGCGTAGCCAAAGTGTATTGAAGAGTTTTGAATATGTGCATTATCGAGGTTGCTGAAAATTTTCTCTATAACTTGGATCCTATTGGTCCGATTTTGTCCATTTTCAATACCAAACATTTTAGTGATACAAAGAATGTTTGCAAAAATTGCATTGTTCTAGGTATTTATTCGAAGCTTTTTTGAACTTTAAACAGACGGATGGACAGAGCTTGATCGAATGTATAGAATTTTTGGTCTACGACCAACATTTCGATGTGTTACAAACAGTATGATAAACTTAATACAGCCGCCCATATTTTTTATGATGGGTATAGTAACAAACAACTGAAAATATTTGCTTTAACCCTCTAACCTGCAAGATTGCCTCAAGGCACGCATTACAAAAAACCAATTAACTCAAAAAGTTTCTGGTAGCAGATGTGCATTTGTGCTAACCTCATGTCCACCACTATATGTCAAATTGTAACTGATATATTTTTGCATTTTTTTTTTGATAAAAATTGTGTTTTTAGTGATTAGTGATAAGTACTTATGAATTAAATCCGAGATACCTTGAGAGTCGATTTTGCTTGTCAGAAATGTTACTTAAAGGCTATAAAAGAGAATACATTTTTGCTCCGAATCATTACTTGCGAAACCTAAAGCGTTAAAGATTATATGTAAAGCACGACCAACAAGATGAATAGTCACCAAAGCCAAATATCCATGGCCCCAAGGAAATGAGCTGCTGAAATCTGGCCAGACTATTACAGGGAACCTGCACCAAAAGCAACTGATGTGTTTGAAGTGAGCCAGACATGAAATCATAATGTTCCATCTTCACAATACTCGGTCCACATATTGCAATAACTGTTAAAAACTATTTAAAAAGAAGTGCTTGGAATGTTTGCCATATCCGCCTTATAGCCCAGAACTTAAACCGTCTGACTACTATTGGTTTTGTTCAATGCACAACGCTCTTTCTAGGACACGCTGCTCTTCAGATCATTGGCTTGATTCGTTGTTGTCCTCAAAATATGAACATCAGTTTAGCGTGGAATACATACTAATCACTGCCAGAAGAACTGTTTCTAAGAATATGTGTTTGTTATCTAAAGTTGCTCAACAACTAGTTCCGAAATTCCAAATAAAAATCATAATTAAAAAACTGGTTATGCTTTAGGAACTCTGTGTACCAGTTGGTCTGTGTGTTTCCTTTAAGTTTTCGTTGTACTAATAACTTACAGGAACTCTAAACAACCATATTCTTTTTACTAAAATATTCATAGATGATTAACAATTTTAAATGATTTAATACCTTTAAACATCTTATTTCAAGTCCAACTCGCAAAACAAAACAAAATAAAAAAAAAACACCTCAATCACTTTTAGTGATTGACTACATTTAGTAGATTTTTAACTCACACTATAACACCTTGCAGCATTATTTAGAAACATATTTATATATTTCTTTTTTGTTTTATTATTTTGCATTACAAAGGACACGAAGTTCAAATCATTCTTAAAGCAACCATTCTTTTCCTCTTCCACACTACACAACATCACACATAGTTCTTCTCGATTACATTATTTATAAGCACTTTACAGACTTCTCCTTGGCCAATTGTTGTATTGCTGCGGCTGTTGCAGCTGATGATGATGAAATATCACTTAAAGCTCTATTTTAAGTCTGTTATTTTCAAATTCTTGGCAATTTGTTCTTTATAACATCTTACAAATACTCAAACTCTATATGGTTATTGTATGGCAAAGATTTCATAGTTTTTTTTTTTTGGTTTATTTCTGTATTCTTTTAAGTAGATTAATTGAAATTAAGGGCTTTCAATAAACTTTGTTATTGTGCTATGTTGTTGTAGATATTTTCTCAGAAGCCTCAAGTGTATTTTGCTGTTAGTTCGTCTTGTAGTTTTGCTAGGTAATCTACAGTAGTAAATTATAGTTTATGTTTTAGCTGTGTTTTTTTTTTGGGCAATTCACATTGTAATGGGGAGTGGTGGGTTAGAGTGTTGGACTGGTGAGGGATTCATGTGAACTTGTTAAAATGTGTTTTTTTTTTTTTTTTTACTATTTTCGAAATAAATCTTTATTAAGAGCTTTTGTGTTCTTTTAAATTGCTTATTCTTTATAAATAAAAGGTAATATTGTATGTACTAAAGTATTTATAAAGAACAAAATATATGAGAAATATTAATTTTGAAATTCTCCTTGTATTTATATAGTCTGAGTATTTTAAATATAAATTGCTGAATTCCAAGAATCTTTAAATTTAAAACTTGTTATCATATTTGATTTTGCTAACTATAAATACTGCCACCCTAAACCATAAACGATAAGTTTTCTGTAGATATGTATGGCTTTATAAGCAACAATCTGTAGCACGTTTCATAGCTTCCACACAAAAAACAAAAAACCTACAACCTGTGATAATAAAACTTTATTTTAGGATTTATATATCTGTATAAATTTTCCAAAAATGTGTTACACTTTAATACAAACTGCAACTATAAAAAAATATAATAAATCAAAACTCACTGCAAAATTCTAGCAATTATGTCGCCCTGTAACATTGGGTATTCTTATCAATAATCAACAAGTTTCAAAAGCCAGAAAACCTACTGAAAAAAATCATTAAATATATATAACACCACCGACCAAATATAAGGGTTGCGAACTATTTTGTAAGCACTTGATATTGATTTTTATTTCGAGAAATAGCATCATTCTACTAAAAAGAAAATACCACTAGTACTGGGATACAGCACAAAAAGGAAAATTGTAAGTGGGATTTCAGCATAGTTTTACAATAGGTGGCTTTAAATGTTTCTTGTTTTTTTTTTGTTTTTGGGAGCATAGGGAATTTCGTGTGGGAATTGTTTTCATACCTTTATTTTCTATACATTATGTACGCCTAGTATAGAAAAATGTTTATCACTGTGATAAGTTTATGTTTTATTGCATGCAATTGGGTTTATTTTTGTTTTAAGGTTATAATGTTAAGTTTGTGATATGAACATATCACAGTTGTCATTAATTTGTGTTTAACTTGAAAGTGTAAAAAGCGAGAGAGTGAAAAAGTGTGACAATGGTGTATAATAACAGTGATTAGTATTAGTGTGGGTTTGAAAAAAGTTGCCTTTAAAACACTTGTTAAAAATTTAACACTTTTAGCATGTTTATATAAGTTACTAGATTCGAAAATAAAACTATAGTTTAAAGGGTATATTAGATTGAGCTGATGTTTGTAACTCTCAAAAATATTAGCCTAACACCCACCTTAAAGTATACCGATCGACTCAGAATCACTTTCTAAGTCAATTAAACGATACCGTCCGTCCGCCTGGCTGGCTGTCAAAGTAAACCTTTTGCGCAGAATACAATTTTAAAGGTATTTAGATAAAATTTAGTATTAGCTTTTTAGGCCCAAATATTATATTTAGTTGAAATCTTTCCATTTTTTTTTTTTACAAATTTCCTCCCGAAGTAGGGATTTATCGGTCAAAAATTTCGCCACAAATAAGTTGTACATGAAGTCTAATCGCAACTATAAATTTTGCTCAGATCGGTCCATAATTGAACATAGTTCCCATATAAGGCTCACTCCTGAACATCACTTTAAAGAGCATAACTCTCTTAACCCTGCTACTATGTTAGAAAAAAAATACACATGTTATGTTTGGGTCATATTTTGACCCCACATTTTTTTTATTGAAAAAATTCAAATTTGTACATTTCGAAAATATTTTTAAGGCTTGTGATCAATGCACTATATCGTCGTTAGAGTGATTGTGTGTCAATCTGACGGACAAACACGTTTTTTTTGCAAGTTATGCAATGTTAAATTCGAATGGGTCATCAAAAGACCCTAAACGTAGAAGCAGGGTTAAAAATGTTGGGATTCTAATAATATTCGACACACAGTTGTTTCAAAGACATAAAACTCATACGGCCCAATTTTAGGATGATCGGTCTATAATTAGTCGTAACTCCCATATAAGATCCCCTTCTAAAATCAATTTAACATCTATAAATCTTTTATAAGTGTTTATATCAAGATACAATTTAACACAAAAAATATTTGTATGCAAAGAAGTCATGCCCCTAAATTTTTAGACGACCGGTCCATAATAGGTCATAACTCCCATGGACACTATCATTTCTCAAAACCTGTTTTTCCACACTCAGTACGGCTTGACCGATAATACTTTCTTATTTGTTAAATTTTGCAAAGACATAATTTACCATAGCTTTCATATAACCTGTTAATTTCTCTCTTAAATTATAGAAATGGTCTCCCAAATTTTTGATAAAAAAAAACTGAGACAACATTCCAAAAATTTTATATATTTGTTAAAATTTATTTTACTATTTTCTTTAAACATATTGCTGATAATACAAAGCATATGTCATTTCCATGATATAATCACAAACTAATTATGATGTACATTTAAAATCCTGAAAATGCCTAATAAGGGCCACCCTAATAAGCATCTACTTATTTACTGTTAGCGCAATACCGGCTGTATGTATTTATACTATGTACTATATAAACTTGTGGTACATAGATACATATGTATTTTGTTATCACAGCATCACTACTGTGTTTTGGAAATTCTGTGTGTAGCAATGAGATGAAACATGTTTTTTGTGATTTCTTTATCACAACTATGGAAGTGCGTTGTTCAAATCTCTCGTGCTCTCACTCCAGCAGCTAAAAATGTTGAGAGCCTGTTACATTTGAGAAACAAAATCTACTCTTAATTCTTTTTCAACATACAAAATGATATATAGAGATGTTATTCTCATTTTCCCATAGTAATTCTATAACTTGGGGATTATCCTGAATTCAATAGGCAACAACCAAAACACACGCTCAGACACATTTGGCATTGTTGTTTTGAATTAAATATTACGTATTGTTGCTGCTTTTGTTATTATAATTTAATTCAATTTATACTTTAAGAACTTGAAAGCCAAAAATATCCTCTTGTTAAATCTCAAACTCTCCAAAAACAAAATAATAACAAAGTAGTATTATCACGTGTCTATTATCCTTAAGAGGACTTTGGGTTATGTTACACACTCACTCCATACTTGGCATACATTTTCTAAATGAAAACTCAAACACACGTGTAAAAATATTGAATTTTGGCGCCTTCATATGATGGGCGAACAGAAATGTTTAGTTAGCAAGCAGGAAAACTGCGCATGGACCAAAATACTTGTGGATATTTAATAGTATAGAAATATTTGTGGGCTTTTGTTTCAGTTTTCATAAGGGATGTTAAGGGAGACAAATTTTATACTGTTACGAATGTATAATAAAGGAAAAAGTACTTTTAAAGTAATGTTTATTGTTGAGAAAGAGCAACGTTTGGCAATTGTAAATGAAAAAATGTGTCGTAGTATGGTCGTGGTTGATGACTACGCGTAAAGATAAAATTTTTCTATCAAATTTTGTTGAAATAGTGGATCTATTTCATTCATCTTATCAAGGATTTTGAGTTTTCAGTCTATATATTAAACACAACTTCACAAAAAATTAATCAAGTGGTGTCAAATCTCATGATCGCGCGTCCAATTAACAGCTAAGTTTCCTGAAATTATGCAATAGGGAAATTTTATGGATAATACATTCCTTGTTTCGGTGTCGAAGTGACATGTGGACTCCCCCCCCCCTGCCAGTAATATACAGTGAGCGTCAATGTAATGTAAACAGTTAATATTGTTTAAAAACTAAACAAAATTTTGTTTTCCAATTTCTTTTTACATGAAACTTATTTTTTCTGAATTTTGTATTGATATTCCAATTTTATAGGCATTTATGTATCATTGAGCCATATTTCGGAAGAAATTTGTATGGGGGCTATACGAAACCATGGATCGATTCCTACTATTTTCCTCACACTTTTTTCTTTTATCATAAAAATAACGCATACACAATTTCATTGTATCTCTTATCGGCAATATATTTAAAAAATTGCAAAAAAATGGATCAAAAATATAAAATTTTTCTGGAGGTTGCCTCACATTTTGGTCCATAACTCTGTTTTTACTATACCGATTTTGCTGATTACCTATAAAATAAGAAATATTTTTTTGGGAATTTCGATAAGTTATGTTGTATATTTTGGACGAGAGAGTGTGGCTCAAACGACTTAGAAATTCATAAGGATCAATAAAATATATACTTTGTTGGGTCTCAGTTGAATATAAACAAAGTTTCAAACAGAATGACACACTTAATATACCACTTGTGGTGATGGAGGGTATAAACACCAATTCAATATTAACGAAAAAGAAGTAACATTTTATTAAAATTTTGTAAAACTTAGTTTTTAATATTTTGTTTGTAGTCCTTATGCTTTAATAACAGCTGATAATCTTCTAGGCATAGAATCAACGAGTTTTTTTTTCATAAAATCAGGCGAAATTTCGTTCCATACATCCTGTAATACAGTATTATACATTTTTACATGATTTTTGGGCTGATTTCATTAAAAACTCATAGAAGATTGGTAATAATTGAAGAATTTGTTTCTGTATTGAGGACAACATTTCAAAACTCTAGATTAGTACCCATTGAAAAATTGGCTTTTGTTCTGAAAAAAGTACAATTGTAACATGTAGTTCAACCCTGGTTTAAATATCGTTTTGTATTCCCTGTCTCTAGTATATGTACTTGTGTTTGTAAGCATTTTAAAATTTCATTTAAATTATTTTTGTTTTTATAAACGGCTGCTTTCTGTACCGCAACCATGTACGAGTATGTATTTGTGATGGTTGTTGATTCCTGTACATTTTCCGTTTATCCTGAATTGTGTTTTTTAGGCTTTTTGTGTTTTACGTGTAAGGGGCTGTGTGCCTTAGTTTGGTAGTGTATGTGTTTCATATTTACCCTACATTTTCTACTGTTATCCTTGTGTAAAGTTCATGGTTTTGTTGACCTTATTTTACGTTTGTACGAAACTGAATATTACTTGTATTCATGTGTGTATACATATACATTTTTTGTGTTTATGTGTGTCATGGCACATATTTCTCCTTTTTTTTTGGGAAAATTTTACACACTTTCAAATAGCACAGTACACAGAAGTTTGGGCTTCATTTTTGTATCGTTTGGTATTCCATTTATTATTTGCAACTGTATCCTTTTTATGAATTCCTGGTTGAATACATGCTTTTTGTTTTTGATTTTAGTAACATTTCGAAATGATTGATGGGTACTTTTGCCTGAGTCAAGGCAAGTAAGAATTTTCAATTAAAGTTCGTGTTTTTAGTGCTATGACATTTTTCTTGGGAATATTTACAACAAATATTTGTGCATTTTGTTGAGTTTTTCTAGGAATTACTATAATGCAATTCGAGTGATGCTTACTAGGTGGCGCTTTGTCAATATAAATAAGTAAGAACTGTGTAGGTGCATTTACGAAATGAACTAAGAACAAAATAGTTAGAAATAAATATTTTCAATGGAAATGTGAAGAAAAATATATTGTAGTTCAAAAGATATAGAGCGTAAATATTTAGTTATAGGACGTTTTAACGTATGGGCAATGTTACAATAAAAAATCAACGAGCGAAGGACATTCAAGGATAATAGATATTTCTTCTATGATAACGTGGTTTAACGTACTGCTTATCATACCTTTAATATGAAAATTGACTATCTCATATCTGAGGAAATATTGAAGCTCTATTTCTCAGATGAGACCAATCTGTGTGTCCGTATATATACTGTCATTGAAGGGTTTGTTGGTGGCATCTTTAAAAAGAAATTTAGAATTAAGATTCATTTAATAATCTTCAAGCAGAAGTATAAGCTGTCAAAATGACGTCAACTAGCGTCAAACAGGCTATGGGCTATATATACTCGAAAACTGACAGCATAAATGTAAGTTATGACTCAGCGACGCTTCTTTTGTGAAATAAGATTCACATCCCGAAAAATACTCTGTTTAGTGTGGATTATAGGTCGGTGGCATGATTAGACCGTATTTTTTAAAAGAAGACTAAGGTAGGAACGTTAGTGTGACTGGTGAGCGCTGATTAAACATTTTTTTGCCCAAAATGGAAGAGCTGAACTTGGCTGACATGTGGTTTCAAAAAGACGATGTCACATGCCACACAGCACGTGAAAAATGGCTCAATTGAAAGGCAAGTTCAGTGAACAGCTTATTTCACTTTTAGGTACAGGTAATTGCCCTCCTAGATCGTGCGATTTAACTCCTTTAGATTATATTTTGTGGGCCTATGTTAAGGGTGCCCCGATAGAGGGTTGCGGGTTCGATTCCCGCCAAAGACTCTGGGTGTTTTCTCCAGATAAGCCAAACAGCTTTGCTGTTTGTGTTTGTTAATTATATCATGGATATTTCTTTTATTTCGGCTCGAGTTCATTAAATTTAATTTTTCATTAAATTATTTTTACTGAAGGTATGAATTGTTACATGAAAATTATTATTAAAATTTATTGATATGTTTCGAGAAACACCACTTTCTCTCATCAGAATTCTTTACGTTCTCACCCTCTGCACCACTGCGGCGCCCGCTAGCCTACAGTCAAACATCAATCCTGTAACCAGTATCACTGGTGGTTCGAAATTTGCTGTAATTATAATTTTTTCATTTATTTTACATGTTGCCTCCTTTTCTTCAGTTTTTGTAAATTATATTTAAAAAAAGGCGCATAGCTATAGGAACAAGCTCGCAACGGTTGACGAACTGGTATTAAAGAATTTATTATTCAGATACCGGCCAATATATTGGAAGGCTTATGCAAGAGAAATCATCTTTAAACCTTGAATTATAGTTATACATAGATCGTTCTATCGACACAAATCAATATTTCATACATTTCTTTAAATTTTTTAAGTTTTTTAAATAAAAAACGAAAGCTCTTTAAAAATTACTCTTTAATATTACAAAATTACCTATATCTGTAGCTCTATGTTCATGCTAGATTTGCATTTAATAAATTTAAAAATTTTCAAATCTCCATCTGTTAAGGTGGATTCACCCATTCGTTCTTAACAAAAAATTTGTTCGAACAATATTTTTTTTATATGAAGTTTGACGTCTCTCTTTTTGAGAGAGAGAAAATATTTTTTACGAACTTGAATTGGTTTAATTTTATATTTTTTCCGGACAAAAGTGAATTGAGTTGCCAATAGGTTTCATTTTTTCATACAAATAAAAATGCCTTATGTATTTCCATGACCATCAGCAAAATCAAGGTTCTTTTTTCATTCCTTTCGAATTTATATCTGTGATTTTGAATACACAATACTTTAAAATAATATAATATTTGTATTATGACACTTAAAACCCAAAGCAAAATAAATCAATGGCCGCACTTGTAAAACTAATAGATTTTGTTTACATATGACAGCTTTGATTTTTCAGAAAATTCGTTCGAAATGGATGAATCGTGCTGCAAAAAACTCTCAGTAAAAAAATTGTTCTCTGGAAAAAAATTTTGTTAAGAACAAATGGGTGAATCCACCTTTACACAAAATATGTTTTATTATTTACTCTTTATTTATCAAGATGACAATATTGTGAACTTGTCTTTCAAAATGATTCCATTCAAATTTTATAAAAATCTTTGGAAATTCGACAATTGAAAAGTTCAACAAACTGTTGTTTGCCTTTTTTTAATGATCTTAACAAATCAGCACTATTGTCATTCAAAACACTCGTGTAACTGAAAACAGTAAAGCGTGTATCAAGTACTGTAGTCTAAATCGGCAATACAATACTGCAACCTGAATCATAAATCCCTGCCACGTTTGCCCTGTATAATTTTTGTGTTGTTGTGCTGGCTGTTGATGATTGTGATTGTGATTTTAAACAAAGTGTAAAAAAGTAACAAGTAGTTTTTTATTGTATTTATTCATATTTCTCTTACTTATTATTTTATTTATTTTTTTTGCTGTAGTGTGTTTTTTCTTAATACTTTTAGGAAGTTGAATCTCCCTTAATATTTTAGATGGAACTATAGAAAAATATCATGACAAAACAAACAATGCTTATTTATGTAGGAAAAAAAGCTTAAAACGTTGAACTTTTTTTTTTGTACAATAGTGATGGTAACACGGATAAAGGGAAACAATATCAGTGGTAAAAAAAAATACAAAACACCATCACCATCACCAGTAACAACAACAACAACAATAATCTAATGACAATTGTTAAACAAATAAAATATTATTATCATAATAATTGTACATAAATATATTTATTTGTTTGTTTTTTTATCTCGTTTGTAAAACTTCTCTGGAAAACTATATGCAGATCGTTTAAAACTGACTTAGAAGAAGCTGACTTGAATTAAAGTAGTTGTTGGTGCTGCCGTTGTCTTAGCTAAATACTTGTAGTACGAAGCAGTTCATGTTGTGATGAACGTAGTGTATCATGTATTAGACTACTCCACAACTTCTTGTATTAGTTGTGAACCATCTCTGGTTACAGTTACTTTCAGTGTTTAAAAGTTAGATTTCTTTTTTCGGGAAAACGTTTTTTATGAGGAAACTGCGAAAATGGCTTACTTTTTAAATTTATTTTATGTAAAAAGTTTGTTGGTACAAAAACCTTTTTCGTAAAAAAATAAAAAAAGTTTTTCGAAGAAACTTTTTTTGGGTTTTTTGAAAAAAGTTGTTTTAATAAAAACCCGAAGTTTTTTGTGAGGAAAGCTTTTTGTTGCAGAAAAGTTTTTTTCAGTTGGTATGAACTTTTTGTCTAAGAAGATAAGAAATGGGTAGGGGTAGTTTAATAAATAAAATTGAAAGTTTTAGATAAAGGAGAAAATTTGGTGCTCCAAGTCATTTCACATTCATACGTCTGGTAGAAATTTACTTCTCTAACTTCATGTCTCATAGTTTAGAGAGACTGTCATAGGAACTGTAACCTAGAAACCTAATACGCATGCCGATGTCCCCTAGGGAGTTTAAAGATCCATTCACGACTGTTCCTAATATAGGTTTCCATTTACTATCATATTGATATCTCATAGTTCATAGAGATTGTCGTAGGAACAGTGTCATAGTGACCTAATACGTAGATCTTCTAGTGCCGGGCAATGACAGATAAAATGAAAAATAGGTTAATCCTCCTCTTTATAATGGAAGCTCCTGCAGTAGTCAAGTTTGGATAATCCAAGTCTCCTTGAATGATTGCAAAGTTTATAGTGTCCCCCAGCAAGTTTTGATAATTTTTTGAATTGTTCAAGTTTAGAATTTTTTAAAATAGGGACATATTTTTTTGGAAATGTTTCTCATATAATTGTAAATATCTAATTCAGTTTAATGCTACAAACATTTTTGGAAAGTCAAAAGTATCAAATATTATTTATTTATTTATTTTAAACATTAGGATATAATTATAAATTACAAACTAATGGAATACAAAAGGCCATGACGACTTGGTCTTAGGCTCAGGTATCAAATATTAATTTTTAGGCCTTTTAAAGTAATTGACTCTACATTTTGAATGCAGGATTTTTTAATATAAGACCACATTTTTTTTGGAAATGTTTTTCCCTCAAAAGTGTGGGATCATCATATCTGAGCGAGCTCGTCGTAAACAGAAACAGAAAGTCTATGTATCCTTTAGGCAGCATTTCACATTTTTTCGTTAGGTTATCAGTAGCATTGTTGCCAATTATATGTTTGTGTCCCCGCATCTATATAAGTACAATTGTATAATGTTTCGCGATTCTATTCAAGGATGTTCAGAATTCCTGGATCAGAATCGATATCTTTTATATACCTATCAGAGAATTTATTGTGGCTTCACAATGATATTATAATATCTCTATCCGATATCCGATGTATGCTTCATTGCGCCAATCAAGCTTAGATGTTCCTGGCTATTATATTCAGTTTATCTACATTACCATCTGAGAGTGTCAGAACAAGTTCGGTTATGACCGGATTCAGACGCAGTCCACTAATAACACTGTGCAACACTCGAAATGATCTAGTGTGCGTTTCCATCAGGAGGTATGAACAATTGAAAATAGATTTGAAGGAAAAAGTCAAATCAGGATGCTAGCTAATTACTGCGGGTCTAGCGGGTAAAGCGAGAAACTGATGATTGGTATTTTAAACTTAGTAGATTAAGTAAACGTTTTTAAAAAAATTTCATGTAAAAATTGGTGATATAAATATAAAATTCGTTAAGTTTTATTAGATTAAAGTTATTTTATTAAATCATGCTAATCTAATCGAAACAGGTTTCCACACTTTTGTTTGTAAAAAGTAATATAACTTCCTCATTTCTCAACGAATTTCAACAAATGACCTTCCATTTTACTCAGAAAAATACTGTCTTTAATATATTTCTTTGGTCCAAAACTCGGGAATTTGGCGGTATATTGAAACTTTTAAAACCGGTTTTGTAATACACTCATTTAGACCTATAACATACACTAGGTCACTTCGAAAGTGCTTGCAAAAATGGAAGTTTTGTAGCACCGTGTAATAATTTTACCTTAGCGTTTTTAATGCATTCTTCGTCGTGCAAAAGATGTATTCTGGAGTCAGCCACTGCAACATCAGTCCATGCGATGCAGTTGCTTTAGCAGATAAGTTATGTCATGAGCTCATTTCTATAGTTTAAATTCTATGTCCAGATTTTATGTATAGAAATGCTACTAGTCACATGGTAATGTACTTTACATATTTTTCGAAATAATACCTTTTAAACTCTGCCAACAGTTTAAATTCTGTGAATAACTTGGTAGAGCAAGCAGCAGTAGTAGTAGTCTTCGTCATAGTAGTTTGCTTAACAATAAATGCCCTTAAAACAAATTATTAACGAAATTTTTAATGACAAACTTTTGATGTGATGTCACGATTTTCAAAAGGTGTAGTTTGTCTTCTGATTGTCTTTTTTTCTTTAGCGTTTTTTTTCATCTTTCATATATTTTGTTTTGATTGTTCAAATATGAAAAAAATTTGTGACTATAAAAGGAAAGAAAAGAAGTTGAAATACTTTTTCTCACGATTTTGTTACAATTTGTTGCTCATTTTTTTTTAAGAGGGGGCTTTAAAACAAACAATAAAGAAATAGATTTTTTTTTTTAAAACCTTAAATAGAAAGAAATCTTTATAAAAACATATATTAACAGGATTTTTAAAGTGGAGAAAATTAAAAATAACCCCCTGGCCCACGATGTCGAACGATAACGTTCGTTTAGATAAGACTTAAGACACAAACTTTTTATCGTATCTATTTTTTACTCAATCAAGTTTGTTTATTCCACAATCAAGTTTGTGTCTTAAGTCTTATCTAAGCGAACGTTATCGTTCGACATCGTGGGCCAGGGGGTAAATATTTAAAAATACTGAATTTTCTATTTAAAATTATTAGTTTTATATGAAATACTCTCAGGCCACCACCTCTTGTTCCAATGCGGGCTAACACACGTGCTAAATTTTGCAGTTTATTTCTAAAACAGATTCATCAAAATATCTAAATATTTGTGTTGAATTTTAAAAAATAAAATTTACCTTGAAAAGTCAAAAGAAATAATTGTATGTACTAGTTACAATTAGATAATAAATTTTCCCTCATTTACTTAGTTTAAATACAATACAATTCAATAAATAACATATGTGTGCCAGTAGTTGCGAAATTTTGTTTGAAAAAAAAAACAGGCGCCCAATTGTCAGGGAATGGTACGTGTCAAAATCATTGTTATCTTTAGAGGATAAAACCTTAGTAAACCCATATGTTAACGGAGCGGTGATAATTTTAACACGTTCTTTCTACAATGTTTAAACAGTTCTAAAACAATTTTAACTTTGGTTTATATACTATACATACTTATACATATAGAATAATGATAGCTGCATTAGAAATTTTTAAAAATTTTGAGTTTTAATTTCTAATATTACTTAAATGTGAAAATACGACAGCTATGACAACTGCGGGTAGTTTGTTGCATGTACAAATAGCAGTAGGATTTCTGTTTAAAAATAAACCATGAAATTCAGTAAATAATTTTTGGAATACCCATGATATTTTGAAAATTAAGAAATACTTTTTGTGTAAAATTACATCTAATTAATTTTATTGTATAGAAAATTCAAAATGTCTATAAATTCTTCAATAGTAATATAGAGCAAATTAGAATGATAAATATATATTTTGGAAAACTTTATTTTATAAAAAATTTAATAAATGTTTTTCACGTTTTGTTATTTTTTTCAATCAAACCATATATTTATGTATTAAGAACACATACATATGTATATTATACGTATTAAGATTTTATTAAAAAAAAAAAAAAAATGCAAAAACATTGTACATAGTAACTGATGGACCTGTGTTTCAATAGTAAAAATCTTCAATAATATTTGATATGTAGATGCAAACTATAGTTTTGTAAAATATCTGAAGAACTCTAGATGCTTTATAAGGTTGCAACATGTTTTCGACGAACTTTTAGCCTCAAGTCAGTAAATGTGCGCCCTTCTCAAGTATAGGTAGTTATAGTTACAGTACCCAGCTGCCATCGAATGGTAATACACCTACTTTCCAATAATTGGCCATCAACAGGGTTGTCAGATTTTTTTCATCTACGTCGCCAAAACAATTGCAAGAAATCGCCAAAAAATAAAAAAATAACGGAAAAATGTCAACAGAGTCAAAATTTTAAAATTAACATTTTATTTTCCATTTATGAAGAATATAAATAAAATTTCTTCTGACTTTTTGCCAGTTTATTAACACATACGAAACATAAACTTGAGATCAATATAGATATGATATCTATGTTTGTATGTACATTAGAGTGACTCGAAAAAAAAGTTCGCCGTACACCACCGAATATGAAGTATTGTTGCAAGACAATTTCGAAACAAATGTTTTTTGCCGAAAGTAGCGGTCGCCAAAATACATTTTTTGTTATATCTTCGGCATTTATAGTCCGATCTCAAAGTGTGATATATCGATGTTTTTGCCTTGAGAAGATCTATCGATGGTATTATCGTGCATTTACCTCAACTATCCCTTTTTAGTATTTACTCACCAGATCTCAGCTCGTAACACCCTAATGTACCACACTAATATCAGAAAATAAAAGCTCACACAAAATCATTAAACTTTTGTTAAGGAAGTTTTTCGATAATTCCAACAGAACTATTGAAAAAATGAATTTTTGTTTTTTTGCCGAACGTAGGGGTTACCTTTTTAAAAAACAAACAAGTTTTAGTACAATTCATAATTGAAAACACCCTTTCCATGCTAGCGTTACTAATCGGAATGATCAACATATTAAGAACGGCCAAAGGAATCGCTTTAAAATTAAATGTTCCCGCTGCATCACTGTAGTTGTAAATTTTAGGCAAGAAGTTTAGTAAGTTTGTTGGCATTTCTACTATAAAATAATCTTTCCAATTAATATAAGCCAATTTTGACCACTGAAGTTCATACTCGCCTAAAGACACTTTCTTGAAAAAGTTTTAAAGAATTTTGTATTAATGAAAATTTAGCTTGTGTCAACGGATTTCCACATTTTAATATTGAAAATTCTCCATATACTTTAAAGAGTCTCATACTTTCCGGCAATCTATTCAACATTTCTTTTTCAATATTTGAGATATAAAAAACAATTTTGTTTTAAAATGTTACTTGGTCCATTTCTATATCTATGTATTTTGTTTAATTCAGTTTCAAACTCAGCTCCACAATCAATTGCATCTCATGAAAGAAAAGAATCGGCTAAATCAATAGCTGATTTGAACGTCAATGTTACTTGTATTTTTTTTTGCAGACTTTTAATGTGGCATTCACTACAAAGTCGTGATACAACTTAAACAATGTTAATAGGATGAGAGGTATATGAAAACGTTAAATTCTATATTTGTAAGAAAAAATTAGCAACAAAAATCACCATCTTATATAAAAACCGCATAGAAATCGCCAAGTCGCCAAATGGAAATTAAGCACTAAAAAAAATATTTATATGCACAGAGAGTCATGCCACTACATTTTTGGATGATCGGTCCATAATAGGTATTAGTTTCTATATATTCATATTTAAAACAAGACATTGATGCTAAATACAAAAAACAATTGAGTGTTGCAAAGACGCAACGGTGTGACAATAACCATCATGTTTAATTTGAGATTGAATTTCAAGAAAAGCTAAAGTATTTTCTATGTATATAAAATTTTGTATATAATGATATTTTATACAGACATTTTTGCTCCACGGTATTAATCTAATTTGAAAATAATAAAAACCTAATAATATTCAAGTATTTTTAAAATTTAATTTTCAGCCCTGTTGGCCCTTGGTCACCATTGAAATTAACCACAGAAGTTCGTATATCCATGATTTCAAGTAACTTCGTTTCTTTGCAAGTTCATAAAATTATAATTATAACAGGTGGGAAGAGGCTTTGGTCATTTCGCTTATAAAAAAACAAATTTAAGTTATCAGTCTATATATGAAGAGAGTCAGACTGCAGTAAGCATGAGACAAGAATATGATTTTGGAATTTGTGAAACTGGGTTTAATGGTTTCCTCAAGGATAAAGTTAGTAGAGTGTCAGCAGTTGAGATGTTAAGTTGAGTTGTTAAGGTCTAGCAAGTTTTAACTTTGATGTAAATCAAAACTCTCCCCAGACTACGCAAATAAATGTAGATTTCTTAAATATTATGGCTCCGAAAAACTAATTTGCCTTCAAACCTGAGTTTCTGTTCTTTTGAAAAAAAATGCGACCATTTATAGACGGATTATTTCGGAATATATTTCTGATAGATTTGTGTTTACAAATTTTACTTTATTCATACAAGATTTCATCATCATAAACCGAAGTAAATCCGAAAATTCGATGAAGATATGTACAGTGGTTTCCCGGTTTAACGTATACTCAATTTAACGAATTCGCGATTTAACGAACAGTTAATTCTTTCCATTGAGTACCTTATATTACGAACAAATAAAAATGTCATGTACTCGGTTTAACGAATTTTTGCAAAAAAAGTTAAAAAAAATATAAATGAAATCAAAAGAGAGGCATTGCAATTACATTTGTACAATGTTATAAGAGACCCTTTACGAAAAAATGGATTAAGAGAAAAATTAATTTGTATGTAAAGAAATTTCGTCTTCTATTTTGATTTTTGCTCACCAAAATCAAAATTTATACGTTACAAAGTCACTTTTTTAGTTTTGTTTGAACTAATTATTTCATTGAAAGTGATATGAATTAATTTTTATTTTCTTTTGTTTTTGTTATGAATTAGAATAGATAAACATGATTTTTTATTTAATAAAACATATTTAAAAAACTGCCGGATTTAACGAATTTTTCGATATAACTAATGGGCCTGACAATATATAATTCGTTAAACCGGGAAACCACTGGTAAAAGTGTATATCTTCATTGTCGTACTCCTGGTGCAGTGTATACAAACATGATTTGTAAACCATTTAGTTTGGTATTTAGGTGAAAAACTAAAGTAGTTTCTATCTCAACGCAATTGAAAAGATACACAATATTTAGGTTGACAAGGGCAATGACAGTCTCTGCGCTGCACTTTACTTAATAACATAAATATTTTTGTGTGATAATATGTATTCACTTTTTAAATAAAGTTATGTGCTATATTTAGGTTGACAGAATATTCGATAAATTACTGCTAAATAAGAGGTTTTAAAGCTATAATTTAAAATATAATACCATACAGACTAAATAAATAGTTAGAAAATCATTTGTATTATAACAATAATTTATTACATTAAGTACTTGTGAAAGGTTTGACATTAGGTTTTGAAAGAAAGTAAAAACACCATGATTATTATACAAGATGAGTACAAATCGGCAACAAATAAAACACAATACAGAAACAACAGGCATTTTGTTTGTGTAAAATAATGTACCACTTGAAAAAGTATTATTTTTGACATAAATAAATTGTAAACAAAGTCAGTCAGCTGTGCTACTGCACTAACCTTGTATAGTTACACCATGGCAAAAACAATAGAATTTTCGTTAGGCATTATTTCTAAAAGTATTTTACAATATTTTATAACTAATTTAAAATAACGATTTATACTATATAACCCTTCTTACCTTTAAAGGTCTACAATGTTTAGCATATTCAAAGCAAAAGGCGCAATATCACAACATTAAAAGTTGAAAGGTTCTCACATGTGGGTTAAACTGTTTATTTTAAACTTACATTTGCTCTTCTGTCTCAATATGTTTATAAATATCCTGATACAACACACATGACCAACATATATACGGTTTGACGATTGGAAAAACAAATTGTCATATAGCAAAACATTAGAACAGCATCGAGCGCATGCGTACGTATCTTTAACAGGCAAACAAAGTAACTCTGTAAACAAATTGGTAAATAATTCCAAATTAACATCTTGAAAGTAAATACAAAATTTCAGTTTATTTTACTCAATATCTTGTTGCAATGGCAAATTTTTAAAATTTAAATTATGTATGTATGCTTTGAAACGCAGTAGTTTTATTTTTCTAACATCATTTTTTATTTCATTTCGCACCAAAAAAAATCCTCTTGAATGTTTTAAATTTGTTTTATAAATTAGCATTTTCTAAAAAAAATTAATTTTTATTCTCAATTCTAATGTCAATGTCAAAATGGTATATTCACCTCTAAATATTTATTTCATGTTTTCAAAATATTTTGAATGCGTTTTCTTTTTGGTTTCTATTCAAATTTGCATTTGTGTACTTTTCAGCATTTCAATAGGAATTGATATGTTTAGTGGCGCCAAGTGTAATTTCTTGGGTTCAGAAGTTTTTATGCAAAAATATTTATTAGAATTTACTATTATTTTATTTGGGGGTATGTGCTTTTTAATGAAGATTGCATGAAGTCAATAATCTAAGATATTTTATACCTTGAACTTGTTCTCTGTTTTCATTTGAATTCCAACTGTATAATTTGTATTCCATAGCCTAATGTATTTTCTAAATGCATATGAAATTTTGCATTATTTTGTATAATAAATAAATTTTCAAAATGTGATTATTTGAAATGCAAAGCAAAAAAAAAAAAAAACAGAAAGAAATATATCATGATCAAGTTTGTTTAAAAGTTCAAGGATTTTTGTTTAACGAAATGTTATATATGTAAATAATTTTGGGTATTAAGCTTGTGAATTTTTAATAGAACAAAAAGCACAGGCTTTTGATATTAATTATATAAAGCGTTTAAATAATTGTTGAAATTTACGAAACCAGGATCCAAAATAGTTTTGTTATTTATGGAGATGAAATACTATTGCTTTAATTTGTACAAACTTACAAGTTCAAGTTTTTTAACATTGAATATTATGTAACAACAATAGCAGTATATATAAATTAAATCATTTGTAAATAAAGAAAGAACTACTTTCAGAAATTCAACAATTGCCATTATTTGGTATGATTCTACAACAATTAAGCTGATCAAAGAAGGATGCAATGACTTATGATCATGACAAACAATTTACTGCTGTGGTCATTGTAATATCTTCAAATATAACTTTGAATATTTACAGTGGGGAGTACTTTTTTGCAATAGTAAAATTAAAACTAATAAAGCAAATTAGAAAATCTTTTTTAAAAGTGATAGTATTTTTTTTATTTGATCTAATGCTTTATTTCGTAAAACCTATTTTAAAAGTGTTGGCATACTCTTCACCAATTTTCAATTAATTAATTTGGAATATTTTTTCATTCGCGCTGAATCCGCTGCCAAAGCTCTTCCAATTGAGTTGGAGTTAATCGGTATTCTATTAACAGTCTCCTTATGATTGATCACAAATTCTCAATCGAAGTGAGGTCTGGACTTTTTGCTGGCCACTGCATCGTAAGGAAATTCTGGACGTTAAGCTTTTCTTTTACAATTTTGGAATTATGCTTTCGGTCACCATCCAGTTGAGAAGTGACTTCATCCACATGATAGACCCTTTTATCTACCAAATCGAGTAGATGAGTTTGCAAAATACGCAGATAGTAATTTTTCCTCATTATATCATCAATTCTTTGCAGTAGTGCTTCATTATTTCCGTAACATGGTGTGTTGGAATTTTTTGGTCTGTTCGGTGTCAGCAATATTGTTTAGGGACGGATTGAAAACGATTCATTTTGGATTCGTCTGATCATCTACTGTTCGTTTTCTAAGCTCTCTGGCAAACTTGAACCGTGCCCTAACATTTTTAAAGAATAATTGCTTTTGTCATTGCTAGAATATTGTTCTCAATACCCCTTGACAGTTTCTCAATTTTTAATTATAATTTAATTTGTTTTGGATAATTTGCAAAAAGTGTTTACCACATGCAATGAAATTAATATCAAACTAAGCATACATAGTAAACACATACAAATCTAACTTTAAAATTTGATATTTTTGTGGAAATATTTTAAAAGACACACTTGTGCAAAATTGAGTACGTGCAAGTTTTTTATGCTGCTCCTGTAGGTTCACCCTCGATTAGATAACACCAAGTGGATACATATTTAAAGTGGACAAAATTCTGCCACCGAACACAATTTACCCGAAAAAACAAAGGTTCTCCCTGTCATGAAACTTAAAGCCAGCATTTTCGTCTGTGATGTCATTGTGGAAGACAACTCAACGATAACATCTACATCTACAGGCATGTCATGTATATAAGAATAGAACATTGAGAGTTATATGCATGTATAGTTGTATGCATATATAACTCTGTACGAGAGAAATCATCAATTCTGCTATTGCAGAATACCCTATAGAAAATCGCTCACCGCCCATAGGATATAAAGAAAAGAACTTGCGACGGAACAACCACGGAAACAGGTTCATTGTAACTACAGAATTCGACTGGGACAAATACGATTCTTACAATGAATCACTTTTCTCTGTAGGTCTCTTTAATACTTGTTGGTTCTGCATAGAGCGCTCATAATAGCCACAAATATGCAATGGACTAACCAACCCTACTTTATTTTATAATTTTTTTTTTAAACGAAACCGACAGAAGTAGGAATAGTTGGGCTTAAGCTCGATATAAAGCTCCCGAATATAGAATATGCTATAGCTGATATTAATATTTAAAATATAAAGCATATACATGTAAGTTTAACGAACAAAAAAATCATTATTTTTTTAATTTTGCCTCTTAAAAATGTATAAAGAAGTTTGTGTTTCATAACTATAAATGCACTGAAATTAAAATACTAATATTTACAAAAAAATAGGTTTTAAAAATGTGTTGGGCCTCCTTTTATTTGGAATCCAATCAAAAATGCTATTAACCAGATTTATTCTTATATCTGCATTTATAGATTTAAACAGCTTCTTTTAGGTAATATATTCTTTCATATTGTCGATTTCCCATTTAAGTACGGTATTTTTTTTTTTTTAGCAACCATCCTTCTTTTTGACAACTTACATGTATAGGTAATGTATTGTTAAAAAATAAATTATTTTTCAATACTATTTTCTAAAAATGGCACTAATTTCTCATTTAATAATTTTGTTTAATCACAATAATTAATTTTACTCTTTGGAAACTCCAAATCCAGTATACTGTCTTCACAAAAAGCTTCCCATTCCATCAAAAAACCGCCTCTGAAATTTATTTTTGACAAATATCGTCGTTTTATCCATAGGTCCCTCCAATAGCTGTTGAAAGCATTTGGCCCGTCAACATAGAATTTTTCTCATTGAAAAAATCACCTTAAACACATATTTGTATATGTAAATAGTGCAACTAATAACAAAGTTTATCTGCTTACCGGTTTTCAGTTAGTTTAGCAAATTCAAGGCGTAACAGTTTTGTGGAGGAGTAATAGCCTTGCAACAGACAACAGCTTTTGTAGAGTAATAGCGTTGGAATTTTTTAGCAGTTTGCTTATGGTTGATTTGAACACATTAGTGCAATTCACAATCTTGTGCAAATGATATAGTATCATTGCATTTGCAAAAAGGTTTAGCATATTTTTGCTCTTGCTATGTATTTTTTTAGTGTAGAGCAAAAATATGCTAAACCTTTTTGCAAATGCAATGATGCAAAACCATTTGCTCAAGATTGTGAATTGCGCTATTGTAAGGTACATTCATTAATAATCTGACCAAGTCTCTTTATTGTGTTGCTGGCACATTTTAGAATTCTGCAATTGTCCCTTTCACAAAGCTTTTTTCGGGTCGCCACTTCACTTTTACCATAATAATCCGGATTATGTGCAAAATTTGTTACTACAACTTGTGACCGATTTATTGGGCAATTCCTCGAAAATATAAGTCATGTTTTATATAAACTGAAATTTGACATTTTTCAAAATCACTAGGGTACGCACCAAATTGTTGAAAATTGTATAATAAGAATAAATAATAGTTTTTTTAGTAGTTTTAGTTTTATAAAATGTAAGTACAGTTATGAAACACTATATAAGATGATATTTCAAACCTAGCCGAAAGTATACTAAATGTATCTAATATTAGCGGCAGCTGGACTAAATTATATTTTCAGGACTCTCCGATTTTTTAAATATATGTTTTGCAAAAATCCTATATAATTTTAATCCTTTAAAGGCATATTAAATGGGTTGAAAGAAATTTCCAAAAATGTCTTTCAATACCTGAATTTATTATTAATTACTGGCTCCTTCTTAATACATACATACGTACGTATTTATCATATGTTTTTAAATATTTTAACTTAAAATCTTTTTAATTTGTATGATCTCAACTTACTAATATTTTCGATGCCACATGTTGAAGGAAATAGAATTTCATATACATACTTTTTATCTAGTTTAAAAAAAAAACATTGTATTAAGGTGCCCTTAGTACGTGTTATTCAATATAAGTTTCTCAAAACTCAAAAATACTAATTTCTCACGTTTAATAGTGCATGCCATTTACCCAAACAAATTGTACAGGGAACATTACTACATATTCCCAACATATGATATAGAAAACTATTGAAAAATTCTAACATTTATCATCTTCATATGAGTATTTTCACAAAAGCCTTAATGTAAACATACGTTAAGAGTCCTTAAAAATAGTATGAGTTAAATTTTAGCGCCTTTACTTGCCGGAGGTAAGAAACATAATTACAAACATGCGCAGAGATGCTGAGAAGAAAAACTTATACATAGTGGCAGGATATAACCCACCACCACTTGAGCATATGTTGTTTTCATAAACACATTTTAAGGTGCGATACTGTTGTGCCACATGATCATTTTATGTTTTTTCTTCATTTTGCTGCAAAATAAGAATATTTTGTTATTTTCACTAATCACCATATACAAGGTGGCGCAAAAGTAATCCTCTTATCAGAAAATGCTATACATTTTGCGAGGCCCCTAATGCCAGTTCTGTTTTGACATTTGTGTAGTAAACACATGCGAAATACACGTTAATAAACAATGTTACACTACACTGCTCCAGAACGCGGAATATTGATGACATAACTGACATTAGGGGCTTCGCAAAATTTATAGCATTTTCTGATAGGAGGATTACTTTTGCGCCACCTTGTATATCGTCATCAACCTCGTAAATAGAAAGCGCCATGCAATGCGGATTTGGAAATTTGTTTAGCAAAACAACAATAACAAAAACAACAAGTAAGAAAATATAGTCGGTCAAGCCCGACCATATAATAACCTACACCCAGTATATTAATAAAACAGTTTTTCAGATATGGGCGCTATATGGAAGATATTACCGATCATCCAAAAATTTAGTGCCATGACTTCCGTGAATATAAATATTATGTGTGTTAAACTTTATCTCGATATAAATACTTTTAAAATATTTATGAAGGTTAAAGTGAATTACGAAGAGGGTCTTATATGGGAGTTTTAACTATTTATGAACTGACTATTAGAAAATTAGGTGTCATGCTATTCGTACATTAGAAACTCATTTTTGTAAAATTTTATTCGGATAACAAAATTTTTAAGAGATTTATGGTCCTTAAAGTGATTTCGGGAAGTGGGCCTTATATGGGAGCTACGACTAATTATAAACCGATCTTCACGAAATTTTTTTTTTATAATTAACAAACACAAACTGCGAAGCTTTTTGGCTTATCTGCAGAAAACACCCAGAGTCTTTGGCAGGAATCGAACCCGCAACCCTCTGACTGATAGTCCGGCAAACTATCGCCTAGTCTATGTGATTTATATGTGATTTAGCTTCATTTATCACTCATTTGTCGTGAAATTTGTTTGCATACTTGCATAATTCAAAGATTTATGATCGGTAAACCCCAATTTCAGGAGGACATTTGTATGGGGGCCAGGTGAAATAATGGACCGATTTCCACCAGTTTCAATCCCATCCATCCTTGGGTCGAAAAAATGTCAAGTACCAAACTTTATCGAAATAAATTTAAAATTGCAACCTGTACTCTGCGCACAAGCTTTACATGGACAGCCAGCCAGCCAGACGGACGGACGGACGGACGAACTTTAATATCGGAATACTTTAAAGTGGGTATTACAAACATATGTACAATTCCAATATACCCTCCTCACTATGGTGGTGTAGGGTATAAAAACAACATCAACAGTACACAAACAAAAACACAGAAGATAAGGATGGGAATAATACGGCTACACATACACATGTGAATTATTTGGTACGTGCCCTTAACATGCCTTGTAACTTTTCGTTAATTTCGCACAACAAACCTTAAGAGGTAGTTGGAATTTCATCACATATTCATATGTGCCGGTATGTTAAGAGTTTTCCAATTATCTATCTGTTGGTATTCCTTTTTCTCGATGCAGACACAAATACTTAAAGGGTGTTTTTTTTAGAATAATAGCACTTTAAGTGGGCAATTAAAGAATTGGAATTGGAAGAATTTGCTGGAACTAAAGATTCTCCTAAATTCCTTTTTCAAGAGAATCAAATAATCAAATAAAAACTTAGCTACATACTCCTTGTATATGAGGTACAATGTACATTCAAAGTTTTTACAATTTTACTAGTTTCTTTTAGATGTATAGAACACAACACTTTTTTTTTTGCTGGCGGCCATTTTGTCAACTGTCAATGGATATATGTTTAGTTTGGTTTGGCTTTTCAACATGAATTGTTAGACTGACGCCTGAATAATGCTTCAAAATATAAAATCTATTCGAAAAACAAATCCCGATTTTCATATTTGAATTTTGTTTAGCGATGAAGCTCACTTTTGGTTGAATGGATACGTCAAAACACAAAACTGCCGTATTTGGAGTGATTTAAATCCTCAACTGAATGCTGAGACACCGTTGCATCCAGAAAAACTGAATGTTTTGTGTGCTTTATGGGCTGGTGGAATAATTGGTCCTTACTTCTTTAAAACCGCAGCTGGTCAGAATGTGACAGTCAATAGTGGCCGCTATAAAGCCATGATTACTGACTTTTTCGTTCATCAATTGAACAATTATGATGTGCAGGAGTTGTGGTTAATTTATTGAAGGAAACGCATAGTTTCACATTTCGGACTCGTGAATTGGCCTCCAAGATCGTGCGATTTAACTCCGCTTGACTATTTTCTGTAAGGATATGTGAGGTTGCTAGTCTACGCCGATATGCCTTGGAGGACAACATTCGCCGCGTTATTGTTGATATACGACCACAAATCAAGTCATAGAAAATTGCACCTTTAGACTACGTGAAATCCAGCCGTGGCGGTTTTATGCCAGAAGTCTTACTTAAATTATAATGCCAGAAGATATCTTTCGAATTAGGTAAATTTCATTTCAATTTAAAAAATTCATCTTCGTTTTATTCTATTTCAAAGTGGTATACACGAAAAAAAACACCCTTTGTTTAAACGTACAGAGCAGAAGAGTAGCATATACATATTTCCCGTGGTTTCTCAACTTTCATGTTAAATATGTTTGGGAAATATTGGCGAAATTTTCTAATGGTCAAACACACAATCTGTTGCCTGAGTTAATAAAACTATTGCGGTGATTTTTATAACTGCCGGCCTCCTACTACATGTTTTCGTACTAGCAAGCAGTAGTAGGTAATTTCCATCATACATATGTGAGAGAAAAACCTCTACTGTGTATAGTGGATACAGTTTATTATGTGACTTTATATCTGAAAAGTTATTTTCCCATGCTAGCGGATTTAAGTGCATAAAAAAATAAATTATCCAAACACATGGGTTTTTCATGGCTGGCCAAAAACTGCAAACATACGAGCATATTAAAGGAAAATCCTTATAGCACTGTCAATTTATCCGGTTGAAAATATCTATAATGTTGTGTTTTTTCCTTATCGATGTTGAGCATCATGTTAATATTGTGCATCAAAAAATCCAAAATAATAAAACAAGTCGTAAGGAATTTTCAATAAAAATCGCACATATTAAAGGACATTCGGGGAAAAAATTAATATGGTTTTCCCTCAGGAAATGTGTTAGTATTTGATGATTTTCCCATTTGTTTGGCAAATATTTTTATATACGGAGATTTTGTAAAAAGTTAAATATGATTTAGAAATGTCTACGTAATTATTTTCATATTTAGTTTAGTTATATTAATTATTTGCATTTAAATTGAATTATTTAATTAGAATCGGAAGTTCTGGCTGTTTGAGCTTGTTAAAACTTAAGTTGATTTATACTATTGTTCAATTCACAAGTGATGTTGTATGTTGTACATTGTATAATATAACTATCTGATTGTTGGCACAGCAAAGTCGTATGTTTATGTTGTCAAGCCTTCAAAATGTCAAAAGTAAAATATCAAAACAAATACATGTACAAAACTCAAAAAATGAAATTAATAATGCAAGTGAAAAATAAGAAAAACAAAATAATATGCAGACATTTCAACAATTGCGTCAAGTGTAAAAATAAATGATCGTTTTTCATAAATTAAATACAACAATCTCCATTATTTAAATTTGTTGTTTATTAATTTTATAATCTTCTTTAAATTTGTCAATCAGTTTATGATTTGAGTGTTAACGTTTGTTTTTTTTAAGCAAAATTATTAATTTTTTGATTGAGATATATATTTATAAAACATCGATATAAACATTCATCATTTATATAGTCAAGACAATATATATAAATTTTATATTTCACCATTTAACTGCGATCTAAATACATATGTATGTGTGCAAGACATTCGCTAAAGAAATTTAACTATCTTCCATTGACTCAAAGAAAGACCTACATATTTCATCTGTATATATTTTCTTGAGTAGTGACTTACCACTAGAATTATTTCTTATACTTTTCAAAATAATATATTCCGGGGAATTTTATAGGACTTTTTACATACAGGTATATTTTTTAATCATATTTTATGTTCAATATAGCAAAGATATAATCAGATATTAGAATATCGTTCGAGCCAACAAAATAAATATCAGAGTTTACATTAAATTATTTAATTAAAGCTTCGTTGGTCGGTTGGTTTACGTGATTGCTCGGTGTTTGCAAACTTTCTAGCAAAATTTTTTGAGTCTGTTTTGAAAAGGATCACACCACCTAGTGAGATAAGCGATAAGGTTGGATCCGAGGTATCCAATAAATCACACCATCTAATAGCTCAGTTCTTTGCTAGATTGTTTAGTGTATGTGCAACAGCGGCAGTGACTATTGAAAGGAAGTCTGAGTCTGTTTGCATGTTTACCAAGCGTCCAGTGACCAGTTAGCATTGCTTTTATCCTTATGGTATCTTTTCAGGAGCGGCGTTCAGCATTTTTCATTGTATACTGGCTACATTTATCTAGTAGTCTTGCATGTATCCAAATTGTGCAGTCTGAAGATTTCACTTTTAATGGTCCCAAGCAATATTTGACTGATAGGACTGTTGAGACATTTAAAGCAGATGCTTTTCTCAGCAGTTTATTACCGTAGTAGTCCCTATGCGCAGGGAAATAAACTAGAATGATGTCAGTTAGACGACCTAGCCTAGACAGTCCACAGTCCGAAAAATTAATTCCAAAATGCAGCTTTCTTGCAAATATGTTCTTTGGCGAAATTTAGCCTCCACAGTCTGTTTTTCGGGTTTCTGGCGTGTAACTGGACCATTCAAATCATGTTGGCGCAAGACACGACCAACAGTTTCAACGCAGTTTTGTTTGCCCAGGGCAGCTTCAATTTCAGAGGCCAGTTGTGAAGCTGATAGCTTGGGATTTGTCCTTATTTTTCTTAAACTGTGGAGCTTAAAAAGTTTATTAGGCTTCATACAGCTCAATAAAAAACTTACAGGAACCTAAAAAGGAACTAACAAAAAACATTTATTGCAAAAAATGTACATTTTAATATATTAAAAGTAAAAGATTATCGTTTTCTCACGTCACAGCTTATTTTATGCAGGCTCTTATGTAGCCAATTTTCATGGATAAAGCGCTAAACGATTTTTTTTTTTAAGAGAAGTAACACTCAGGCAATTAATATGCCAATATATAATTGCGTTACTTTCTTTGGAAAGGGGATAGATTGAAGAAGTAAAGGTGGTGAAAGTAGAAGAAAGCTCTATATCACACAACTCTGCAATTGCGCATTATGTTTGTTTTAGTGCAGCATTGCAGCGCCTTTTGTTTGTTCTTTTTTATGTTCCTGCTAATTGTTTTTATGCAGTTGTGAAAACAAAAAATGCATTGCATAAAATAAGCTGTGAGCCACTGTACAAAACCTGATAAACTTGCTCGGCTTGCAAATGCTATCAAAAACAGATTAAAAATCAATGAATAGTGATCATGATGTTGGGATGTTATTAGTTACCTTAATCAAGGAATAATAAGACAAAGGAAAATCAGTGATTGAAAGCAAGTAATAATCGTGAATTTACGAGGGCGGGCAAGGGTGAAATAGCTATATCATGGGCATCTTAAATGATCGAGTCCATTTAATTTTGCATGAAGAACTATAGATGAAAAAGCTTTCTGTAAGATGGTTGCCACAACAGTTACCAGTTGATTGACTATCTCCCAGTGACTTTTCCTGTTTCCAAATCTAAAAAAAAAATCCTAGCTGGCAAGCGTTTTACCTCAAATAAAGATGCAATTACAATTGTAAACCACTATTTTGAATGCCTTAAGGAAAACTAGTTTAATCAAGGGATAAAATTGGTAGATAAGCGTTGAACTAAGTGTATTGAAATTTCAGAAGATTACACTGAAAAATAAAAATGTTTTTGAAAATCTAATTATTCTCTTTCTGTGCTATGCTAAGAAGTTTCCGAAACGCCCTCATAAATAAAAAATCAAGTTAAATTTTTAAAGAGAAAATATCTGAAAAATATTTACTGCTAAGATTTTTATTATTTAATTTCATTAGAGTAATTAATGCCAACTAATGTCCAACTAATGAAGTTGTTAATATAACTAATCCTAATTTGATTTTAAACCAAAATTATTTGACAGTTTGGAAATTTTATTAAAAAAAGAATTTCCTGAAAGAAACCCCAGAAAAACCACTTGTAATTCACAACATGATATTACATCTTACAATATTTACTTATTATTATCTCTCACATTCAAACTAAGTACTGTTTGTTTTCACATCTCTACAGGTACTTGTTTAAATCCAAAAGTAAATACCTAAAACCCAGCTACCGGTGAAACACGCTTCATCCTCAGCGTTTTACCACACCAACATCATTATCGTCCTCATCATTATAAGACGCACTTGACTCTATATAACATTTAAACAAAAAAACCCTACTGTTTGTTTGTTTTTAAATGTGTATCCTGATGAAGTAAGGAAAACCTGACCGTTTTTAATTTAACACAGGTAAATATTTGCTGTATCGGTTTTAGTAGGCGTAGGTGTTAGAAACTGAGGTTTGGTAAATATGTATTTGTTAATTTTACATACAGTTGTTTTTGCCAGTGGTTTTTTTGTTGGGAAATGTGGATGGTTTTCATGTTTCCCTTGTTGATTTTCTTCTTTTTGTATGGGAAACTACGTGAGATTGTGGTGCAGTGATGGTGTATTCAGATAAAGGATTATTTGTAATAAGTGTAATTTCAAAGAGGTTGTAAGGCAAATAAGGAAGGACATAAACTTTTAGTAAAAAGTATTTTGTATGTAATATATTGATATAGTTTTTATGTATTTCATTAGTAAAGTGTAACTATTAATCAAACCTTAGTTTAATCTTTCAAATAAAATCTAAAAATTATATCATAAACAGTTTGCATGTTATTTGGAAATCTAAACATCCTTTTTGTTATGGAAACTTAACAAATCTTTAACATTATGATTTAAAAAATTCCAAATAAATAATAGACCCACATTGATATGCAATTTGTTAACAATAAACAAGATTACAACAGCGTCGAACAATTGAGCCGAACATTAAAGTGAAAAATTTAATATAAAGGCATAAATAACCATCTAAACATTTCGTGAGAAAACTAAATTTGATATTATTATGGTTTAAGAGAACATACATAAACATTTGATTGATTTAAAATTTATAAATGAAGTCCTTTCCAGGGAATTATTTTCCAATTTACTTTTCTTTATGAGACTCACTTTCCGTGGTTGTGACATAATGTGCCCACATTAACACATTTATTTATCAACCGTTTTATCCATCGTTTTATTGAGAACTACAGCCAAAACTACTGTGGTTGCATTCTAGCCTACAAATTAATTAGAATTAGAAATACTTTTCCTTTTCATGTTCGAGTATACTGATCATTAATTAAAATAAATGACTTTTTCATAGGAACGAATGATTTCGTTTTTCACAAAACCATTTCACGCTAAATAGAGATCGTGAATGGAAAGGTATTGATTATTTGAGATGATTATTAATGAGGAATAAATGAAAGTTATTTCCAATGATGTTAAAGAATAAATAAATTTCAATAATTAAAAGTCGTTTAGTTACGACAAATTCAAACAAAAGTTTCAGAGAAATGCATATTAATGAAATAGTCTAGGTTTTCAAAGAATTGATTATTAATTTACATATGTATTTCTTCAGTCTGCGATTGAATTGAGGCAGCTATAAAAATAGTTCTTACTCAAATATGACTCATTCCAACGCAAGAGTAAGATGGTGGGACGGCTGATCGAATTTTTAAAATGATTCAAAAAAAGTGTATTTATAGTCATGAAACACTAATTTATTTCTTTAGCCATTTTTAAGAGGCAAAAAATTACGATTTTTTGCTACATGTAGGTTAAACTGTTTTACTCTTTCTTTAATTTACAAAATTGAGAAACGTTTTATGTATTTATAGTTATGCAATAGTATATATGTAGTTATTGCCATTAATAATAAAACTGTACGTCGCTGACTATGGCAGCTATGACAAATTAAGGGCTGATCGTCCTAGATTTTGGGACAGTGATTTTAATGCATATGAGAATATTTCACGTCGAATTTCAACATTATAACGGTATATTTAAGATATGTTTTAGCATTAACGTAGATTTCCGAAGGGGACCTTATACGGGGAAATTGTCATATATGGACCGATATTCTCAAAATCCAACAGATTGATTTTGGCATGTATGTAAATGATCTGTGTAAAATTTTGAATTGGTACTATTGGTATTATGAGAGATTTATGAGTATTAAAGTGATTTTCGGAAAAGGGCTTTATATAGAGGATACGTTTAAAAATGTACCGAAATTCACAAAATTTCGTGGGAATAGAATTAAGAAATATGTAAATAATATATACACATATATATATATATATATATATATGATCTGTGCAAAGTTTTGAGTCGGTACCGATATTTATACTATATATATAAAGATCCTTATATGGGAGCTATGACCACCATACAATTTAGTACAACAATTTATTTACCTATAAAGATTACTTATGTCAAATTTTAACCGTTTAACATTATTTATACCAGTTTTATGCGTATTTAAGTGAATTTTGGAAGTGGACTTTATATGGGGGATATGGTCAAATATGAACCGAACTAAAAAAAAATATGTTTTACGAATTTTTTTGGCATGAAACTTATTCCTGCTGAATTTTATATTGATATTTCAATTTTAAAGCCATTTATGTATAATTGAGCAATATTTCAAGCATATTTTTGTATGGGGGCTATGAAAAATCATGGACCGTGGTTTAAATAATAAATGAAGAACTTGTGAGGAAAAGAATAATTTTGATCGATAACTCTTTTTCTACTATATCGATTTTGCTGATTTTCAATACCAAATTGACTAGGAGAACTGTAAACGGGTTTTTGTAAGCTTTTTTGATTTCGGTTGTGTCCTTTGTACGTGAGAGAGAGAAAAAAAAAATATATACTTTGTTGGCTCTCAGATGAGTATTTCTCAGTGTTACACACGGAATGACAAACTTATATATACCCTCACTCACCATTTATGGTGGTGGAGGGTATATAAAGGTATGTCATTTTCTATTTATTTCATAGAAAAATTCGATATAATGACGCTTTACAAATATAGACCCAACGAAAATTCTTAATAATTCTTTTATTTGAATTTATTTTATGTTTGTAATCTTGTAATCAAATTGTTCACGTGTGGCATTTATTTGTTTTCGTTTTTGATATTTGATTGTTTGCTTAAGTCCAGGTGTCATCATTTTCATTTTCATTTGTCAGTTGGGTTTTTATTTTTATTTTCAATTGCAATTAATTTTTTTCGGTTTGACACCTTGTAATGTCATGTCAAATGTTTACTTATTTACGTTTAGTTTACATATAGGTATACAAATTGTGTAATAAGGGGCAGTTTAAACAAGTTATAAAGAAAATCATCATTAATAACTGATCGTTTGTTTTTAGAAAATATACTGAATGAGTGAGTAATATATGGGATTGGTCAGAGTAATGTGAGGTTGGTGGTGTTAGCAGAGGTTAAAGATTAGTTATATATGTAGAGTTTAAGTCAAAATGATGAGGGTTATATTAATTTTGATATTCCTTTTGTAACATATCGAAATATTATTCGTACAACCAAAAAGTCTATATATTCTGGTTTCTTATAAAATTTTAAGCCGATCTAGCCAAGTTCGTTAATTTTGTTTGGTATTGAAAATGGGCAGAATCGGTCCAGTAGGTATAGACCAAACTTTTCGGACAATCTCGATATTTTGCAGATATTTTTTGCTATTTTCTTGAAATATAATACAACTAATATCATTAAGTTTTAAGTTAATAATATCAAGAAGTTTCATGCAAAGGGAACTCTCAAAACGATAATATGATTGCATCAGTCCATATTTGACCTTAGTCCCCATATAAAGTCTACTTCCAGAAATCACTTAAATGTGCATAAATTTCTTATAAAAATCAAGTTGAAATTTACATATATGTACATATAAATCGGCGTACAAAATTTCATGACGATCGGCCCATAATAGGTCATAGCTCCTTTATACAGACTGCTTCCTAAAAACTTATTAAGCTACATAAACATCCATATCGAATCGAAATTTTACACAGATCAGTTATCAAAATCAGTTGTAAAAATTATACTATTGACTTTTGTGAAAATCAGTTCATAATTGGCCATAGGCTCACATACAACAACATACGCGTACACATTTCCTAGGGCTTATTGATATCTCATTTATTGTGTGTCAAAGTAAATCGTTACACGCTGCAAAAATGTAAACAAAGGTCAGTTTATTGATATGAAATTTCAACAAAATAAGCTTCAAATAAATCGAAATTATGGTACAATATTTTATAACGATCGGTCCATAATAGTTGATAAAACTCATGTAAAAGATCCGCGAAATAAAATAACCAGTAACAAAAATTAGTTTCAATAATTCATAGATCACACTACTGATATTTGGTTGTGGGTGGGTATATAAAATTAGGCACAGCCGAATATAAACTTTTACTTGTTTATTATATTTTTAGAAAAATATGTCCTTCAACCTGCTAACATAAGATTCTAATATCCTACCAACAATAATATATGATCTCATTCGAATAACAAACACATTGTTTGGTATAAAACTTAATCACAACTGTTTGAATTTGAAATTTTTATCAATCTCCACACTCATATATACATAAAAAACTAACCTGATTTAAATATTCTACCTCATATTTACCTTCATTTAACTAATCATAAATAAATAAATAAATAAAATCATTATGTTTTTTTACAATTAAACAAATAAAACCTAAATCCAGCACACATGCGCACCATAAAAACGTAAATTTCCATACATTCATAAACATACTCGTAAATACCGATAGAGGAAATATAAAGAGGATAAATGAAATTCATATGTACAGTGGTACGAGTTCAAAGTTATATACCCCATTTCATTATCTACCCTAAAAAATCAGCAGACAGAAAACCAAATACAAATACACAAACAACAAAAGCAACAAAAAAAAACGCACTTTATTAAATGCTTTTGACGTTTAAAGCTTGCAAACATGAACAAAAACATACATGAGTACGATGATTACAATAAGTCGCTGTGGTACAAAAAAAAAAAAAAAAAAAAAAACACACACACAGAAAATAAAATTAAAATACTGGAACACTTGGTCTTATGCTAATATTTAGAGAAAAATAAATTGAGAAAAAAAATACTAATGATATTGAGTAAAGATATTGTTGCTTAATACAATCTCAAAAGTTTTGTTTACACTTTTGCAGTTGTATTATCGAGAGAATTAAAAGAATTCAATCATTGCTTACCCTGCTAAAACCCAGCAATAGGGTTAAAACATGATAACGGGAACCAATAATAATTGTGCTAATGCGATAACTAAAGGTATCTTCTGGGATTAGAACTTGAGAAAAGCCAAATACAGAAATACTACTACTTTGGTAGATTTTAAGGATTCGCTTGATTAATAAGTGCATAAGTATAGATCATTAGCAGTGAAGATTCAGTATTGGCTCTTGTTTATTATGACCAAGAAAAAATTAATTCAATATCTTATTGTTTTTAGTTTATCGTTTAATATTAGCTAAAAAAGTCAGAACATGAATTGATTTTTAAGTGGAAAAGATTTAGAAATTATATTAAGGTACTTTCACACATGTTAAATATTTACTCAATAAAGTGCAACCACTTCTTTAACAAAATTTTGTTTGCCAATGTTTAATTTGACAAGTGTTCTCTAAAATCATAAAATAAAATTAAAGTTTTTCAAATTATGCATTTCCAAAGATATTTTCTAAAGAATTGAAACAAATTTTATGTAGTGGTTACGTCAATTTCGTCAAATATTGGCCATGTGTGACTGTAATTTTACTTGTACTCGACTACTTATAGCAGATAGTTTTCGATTTTTTCTTGATCTTTTTTTTTTGAACTCTTTAACCATAATTGTTGCTGTTCTTCAGTGCAATAGTCAATGAACGATTGGTTAGATAACAATAACAAAGTGTGGTCGTAACTCTAGTAACATAAGAGATTGAAAGAGATTTCTTGGATTGAAATCTCTGAGACATTATATAGAGGAGATAGTTGTAATCTAGCTTTAATGGCTGAGCTTACCGGCACTTTCTTTTTAGGGTGCATAGTATCGGGGGTTTCAACAAGAAATTTGTTTGTAAAAACAAATTTAAACAAATAATTTTTATGAAAATCATTCAAATTATAAATGAAATGAAAAGGAAAAATGATATCGAACAAATGCCCTCCACGTCCACACATTGATTATTTTTAATTATTTTGTCAAAATTTTCAATCACATTTTGGCGTGTTTCATTAATCACTTCACGGATTTTAAGTTCTAATTCTATAATAGATACGATCAATAAAATTTAGTTGACAACATCTCTAGATATGGTGATATATTCACTGTAACCAAATTTCCAGCTGAATTCTTATGCGGCAATTTAGCTTGTCGAAACCCCCTTTATAAAAAACGTTTAAAAACCCTTTTTCTAAAGACTACAGACCAGACATCTTATATACTCTTTATGGAAACATTTATCTAAGAGCCTAAAAGGGGAGTTATATTGCTAAATCGATTAAACCTTGTGGTATTAAAAAAATGTAGAAGAAGTTTACTATTGGAAATATATTTTTTGTAAAGGATGATTTTTAGCAACTTTCTTTTTAAATCAGCCCACCTGCTTTCGTGTAACATGTTACTTTTAAGCATGTTCAGTTTAGTCTATAATTTAACCATGAATCGATAGACAAACGAACAATGCTTGCAGATTATTGAATTTTATTATCAAAATTCATGCTCGGTTAAGAATGTGCAACGTGCACTTCTTCAATTTTATGGCCAGAAACTCATTTCTGGTGGAATAGATACATAAACAAGCAAAATTGTCGTATTTGAAGTGAAGGGTAGCCATCTATATAATCTATATAATTAGTAAATTGAGAATTAAAAATTTTATGCTCGAAAGTCAATTTTTTTTTCTTTCGGTTATAATTTTAATTTTGGGATCTAAATTGATTTAATTCCTTTAAATCACAGAAATACTCTTATTTGAAATGTTTAACAATAAATATTGAAGACGCTACAAAGAGGGAAAAACAAAGACGCAAAAGCTAGAAAAAAGGTTTGAATGGTTTTAGTAATGCATGTATAAGCTAACAAAAATATTCACATGTATAATATACATACATACACATACATTGTACCTCTAGTCGTAAATGTATACAGCTACATATTTATATACAATTGTACCACGTACAGCCCAATTGAAAACAACACCTGGTTAAGTTTTAAGGTGGACTTAAGTGGTTGATACAAACTGATACGCACACAATTACATTTAAATAATTCGTTTTTATTTAAATAATCAACAAATTCATAAATACATATTCCTATAAATGGCTGAACGTGCATACATATTTCGTAAGGAATCTATACGACTCATATACGAATTAAACACGTGCACAGTTCTATCTGTTAGTACCAGTTTCTCTTAGTTTGCTACTTCTGGTATGTATTGGTAAATATTTTCTTGTTTCTGGTATTGGTAAGTATTGTTATTGTACAAAATACTTACTGTGTGAGTAGATAAAGAGAGAATGAGAGTAACATATTTATTTTTATTTGTTTTCATAAAACAGATATGAACAAATACTGATGTTAATAACATGGTTATTTGTGATACTCGGGCAAATTGCTGAAAAAGCTGAAAAAAGAACAAACATGCGGCATAGACATGCTTTGTTGAATGTTGACTAACAACTGAATGTAATATTAGTATTTTTACGCTCTTGTTGTGAGTATTGTTTGCGATCGTGTTGTGTATATGTAAATAGCCGAAAATCTTCGTATTCTGAACAATACTAGTGAGGACCACTGTTTTACATTATTTCTTTTAAATATTTTCAACGATACACAATTAATATTTCTTACATTTTGTTATTTTTCCTCAAAAATATCTCTCGTACAACAAATATTTTGCAAATAATTGTGGTATAACAGTTATTTTAGAATAAAAAACAAATACAAATATATACTGGTACAAAATCAAAATTCAACTGTTATTGTTGGTATAAGTAATGTGTGTTACAAAAAAAAAACAAATACAATATTGTGTATTCTTTTTTGCTTTTTCATATCCATTTCAACAGATATGTATATGGTATATTTGTTTTGCAAATACTTTTGGGTATACTGTTGCACGTCTTTAATACGAATATCTATCTACATAAGAAGAGTATTTAAATCGAAACAACGTAGTAAATAGTACACAAATGTGGGAAATTAATAAGAAATATAAAAAACAATGAGACTGATTGTCGTCAATTGATAAACAAAAATTCGACAACAAGATTCAGTAGGGGATTTTTTTTTATAATTATCACGGGTCAACTATCAACATAACATTTTATATTGACTCTTAAAATATTTGTAATTTAAAAAACAAAATTTTATAATAACTTATTTTATAATGAGTTCTTTATAATTTGTATAAAATATCCATTAAGTCTTTTAATGCATATTCAAATAAAGGTGCCAAAAATAACAAAACCTTTTTTTATTAGATTTTTTGCTTTGAATAAAGTTGCTTTAGCGATTTTATTGACAGTAAAAATTTGCACAATTTTATAAACATATAAACAAGTTGAAAAAAAGTATTCTCATGACGAAATTTGCAAACGACATGTTGTACTGAAAAGGTATATGGAAAATAGTAAAAGTTTTGAATATTTCAACTTAATGAATAATGCGATCATATGATGACCTTGAATGAGTTTTTTTAAAATGTCATATTAAGTGCGGTGAAGAGTATTCGAAATTTAGGAACAACTTTTATTTAACTTATTCATAATCATTCATTGTTAAATCCAACGTTTATGAAACATTTTTTGGTATGGAAATGCTGTTTTATATACTACGTTGCATAACTATAAATACATACAACTTTTCTCAATATTGTAAGTTAAAGAAAAAGTAAAACAGTTCAAGCTACATGTACTCGTATTTGTAACGAAGAAAAAAACAAATATTATTGAACAACCAAAAATCTCTACTTTTCATTTTACGTCTTAAAAATGTATAAAGAAATTAATTAATGTTTCATAGCTATAAATACACAAAAATTACGATTTCTTAAAATACCAATCAATATTCTCAAAATCTTAAGACTTTAAAAGGCTCAAAAATTTGATCAGTCATACTATTCAAATCAAATCGGTGAGTGAGGGTAAATATAGCGAGGGTAAATATAGCGCCCAAGAGCCTAATTTTTATTTTATTTTATTTTATATAAAGGGTGTCCCAACTAGAGCTAAATAAAACACAGAAATTTAAAAAAAAATCGTGAAACTTTATTATATCGTAAAGTGGACAGAATGAGGTTATGTATGGAACAAGATATCGTGCAGATGGCCGCCGCGGCTTTGCTGGCACACACGTGATCTTTTAATGAAATTTTCAATGGCCTTTTTGCATAAATGCTGCGGTATTTAATGCAGCGTCCAATTTCCTCTTTTAAGGCTTGAGTCGTCGTCGGCTTATTCGCGTAAACCATCGACTTCAAAAAACCCCAAAGAAAAAAATCTAAAGGTGTTAAATCGCACGATCTAGGCGGCCAATTCTGGTCTCCGAAACGTGAAATAACACGACCGAGAAATGACTGATGCAGCAATTGAATTGTTTCTCTGGCTGTATGACATGTGGCGCCGTTTTGTCGAAACCACATGCCCTCCACATTAATTTCTTCACTTCTAGGCAAGAAAAAACTGGTTATCATTTCACGATACCGAACACCATTGACTGTTTGCGCTTGGTCTGCCTCATTTTCATAAAAAAAACCACACCACACAGTGATACGTTGGGGATGCATTTGCTTCTCGTGAATTACTCGAGGATTTTCCTCACCCCAAATGCGATAATTCTGCCTATTGACGAAGCCATCAAGATGGAAATGGGCCTCGTCACTGAAGATGATTTTATCGGCAAAATCAGCATTTTCTTGTGAACTGTAGGAGCAAAACTTTCACCATTTTGGTAAAACAATTTCACAATGAGAATGCGTTGCTCATTCGTGTAGCGCTCCATTTTTACTAACCTCGTACCTTCTACTAGAAAACAATAACAATTGTTCAAATGTCAAACAATAGCACTTCGAATGGCGCCAAATTTAAAAATTGCGTTCTAGATGGGCCGCCCTTTGCAACAATAAATGAAAATTGAGAAATGTACAATTTATAAATATTAAGGGTATTCATTGTATTGCTTAAAATTGCAGTTTCTGCAATTGGGCAAACTTACGAGACTTGTTTCATGAAGACCCTTTTTAAGTTTTGTGCAGTCTAACAATGACAGTCATAAATAAATAAAATAAAATAAACTTAAAATTTTTGTTTAAAAAAAGATACTTACATATTTGTCTTTAAAAATGTCTAAAAAAAATTATTCAAAAAAGTAAACGTTTGTGATATGTTAACACTTGAATTTTTTGGTAAAAATGATGGTAAGTGTATTTCACTATGCTACTTTTCTTTTTTAGTTGTTTATTGATAATTAACGTAAGACGGAAGAAGAGATTTTAGAAGATTTCACTTATGGAGAATATTTTCGCTATGCAATGCCACTTGTTCATCATTCAGTCCTGAAAACACACAATTTTATTTTTCAAATAAAAATCAGCTGTTGAGTTAAATGCACAATTGAACAACGCAAGTTTACGAGCTAAAATTGTTGCGCAAATTTACGAAGTACATATGGGCATTTCCATGGTTACGTACGGGACATATGTACGGTTTAGAAGTTCAATAGATTTTGCAGCAAAAGAAAGAAGTGAGAAATATGTTTGGAAATTTATTGGAGTACTATTCTTGGAAAAAACAAAAAGTTAACTATCATGAGTATTTTTGGAAATATAGATTAAAATATTGGCTGCTCGTACGGGACAAAAAACGGAAGTGATTTTGAGGTATATGCAAAAATATGTACAAGTCTGCGAGTTATGAGGAGTATTTTATGATTTCTTAATTTCTCATACTAAACAAGATATTTTACGTTAAATATTCGTAAGTTTTGAATAAAAACAATTTCCGGTTTATTTTATAATGAATTTAATTTATTGCCGTACGGGACATTACGTACGGGACATTACGTACGGGACAGTTTCTTCTCTTATATATATTTTTTAAATATATGTACATAGAAAAAATTATTGCTGTACTACGCGTGTTCACAGTGCAAAAAACCAAACGCAAATTCAGTTTTTCGCTGCTTTTGTATGTTTTTTTTTTAAATTAGTAAAAAACTGAATGTGCGTTTATTTCCATATTTCTTATATAATGCGTGAATTACTTCCGTTTTTCTTTTTGTATCCAATGGCAGTGCCCTCTCTGCCTTTCGAACAGCTTTTCCTAACGTTTGCCTGCATTGATAGGGAGATTCAGGGCTATCTTTATCGATATTTTCCATTAGTTTTTTTCTGTATTTTTGCTTTGGAATGCGGTCCTTTTTTTTCTTTTTTCCATAAGGAGTTCTTTATCTTTCTTTACTGCCTTTGCCATCTTTTCTCTATAGGCACGCATTCTTTCAGCCTCTTTTTTTCGATATTTCTTTAATTTCTCATCATTCTTTTTCAACTCTCCTCTCCAAATCTTTATTCGGCTATTACTCATTTTAATAAAATCGTGGTTTCTTATGCATTTAATCACATTTATATTATTTTTGTTACGTACGGGACAAATTTTAAAAGTTTATAAAATTTTTACTACATAAATTTGAGACAAAGCTTTGATCGATATTTTTTTGCGAGTAAAATTTATCTTTGAATTTTGATTTTGAAAGAGTTGCGACCGACTTGGTTTGAATAATATAAACAACTAATGTTTTTGCGTTACGTACGGGACATTAAAACAGCACCGAAAAAAAAATGCAAAAAAAATACCGTTAGTCATGAACAATCGTCTCTTTTCTCGCATGTACTTAGTTCTTAGTTGTTGTAATTTTAATTTCAAATATCAAAAATCGAAATACAATTTATTTCTTTAAAACACTTATTGAAACAAAAAGATGACCCAAGGCGAAATATTGCGTTTGATTGACTTTGCATTTGGATACATTCGGATATCTTGAAATGGGTAACGAATAAATAGTTTCTTTCTTTAGAATAGTTAAATTTTATTGTTTTTCTACCCAAATAATGTAAAATTAACTATTTTGTAAACCTTTTGAAATTTACGACTCGGTTTACATTTTCATGGAAATGCCCATATGTATGTGTAAAAAATTTTTCATGTAATTTTTGACAATTCATTTACGAGGGTGTGATAATGCACAGTTTGCGAGACTTTTAAGCGATATAATGAGGATCCTTATTATGTAATTAGTAATGTTGGTTCAATTGTTATAAATCATAATAATATTTTGTTATGTAAAAAATGTTCATATACTTTTTTATATGGCAAATAATAGATTAGTCTAGTTAAAAATTAAAATTTGAATTATGGTATTTATTAACTTTCAACTAACTTTCAATATCTCCAGATATGGCCCATGATCTTCTGGCATTATAATTAAAATATGACTTCTGGCATAAGACCGTCACGGCTGGCTCGGGCAAAATCTAATCTTGAGGTGCAATTTTCGATGACTTTTTCCAACATTTGGGACCGTATATCGGCAATCGTCACTCTCCAAGTGGTACATCGTTACGGGCTTATATCAATTGTGGCACTAGCTGTGTGACATGTTGCGCCACAACGCCTGCGAATCATGACTGTTCAATTGATGAAAGAAAAAGTCATGACTTCATAGCGGTCACCATTGACTGTAACAATACGGGCAGCTTTGTTTTTAAATTATTTTACCAACTCATAAAACACACCAAACAATTAGCTTTTCTGGGTATAAGTTCCGATTTACACGAAAAATTAATGCAGTTATTTCCTTAAAATTTCTTTTGTTCTTACACAGAACAAATTTTTTCTTAAACCACTCGTATTTGTATTTAAGTGAGAATAGACACACATTTATATACACATATGTACAAGAATTGCTAGTACAATCGTGTGTGTAGTCGTCTTATTTTCCCCTCACTCCGATGTCTAAAAGGTAAGCAATATTGCTGCAATATTATCATCGTGTAAATGGGGACTCAACGAATCTTGCTAGGTGATCGTGTGGCTTCAATTATTGCTTGAGTTGGATTTTGTAAGCACTCACACCAAGATCTTTCCGCAAAATCTTCTATAAAGTCGATGGACACATATCCAATTCCTATGCACAATGGAATATAGACTGATTCGGGTCTTTCTCCACGCCACGCTTTACAGCAGCAATAACTTCTTCTGTACGTATAAATTTCCAAATAATTGAATTTTCAAAAAAAAAAAAAAAAAATAATTGCTCTGATGGACGATTATGTTGACAGTAAATAGGATGTAGTGTGCGCTACGTATTTCGAACAGAACCACGATTTTTAAAATAAATTTGCACAATTTAGAAGCGTTTTTCAGGCGTCAGTCTATTCATGTTGAAATGCCAAACCGAACCAAACATAAATCATGACAGCTGACAAAATGGCCGCCAGTTAAAAAACTGTTGCCAGCTTAAAGTTCTATACATCTGAAAACACACTTCTAGTAAAAACTTTGAATGTACCTCATATAGTTAAAAGAAGTATGTATCTAAGTTTTAATTTGATTCTCCTGAATTAAGAATTTAGAAGAATCTTTAATTCTAAAAGGTCAGTAAAATTACAATAAAGGAGATTATCAATAAAGACTTTCCACATTCGGTTAAAATACTATGATCTCCAACAGATATTTGTCAAAACTCCATTATAGCATAAACTAATGATGTTGCAGATGATGTTAAAGTTGACAATTTAATTACTTAGCCATAGACTTGCAAAGTTTGCAAATTCCTTTAAGGTTTTATGTGGACCTGTTATAACAGAAATCTAAACTCCAAACTGTAATAGTCTTTAGGATGATATCTACAAATCTTTCAGCTTTGTAAAAACTTCAAACTATATACTCAGCTGTTATATAACAAATCGTTTATTACAACAATAATATTCATATCTCAGTATCTGATCATTAATTGCACATGCCAAATAACTTTTGTGTTTACATAAAGCAGAAACAAATCCTAATGAAAACAAAAGATTCTTGGCTGTTATTATTCGACACAGGAACAACAATTGCGGTTGCATTACCCAGTTTTCAAGAAATTATAATGAATAAAATGTTTTTGTTGTAGTCAAAATCAAAAGACATCCACCACAGTTTTAAAAAAAAAAAAAAAATTATTCAGGTATAATAAACAAGTAAAGAAATTAATAGAGTGATTTCACTTAAATTTATTGTTGTTATTTTTTTGTTCGAAATATTTTTTTTTATTTTGAGATCTTGTTGTTTAGTTTCATTGTATTGCTAGAGGCAGCAGCTCAAGCAGATGTAGACGAGTCAATGTCCGAGGGAGCTCAAAGAATGAAAAAAAATCACTGCACTAAACAATTTTACTTAGAGAATCCTTCAGAGATCTTAGGGATGTTTGTTAAATAGAAAGAGAAATTTGTGATGACGTAGTTCAACAAGATCTTTAACACTTCCATGTTCATCGTCTTCTTTTTCCCAAAAGTTGTAACATTTTCGTTTCTTTCCAATTTTAGGGGATGATGCCACCAGGGCAGCTGTCAACTGTGTTGAAATAACTGCCAAACAAGCAATTACTACTACACACAAATGCATGCGTGCTCGAACTAATACTATTGCAAGTTACAATAAAAACACCGGATTTTTTGTAGCATACACCATGGCAAAATCAAAACAATTGTAAACACCAGATACCCTAGATGAACCGGTGTTCCTAAAGGTATTCAAAACAACTTCAATCATTTACAGGGACAGACTTAAAAGTATTTTTCAAGAAATATTAAAAACGCTTTTCATAGAAGAGGTTTTCCTAGAACCCCTTATTCAAGCTTAGAAATTAGAATTAAAAATAGTAGATATTAAATTCTCTGTTTAAATTGTGCAATTTCGTCCTAGCGACCCTCACTAAACATAGTCATTACCGGGACCTTGTGTTATAATTTTATTTGAGTCAGAGATTTATCTTAGCGTAATAATGATTAGAAGAGCGGTTAAGCACTTTTAAAGCTCACGAATTTTTTAGTTTTTGATCAATTTAAGTTATCTCTCGAAAATACTTTTAGGAATGTCTTCGTTGTTTCCATACAAGTTTATCCTTTTGCCAAGTGTTTGTATGAAACATGTATGAGCATGACATTATTTTGTTTCTTCAAATCAGCAGAAGTATTTTTAGATTTCTTTTACTGAGTTTAATTCTTCTATTTTTTGTTTGGCTGCTACCAATAAGGAAGATGATGATGATGGTGGTGGTAGTATGGTGCTCCTGTCTCTTATTTTGGAACACAAAATATGATGGTAAAGTGCGCAAAAGGTTTTGCAGTTAGTGCGCCACCAATTTACAGCAAGCTGCTGGTTATTTCATACAATACCTTCTGCCTAACTGCCTGTTTCCAAGCGACAGATGCTGTTTGTAGGAAACATTTGTATTTGAAAAAAAGTATTTAGCAGAATATGTGTATGTGTGTAATATTGTTCCGGCTTTATTAACCGGTGGAGTTATGTTTTTGCGTTTCTTTCAAATTTCAATGGCAGAGAAAAGGTGACATTTCCTTTTAAGATTTTTTTTTCAAACATTCAATTGATTGTTAATGCTGACTAGAGATTGTTCTAAAAGGTGTTGGAATGTTGTTTTAATTGGATTTTTTTGATTTTAACATTACTTTGACTTTGCAAGATGTAAAGTTTGTCACCTGGAGGTGGTCGAATGGCTTTACACTTCACCAGGAGTGTTTGTTGTTTCTACAATATTTATTTGCAGCCTTCTAAATTATATACATATGTATTATATACTAGAACCTTATATGTAAGTTATGTTGATTAAGACACTTTTTCCGAAGCCTTGGTAGCAATATATCATTCAAATCAGAAACCTCGGTTCATTAATCACCTCAAGTTATAACGGATACTTAGTTTTATACATATACATATAATACTTGTGCAAACTAATCATATTATGATGGACATTTTAAATTCTAAATATTAAATTAAACATTCTTTAACCAATAACTCAAAATTCAATTACTTAGGAATTTATTCCTGTCAGTTATAATTAAATGATGATCAGAGAAATAGAACCGTTGCATATTGCAGAACAATAATATTTTTTCCTTCGCATAAAACATTTAGAGCATTGCACTAGTTTCGAAGATAAATATTGACACCGATCCATATTCCACAAAATACAGTTGTATTTTCGTGTTTTTTTTAATATAATTTACAAACACAAACTGCGAAGCTTTTGGCTTATCTGCAGAAAACAACCAGAGTATTTGGCGGAAATCGAACCTGCAATGATAGTCCGGCACACTGTCGCCTAGTCTATCGGACACCCAAAATGAATCTTAGTTCCGAATTTTAAACATTTTCTTTGGTCTTCGTGGTAACATTCTTACACTTCTAAATGTGGGAGTAATATTCTTAAGCATTTCTCTAGTACTAATAATCGCCAGATCCCATGAGTACAACAACTTTATGTACAGGAGAGCTGGCCCAATTAAGTATTGGGTGCAGAACTTAACAACACGGGTTTTATAACAGATAATATATCTTTTGAATGCGGTTTGCTTCACAAATATTGAATTTTGATCAAATAAACCGTCATATGAGGGAAGTTCTCCTTTACTTCTTTAATTTGAAAAAAAAGTGCCGCTGAAACACACGGATTGCTCAGCGAAGCTTATAGTGAATGTGTTCCATTGGCTTAAATGTGCCAGACTTGATTTGTGTAGTTCAGAAGTGGTGACTTTGCCACTGAAGAATATACGACCAGACATTATATAATATAACGAAATAAAGTATTTACTAAATTTGAGCGGTTTTCTTGAAATTATGAAAAAAGGATATATGGTCAGCTTCAACACAAGTACAAATTTTGAAGAAAAAATTATGATATTTTAAAGAGTGTAACAAACTACAAGTTGTAGCTAAATAAAATTTAAAAAATTAATGTCCATTTAAAAAATATTAAAAAAGAAGAATTTGCAAAAATATTGCATATTAGAAATGCACAAAATGTAAACAATTGGTAAAAATATTGTCAACAGGGCCTTAAAACTTTCGTTTTAGTGAGTAAAAAATAAGTTATCGACGCGCTAAACTCTAAGGCAAAAGAAAGTTCAGAATGAGAACTAACTGCGTATAGGAACATACACAATTGTTGGCTAAATATGGTTTAAAATAAAAAAAATTTTGGCCAGATTTTAATAAAATGCGGCATTGCCTTTCTAAAATATGTGAATTTATTTGTGTATAGTAACTCTTCTTTCCAATAACTCCGTTTAGACCACACTACAACTGTTTCCTCAGTTAAAAGTTAAAGGACATCCGATTAACATAAATATTGTTTACCTAATAAATATTTTATACGGCTTTAGTAGACCCTACTAACATAATAAACCATTTCAAATCAGCTTAACTATGTTTAATAACAATAATCACATTTACTCTAAATAAAACTTCCTTTTTTAAACATTTATATAATAAAAAATTCTCTTAGTGATCCGCTTAAAAAAGAAACTCCTCTAAACGATACGCACAAGTGTTAAACGCTTAATAAAAAAAGAAGTGAACGACAATTGTTATAAAAAATGATGATGACTATAATAATGCCAAGGTATTGACAGGATAATTCAGCATGAATAGGCTCAAAACAGGATATTCATTTGGTAACTTTTTGAAAAAAAAAGCCAAAAGAAAAAATGAATTTCTATTGTTTGATCAAATTATTGTGGCATTATAGTAGAGGTGACAAAAAGAATGTTACAATAGTGATTTCGTTGCTTTTTTACAATTATTTTATTACCAACGAGGCAAACATCTGCCTGGTAGTGTTCTTTTGTGAAAAGAAATTTAGTTTGGGGTCATCATTTTATTTGATAAGGATGATTTAACAAAAGGCAATGATGCTGATTGTGCTGCTTCTTTGGAAGCACATAAATATCAATGATACCTGTAAAATCATTGATATTTATTATTTGAATCTAGTCACAAGCCGCAGTGGCATTTTTGAAGGAAGTTTTTGATTTCGTAAACAAATGCACTCTATTTTAAGGAGCAATGACGAAGATGTGGGATAATGTAAGTACAGTGGCTCATGAATTTTTTTATGCAGTGATTTCTTTTTGTTTTCAAAGCTCCTTAAAAAGAAAACTAACAGGAACATAAAATAGAAATTTGTGACATTTAAAAGAAAAAAAATTAATGTTAAAATAGTATGTCTAACAAACAAAAAAAATTTGTTGCAAAAATTTACATTTTAAAATTAAAAAAACAAAAATTTGTGAGCCCGATTTTGTAACATCAAGTGGAAATTTAAAATTGCCCAAATGAGTCCGTCTGCAACGATAGAACAACAAAGAACATTTTTTCAATGAATCTGCATTTTGGAAATTTACCAGGACAACGATACAAAACGCAAATCGGATATTGTGCAAACGGTGCTATTATATAACTGCCAACATGACACCACCAACACAGCCGCCTGGCCTTAATGTTATTTACAGAAACATGTTATATACAGGAAACAGAAAATTTCAAACAAAAACGATTTTAAAAAAATGTTGTAGGAATGGTCGAATATTTCGCGGAGTTTTACCCAAAAACTGTTAGCATATATTGCCTTAAATCTTTTGCAGATAATAAAGACTATCACACCAAAAATGTATGAAATAGTGTAATTGCCAGTTTTAATATCAAGTTTTCTAAAACTGTTTGTTTAGTTTAATGTTTGTTTAGTTTTAATATATTAAAATGTACATTTTTGCAGTAAATGTTTTTTGTTTGTTAGACTATAACATTTTTTCTTTTCAATTACACAAATTTCTTTTCTTTTTATGGAGATTTGAAAACAAAAAAAAAATGCACTGCATAAAATTAACTGTGAACCACTGTAACTGTTATAAAATACTAATTATATGAGGATAAAAGTAAATAAGAGATAAATTTTTTATGTTAGCGAAAATTTTTACCGATTTTGAGCGGTTTTTTTTTTGATATAATGAAAAAAGGATATATGTCCAGCTTTAGCATAAATATGAATTTTGAAGAAAAAATTTAACTATTTTAAAGAGCAGAGGAAACTAAAAGCTATAGCTAAAAAATTTAAAACATTAACGTCAACTTAAAAAATTGTCAAAAGAAAACGTTTTTAAAAAAAATATTTGCAGATTAAAAATACACATATCGCAATTCACTGTGATATAAATACACTCTACATTAGGAATGTAGATTGTAGACTGGAGCTAGGTAACTTCTATATTAACTAAAAGTAAACAATAGTTTTATAGATTCGATTTGTAGAAAGTTATGTTTTTAATAATGTAAATCTATTTCGTCTGAACCACCGAAAAGTAAAGTTTCTCGCTGTTGTTAAAATGAAAGTATGATACATATTCCAAATAAGAAAAAGGCCTGTGTAGTATACCATAAAGTCAGCAACAACTGGCTCTACTCTTATTCGGCGCGTGTAGCAAAATCAAACGGCTTTATTTTACTATTTTCCAACTAAATGGGCCAGGTGATCCAACCGTGTTTTCGTCTAACAATGACCTTTCTCCCTATTCATCTTTCGCAAGAACAATGTGTATGTGTGTCATCTTTTGCGGTCCTGAGGATTCTTTTCAATATTAATTTCTTAGAAGCAATTCCTTTTGCTGGCTTTTCAAAACATTTACTGCAACGTTTTTCCAATGATTTAATGGCTGTAAGTTGTATTCTCTGGTTGTCTATTGGAATTTATGTGTTAGTAGAGCCTATGAGTGTGTGTTTGTAAGGATGTGTTCCTTTTTTTATTCTTATTGTGCAACACCGGTCGGCCCGTGGCAGTGATTTGATTTTTCTCTGTTGTTTTTTAAATCTATTGTGTTTAAAAATATCTATCTATACTTAATAGTATTTTGTTATTGCTTGTTGTTGTAGTTAGATCCTTTGTCATCAATATCACACATCATTTTATATGAATGTATGTATGTATGTGTATTGTTTGCCTGCATTGTTTATATGCTTCTGTTGTTGTTTAAGATTTCCTTGTTTTTTCATCTTTCAATGATTTTAGTTTATTCTTTAGATTTTCAATGGAAGTTGCTCGATTTTACTTTGTTGCTTTTCCTTTTACATCATATAAAACGTAATGCTTTGCAATGTGACGAAAGGTGCAGTTATTTTAAGCTATACACCGGGCTTTACAAATAGTGGCAGAGTAGAGGCAAATTTGAATTGATTCGATGTACAAAGTATAATTATCTGTCGATTTTCTCAATGTTGAATGAAAAGTGAGTATGAAAACTTTTCGAAAATATCGTTACATCTCATTTTTCTTTAGTCATTGAGGAAATTGTAATAATTATACAATTGTCTTACAAATATATAGAGAAAAAAACCTCTTTTCTAGAATTAATTAGGATAATATTAAATATGTTAGGAATATTCAATTCAGTTAGCAGTATAATTTTAAAAGGTTTTATATACAGCAATTTTCTAAAGAAAAGAAGAAATGTGCAACTAATTTCCGATACGTTTACTTTCCAATTACTATGCCTTGTTGGGATGAGTAAGTAAGTCGAAAAAGTATTCATCGAAAAGACTAAAGACTTGCTGCTTTAGTATTGGCTCACGGTTGCATCTTAAAATTCTACAGTAAATATACATATTATCAGCATTTCGAAAACTTAAACTTCCATAAGATTTATAATATCAAAACCAATCGCCGACACCGAAACAAAAATGGATTATTTATAAAATTGACTATTGTTAAATAATCGGAAACATAAAGAACGTCTGTTTTCATATATTCAATGATTTCAGTCAGAATACGTTCTTTCCTATACACATACCAAAAATCCTTGTAATGCAATGAAATTCTAGCATATCTTATGAAATGGCCATAACAAATATATTCGGAACTGGCAGGACTCAACTTGTGGAAGTCAAAAGTCTTATGAGGCCACCTTTATTTAAAATGAACGAAATCAGTTTTGTAATTTAATTATAAAAATTAACAACTATCTGCTGATTAGAGATCTCATTCGACATACATACATATGTACCTAACTGTGATCACAGGACACTTGAATTACGTTGGTATACTTTGCTGGATATATACATATATAAATATTTATTGCGAAGTTATTGCTTACTCCGCAGTAACCGATAAGCAATTCTCTGCTTTTGTGAACTTTGAGGCGCTAAATTGTAATCTCCTAAATTTTCGACTCTGATGCTACATCTAGACAGAAAGTGTTGGTTTTAAAATATCGCACATCTTGAATCGTTGGATATGGTACAGGGATTTAAACATCAGATGGTGGGCCTCCCATGCGAGTTCTTATAGCAGCTACGTCTTTTAATTAAAGAACGGCTGTGAAACATTAAGGTAATCTATCGACACTTCATATTCAGTAGCTTCTGTTTCCATCTTAAGGACAGTTACTACCCAGTAAAAAAATTCACGTTTTCAATAAAATTCAATAAAAGTGCTCTTTTGAAGCAGTAAATGCTTACGAATAAAATATATTTACAAAAAATGTGCTTTTTTAGTGCTGACAAGAAAGAAGGTTTTAAAGCGAAAAAATAAAACTGAAATTATAGTCTACAGATTTACGTATGACAACGAAAGTCAATTAGAAAACGAATATCGCGCTTCGCAGTTACTATGAATTTTTCTTAAGCAAAAACATTCAGATAGAATTTGTTCTTTGATTGGTGTGCGCGAAGTGACGTAAAACACTTTCTTTGCATGTTTGATTAGATTAAAAGAAGATTGTCAGCAGAAAGTAGTCCTCCAAACTGGGTACACCTCATACAAAAATCATGAATCCCATCAGCAGGTTTGAAGCGATTTGAGGTATGAACTCATACATAAAACCTGCTCCTTTTGGAGCACATTTTTTACTGGGTAGGTTCCCTGTAGTAATATTGCATATTGTAGCTATTTGGCGTCCTGAATGGTTTTGGCTCTATATATTCCGTAAAAGTGGCTATCCAAAATATAGTATACAATGTATACTATCAGACCAATCATGAATAAAAAATCCGCGAGAGTTTTTTCCCTTTTTATTTTTTTAACATTGCATTTGAATAGGAAAAATGAGAAAAGGGAAATAAACACCCGCGGAATTTTTATTCATGATTGCGCTGTATATATTTGACTCTACCTAGTTACACTATACACCACTATAGTGGGGAGGGTATATTAGATTTGTGCTGATGTTTGTATCGCCTGAAATTATTAGTCCAACGCCCACCTTAAAGTGGAATTATTTTCTGAGTCCAATGATGAAGATATTTCGATAAAATTTAATACATGATATTTTTTGACCCAAGGACGGTTGGGATTGAAACTGGTTAAATCGGTCCATCATACAAATGTCCTCCCGAAATATGTTTGATTTATAAATGTATTTAAACAAATATCACGTCAAATAAGTTTTACATGAAACCTAATCATATCTATACATTTTTATACCTCGATATTTAGCACAAAAATATTGATATGCTTAGAAGTCATCCCACTAAATTTTTGGAGCATCGATCCATTATTGGTCAAACCTCCCATTACTAAAAAACTGTTTTCACATATATACTGCGTGTAGGGTATTATATGGTCTGGCTGGACTGACTATACTTTCTTATTTGTTTTGATTTGTTTTGTTTTGATAAACAAAGTTCTCATTGAGGAAACTCTTACCATTTTTTTAAACAAACACAAACTGCTAAAGTATTTGGCTTGTCTGCAGAAATACTCATAGCCATTGGCTGGAATCGAACCCACAACTTCAAGACTGAGAGTTCAGCGTACTGCTATTTCGACTATCAGGGCGCCTAAAATTTTTCATTTATCTTAAAATATGAAAATCCAAAATGTTACTATACTTTCTTAAAAAATACTTTAACACGCCACTGCTTGACTGTGGTCTAATGTTTCATCACAACAATACTTCCATCATTCCCTCTAAAATTCATTTATATTTTCAAAAACAAAAGATTTTAAGTCAAGGTGCAAAAATAGGATAAAACTCATTACAAATTGTATAGACAACATTGAAAACAAAAACAGAAAACTCCCTCGCAAAAAGAAGAAAAAAAAAACAGAACAATAAGAGTGGTGAATTTTAGCAAGTGTTCTATATTCCAAATAACTAAAAAGAGAGAAACAGCACCTGCTACGAAAACAAATGAGAAGATAGAGAGAGAAATTGAAAGCAGTGGCCTAAAAGAAGAAGCAAAGATTTTATGAATGAATTTAGACGAGGAAATACCCAGCTTATATAGGGTGTTTTTTTTAGTGTAGAACTTTGAAATTGAATAAAATAAAAATGATTGTTTGTAATTAACATGAAATATGATTATGATATGATGAAAAATTAATTCTGGAATACGACTGACTTGGATGTTATCTAATCTGAAGGTACAATTTTCAATGACTTTTGAGTCCGTATATCGGCAATGACAGCTCGTGCCACAATTGATTTATTGAAGGAAAGGTTTGGTAACCGGTTAGTTTGACTTTTCGGATCCGTGAATTGGCGTCCAAGATCATGCAATTTAACGCCGCTTGACTATTTTCTCTAGGGATATGTGAAGTCGCTAGTCTACGCCAATAATCCCGAAACGATTAACCACTTGAAGGCTATACAGCCACAAATGTTAAAAAAATCATCGAAAATTGGCGGTCATATGCCAGAAGTCATATTTAAATTATAATGCCAGAAGATTATCTTTCCAATAAAGAAAATTTTATGTTAATTAAAAAAAATATACATCTAAAAAAACACCCTATAATAATAATAATGAGTTTGTGTATTTTACTAGAACGAGTATGATTATAGAAGAAAGGACAACAGCAAATACAGGTCAAAGCAGATACCTACTCACTTCACTCACTATTATCCTAATCACATAACAACAAGTGGCGTGTGTCAACAACATTACTAAGAAACGCAGGAGACAGATCCTGTGGCAGACATCAATTTTGTCTGTCTGGTGTGTGTGTGTGTGTGAAAAACCCAATGATAATTTTTAAATATTCTGATATTTATTGCCATGTGGAAATATCGTACTTATGAATGAATTACCTAAATGGGTAATTTACTTATTTTTTGCCTGCAAAACCGCGGAAAAACCTTAGTTGTGGGAAAATATTTTATGCGTTTTTTCCTATTGTTTTGGGTCGCGTATATAATTAAAATAGTCAACATTGTACAAGAACATATGATGACGTTTAAAATTGGATTTTCCATTGTTAGAGGAAGATGAGCAGGGAAAATTATTATATAAAACTTGAACTCACGTACTTGTAATTAATCAGAGACAAACACATGTTTGGGAAAATTATTATTCCTAAAAATTTTCTCGCTTGTAGAATAGTATTATGCATAATCTGGTATTTCTAATCACTTTAGTCTAAAGATTGTTATCTTTAAACTCCTAATCAAACATAAATATTGTGTTTATAATAAATGTGACTGATTAAATAATCGCTTGACTTTGTAATTGGATAATTTGGGAAGTTTTACAAAACAGTGCAAGCAAGCAAAACTGTCTTTTCTCAACGACAGGAAAATCCCTTATACATTTTCATAACTTTTACTATAGGGAAAAACACACATATGCACGTTAAATTTCTCCAGTATTTTTTTTACTTTAAGTTGCACTTAATGATTTGGCTGAATATAATACGTTTTCTAAAACTACGTGTCTTTTGTGAAAATAATGTTGTTGAAATTATGCGGGAAGTACATATTTTTCCCATCATACCCATACCATAGGTTTTTCTGTTTTAATATTCACTCGTTTTGGGATTTTTTTGATGAGTTTTGATGATTTTTTGGCATTTGGAATTTTACATCAAGTCATCGTATTACAGGTCGCATGTTGTTCTTTCGGTGGGTTTATCAAAAGTTGTTGTCCATATTGATGGGAAGTTTAGTGTTTTGAAAATTGGTTTATTTTTAAAGATGTTTTAGAATTCCCTTGATGGGTTTTAATATGTTATCCTAATATTAGCAGCTAAGGGTTTTACGTGATATATGGGGGAATTTTTGTTATATGACCTTTACCTATGCATTTAATATCAAAGAGTCTTTAATTTCTTTTTAAATATTTATTGTATTTCGTATTGCAGAAAATGTTGAGTTCGATATGAATTAAAATCTTAGAAACGCTGATGTCTTCGGGACCAGAAGTTATTAAAGAAGCACTTCATAAACTTTAGTAACTAAATTAATAAATTATTTAAGATGAGTTACACTTATATATATGTACATATATACAGTGAAACCTTGATATAACGACCCTCACTATAACGAATTCCTCGATTTAACGAATTTTTTGAAATCCCCTACAAAGCTCCATAAGATTTAATACAAAATAAACCTCTCTATTACGAATACATTTATCAATAGCCTTTTTATAACTATATTTTCATTCACTGCAGCCTAACGAAATAGAAAGAATTATTTACCTCTATTTAACGAATTTTGTCAACTTACAACCTTTTCATAACGATTTCCATCAATTAATCCAAATTATATGCAACAGATATACAAACAATTCTTGTTTGCAACGACAACGAATCCAGCAAACCGACATTCGTCGTCGACAGCAGCATGCATTAGACTAACGGCTGAAATATTCGAAGAAAAATTTATTTTCGCTAAGAGCTTGTTGCAGCAGTTGTTGTTGCAATCTAGCTAGTTAATCACTGGCTCAAACTTATTCACCCCTATGCTGGGGGTTAATTTACATCCGTGTGCGAGTAAATTTTCATTCGAACGTTCGAATTTTTTAACATTTGCGATTCTCTCATTCGATAGCGAATAAAATGTATCGAAATTTCTAATGATGGCATTCGATAACGAATGATCATTCGTACGCAACATTGCGAGTTTTTACTCGTAAGCAAAGAAGCATTCGAAATAACTTTTTTTTTAGCAAACAGAAGAAAAAGAAAATGTAAGTAACACAATTGTTACTTACTTTAAAAATATATAATAAAAATGTCATATTCACACATAAAATGCAATAATTTGCAAATGTAAAATGTATTAGTATTAGTGTAGTATGTAAATAGAGAATGAAATAAAAGTAATAAAAGTCAGTCGTATTAAAGCAACAGGCAAATAAACGTCTAATTATTACAGATTTTGGCGACGAGATAAAGGAAGCACGTGTGTGTGAATTTTTATATTTTTTTTTTTGGCAGAAAGGTGGTAAACTTTTTACAGTACAAGAATTATCGTCTGTAAAGGAAAATAAATATAAAAATGATTAATAACGTGGGTGCTTCTCCAAAGCAAGTTTCCTTTTTCAATTTTGAGCCTTTTGATGCAACAAGTACAACATGGTCGCGTTGGGTAAAACGTTTCAAAACAGCATTGGACCTGTATGAATGTGAGGAGGCTAAACATCAACGTTTGCTTCTTCATTTTGTAGGAACACAAACATATAACATGTTAAGTGACAAAATACTTCCAAAAGTGCCTGAAGATTTGACTTTCAATGAAATTGTCAATACACTGGAAGAACACTACGATCCAAAACCTAATGAAACCTAATTAAGAATTTTATTACTTTTAGGTCAAAAATATCAAAAATAATTTTACCCATGCTTCCTTTGTGAGCCTAAAACGTCTTTTGAATCTATAAAAATACATACCTACATTAATACATATTTATGTATGTATGTATGTACATATGTACTTATTTATACTTATGCAATATTTGTCAATTTTAAGGGGTCGGAGGTGTTTATTATGCCATTAATAATTTCAATATCGTCAGAATCAGAAGACGATGAGCAAAAAACATTTTTAATTTAGAATAATATTTTTAAAAAATTTTGCTCAAGTACTCTTTGCAGAACCATATCTTTTTTGTTTACATTTTCTTTTATTTTATTCAGTAATACGTACTTCTTTAAGTTTTTTACAACACTGAAGCATTGATTCGATTCGTATCGAGTACCATCATTAGAAAATTTTGCACTGTCTAAATAAATTTCGATTCGAAAACAATTTCGATCACGACTGCCAGAATTCGATTCGAAGCGAAATTTTCTCCGTTTGGCAAATTTGGTATTCAGAGAGTCGATTCCGTTACGTTTCTTTCGATTGTAGGTATTCTGAATTACTATCGTAGTTACGTTTTTCTACGCTTATATTTTTTGGCAACAGAATTTTTTCGATTGCTCTTTTTATAAACTTAAAAAGTGTTTAATTTAATTAAAATTTCAGCTAGTTTTTTATTACTATGTAATATATTTTTATTTTGGCTGAGAAGGCTTAATATTACAAATAAATGAATGAATAAATAAATAAAAATGTAAACATAAAATGTTTAAAAAGTGATTTATATAAATTTTTGTTGTACGGCCAATCAAGAGGTGATATGCAGCAACAAAGAACATGGTTAAACAAATGTGCAATGGTAGAACGAAGGAGTTTTGAATTACTGTCACTACAAACAGGAAAGCGGCCTATTTATTTATTCTTCCAGGTCAAATACAACGACATCAGAGCAATGCGAAAAGCTGGCAAGTTTAATGTCAACAAAACAAAACAGGATATTGCTTGCGGCTACCATAAACGATCCAAGGAGGAAGTTCAGGTATTTTCTTTTCAAGCCTTACCTCTGTGTTCTGAGTCACGTTGTTCTCCTCGTACACCAATAAAGTCACTGCTATGGATTCCATTTCTCCTTCAAATACAAAAATTAAAAATACCACCTCCGGCTTGGCAGGATTCTTAGCACTTGAATATATTGCAAACAAAAATGATTATCTTATTATTATTATTATTATTAATTCACAAGTCTTTTGTATTATGTATTTTATTTTTATTATTTCTCCTTATTAATCGCACAAATTTTTCTATTTTCCTATTTTTATTGTTTGTTGTGACTTTTGTTTATTAAAATAGTAACAAATTTGCTCCTTTCTTTGATTCTATTCCACATTTCATAGTAACAAATAGGTTTTGTAAACATTGTTGTCTTCTTCTTGTTCTTTTGATTCAGTTTTTTTGGAATACCAATTTTCGATCGTAGCGTAACTGAATGCGGAGACGTAATCGAAACTCAGAATAGGGGTGATTATTTTATAAATGTAAACTATTTTTGAAATAAATACAATAATATTTTTGAATTATTTAGTTCGTTTATTTCACCTTTTTCAATATTTAATAGTTTCTTTTTACAAGCAATAAGGTCACTTGAATTTTATATAAAAATATTTAATTTATTTATATATATTTATTTCTAATATTTCGCTATCACAATGGATAGTTTTGAATTATAAAACTTGCATTATCCCTGAAGAAGCTATCCATTGTGATAGCGAAATATTGGAAATAAATATATATAAATAAATTAAATATTTTTATATAAAATTCAAGTGACCTTATTGCTTGTAAAAAAGAAACTATTAAATATTTTTGAATTTTAAAACTACAAAATACAGTGTTTTCCTTCAAATGTGTTTTGATTTATTAGCGGAAATCGTTCGCTATAACATGGTAAGCAGATGATGATTAATATATGTGCAAACAACATTTTTTATTACCTCGTTATAACGAACAAAAGTGCAACTTCACCTCGATATAACGAACCTCATTGTAACGAATTATTCGATATAACGTGTTTTTTTTCTAATCCCCTTGAGATTCGTTATACCAAGGTTGAACTGTAGTTTTATTTCGTGACATGTAAATGCACGGAATACATAGCCTTTTGTTAGATATTGAACGCTCAATTGGATAATAAATGCCAAAGTTCAAGATAATATAATGTGGAAAAGGCCAAAATTTAAAACAAAATTAAAATTTTCGAAGAAAATTGAAAGTGTATTAATTGCTTTTAGTGTTGCATTTATAGTTTCCAAGTAATTAAACCTAAACTATAATTTTCTACGCATACATTTTATAAGTTATCAGGTATTTTTTTAATTTATTTTACAGCTTTTAATATAAGTGAAATTCTGTATGATCTTTTCTTAAAAGAGTTTTAAAACAAGTTTCATTACGATTAAGTGAAATGGAATATAAATTGAATACATCTCATTCAAGAATACATATAACATGAACTATTGACATCTTCTTAACACAAACAATTCAGCCAGATCTTCAAAACTCCCCTCAAATGCATGTATACATACATCTATTCCTCCACCCTATTTTCAAAACTGAACCTCAGAAAAGAAAAACAACAGAGTTTATACACTTTATAGCAAACAGCACATGCCACCATCATAATTTCACATTTATCAACTTTACACACTCCACCTCTAGACAGACGCACTCACATCATATCACAATACTCGTATACTCGCACTCGATTTATACAAGACACCAACAACATCTATGATGAACAACATGCAGGTATTCAAGAGAGAGAGAGAGAGAGACGAGAAGTCAGCAATAATTTGTTGTTATTGTTTTAAATAGGAACTTCTCAGTGTTTTATGTTTCATTTCCCACAGTTTTATGCATTTGAGTCTATTTTTGGGTTTTTTGTCTATTGATTTTGGAAATTCTTATAAGAATTTCCAATTCGGGTGGTTTTTGCTATTGTATTCTGGTTTTTCCTCTAGAGGTAAGTAAATGTTGAGTTTTGAGTGAAAATGATCCCCCTTTAAATTTTTGAAGACTATAATTTTATTTTCGTGGACTGCATCATCTGTGTTTATGATGGAATTATGTGAGGTGTCATATAGTAACTCACATATTTTAACATCTGTGTGTATGAGTAGTATGTATTTCATTGCAACATCTTCTAATGTTTGTAATGGTGCTGATCTTGAAATGTTTGTGCTTTAGATTTATTTTGTTTTTTTTTGTTTCCCATTGGTGTTCTATGATTTTTAGGTGTCTCTTTCTGTTTAAATATGTGTCAATATTCGCATATTTTTAAGTGTTTGATGATATTCAAATGTGTCATGGGGAATTAATGATATGTTTGTTTGGCTACAAATTGCTTATTGGGGAATTTGTCTTGTGTATATTGAATATAGAATTTCTGGGAATTTCTGTTTGATACTTTAGTTAAATTGTGGTTGGTGGCTTAGGTTGGGCTGTAAGTATTTACATCTTATGAAGAACTTGGAAATTATGTATTATGTAAATGCGTAGTTGCGTATGTAAAATTTTGAATTACCATTTATAGTTTTCAAATAATTCAGCCTATTCTATTCGTCTAGGATAGCTGGAAGATATGTACTTACGTCTTGGAAGTAAAGCCATAATGTGTACTTTTGGGGCTTTATGAGACATTTAGGAACATTAAATATTGTCGGAAATCTTAGTTTATATCTCTATTATATATAAATGAGATGTCTGGTGAACTAGTACAGTCACACTTAATGCAGTTAGTAGCATCGTTGTTTACTCTAATTAGTCCCAATTTATACGAAGCAATTCTTTAAGCTAAGCTGATTACCTTTCATACATCGGGGTGAGGGGAAGATAAGACGTGTATACTCTAAAATAAAAATACGAGGAAATTTAAAGGAAAAAATTGTATCAATCTTCTTAATAAAAATTGCTTCTTGTAAATTGGGACTTTTTAAACTGCTCCATTAATTTAGCACTATTTCAGAGTTCATGACAAACATTAAATTATTGCATGACCAGACAATAGTGGCAGATAAGAATGTATTATGGCAGGTCTTTGGCCATCGGGTAAAGAACTAAACACAAAATACTAAAATTCTGTTTTGCCAGGAACTTCCTTTAAGTCATGCTAGTGATTCAGGATAATATTCAAATTATTGATTAGATCTATTTAGAGAGAATCGACGGAAGGATGTGAGTCGCAAATTATTAACTCAATCCATATAAATGAGATGCCTTGGGTCATTTACTCTACTCTTCAATCAATTGAACATGGATTTCGTGGAACTCAAAATATTGGCCAAATTATGGTCAGCCAAGTACCATAAAGCAATCTGGTTTAAGGCCAAGTGCTTCCTGGGGCTTGGCCCTATTGACTTTAGTTGTTGGTTTTGTATCGATTCTGGAATGATTTCTAAGCTCTTTGACTTGTGTTAGCTTTCTCTGGCTCATAATTTCAAGAAAATATATGTGTTGGGAGGCACAAGTAGAAGAACGCGCACAATTTGTAAATTAAAAAGTAATTCAGGTCATAATTTTTACAATAATGTTCTTTTTTACTATTTACTATTTTGCAATATTTTGCTGACTATTTATTATATCAAGCAAACAAACAATTCAATTATTGATTGAAGAGTTTTGTTTATATATATTTTTGAAAAAGCGAAAGCCATTAGCTGTGTTAAAAAATACATACATATATAAATTGTACTAAATAATGAACATTTTTCAGTTTCCTTACAGAATAATTTAAATTCCAGCTGCCATAAATTTCATAGCCATAAACATTTTTTAAATCAAAATTTAGTTTTCACAACGTTAAACAAAAATTTAAAAAAAACTAACCGTGCGATTCCAAACTTTGTTGAAGACCATTCATATTAAATTGCGAAACAAATTCTTAAGTTTTGGATACTAATATAATTGTGGATGATAAACAATGATGTCTTTGTGTGAGAGAGCTCAGCTGTCTAGGATACGTCAGCATCTTCAAGAAGATTTTAAACTTAGTTACATAAATATGTGGTCCAGACAGCTTTTTTTCTTTTAAGTTTATTTTCACAGTATTGAGGCCTACAAATTCAAAAATAGATATGCAGTATTCCAGAGGTTGTCTCTTTGTTTAATGAATATTTATTTTAAACACTGTAGACATCTTTCTACGGCTCTTCCTATTTCATTATAGAAATGTGAGATATGTCAAAATTTTCTTTAAAATAAAAAGTGTTCGCTTCTTTTATAATGGAAACAAATAGTTTTTTGTCATTCAAATCTGGTTAATTGTTTACATAACCTGAAGTACCATATATAATCCTTCTCATTTTATCTATGCTCACATTTGTTATATTTTTTCCATGACAAAGTCTCTATGACGGACTTCAATTAGTAAGCTGTGTATTGGCTATGTTGTCAGATCTAGCAATGTGCTGGCAATGTACTGACATTGAAAAATTGTTAGCAAATGGTAAATTGTCAATGCTTTTTATTACAACGTTGGAATACAAAAATTTTAAGTTCACACGGTTTTTAAACATTTTCTGAACATTTTTCGGACAATGTTGAAAGATCTGACAAAATACAACAACAAAAATACAAAACTTTAGGCTTTTCTGCATCAAGTTGTTCTGCGGTAAGTTGCAAGCATATATTTCGTCTTCTTTTTGGTTTTTTTTGATGATTTATTATTAATACTATTAAGGAAGTTTTTATATGGATTAGTTTTTGTTAAAAAAGTATAGAAACTGAAACAAAACCCATTAAATACCCCATTGTGATCCATAAGCACCTTCATCATCTTCTCTACACAGTCAAGAAGATGCAAAATTTACTTTGAACCAAAGACCCAATTATAGAAGTTATAATGTTTTTTATTTGAACTTTTTTATATTCGAAATTATCATCACATTTATCGCTAATATATAATTTGAAAGATAGTCTTTCATAGAAAAAGCTTCTCAAGTACTTTATCTTTTCCATCATCTGAAACTATGAATCTCTATTTTTCTGCTGTAACTGAGTTATTTAACAGAAATTAAAGTATGATTGTCCAATATTGTACTAGATTCCAATACAATATTTTTAATGAAATAATAATTAGTATAAATAATAAGACATTAAACATTCAATGTCATAATGTTCATAATACCTACATATAAATATTATAGAACTTTTAAATTAAGAAGAATATTACAAATGGCTTTCAATTTTTGGGGGTCTCAGAACAGATTCCAAAAGGATGTGGGATGTCTCAGCAGGTTCAAACTCTGTTGAATATAGAACTCCATTTGTTTAGTGTGTCCATGATCATCCATGTTGATAATGACTTTAAAATATGTTAAGAATGTTTCCATGTTATTTCCATTATAATATAATTCTAAATTTTCAAGTAGAGTCTTTTGGAATCTGAATGGTAGTATCTTTGGGGTCTTCTTTAGGTCAGAAATTGCAACATTTAAATATTCCACCATTGATATCTTATACATAAGCATGCAAATAATACATTTCAATTATTAGGGATCTTAAACAACAAGCAAACATATAATTATTTAAAATTGTTTTGCAGAGGTTTACTCAATTATGCTTAGAAATTATATTTTCCTTCCCTTTTGCTTCTTTAAAATAAGTTAATAATAAAGCCAGATTTATATGTATTTAGCTGAATGATAGCACTTGACTAAATCTTATTTTAAGTACGTCGTCTTTATACAGGAATGTCATTATTTTTTAAGCTAATTACCAAATTATAATACAAATTACTAATAGAAGTTTAACGCAAACACGCTTGGTTTTCCATTTCCTGGATATAACTTTGAAATCATGAGATCTTTATACAGTTAAAGACAATCTGGCTACAGTATGAAATTATTCTAGGAATATCATTATTTTTTAAGCTAATTACCAAATTATAATACAAATTACTAATAGAAGTTTAACGCAAACACGCTTGGTTTTTCCATTTCCTGGATATAACTTTTAAACCATGAGATCAATGACAAATAAACTTTATAATAAATAAAATAATCTTTTTTGAGTTTGCGTAATATAAAATAAATCTTGTACATATTATAATAAGAACAATTCACTCATAACTTTGGAAAGTCTAAAGATCCAAAAAATGCAATAGAAATATTCAATTTTTAATACCTGCCTTGCTTGCTCCTAAAGTATCGAGGTGAATTTCTTAGATTGTCATCACATTGAGGGATTCCGATGTATTTTCCACCATGGTGAAATTAAATACCAGGTGACCGCATTGCTACAACAATTACAACAAGGCAAGAACAACAGGCATTTTTCTATATGAAAAACTTTCGTCACTGTCAAAAAGTTTTTTTTTTATATAACTTTTTGGCATTTTCAAATTCACCATGAATAATCAGCTGGCGCTACGCTATCACCTAGTATTTAAATTCACCTTGTTTTCCACTATGAATTGAAAAACTTCCCAAATCTCCCTCACGATTACCATACACATAGAAACGCTGGTACTCAGGTAGAAAACACGCATTTGGTAAACACAAACAGCAGCAGCAACAGCCCTTCAAAGTGATATTAAAGAAGAGAAAGAGAGAGAGAGGTAAAGAAAAGTTGTGAATGAAATGCTCATGTGTGCATATGGGGAAATTTGCCAGAATCCACCACCGTTTCTGTTTAGAGAGCTGGCATATAAAAGGAAGCGCAAAGAGCTAACCTGTCAGAGCAGCTCAAACGCTCATTCAGTTTATAACATAACAACTCATCTACAGAAAGTTATTCAGTGAACAATTTTAAAAATATTCGTGATTTAAAAAAAAACATATTATTCGAATTTTTTATTTTGATTTTAAAGCACCAAAAATGACCACCGACTACAAAAGTTGTCCGTTGAAAAAACGTCCCATCGTCTACGTTAAAGACGATGAAGAACTACTGCAACAAAAAGAAATTGTGCACTACGAACAAATGGAAGCCTTGGCTTTAACCAAGTCCTCCAATGTCTGTGATAATGTCGATCAACCACAAGATTTATCATTGAAACGTAAAGCTAATGACAGTTTCGAGGATTATGTCGTGCCAGCTAAACGTGTATATGTTTTAAATCTATCCAACAAATCATCATTATCACCTTCATTAGAAAGAAGCGCACCATCAGCGGCACAGGATTTATCGGCCAGTTCCGTCATGTTATCTCCTGCTTGCGAAATCGATTCCAGCATGGAATATCAACCAAGCGATATTCATTTAAGAGGATTAACTAATGCCACTAATGGTTACACCAACAATCCCTACCAATCGGCCTTTGCAATTGCTGCTGGCTGCAATCCCATGCCTGCCTTGTGGAATACCTATCAACCCAATACCTCGGCCATCTTCCCATCACCAGCATCTTCAGTTGCCTCGGCAGCTTCTCCTGACTCAGCCTGCAGCTATCAACACATTACACCACCCTCAAGTCCCGGCTCAGAAGTAAATTCTGAACCTGAGGATCTTACAGTACGTAATGATATTCCTCTGCCAGCACTATACCATAAATTCCATGAAGCACCCAGTTATCCATCACCAAACTCATCAGCCTCTTCGGTCTACTCGCACAGCAGCTCAACATCTTCATCAGTGTGCTCCAGTACAGCCAACAAAAACTACCGCTTCAAGTGCGACAAATGTAACAAGATGTATTCCACCTCCATAGGTCTATCAAAGCATCAACAATTCCATTGCCCGGCTGCTGAATGCAATCAGGAGAAGAAGCAACATGCTTGCCAAGACTGCGGTAAACTATACACCACCATAGGTGCCTTGAAAATGCACATTCGCACTCACACTCTGCCCTGCAAATGCCCCATCTGCGGCAAGGCCTTCTCCCGTCCATGGCTGTTGCAAGGTCACATTCGCACTCACACCGGTGAGAAACCTTTCCAGTGCCCCGACTGTCCACGTTCATTTGCTGATCGCTCTAACTTGAGAGCCCATCAACAAACTCATGTGGATGTTAAGAAATACGCCTGCAAAGTATGCCACAAATCCTTTTCACGCATGTCTTTGCTCAACAAACATGCCAGTTCTAATTGCACCATTACAATTACGTAAACTTTGGCAACATAACTTCACTAACTCTGCAACAAACCAACAGTACAAAGCCCTGCCACAAAGAGAGCGAAAAAAACACTGAGTGTTAAAGTTGAAACATTCCGCTGGAACAGAATAAATTATTATATTTAAATTTATATTTTTTCTCTTATTTTCTAACAATTTCATTTTAGTTAAACGAACAAACAAACCTCATTATTTTACTATTACTTTTCTGGAAGACAATAATTATTATTAGACATACTCATATTATTAAGTTTATTTATATATATTTATAAATACGTATTGACCTAATTAACGTAATACCCTAATCATAAGTATTATTATAAATGTGCTGTATTGTTATAGTGTACATATTATCCTATTATATATATAATATCCTTAAACTGAACTTAAATTTTTATTTATTTAAATTTATTTATTTTTGCGATTTCTTGACGTTGAGTTTAAGTTCTAGTCTCTTTTTTTTTGCTATATTTATTTTAACTTGTACATTATTTTAACAAATTGGAAGGAAGGCAGCATTTAACCAAAATTTATTTTATTATTATAACTATTTTTTAATGTTTTCTTTATTATCAAATTTAACTTTTTTTAATATTATGTAAATTTAGTATTAAGTTAATCTAATATATATTAAATTTTTAATTTTATAAAATAAATAAAACACAAACATGTTACAAAAATCTTTTTTTTTTTAATTTAAATAAATAGTGGCTCACAGCTTATTTTATGCAGTGAACTTTTTTGTTAGCAGGAATTTAAAAAAGAAATTGGTGTCATTTAAAAGAAATAACAATTTATTATAATTTATTGGCAAAATGTACTTTTTAATACATTAAAACTAAATAAGACAAAAAACCACATAGCTTATTTTACGCAGGCAATTTGAAGATTTAATATTTTTTTTGCAATAAATATTTTTTGTTTGCTAAGGTACGGTCACATATGGCAAATTTTACCAAAAAAGCGTAACCACTATTTTTGGCACAAATTTGTTTGAAGATGTTTAACCTTACAAAGAAAACCTTGTAAGAGCAAACATTACCAAGTAAAATAAAACTAAACTTCTATTGTTATTTGTCATTAAGAAATAAAATTTTCCAAATAAACAAGAATTATAATACATTTTATTTAGTGGTTACGTCTTTTTCGTCAAATATTTGTGATCATGTGTGACCTTACCTTTAGACTACAATATTTTTTTCTTTTAAATGACACCAATTTCTTTTTTAAGTTCCTGTTAACAACAAAATGCACTGGATTAAATAAACTTTACAATGGTAATCTTTGAATAAAAAATACAATTTCTCTAATAATAATTAAAATTTAAATTATTTTGTTGTGCAATATAAACATTACAAAAATCTTTGATATACCTGTGGTAATATATGAATGAACTTACTCACTACTTGGAGAACAGGAAATGCATACCAGATAAATAGAAACTCCTTGTAATGATGTGTAGTATTCAAAAATTTTACATTAATATGTTGACAGTATTATAATTTTCAAAATGCAGTATCTGAGATGCTAGAACGATAAAAGAAATAGAAGAGTAAACAAAGTATAATAATTAATTTTTATGTAGATTATTGTACTTCCCGTAATGGAAATCCTAGGAAGTGAAAGGAAGATGTGCAATAATTTAAAAGGCTTTTACTGAAAAAATTTGTAGAGATTGTATCTTGGGTTTTAAAGAATTTATAAGCGTAATGATTATGTGTTAGGCTACTCCATATGATATTGCAAAGTTACGATAGATTTATAGAAGTAAATAGCATAATTTAGTCGATGATTTAAAGATACGTAAAAGTAATAAATAGCATTTCGCTTTGAAAGTAAAGCATTTCTTATTTTCCACTACAGATTTTATGATTCTCTTATCATGAAATTTAGTTTTGCTAAATTTTATATGAATAGTGCAATAGGCATTTATGTTTCATAGAGCAAATTCTGGGAACAAATTAGTATGTGGGCTATAAAAAATCGTGAACCAATTATTTCCATTTTTAATAGGATCATGAAATTTGTATCCGCATTAGATTTGAGGATAATAGCAAAACATATCGAGGTTGTCTGATGCTTTGGTCTATAACTCGGATCATATTGGACCAATGTTGTCCCTTTTTAATAACAAACATTTTGACGACTTAGTCCCGGTTTACATTATAAAATTTTTCTCGCTGCGATTCTTGTCGTGGATGTATACATGTTTTCATATTTTTTGACAATTCCTTTTCAAAATACACAAAATAATAATAAATTTGTGGTGAAATAACCACATGTATTTGATTGTAGCTAGCACATATATACATTAGGGTGGCCCCGTTTGTATGGAGAAAAAATAAGGTATCGATGTTCCCGACTAATATGAAAATTTGATTCATTTTAAGACTACGTTTCTCAATTTTTTTTCCTGGGGTCAATATTTGGTGAGCTGGATCAAAGGATAAAAATGTCCTTTTTAGAAGTTTTTTGATTTTTTTCACATTTCTTCCAAAGGAACTATATGTAAATTTGGCATCATATGAAAGGTCTTTGAGAGGTGGATTTAATGTATTATCAAAAATTAAAAAACAATTTTTTTTAATTCAAAAATTTTTAAAATTTCAGACAAAATTTTAGTGTTTTTTTATTTTTTCATAGAATTTACTTAAATAAATAATTGAAATTTGTTGATTATAAACATCATGCAATTTAACCCAAATGGGTGTTCCCGTTTTATAAAATTCAACCTAATTCAATTTTTATTAATTTTTTTTTTAAACCTTAATTCTTCCCTATCTGACAATCTCTGTAAACTCAATTCGTCAATGTAATGGGTATTAAAATAACGTAAATTTTTTAAGCTAAAAACCGGGAAAACCCATTTGGGTTAAATTGCGTGATGTTTATAATCAAGAAATTTCAACTTTTTATTTAAGTAAATTCTATGAAAAAATAAAAAAACACTAAAATTTTGTCTGAAATTTTCAAAATTTTTGAATTTAAAAAAATTTTTTTTTTGATAATATGTACATTGAATGCGCCTCTCAAAGACCTTTCATATGATACCAAAATTGCATATAGTTACTTTATAAGAAATGTAAAAAAAAAATAAAAAAACCTCTAAAAAGGATATTTTTATCCTTTGATCCAGCTCACCAAATATTGACCCCAGGACAAAAAAACTGAGAAATGTAGTCTTGAAATTAATCAAATTTTCATATTAGTCGGAAACATCCGCAAACTTTATTTTGGGGCCACCCTAATATACATACATACATACATGTATGAAAATAAAAAACAACGAATGAGGAAACAAAGCGTGTTTCACGAGTTCATGCATATGTGTACCCCTTTTAATACGACTCACCGCTCTCGCCAACAAATCAAGAATCGCAGCGACAAAAATTTCATAATGTAAACCGGAACTTAAAGAATGTTTGGTAAAAGTTGAATTGTTCTAAGCCATTTTTCGAAGCTCTATCGTACCTTCTGCTAAATCGTCTTAGTAAGATTCTAATGACCCAGAATATACATACATACATACATATATACATTTTGGCTGTACGACCAATATTTCGATGTGTTACAAACGGAGTGACAATCTGTTTGGTTGTGGGTATTTCCTAGTAGATTTAAATCGCATGTTCATGGCGGCCAATTAACAGCTGAATTGACAAATTTTAGTTTTAACATCTTTTAATAGCGTAAACCATTGGCTGTAACATCATTTCCAGCCGAATTTTCAAAAAAAAATTGCCTAATCATGGCATCAGATTATCAAGAGCATCATCTAGTGACACGCTTATCATGCAAAGGCTTCCAAGAAATTGATTTTGAATTTACGGAGGCCCAAATGCAAAAACTTTATCGACCATAGAGCAATTCCATATGAAAGCGATCACCTTTTGGACGACCCCTCTCCGATTTTAAAGTAAATAGTCTCAATCGATTACTCAGCAAAAAATAATGTACCTACATATTTTTTTTTTATAGTGACTGGTTTAGTGGTGGTCTACACCACTGTCATGTGACAAAATTGAAGAATTCTTCATAAGGGACCTCATTGAAAGTTGTTAAAAAAAACTACTAAAGCGATCGCGAGTGATAGCTCGTTGGAAAGGTATTGAATCAGGCTTTAATTGAAAAATAAAATTTTCCTAATTTTTCTTAGAAATTTACCTTTAAATTTTCCCATGAAAATTAAATTTTCGGATTTTCCATAGATGCTCCTAAATTTTCCGGCTAATTTTTTTTTTTTTGGATTCCTCATAATTTTTGCTTTAAGAATCAGCAATAAAAAAATGGGCCCCGACTCCTTGTTTGGACAGGAGAAGAGCATTTAAGAGACCACCTTGTTAAAAATACATTTTAAAAATTATTTTACAGTTAAAAATACATTTATGAAGAAAAAATCAATTTTTTTTAAGAGCCCCAAGTTGAGTGTATAGTGAATATGGTCTGCCTGCCTTCACAAGATCGGCCATAAATCCATGGATAATAGCAGCAGTGGCATGTAATGGCACACCAAACCCGACTGAGGCTACAGGTCATAAAATGTTTTGTAAATTTTTTAAATTACCAGGTAATAAATATTTCGCCTAAAATGACACGTGCAGAAACAAGTCATAAAACACGGATTTTCCATAAATATGGGGAAATATTTATTACCTGGTAATTTAAAAAATTTGCAAAACATTTTATGACCTGTATTGGCAGTATCCAATTAAGTCCCTCTTTAAAAAACATTTTATGACCAGTAGTTCACGCAAATTTTCCTATTAAAGAAAAGCAAATACCTATCGTTTATTATTTTTTTACCTATTTTTTAACAAAAAATAAATATAAATATATCACACACTCTGAGTCAAATTTCAGTTGAATACTAAACGTGAAAGTGTTAAAGTGTTTTTTTGTACAGTAAAGAGTGAAGCTGTAAAGACAATTTAAAGTAAAATGAATAAATTTTGCTGCAATCCGTTTAAAAAGAGTGGACATCGTTCGAAAAAGATAAAAGTATTAAAATTAACTGGTGTTTCGAAGCGATACATGAATGAATTAAATATACAATACGGTGAAGAAGCAGAATTCATTTGCCCCAAGTGTAAAATCGATTTGTCTCAACAAGCAAATGCATTGAAACAAATGCAGCCACAATCCGAGAGTGAAATGACAAGTGAACAAAATGTAAACCAGTGCACGGTGCATCCTTTTTGCATTTATTTCAAAAACAAACATAACGAACTACAGACCGTAAGCCTTGTTGTTGTCGCGGAGAGTTTAGCTCATAATTATGTGTCCGTTTATTTATTTCAAATGAAACTGTTTGAATTCTTAAGATGAAAATTCGATGCAATCGACAAAGTAACGTTTTTCTCAGACGGCGCGGCTTCTCAGTACAAGAATAAAAAAAAATTTTACAATCTTTGCATAATTGAAGAAGAACAAAACTGCAAGGTCGAGTGGCACTTTTTCGCGACGTCCCACGGTAAGGGCCCATGCGATGCGTTAGGGGGAACCCTAAAACGCATGGCGACTAAGGCAAGTTTGCAAAGGCCATATACTGACCAGATCTTAAAAGAACACGATGCCATGGAGCGACGAATTCAAAACAGATATAATAATGTCAAAACTATAACTGGAACGCAAAAGTTTCATTGCTTCATACCAAATATTTCTGTTATGTCAATTAATGTAAAGCGGTACTCTTCGTCTGCCGACGTGCTAAATTTAAAGTTAGTTTAATTTTATAATGATGCCAAGACAATTGAAATTTTTAATAAATATTGTAATTAAGTATAAGCAGCAAAATAAGAAAGATTTTTTCTTCATAAATGTATTTTTAACTGTAAAATAATTTTTAAAATGTATTTTTAACAAGGTGGTCTCTTAAATGCTCTTCTCCTGTCCAAACAAGGAGTCGGGGCCCATTTTTTTATTGCTGATTCTTAAAGAAAAAATTATGAGGAATCCAAAAAAAAAAATTAGCCGGAAAATTTAGGAGCTTCTGTGGAAAATCGGAAAATTTAATTTAATAATTTAATCATGGGAAAATTTAAAGGTAAATTTCTAAGAAAAATTAGGAAAATTTTAAAATTAATTTTCAATTAAAGCCTGATATAATACCTTTTCAACGAGCTATCACTCGTTGCGATCGCTTTAGTAGTTTTTTTTTAAAAACAACTTTCAATGAGGAAGAATTCTTCAATTTTGTCACATGACAGTGGTGTACAGTACACGACCACTAAACCAGTCACTATAAAAAAAAAAAAAAATATGTAGGTACATTATTTTTTGCTGGGCAATCGATTGAGACTATTTATTTTAAAATCGGAGAGTGGTCGTCAAAAAATTTGCCAATTTTGATCGTTTTCATATGGAATTGCTCCATATTCATAATAGCAGGTCCCAGAGAAATGATAATTTTGATCGAAAATTTCACGAATTTAATTTTTTGTGTAGTTTTTTACAGATACACTATTTCTATAGTGATTTTTTGAGCGAAATTGAATTTATTGTTAAACCTTCTACAACTAACACGAAAATAAGTAAAATTGTAAAGCGTTCATGAAAAATGGTTTATAATTTGCGATAATAGTTTAAAAATTCATAATCTATTCTTATTTAACAGTACCATATCAGTGTCTTTATTGATATTATAACATTCTAACAGATTTGAATATTAGGAAATTTGTTTGTTATTAAAATCTAAGTTATAAGCATAGCTGCCAGATTTGACGATTTATTGTCATTTTGATGATTTTTTGTTTTAAAAATAGCAAAGTGACGATTTGACGATTTTTTCATTGAAAGTGACGATTTTCTGAATTATTAAAATTTTCTATCATTTGTTTGTTTTATTAATGTTTTCGTTACCAAATTCTCTGTTTTTTTTTGAGACAACAACTATTTTTCTTATTTAATATCAAAAATATTAAAAAGAACGTGACATATTTTAAAAACAAAACTAAATGATAGCAAAGTTTTCTTAATTATTAACAATTGTTAAGTTTAAGTATAAAATTCCAAATAATAGTAGAATTTACTTATTTATCTGTAAACATCAAAAGCAATTTTAAATACTGAATTCCATGAACTACAATTTTTAAAAGAAACAAATTCCGAATTTCAATGGGCAAATTCTACAAAAGCTTCTCCTATTTTAACAAAACGTCGAAAGAATATTCAGCCAAATAAATTCAAATGACAAAAATACGGATTTTTTGACAATAAAAACCTGTATATGATGGATGTATTGAATTCTTTATTCAAAATGTTATTTAAAACTTAATAAACTAAATTGTTTAACCTGAATGAATAAAATATTCTAAATTCAGATATTTATTTATAAAATACTGCACGTCTTGTTTCACACTCTTCAGTTTTAGCTGACCAGTTTTTGTTCAATTTTCTTGTGAACTTGCCATTTCATTTACACACGTCAATTCAATTTTCGTACTTTTTAATGCAAATCAACATGCATAAAAAAAAACAATAAAAATTAAGAAAATTGACTAGTACCGTCAAGTTTTGTTCTCTTTTCCCTTCTCATGCAAAAATACTTGCGTTGACGAGTCAGAATTTAAAAGGGTGTGAAAGCGGACTAAGATATTATAAAAATATTACACAAGTTGTGTTTAACATTATATTTTTCGTGATTACTTATTTAAAAAGTTAAAATTTATGTATTTTGATATGTATTGTACAAGAGACTATATAAACTTGAATTTCTATGTTTTCGTTTAAATAAAAATTTCAAAATACTATTAGAAATAGTGACTTTTTAGTTTTCCGATTTTTTTTTGACGATTTTTAAAATTCAAAATAACGATTGTTTTCTTTTTTTTTCGGGATTTTGACGATTTTTTCCGAAATTCATCTGGCAGCCCTGCTTATAAGATTCCTCTGTCTCTGAGAATCTAATTTAAGTCAGCTGTTTAACTAATACAGTTAAAATCTTCTCAGTTGTTCAATTCATATTTGTTCCCAGATAATTAAAATTTTAGAAACCATCGAATTGAAAGTTTTCATTGTTTTAAAAGGTATTTCTCACAATTTCCTAAATTTGCAACAAGATTTTCTGCTATAATGTTGACAAATAATCTAACATGTTTTAAGTTTTCTATAGTAAGATCCATACGAAAGAAACTAAATTCTGATAACATTCCAAACACATGTACATTAATATATAAAATGTACTTCAATTGCTAGTTTTCTGAAGACTGTCACTCAATCATTACGAATACATATCCCTACAACAAACATACATAAATAAACTACCACCAAATTTGCTAGTCTCTTTCTCTCTTTCTCTTCCTATTTTATTAAATCCTTAGTCCTTTTTTCAAAGCAAACAAGCAAATAAATATTTATGTCAGGACACATTCATTCTTATTATCAATTGTTCATATTTTGCGCCACAATTTGTTTACGCAGACTGTTAGGAGCAGACAGTCAGAAGGGCAGCCTTACAAAAAAAGAAAATCTCAGCACTACTCATCAGACAGTTATCACCTGCTTTTGGTTAATTTTTTTATTTCTTAACATTTACTCTTGCTTGGCTTATCAATGTACTCTTATAGTTTTAGTGGAAGAGAGTGTAAATATGTAATTTAATTTCCTTTTTGTTTTTAAATCCTTTGAATAAATAATTACAGAAAATTATGTATATTCGTAAGGGCTTAAGATTGATGTTGTTTAAAAATTGTTATATTTCCTGTGCATTTTTATTTCAAAGATACAGTTTTTGAGCTCCTAATAAGATAGATAAAAGAAAAGAACTAGATTTCTTCAAAGACAGGTAGGATATGAAATTTCTTTGTTGTAACCATATTTAAATACTAGTAGTGTTGTCATGTTAATGAGTTGTTTGAGATGGTTGTTTAATAAGAAAAATGAACTGACATTTGATAATCCTTTCATTTGATTTGCATAAAAACAAGGTAAGAGTTGAAGATTTGTTGAGATTTGATATATCTGAATGGAAATGTAATGTTCATCCGGTTGTCGTTAATGTGTTTGTTCGTTTTTATACTCTTGAAAGGAGTGGAAGGCATTGAACTTTAGAATATTATTAAACAATTTGGTGTAAATGTAAAGGTGAGACAGACTTCCGTTTGTAAAAACTATTAAATTGGTATCGTTTGATATATAGCCAAAATTGGTTAAATTGTATTAATATAATGATACATAAATATATTGGTAGCAGAAATGAATTAATTTTTCGTTATTATGCGACTTATTTGCTATAAACGATTTTCACAAAAGGAGGAATCTAAAACATTTTGTCTGTAATTTAATTGAAAATTCTGCATCTATAACATTTTTCTTATACTGCTTCATTTTATGCAGTTAGGTAAATCATACTGAGATTTGATTTAATTATTAAAATATTTGTATAATTTCTATATTTTTGAGTTGTATAGATTCCTTTAACAACCTGTGCTTTAATACAGAAAATATTAGTACATATACAGAAAAGAAAACTAAAATATTCCTCCTGTTATTAGTTTTCCATTACATTACATTACATTGCATTCCATTGCTACAGAAACATGTTGTTTTTGCGGTTGTGACCTTAACGGCACAAATTCTATATGTCATTATACCAAAGAGACATCAATTCATTTGAACTTAACTCTAGGGATGCCTTAAAGCTTCTAGGTTAAATAGCAGTTTAGAATTACACTTTGTAACTGTCATATTGGTTTCATCAACAAACAGATGAAAACACCACCAACAAGTATTTCACTCTGCTCGTATACATAGAGCTTAAAAGTACACAGAGAAAAATAAATGTATGCATATTATTTTCATATTTAAATATTTAAGGAGCTGAAAATATATTGTTGCAAAATTTTAAACTACTCAGGCAAATAATTGCAAACTGAGGTACAATTATAATTTTTAGCTGAATAATAAGTAAAAGAGTAAACAGAGGAAACTTTGGAGGTGATATTTTATTTCACTTACTATAGGTAACCAATATAAAACGTCTACTAAGGACTTAATCTGGTGAAGGTTTCAAACCCATTTAAAGTAGATGATTTTGATTAAGATCAGAGCAAAAGATTCAAACTTATTATATAAGGAACCACTCAAATTAACACGCTTTTACTAGAAATAGCAAACTATTGAGAAGTTTTCTATAAATGGCAAACTCGTGAAAAGTTTGCTATAAATAGCGAAATTTCGGAAAATTTACTAAAAATAGTTCAAATTGCACTATTATATGTATATTTTAACAATTTTAGAAATTCTGTTAACCAACTACTAAATATGTAGAGATTTCTTGATATTTTTTCTACAGTGTAACTTGCCACAACGATCAAACAAACATCAGCAACGACATTTCGTTTTGAACAGTATTTACGGCATTACAACAATGTTAAAGGACGGAAGAAAATCGCAGTGAAGACAACCAACTAGAAAAAGAAATCAACGTGCAACGTGCCTTTGCCCAAATACATACCTAAATGATAGAAGAGCGCGAGAGAGAGAGAGTCTTCTATGTTTTCTTTTCTTTGGCTGATTTGCAAATGCTGATAAAAAAAATTGTTACTTGTCAAAGTGCATGTCTTTAAAGTTGTCAATAAGATGTTAGATGCTTTTGTTGTTGGTGTTCTAACAAAAAATTAAACATGCTGTTTGTTGTTGTTTTAGTTTTTCCTTAACAGATAATAATGATCATGATCATCACTATTTTCATCATGATTGTTCGTTCTACTACAACAAGACACATACAGCCAGCAACAAACGAACATCATCTCCAATTGATGGGCGGTTTTATATAAAAAATGACATATCGATGAATGTTGTTGTTGTTCCTGTTGTTCCTTTCTTCAACTGTTTGATGCAAAAATGCAAACATGTGAAATCTTAGAAAGATGTTGAAAACAACTGCAAGAAAGACTTACTTGAGTGACTGATAGACAACATAGACAAGTTGTTTGCAACTTTTGTAAAATTGTAAATATGCAAAATAGAAAAGCAGGCCCTTTTTCCAGTAGATACACTTAAGCTGCTTCAGCTTTTACTGCTTCTACTCCTTTTTTCTCTTCTTCAACTTACAACTGATCACGTCAAATCTGTGGTAATGTCATGTTGTATTAGAAAAAAAAAAATAAAATAAAAGAAATTGATGAAGAAAAAAAAACCCTAAGTTAGCTGGTGATTTTCTATTGAAACTGTTAATTGTGGTTTTTAACAAGACAATATCAGATTACAACTGATTTAACTTAAATAACTAACAATACATACTTAAAGTATGTAGTACAACATAGCAGTGGATAACAGCCGCAAAAGCAACAACAACAACAACTACATGTACGCTCAACAACAGAAAATGACTTGTATTATCTTTAATTATTTGTAATGTGGAAAAAGTTTAATTTTTGTTTGTTGTTGTTAAGTTTTTGCATTTGCCTGAATGCTGCTGCAGCAGTGTGTATTGTGCTCAAAAGAAAAGTTGGTAAAGAAAGTTGAATATTAAATTTCCTGGTTAGGTAATTAACCCTGTTTATAAATAAATAAAAATACATACATACGAATATGGAAATATAGTTAGTAGCTAAACTTTTATAAAAAAATATCAGCCTGTAAATCTAATAAATGTGATATTTTCTGCTAAGCTATAAGGTGGATGGACTAAAGATACTACTGTTATGAAATTGCTTTAATTTTGCATAGAGTATTTAATGACAAAAGTATTATTGGAGTTTCGTGGTGCTAGAACTGGGACCAAATTACCGCATTCGTGATCGAATACGCTATCGTATTGAAAAATGATTTCGATATCGAAATAATGATAAAATGTACTAAATTTCTTGCTCGATATCGAATGCCATAATCTCAAATAAGAAAATTACGATCAATTTTACTCGATATCGAATGCGGTAAGTTGGCCCCTGTTCTTGTTTTCCATTTAATGACCGTCTGTTTTAGGCGAATTACGACTCTTAAGTATTACATTCGTGCAAAATCCTTCAATGATTGGAAATTAATGGGATCTCCATATCCATAGATATATCGTGCACATACTCTATATACACAGTGCAATATAATGTACAAGGTACTTTGAAACTTGAAAGAGCAACTAACAGAAGCTCTGGTGAAGATATAACAGCTGTAATAATACGTGTCGTCATACTTTTAGTCTAACTTCAAGATATCTTTGGACAAGTTTATAGTCTAATAAATTCGAATGTGTAACATATTATGCTTGGTTTTCACTATGTCAGTTTTGTTGTCAAATTGTCCAATTTGTTATGAAATTACCAACAATTTGGACAATTTGACAACAAAACTGACATAGTGAAAACCAAGCATTAGAAATTATGTCAAGTGTACTTGGCCACGAAGACTAACATATGTAATTCTCCCCCAAATATATATACAACTGTATACAACTCCAATACTCGCGTCTGCAACCTTATCTGACAGATTTGACGATTTATTGTCATTTTGACGATTTTTTGTTTCAAAAATAGCAAAGTGGCGATTTGAAGATTTTTTTTTTATTGAATGTGACGATTTTCTGAATTATTAAAATTTTCTATTATTTGGTTTTTATTAATGTTTTTGGTATCAAATTCTCTCTTTTTTTTGAGATAACAATTATTTTTCTTATTTATTATCATAAATATTAAGAAGAACATGACATATTTCAAAAACAAAATTAAATTATAATAATGTGTTTTTAATTATTAACAATTGTTAAGTTTAAGTATAATAATGACAAATAATATTCAGGCAGGATACTAGAAATTACTTACATATTTATTGATACATGAAAAACAATTTTAAATGCTGAATCCCATGAAATAAAATATTTAGAGGAAACAACTTTTGAATTTCAACGGGAAAATTCTACTTTTTTTTCTACTTTTCCTATTTTAGCATAACGTCCAATAAATATTAAACCAAATAAATTTTAATAAAACAATAATATGGAATTCTTTGAAAATAAGTAAAATATTATTTAAAACTTAATAAACTAAATTGTTTAATAAAATATGTTAAATTCAAATATTTTTAAAATTCAAAATTTCTTTTCTATTTTTCTCCAAAATTTATCTGGCAGCTCTGTCTGCAACAAAGATAAAATGTGTAAAACATCTGAGCTCTTAAAATCACGGAGAATTAGAGCCTTAAGAGTAATATCAGTATATAGAACAGTGTCTACAAGTGCAACTTTATTTCCAAAATTCCACACAATGATTTTCTTATTCTAGAGCAAGATAATACAGTGAGCGTCAATAAAAGTAAATAGCTAATACTGATGAAAAAATGTTTTATTATATTTACTACAAGTACAAATTTAAAACAAAATATATTGCATATTTCATAAGTAACTTAAGCAAAATATATAGAACTCATTAACAAAAACTAAAAAATAAGGAATTATAATTAAATTTTAACGAAAAAGTACCAGATTTTTCACCTAAAAATAAAGTAAACAGGTATATTTTGTTTGTAGTACTTTTGCCTTTATGACACCTATCAATCTTCCAGACATAGAATATATGAATTTTTTAGTGCAATCAGGAATTTTGTTCTATTGCCTTTAGGTTAACCTTGCAGGAAATATTTAGTTGCCTATTTTTTCCTGCAAATATTCCCGCAGGTGCTCAATAATCAAATCGTTCAGCGCCACAAAATGCGCTTGTGGTGTGGGTGGACTGATAAGAAATCGTAAACCAAATGCAACAATCTGAGAAAATTTTACACATTTTTAATGCTTAATAAGAGTTCAGTATTAAATGTTATAATAGTTATACATATATTTATCTAGCTCACCTTTTGCCACAAAATCGATTAGACTTGTTGTCCCCTAAAAACAAACACCATCTTTTACTTCCAAGAAACACTCTTTATAACTTTACAGTGTAAACATTTTATGACAATTCCCTCAAAGACCAGTTAACACCTTGCAAATGTGAATTATGTATTTTCTACAAAAACACAATTTTAGCAAATTCTGTTTAAATGACATCAAAAAGAGAAGTACGATAATAGAGCGGGGTGAAAGAGAGCAAGAGAGAGAAGGAGCATTGAATAGAATGAAAAATGTTACAAAATTCCTAGAAATCACAACAAATAATAATGATGATCATGATTATGGCGAACAAAAGATCTTAAAGGAATTGTAACAAATCGAGTTAATATCACACTAAACAATAGAATGAATTGCATGAATTCCAGATGAGCAAAAAAAAAAACAAAAACAAACAAACAAACAAACAAAAAACGAAATAAAACAAATCTGAACAGCAACTGAAACAATAGAATTACGGTAATTCATTGACAAAGGAATTGCAACATGAATACTTTTAGATACATGAAAGTGGAACAAGATAATACTAACTTGCAGATACATTCTAACATGTAGTTACATACAAGTACATATGTGTGTATAATACATGTGGAATAGGACATGAATGCCAACACCTTCATGATGGTCTTGTTAACACAATAGACAAGACGGACTAGCTCATGCAACATGTGCAATATTGTTGCAGACATAAAGAAGATGAATAAGAAAGAAAGGTGACATTAAGACAATAAACATTGCATTTAGGGCAGTAGCAAATTTTTGTTAACACATACACAAGTATCTGTTTGAATGTATGTGTAAGTTGCTGCGAAATACCTGTCGTCCTTTAGTCTGCCATATAACCAGACCACAAGTCGTCTTTAGGGGTTTAAATAAACAAAAACAACAACACTATGAATTGAAGCAAAGTGTCTCTTAAATTTGAGAAACATTAACTTTTTAGCAAGAAACCATAAAACAATAAAATTTGTTCTGGCTGTTGACCCAGTTCAAGTAAAATTGCAACATCTGATTGTTGAATTCCAGCATAATGTTTTGCTTAGGCGGCACATCAAACAAGTTAATGTTTTTGAGAAAGAAATCAATGATTTCTTTTCCTATTAATTCATACAACAAAGTCCTGTAATCAAGGTTATTGGAAACACTTGTCATTCATTAAAAAATATCTAAAAAGTGTGGTTTTCTTTTTGTTTTGCTTCAAACAAATAAATACTTTCGTAAAGTTACAATAAATGTCGGCATTGCTTTTTGATAGTATCTTTACCCATAAGAATTATATCTCTTGGTATGAGTTTGTTTGTAATATTTTGATTTCAAATATTCGTTGCGGCTTTTTAACAATATTTGCTTTATCCGCAAATATATTTTTTTAATAACTATTTAATGTAGGTTTTTCTTTTAAGTTTTATTATTATTCTAGTGAAATCAAATCCTTTTTTTGTTGAGCCTTAAATTAAAAAAAATATATACAGCTTCGTGCAACTAATTAGGGACACGATACTAAAATGTGAGCTTGAAGCAAATAATACGAAAGGTTTTATGATATTCTCAAAATTTGTCGTAGTTTAGTCAATTTAACTTTTACTTCTAGAAAATAACTGTGTATTATATCAAATGAATTATTTTTTATGAATCTATGAGTCAAATAAGATTATCGTCGTGCATATAGTTAAGGACATATCACAAATTTAACAAAAAAAAGTATTTGTTTCAAAATAAATCAAGATTTTTTTTTGCCAAATTCATAACAGCTTGACAACTGCAAGACATTGAGATCAGAAAATTTGTACATACACAATTTAGAATGGCTTTCCAAGTTTTCTTTATTTCTGTAAAATTGCTTATTTTTACAGAGGTTACTTTGATTTTTACAACTTGCTATAAGTTGTCAAACGGCTTGACATCAAAACTGCATGAAGGCCAGTCAAGAACAGTATCCGAATTGTTAAAAAACCATTGCTTGACGTTATGCTTTTGATAGTTTTCTTATTGAAATATCCATGTTACATGTTCTCATCACCATACAGTATCATTGTAACGTTTAGAATTCTTGCATACTAAAACTTATCCATATTTCATTCAATTTTATATTTTTATAGAACCTCCTTCATGCTTTAAAGTGGAACGGTTATACTATTGATCAAATTCTTTCAACTTTGACGGGCGAAAATATTAATTTTTGTTTCGTCCTAAAATGATGCTCTTTTCTATTCTATCCGTCCAATTGTGATACTTCTTTGCGAATTCAAGTCTTTTTTATCGGTTACATTCAGACAATAATGGCTTCTTTCGTGAAAAACTTTCAAACAGTCCAACTTCTCGTCATCGACGTTGTACTGCATCTACAAACGGTTTTGCCTCATTTGGGCTAAAGACTGCAATCCGAATATCATTTGCTGATTTATTCGGATTTTTTGGACTCACGTACAATTAGTGCTTAATTAGTTCACGAGCTGTTTTTAAAAATAATAAAAGCTGTTGCGATTTTCTGAATAGGATTTGCTTTTGCACATATAAAGCAAGTATTAAAAACTGTTCATATACTGAAAAACAATCTGTGTATTTAATTTACTCTAACTTTTAAAAATTATCTGAATTTTAAAATATTAATAAATTTATCACTGTTCTTAATTTAGTTCAAAAATTTATTTCACCACAAAGAAACAAAAAAAAAAAAAAAATAAAAGTGTTAAATGTTAACGCTTTATTTAATAAATATTACCTTTAATATAACGATTTAAATATTTAATACTACTGCCCTTAATTAGTTGCACGCAGTTGTATTTCTCTTTCAAATTTTGAGGTTTTCGGTTTCAATGCATCTATTTTTTTTTTAGTTCAAAAAAGATTATTGTAATCCTTAGTTACTTGTTGATGGTTTATCTATAATACTTAAAACAAAGAAGTCAGTTTTTGTAAATATATATCTTCTTTTAAAAATCTATACAGGTGTAAGATTTCGAATGCAGCAACAAGTGAGTGAGTTTGTTTAGAAAATATTTATATTTTGTATTAGAGCTTGCTGTGGTATAGGGTATTGAAATTAGAAATGAACGAAATTGCTACTTCGTAATTCACTTTAACACACACATAATATTTATATTCACGGAAGTCATGGCACTAAATTTTTGGATGATCGGTGCATAATAGGTAATATCTCCCATATAGCGCCCATATCTGGAAAACTGTTTTACGGACATACTGGGTGTAGGGTATTATATGGTCGGGCTTGACCGACTATACTTTCTTACTTGTCTTCATATTGAAATGTTTTGTAGACATCGTCAGCATAATCTAAGTCTGGGCTGGTTTAAGTCCACGTAAACTAAGTCTACAATAAGCAGATAAAATAATGTAAAAGGACAATAAGAATCTCCGACTCACATTAGATTGCGGTAGGAATGGTACTGACAACCAACTCTATATTGAAAGTCAGTGTCCTTTAATATAATCTATTAAAGAGAAATGCAAATTACTTTTCCATTTTAATTCTTAATATTAATGAGTTAAATAGGAATTCAGCTGTTTTAAAAATGAGTCTAGTTAAGCAGAGACTGTTATTGGTTCCCAAGTTAAATGATATTGTGGTTTCTATAAGACGTTACATGACATGCAGCATGTGGTGACCAGACATAACTATATATTGTGATTAGACGCCATTAGATTTATTTTTATGGTGTTATTGAAATTAAAAGGTGTATGACAATATTGAACAATTCGTTACATTTCTGCAGAATGTTTATGAAAAACTTCTACAAAAATTTCGTTGCAAAGCTATAAGCCCAATTTGCTCGAACTATGTTTTATATTTATTGAAAATCTTGAATAAACTTTGGACCATCCTTTACTTATAAATATTATTGTAAGAATTTTAAATATCATAGAAGTGATGGCATATTTACCTATAATTTATCATTCTTAAGTTTGTGTATAATTGGATTTTATTACCAGGGTGTAATAAACAATTGTTGAGGATTTTCATAAGGGATTTTCATTGTATTATTTGCTTGTTGACTTTTACTGGTAGAGTTCAATCACTGGTTTTGGTAGGACGTCTTGATAGGGTGTAACTAAATACTTAAACAAATTCTTGCTATAATATTTATATATTTGTAAAAGGTGTTATTGTACCAAGGTTCTACAGTGTTCAAAAGACATCTTTTATATTTTGTAGTATATCAGACGTAATACAATGTAGTCAATGTAGTTTCATATTGTAATTTGTTTTTAAATACTGGCAAATCAATAGCAAAGACGAAACCGTCAACTTCTAAAATACTACATTCAAGTAGTTGAACTTTTCGTTTACAAAGTTAATATAAGCTCCACTAACACAATCGTATGTAAAATCCACTTTGGACAACAGCATTGTCAGGAAGTGTTTTCAGGAGTCATCTGATCTGCAAACTCTGCTTGCGAATCGGTACCTCTCACCGGTTAACATATTGTCCTTAAGGGATGGGGACCTTCTTTATGGTGGTGCAGATCTTTTATTTTATCATAGGAGGGTTAAAACTCAGTGCAGTGATAGTAATTGCAAATTCGATTTCCATATTAATTTTAGTTGGTTTTTCCTTATTTTGTTGACTAATTTGAAGTAAGATTATTCGTAATTTTTTACTTTTTACTCCTTTTGGAAATTTTGTAAGATGTGTATATAATTGCAAGAGATTGTGAACAGTCAAGATGTTATAACCTGACAAATGTAATTAGTCTTAATAAAATATGTTAAGAAATCTAATTTAGGAAACATAGTATAAGAAAAACAATGTATTGATACTTTGGAAATAAATGGATACTAATTCGAAATTCGTATGTAAAAGAACGAAAAAAAAAAAATACGAGCGCTGCCTATAACAATATCAAGTGATGGTACATGGATTTGTATGAATCGCATGGTAAGCATTAATATTTAGGAATAAAAATAAAGTATATTGTAATAAGTTTTAAATGCATTCTTTCAAAGTGTTAACTACCATAAAATACTAAGTGTTATATATCACTGGACATGTTTAGTTTTTAGTGATATAAAACAATAGAATTATGTTATTAAGGTGAACAATATATTTGAAATGAAAGCAGATTAAATATATAAAGTTAAACAAATCATATTAAAGCTTACAATGATTGCATGTTAATCGTAATATATTGTTAATATTCTCATATTAAAGTGACATTATGTAAATCTTTCAATTGTAAACAACCCGAAATCATGATAATTTAAGATTAACATTAATAAACTACCCGCAAGTAAATATTTTACACTATTTTATCCTGTAGGACAAAAAAAAAAATAAATAAATAAAACACAATCAGATCAAACCATTACAATCATCTCAACAACATATGTATTATGTAAATGCCCAGAAGACAAAATGTAATAAAATCACTTCCGTAACACCAGAGCCCATAAAACTAAATAAAACGAAAGAAATAATCATAACAAATGCACTTTAAAATCCACCCTACCGGAAATCGAAGAAATTTGTCGTTTTCTTTATCGAAAATTACACAAGTTGTTGTAACAAAAAAGATGAAAAAAAAGAAATTGTTTGCATCATTATGCATGAATAACTAAATAATTCGATTTTGAATTTAAAGCAACTACTTTTATTTCGGCAATTAGCATAAAAACTACATAAACCTTTTACCTACGTCTGAAGTTGAAGTAACAAACAGTTTTTGATTTATGTTTTTGTTCTTGTTTGTGAAAAAAAAATAATTTGAATTTATTTTTTTTTTTAGTTTTTGGAAAATATACTCATGCATTACTTGTAAATTGATGTAATATTTATACATTGTATGAATAACTACATGCAGCTATATATTCAAATAGAGGTGTAAAGAATGTGTATTAAAGAAACAGCGAAACAACGAAATTAGTTCACTCGATTTGCATGTGTTTGACACATATTACAGAAACAATTTATAGTGCTGTCAATTGGTTATTCTGTGAAAGGTTTAGAAAGCGTTTAAAAAGTTTTAGAAAAAGCTAAAATTCAACAACATAAAGACCTACGATTAAAACAAAAATTGAGCAACTTAAAGACCTACGATTGAAGCTAAAATTTAACAACATAACTTCTAATGATGGAAGCTAAAATTGAACAACATAAAGACCTACGATTGAAGCTAAAACTGAACAACATATAGACCTACGATTGGAACTAAAATTGAACAACATAACTTCTAATGATTGAAGCTAAAATTGAACAATATAAGGACCTACGATTGAAGCTAAAACTGAACAACATATAGACCTACGATTGAAGCTAAAATTTAACAACATAACTTCTAATGATTGAAGCTAAAATTGAACAATATAAGGACCTACGATTGAAGCTAAAATTGAACAACATAAAGACCTACGATTGGAACTGAAATTGAACAACATAACGTCTAATGATTGAAGCTAAAATTGAATAACATAAAGACCTACGATTGAAGCAAAAATTGAACAACATAAAGACCTACGAGTGGAGCAAAATTGAACAACATAAAGACCTACGATTAAAGCTAAAATTGAACAACATAAATACCTACGATTGGAACTAAAATTGAACAACATATAGACCTACGAGTGAAGCAAAATTGAACAACATAAAGACCTATGATTGAAGCTTAAATTTAACAACATAAAATCCTAAGTTTGGAGCTAAAATTAACCGACATAAAGATCTACGACTGAAGCTAAAATTAAACAACATAAAATTGAGTAATATAAAGATCTAAGATGGAAGCAATTTAACTTTTTCATTTGAATTTATTGCTCTGTCGAAATAATCGCTAAATTGTTTACATTGCTTGTAAAATGTTTTTTCGTCTTTCCGAATTTAATTTAAACAAATTTGCCAAAAAAAAAAAATATGACCAAACAAACGAATAAAATAAATAAGTGGTGATTGTTGTGAACATATTTCGTCAGACATTCAGAGATTTATATTGATACAACAAAAAACCGATACAACTTTTTGTTTCTCAAACTTAAGTATTTTTGCATTTAAATTAATTTTATTGTTATTTTATTACATGGATTTGTTTGACACCAACCAGCGAGCAACATTTACAGCAATGTTAACCAATAAAATCAACATTCATCAATGATCAATAACGATCATTGCTCTTTGCTGGCATTACAGGCAGTTTGTTAGCGTTGTCATCCAAACCAATTTTATGTTGTTGCTGTTTAAATTAAAGAAGATGTTGCTATTTGGGCAGCAACAACAATTGTAGTATTTTATAGTAGCGGCAGCAGTATTTGTAGCAACAACTGTTACTTTTGAACATGTATGTAAAACAATCCAAGTAACAGACCATTCGGCAAGCAAATAAGACAAGGGTGCTGATGACGTTGTCAATTGATTTAATTTATAAACCAATAACCGTTTATAAACCTTTCTTTTTTGATTTTTGGATTGATTGTGTCTATAAATGTCTTCGTGTTTCTTTTCTTTTGCGCTCAAAAAAATTTTCAGCTCCTTCTGTTTGACTTCAGATTGTAGTGTTGTGGTTGTAAGGTAAAGTAAGAAGAAAATATTTATGAATGCATGTATTTTTTTTTAAATTTACCGGATTCACATGTTTCATATGCGGTTTTCTGTAGATACGTGCTATGTATTCTGTTATTACACTATAATGCACAGAAATTACATTTTGATATAAAAACTTGTGTTTTTGTTATTGAAAGAGCAAATTGGTGTTTACAATAGTTTAAAGTTAGTGGACTTATGTGGTCTGATTTGAAGCTTATTTAATAAAGGCCGTGGTAGATTATTCTCTACAAGATGAAACATAGACTCTAACTCCGGCCTTTGTTTAATTTTGAGCGATAGGGGATAAGCCCATGGCCACATCAAAAATTATTATATTTAACTTTTCACAAAACCAACACCTACCTACATTTATGTACTTTATGATATACTCGTATCATAAGTATATTCCAAAAACTTGATGTTAGGCTTGCTTATTGGTCATAATACTCTGATAACCTAGATAACAACATGCACCCTATCCATTGGAAGTCTTGGTCGTTTCAAAGGTCCAATCCCAGATATGGGGTTTCGAACGAAATACATATATCTCTTGCTGAAACAAACAAACAAAAAACACAATCTTGAAGGGATCAAAGAAAATATCTGAAACAGATTAATTAATTTACGAAGCCAAAAATGCAGAAAAAGATGTAATGTTATCGTCACATTTTTCATCAACACCAAACATTTCCAATTACAAGCATTGGAATAGCAAGAAATGAAATAAAACGAAATCCATCCAGCAATTTAAATGTTCTCAGTATATCATGATGCTAAATAAAGTTTCCCATAATGAAATTCACTTCAAACTCAAGCTGATTCGAAGTCAAATACTCTCAATCATTCATTCAACGATTCTTCGATTACACAGTACAACACAAAAAAAAAAAAAAATTACGGTGTTTCGACGATTGATTGTTGTTAAGAAGACCAAAAAAAAGAAATGTTGTGGAACCACGTACTTCTATAACAGAAAATTAATTTTAATAGCCTCTTTTAGCATTCCTTAAATATTAATAACTGAGTATTCATTTTAGATTCAAAAGTATTCAATAGCTTTTTTGTTAAATAAATATGAAAGCATTTATACCAACGGATTTTGTGTGAACAATGATTTAATGTAGTTACAAAAATATTTAATAGGTATAGGGTGTTTCATAGGAAGACCATACTTATTTAACATATTCCTTGGGCAGACTTTTCTTTCATCGTATTGACTTTCTTTCATTTCTTCACAAATTAACAATTCATTCAGTCTTTCATTCATAGATTTTGTCCAATTGGTTTAATTTCAAATCAATTCAAATTTACTTTAAAATATAATAAAATGCAAAAAAACACATACGAAAATATTTTTTTTTGAAAATGTTAACTAAGCATATGTTTAAGTTTATATGAGCAATTTGACTGACTGAATGACTGGATGTTTGAATGACAGACATATAGTAACGTACATGTACGAGTAAGTATTATTTATAAAAACAATGTATGAATTGAGTGAATGACTGACTGGCTGACTGAGTGAATGAATGAGTGAGTGTAGGCATGAGAAAGTTATTTGCAGACAATTTGTTGTTATTTGTTGATTAATTTTGATGCCAAATTGTTATTGATGATTGTTTGCCAGAATTGTGTTCCTCATCATAGTCGTCGTCTTCGACGTCATCATGATCACTGGATCAGCATTCAAATTTAACATAAATACCATTCATTCAGTTTGTGGAGTTCAGTTATACTCATTTGCATGTTTTTAGTGTTACTTTTTCCTTGTGTTGAAGGGGGGTACAAATAATTTCTTTCTTTCTCTCGGTTTTGTAATAGATGACGTTTGAATTTGATGTTTGGTTATACATAGTTTTATTTGATTGTATTTTTGTCTATTTTTAGTGTCTTTAGTGGCGTTAATGCTGTGCATAATTTGGTAAGCAAAAATTGTATGCATGTTTTATTTTTATTAAAGAAAGTCTTTCTTCCGTTTCCGCTTCAAATAAATTATAGATTGTATTGCAGTACTTACTAAATTGTTTAGGAAGTACTTTTTAGATTTTAAAAGAAAATACAAAACTTTTTGCAATTTTGTTAAGTTACGCTAAAAGTAAAACAGTTTAACCTCAAAGAACGTGAACAAACAAACAAATATTGTTTAACAAAAAAAAAAAAAAAAAAATCATTACTTTTTAATTTTAGGTCTTAAAAATTAGTGTTTCATAACTATAAATACACTGAAATTAAAATCACTTAAATTACAAATATTGATTAAAATTAAGACTTTAGTAATATGTTAGGCTACCTTTTTTGAATCAACTCATAAATTCGATCAAGCAAACTATTCACCAGATTTATTTTTTTAAATCTTTAGATATAGATCTCCAAACAGCTATAACAGCTTCTCTTTGCTAATAATATATGCTTTTTATATTTAGCATAATTTCGACGGCTTAATATTCTTCAAATGTTCTAAATAGGGTTATTATCTGGAGAACAAGCCAGCCTTCAAGTATATTAATATTTTTCCTTTTGTTTGACTACTTACATGTTCGGGTGCGTTATCTTGTTGAAAAATACATAAATGGTTTTTCATTACTATTTTCTATTTTGTTCCTTCGGTAGGTCTCTCCTGTTTGTCATAAAAGAATAACCTTAAACAAATATATATGTATGTTCAAAGAACTGACTGCGAAATTTCTTTTTGAGAAATGTTGTGGTTTCTTTCGAAGGTCTCTCCGATATCTGTTAAAAGCATGTGGATCATCAAGATTGAATTTTTTGATAGTAGACATTGTGCAAAGTGGGAAAATACAAAAAATTGTAACAATTTGCATCACAAATTCCAGGTCATAAAATTAATTTTCAATTGGAAATTTTGGGCTTTTGGTGTTTGTCTAAATTGTTTTTTGTTAAAAGCACAAGTGCCCCACCTACCTTTCAACTATTGCAGTAATAATAATGAGCTGATATGTAGATCTTGGCGTTAAAAAGGCTGGATGGAAATTAATTTGACATTTCGGAAGGAAAAATTATTTTTCAGCTTTACTACTAGGACATATAAATTGAAATCATTTGTGATATGTTTAATAGATGTTATTAAGTAGCAAACAATTTAATAAATTGTTCTATATTTGCGTAAACATTTAAAATTTACCATGTAATAGTTGTCTAAAATCATTGAGTGCTGAGGAGGAAAGACTGATACCCATGAAAAATCGCTTAAACCTACATTAGCAGATCAGAGATTATTACCAATTTAAACAACAACACATTCCACAGGGTGCTAAGAGCCATAAATATATACGGTTCTATGGCAAGGTAAAAACATACTGTTTTGGAAATTAACAAATTGATAAGGTCATTCGCTGCGATCTATAAAAATACAAATTTTGCGTGTAATTTGTATCTTGCGAAAGAAAATGCAACATTTTTGGTTCAGATGGTCGAGGTAGGGTCTAGCGGAAGCCAAATAAAACTATAAGTATAACAATACACAATCCACGGTTAATTATGAAGGGCTGCATTTCTGCCAATGGATACACTTCTGATATTATTTACCACCATTAATATTCGCACATTCCGAAAGCAAATCGTAACTTCAACCTAAAATAGACAGTTTTAGATATGAAAATTTAGCTTTTGTACACTACCAAACATTTGCCAACACCTCCTCAATGTTTAGACCTAGAGCTATAATATATGTTTTTCTCGGAAATTATTAATTCTTTTCCTTTCGGAAATATTAACACAAAGATCTTCACAACCTCGGGCAATAAGGAAAAAAGTTATGAATAGCAATTGGAATGTGTATAGCTCGCATCTTTTAACAAAATAATTAAAAAATTTCATGAAACATTAAAAAAAAATTGACCTTCAAACTTTGAGGCAAATTAATAAAATGCTACAATGACTAAATAAAAATTAATAGCTATTTTTGAAGTTTTTTTTTTCAATTTCCTATAACATTATATCTATTGTCAATTGCAAAAAAGAATAAATTTTTTACTTGAGTTTTAAAATTTTAAGTATGAATGTAAACTAAATTTTGGCTAAAAATGCAAAAAAGGCAAACTAGTTTTGCAATACACTGTAGGTTTAAATAGTGCAACTATTAACAAAGATTATAGGTTTGCCTGTTTCCTGTTAGTTTGGAGGTTTCTTTTAGCGAATTCAAGTCTAGCAGTTTTGTGGCGAAGTAATAGCCTTGGCAAAGACAACAGCCTTTGTTGACAAATAATCTTGGACAAATTTACTATTCATTAATACTCTGACCAAGACTTTTCATTGCAGTTTATAATTCTGCAATTGTCCCATTTTGAAAACTTTTTTTGGGCCGTCACTTTTATTTCTACCATAATATTCCGGATTATTTGCATAATTTGTTAATACAACAGGTGACCGGTTTATTTTTTGATGATAGCTCTAAAACTTGAGTCACTTTTTATATTAACTGAAATTTTTCCTTTTTCAAAATCACTAAGGTACGAACCACACCGCATTCTAGTTGTTGAAAAATGCATAAGAAGAATAAATAATAGTTATATTTTAGTTTTCTAGTATTATTATTTGTTTATTATGAACTATTATTATAGTTATGAAACACTTAATACATAATTTCTCTCTTAACTTAGTAAAGTGAACCATACTCTTAAAAGATTTAACAAGTTTTAAAAAAATGTTTGTAACTCTACTGCAAATAGCAAACATCAAGTGTAATTATAGTTATGCAACACATTGCATGATTTTTAGAACAGAGTTTTTAGTGTTTACATTGCTAATATTTATCCATATTTCGTGCTTAAAAACAAAAGAAAATTAATGACCCACAACTTACCTTAAAAGTAATAATAAAAAAGTTGAAAAAGTAGCATGATGGTTTTTTTTTATAAATATGTGGTAATTTAATCACGAAAGTAGTCATCTGCTAACATTGTGCGTTCAAACAAGTGTACTATTTAATTTCCGTCAACACCTAAATTTTATATATTTTTGTTAGTATTATTTTGCTCTAAGCTATATATAATAGTATCTATATAAAGCGTGATACATTTCGAGGTTCCCTACTTTTTTTAAAGAAAAAAACACAGCAAATTTAAATTTAATGGGGAATGTTTATTATCATTTGAAAGAACATTCTTTGGCATTTATTTTTTTGAAGATTATGTCTATCAAATGTTGACCGTTACTACGACGCAGATGGTCTATCCGTTAAGTCCAATTTTTGATGACTAGTGATGAGAATGACACACGTGATATTTTCCTCCAAGGCCTGAATCGAAGTGCGTTTGTTCGCATAAACTTCAGCCTTTACACAGGAAAAAGTCTAACGGTGTGATCTTGGTGGTCAATCGACCAGCCCAAAACGTGAAATCATGTGCTCACCGAAGTGTTCTCTAAATAAATCCATTGTTTGATGCGATGAGTAAGAGGTGGCGCCGTCTTGCTGAAACCAAATGTCACCGAGATCACCAGCTTAAATTTCAGGCATCAATTAGTCGGTTATCATGGCACGATACGTTCGCACCGGCATCATTTTTAAAGAAATAATGGACCGATGATTCCATGTCTTCACAGCGTGCTGGACGTGGTTTATTAGGCAGAATATTATCCAATAATGAATACTGGGTCTGAAAATGGGTGATGGTGTTGCGAACAGTACTCCCAGTAGGCCGATTATGTTGACCATAAGTTGAGCAAAGTGCACGAAACACATTCCTCACAGAACGTGAATTTTCGTAATAAAGTTGAACGATTTGTAAACGTTGTTCAGGCGTAGGTTTTTCCATTATAAAATGTCAAACAATACTAAACAAAAATACAATTACAGCATGACACGACTCACACCTGATCTGACAAAAAAAGGCTATTGAAGAAAGTATCTCTACTTGAATCACCCATTATAAACTCGTATTTTAAATCATATACATACATATATTCTACAAAATATGATTACTTTTTTACTGCGTCTTGTATTTTGCAGACAAGTTTCTAGCTTTATTACAAAATATTCAGCAGAAACATGAGATTTCCAATGAATTGACCTTAAGATGCAAGGATAATTTAAATTATATGTCGACAAGCCTATTAAATAATTGCAAAAATGCTTACATTATATTGTACGTTCTCCTAAATGCATATACATACATACATATCTTATGGATATATCTATGTTCGTACGTATGTTTGTCTGTATGTCTACACGAAATATCAAATTTGTATCTTGCTGAAATTTTAGCCATATTAATATTATATACATACATTTAATCATTAAAACGACTACTAAATTAAATATCTTTTAAAAAAATCTATACACCATTCAATATTTGAGGGATATTATATAGGTTTGTAAACAAACAAGTATTGGGTAATAATTTATTGTAAATATATATTATATGGCAAAAATAAATAGAAATAAAGTATTGATTTTGAGGTTTTCACACAGTGGCTGGTTAATGTGATACCCTACATCTGTTCGAATATAAAATAATCCTTTGTTGTTTTAAATTTATGATGAATTGTATTTTTACACTGTATTAGAAAATTTAGTGTTTGGAAATAGGCTATAAAATATGGTAACAAAATTTTTTTTTAAGATTTTTATATGTAAGGAATATACCTGTGTACGAGGGCGGTTCGGAAACTTTTTAGTCTAGCACATAAGGAGAATAGTTAGTTTTCAAAAACATTTTTATTTTTCAATCTAATCTCCTGAAACTTCAGTACACTTAATCCAACGCTTATCTAGTAATTTTATCCCCTGATTAAAATACTTTTCCTCAACGCCTTCAAAATAGTGCTTTACAACTGTAATTGCATCTTTATTTGAGGTAAAACACTTGCTAGCCAGGATTTTTTTTAGATTTGGGAAAAGGCAAAAGTCACTGCGAATGTGTATAATAGGTTAGTGTTAAGTTTGCTTTAGTAAAATTATTATCGAATAAAAATTTATTACTTTTCTTATTGAAAATTATTCTTCTTATTAGTATAGCTTAACTAGCCGGTCGTTGTGTGCCTACTTTCTACCAGCTTCTTACTAATTTGTATTACCTTTTGCGTATGCAAAAATGTTAAATTGTCTTAAATTACCCACCAAAAACAACATATTACACACATACTCATTGTAAACTATAGAAAACTAACTACACAAATATGGCTAACAACTTGACTAACAAAAATATCCTATAAACACACTGATATATATGTATATGTATTGATTTTATTTTATTTAAAAATACGCCTGTTTGTGTATATGTATATACACTCGTATATGTATATGCTGCTCTACAATTGTGTCTATCGCGATCTTACGAAATATCAGTTCAAAATTTTTTCTTAAGTTCAATTCACTTAAAAGATTAATGTTGATGTTTTTTCAATTACACATTTCGCTCTAAAGTAGATTTGTAGTGCAACAGTGCCAACAATAAACTGTAGCAGCAGAACTCCACTCAAAAAGCTAAAGGAGGAAAGACAAAAAAAAAACATGTCTGTTTAAACAAATTTGGCATTAAAATACTTAGAAACAAAACTTTGTAATCCTAAATGGTTTCGTTTTTTTTATTGTTTTGGTTTTTTAGGTAACATCCAAAAAGAAAAACTAAACTTCATGTATCTGTAACATTACAACTAAAGTGTTTTGTTGTTTTTGTTGCTGTTATTGTTGTTCATTTCATTTCATTTCGTATGTAGATCGATATGTTTATTTCTTATCCATCCAAGTTTAGATATTGAATTTCCTAATGCCTGTTTTGAATTTGTTGTTGTTGTTGTTGTTGCTATTGTGTTTGTTCATTTGTAACTGAAAAAGTTTTAAGTGACATGCTTGTTGTAGTTTTACTATATTAAAGGGGTTTCCATTTCTACATATATACCCTACTTTGGGTGATGGTTTGATTTGTATTTTCCCTTTAAACATATTATGGTATTATTATATTAAGTTAAAAATACTTGCTTGCAAGACCTGTCTAAATAGCCCAGATTAATCCTTTATTTTTGCAGCAATTCTGCCAAATGTAGCTCCCCAGCACAGTCATCATTGATTGTATATAATTTATTTGATTTTGAGTTGCTGCCTTTTACTCCCCTCTTGCCACTTTAAAGTAATTTTTATCGCTTGCCATCGATTTTTATGTTTTTTTTTCTCTCTCTCTATCTCCTCTTTTATACGGTGATTTTATATCGATCGTTTACAAATTTGATCGCATCTTGTTCCCAAATCGTTTTAATGGCTTGACTGGCTTGTCAATTGCAATTTGTTATAATGTTTGGTTGTATTTATTTTGGTTTTTGTGGAAAGGAGTTTCTACTCTATTCTGCTAGTATGTGCAGTGGAGGGGCAGATTGTCAGCTTCAGCTTCAACCTCGTCATCATTATCATGATATTGATGATGATCACCAACATCTACATTTGTGGTAAATAGTTGTTGGTTGGTTGGTATGTTGTGTGCTAAAAATGATCATGACAAGTATTTAATGGTCTTTAATGTGTGTTAATAGTGGGGTACACAGCTCTTTCAAGGTGTTGTCTATGTGTGCTTTTAATTTGTTATAATTTGTTTAGCAAAACACACAGTTTTTTTTGGTTTTTGTTAAGATTTTATTTTATTTTAAATGCAGGATATTTTTTTGTAATGTAAATTTCTTGAATGATTAAATGAAATATATAAATTTGTTAGTAACTGTTTTAAGATGACTTTAATAAATTTCACTCACAATGGAAAGAAACAACCGAATTTTATCAGGATATAAATTTTGAGCAAATTTTTTACAAACTATTGCTTGCCTGTAATGATCGATTACAATATTGGATTAGATTATTATTATATTTCTCTTTCCATTTTTATTTCTATTTAGACAAAGTTGTTATTGACAACCCCGTGCCTTGAAAATCAAAAATAAATTTAATAAACTTGTTTGTTTCTACCCTAGAACAAGTTCCAGTTGAAATTCTAAAATAAATATACAAACAAACATTTATTTCATAAATTTCCTAAGACCACCATATGGTCACTTGTTAATAAAACTAAATCTTATCTTTACACGATCTAAAATCTACCAAATCCTTTAAAACTACACAATGCTCCACTATAAAACCCTTTTTATTTAAAGGACACACCTCACAAAATTTTCCAAAATTCCACATTTAATTCAATAATTACAGACACAAAGCCATATAAAAGGATCAACAGCACACTACACAACCAACACTTGCCCTCAAAAAATCCACAATACAAAACAAACAATTCCAAATATTAAAAAATACATTTTAACATACATACATTCATATAAAAAACAGTATAATGACCTCTCTTAAAAACAAAAACACAAATTTCACTCTTGTGATTCCAAACGAATGAAATAATTAATTCATTTGGGAACAACTAAATGTCAAAATTAATAAATTTAGTTTTCTAGTTTTCAAAATAAAAGTAAAAAATCCACATATTAAAAATTTATACAAACAACTAGAAAAGAAAACAACCCCTGCCTGAAAACAGCTCTCCCTTGTAATGTACATTTTCAAGATGACCATGTGTTGTTCTTTTTTCTACATTTTTTTTTTGTTTTTCCACTTAATTGAGAGGGGGTTACATGAAACCTATAATTAACAAATTTTTCAATTTATTAAAATCCTTAAATGGTTAACAGAACTAACAGCCAAGAAACCCTCTAAGGGTCAATGAAAAACTCGTGGCCAACACACTTTATAACAAGCGTAGCGTGTTAATTGCCTTTAACTAAGACCTGCCGCTATAGTTTTATCAAGATATAGCCGGCAGAGCCATTCTTGCAACATATGTTGCCAAAAAAACAAAAAAAAAAAAAAACAAAATTCTAAGCGAACTCAAATGTATCCTTTCGATTTATAGAGTTCTCAGAGAAGATGATAAATATACTTTTGGAAAAATTAGTGGTCAGTTAGTGTAGGGAAATTGAGATGGCCACCGTTACACCAAATAATGAAATTCGAAACTAGTGTCTACACTTAAGGAAATTATTTGTACAAGCCAAGTTAGCAATTTTTAATTTTTTTGATTTCTGTAAATATAACTCTGTGACACAGAACTACTTACATATCGATGGCTTAATATAAAAAAGGTCTAACTAAAGTGAAAAAAAATTAATGAAACAAAGGCCTATACCTTAATTAAGAAAAAAAATTTAAATGAGAAATAAAATGTGTTGCCTTTTTTTTATTAAAAATTGTATCTAAAATTTTACGGATTTTATTAAGTTTTTTCCTTCGTCTGTAAAATAACAAGAAATCGAGAAATCGACTTTTTTTAAATATGTTATTAGAATGCGACAAATTCAAAACTAAAGAACACTCTGCGACAGGAAACTTGATATAAATTTTGGATATACATATATTAGACCAACAAATTGAAAGTCTCTATTTCCCCTGGAACTCATGAATCGATTATAAATATTTGAATATCGCATGCAAAACATTTGTTGTTCAATTCTACATATGTAATTTTGAATTAAAATTCCAAATGAAATTAAGAATTTCCACTTTTAATTAGAAATTTAAATTTTAAATTAAGAAAATTCCAAAAAAATTGAGAAAAATCCAATAGAAATAAAATTTATTATTACTTCAAGTTAAATTAGAAATAGCATCTGCTCTCCTAAATAAGTGTGATTTATGGTTGGTATTTAAATGTTAGATATTTAGACTTTGGAGCAAATTATTGGGTTGGGTTAAGCATTGTTGAATAGTGAGTCCCTATTCAACAATATGTTGTAAATGTGTTGCTAGAGAGTTGCTTCTGTGGCAAGATGCATTGACACATAACAGAACGAGTTCGATCAAGAACTAATTTTATCCATTCGTTAGTTCTCTTAGCAGCGAACGAACCTTTGTGATTATCCATTTGAATAATGGCTGCGTTAACAATTGCACGTATCAGAGCACGACAATTAGGTATTAGGTAACGGACTGATTGCAGCAGGTTGCAACACTAGCTCAATCAAGTTTTCTATTACAAAATAAGTTAAAGATTGTCACATTAATCCAGATCACTGGCTTTTCACATCTGCCATAATTGTTAAATTTGTTAGAGTAGTCGATACGTTTTTCTTCATTAACTTGAGAGTTCATGAACATTGGTTGCATGCGGAAGCATTTTTTATATTTTTAAACCAATTGCAGTAGGTTTTCTTTATTTCAAAATTTTCTCAATTCTAATTAAAATGTAAACTTCAAATAAAAACTAGAATTAGTTCAGTTAATAGTTCAGTTCATACTTTATTTCATAGTTGAGTTCATAATTAAAAATTCTGTGCGGGTTTAGGCAAAATTTTTATATTTAAATTTTGAAACCGTATAACTCGAAAACCATAACAGTTAAATAGCAGACGCAGGCATGTTTTTTAAAGATATAGCCGAATATTTTTAGAAAATAGCATGAAGACTTTATAAATAGAATAAATATCAAAAAATTGCACGAGTTTAAACAAATTACAAAAATTTTATCTCGATCGAACCAGCCGTTTAGTATAGGGTGTTTTTTTTTACAGGTTTGTTTTTCGAAAAGAGATAAAACTTGTATTTTGTGGTCAAATCTGGCAACTCTAATGTCATTTATGTTCAATTTGGTTTGCCATTTCATCATGAACAGGTTGACAAAAGAACAACGCTTGCAAATCGTGCAAATTTATTTCGAAAATAACGGTTCAGTTCGCGAAGTTTACCGCAAGCTCCGTCCATTTTATGGTCGACTTAATCGTCCATCAGAGCAATTAATTCGGTTAACCATGGATCGTTTTCGCACTACGTTTACTCTATGTGATAATACGCATCCGCAGAGACGTCGAACAGTGCGCACCGAAGAAACAATTGCCGCTGTAGAGCAAAGTGTTGAAGAGGACCCGAATGAATCGATTCGCCACCGTGACTGGTATAGAGCCATGATAACCGACTATTTTGTTCCCGAATCGGATGGCATGAATGTGGATGAGTTGTGGTTCCAACAAGACGGCACTACATGCCACACAGCGCACGCCACAATCGATTTATTTAAGGGAACATTCGATGAGCGCATAATTTCGCGGAATGGACCTGTCAATTGGCCACCAAGATCGTGTGATTTGACACCATTGGATTATTTTCTTTGGGGATATGTGAAGTCGCTCGTCTACGCCAACAAACCAGAAACGTTAGGGGAATTGGAAGCCAACATTCGTGGCGTTATTGCCGACATACGGCCCCATATGCTCGAAAAAGGGGTTGAAAATTGGACCTGTAGAATTGGCTTTATTCGAGCCAGCCGCGGCGGCCACATGCCTGAAATCATATTTAAACATTAATGGCATAAAATTATTCTTCCAATAAAGCCAAATTGATGGTCATTAAGACGATTTTCTTGTGTTTTATTTCAATTCGAATTTCTATACCTCTCAAAAAACCACCCTATAGTAATGCCCAAAAAATTATTTCTAAAAAATTTCGATTTTGGCCCACTGTGGAATAATACGTGCGTTCTAAAAGTTGCTCCAGAGTATTCGCAAATAAGTTAGAAATATGATGAATATCAAAAAATTCCACAAGTTTAAACAAATTACATAGTCACAACAGATCTGCTCTTGAAATACTCCTTTTATCTCGATCGACCCAGCCGTTTAGCAATAATACCCGCAAAATTATTTCCAAAAAATTAAAATTTTGGCCCACTGTGGAATAATACGTGCGTCCTAAGAGCTGTCCCAGAGTTTTAGAAAAGACGTTGAATTCTTTACGCATTCGAACAAAAATTCGAGTAGTTTCAGTCGTAAATAGTTCCTTAAAAAAAATAGAGAAAAATTAAGATACGTGTAGCACTAAATGGATTGTCATCCTGTTTCTATTAATAGATTTAGAAATGTGTAGCACTCAATGGATTATCGTCCTGTTTCTATTAACTTTAAAAATAACGAAATAAAACAATTGGTGTCATTTGCATATAGTTTGGGATAACTTAACCTCTAGCCTGGCATTTTAAATTGTGATGTATTTTGAACAACATTTTATTAAGCCTAAGATTTGAAAATAAATTAATAAATAATAATAATAATAAATAAATGCAAGCTATGGACTATTTAACAATATCTTCGTGGACATATTTGTTCAATTCACAACTTATATTGTAGTATTGTAGGAGTTGTGCGTCGTCTGAATTTACAATAGTTGTGTAAATGTTATTTGTATTTTCTATATAACTTGTTTTCATTGTGCAAAATATTCATATTTTTTGTTTTGTATATTTGCATTTAGAATATTTTTCTTTTGTCATTTTGAAGGTTTGACAACAACATAAACATACGACTTTGCTCAAAATTGTGTTTACAATCAGATAGTTGTATCATACAATGTACAACATACAACATCACTTGTGAATTGAACGATATACGATATACATACGTACTTCATGAATATCTGAAGCTTTTTGCCGATATATAAATATTTCAAAGTGATTAACGATGCAATTAGGCAGCTAAATGTTTGTAGGTTAAAACAAGAATGAATTTTGAAAAAAAATATTCTCTTAACTTCTATAATTTCTCAGTGTATTTAACAAAAAATAATTAAAATGACTACTGACCCCGCCTAACGGTTAGTATAAGATCATCTTTTTGAAATAGCCAAAATATACCGACACCTGATGGTTGATATGTTTGGGTCAAACATCATTTCAACAAGAGTGTACACTGTACACACAGCTTAGTAAATAAATTCAAACATCTTCGTTATTCACATTTTTCACTTTCTATGTTGAAATCACAACAGGTAATTAGGAAAGGATCAAGAGGATCAAACATATTATCTATGAAATTTTTTCAAAGATCCTTGTTTGTTGTTTTTTTGCCGTTGTTTGTGCATACATAGATAGACGATAACATTAATTAATTGTGTTGAAGTTAGATTTTAACGATCTGTTAGTTTACGATGTGCGTTCGTCTAACACTTATGCACAGACCAAAATCATTACAAGACAAAAACAATTCGTTATGCGGCTGTTGTTCGTATGTTTGGTTGGCTGTCTCTATGGTATCTTCTTCTAATAGGCATTTTGAAAATTATCTTATAAAGTAATGAGCAACATTTGTTGTGATGTTTTATTCGTTCGTTTGTTAGTGAGTTGGTTGTTTAAGAACGTATGTTACTTTTGTTTGAAAATGTTTTAGCATTTGGCGTTTATGACTGCAGTATAGTTGGCACATCACAAAAATCACTTTTGGTTATCTATGGCTTCTTTACTTTTTGTTAATATATATTTATTTATGTAGTTTCTTGTTAATCAAATGTTTTTTCTAAGGCTTAATAGTTGGTAGTTTGTATTTTAACCCCAAAAAGGTAAGGTAGTAAGTTAATGAAAATGAGGAGCTATAAGTTAGAATGCTAATAATATAATCTTCCAATTTTCAACATTTCCGTTCTTTGAACTTTTAGAATATAATACATATTTACAACATACAGCTTTTTAGATAAAACATTCTACTTCCTACTACAACTCTCATCATATTTACGCGTGTTGGTCGCATGTTGAACGCATGCCTAACATTTTATTTCAAATTGGTTAAAATGAACTTATTTTGTTTGGTACACTCAAATTGAGGTCCTTTTCCTGTGTTGTTTTCTTTGTGGTTGCTGCTGCTAGGTCTACATTAAACTTGTTGTATGCATGTTGTTGCTTTTTAGGACTGACAGTTGTTGTTGTGTAAAAAGATTAATTAATTTTAGTTATTCGCTTCGGTCGCTGCCGCCGCCGTCATAAATATGCATAAACATCAAAAGGCGCCTTTGGGTTTGCAAGAGTACTAATGGGCTTTTTTCTGCTGGGCTCATTTGTTTTGATGGCTATAAGCATACTTACAGTCGTACTACATAGTCACATATGTATTATTTTTAATAGTTATATGTATGCGTGTTGATGTTACTTTTATTTTATATCTTTTTTGTTGATTGTGTCTAATGTGTAGGTGTTGTTTTTCCACCATCAAGCAGGCAAGTTTAAAGTCCATATTTTAGTGAAACAACAGATGATGCAATTTAGATAGGTTATTAAAATGAAGCTAAAATTAAAGTTAAATTCTCTTATTTAAGTAAACTGAAAACAATTTTGAAGCATGTATTATTTGGTTTTTACACAATTTACCAAAAGCTTTTTTCGATAAAAAATGTAACTGGTTGAAGGGAGCTAATATTGTGCAAAACAAACATATTTTAAGATTTACAAGTGTAATACGGTAAGTTTAAATGAAACATGCTTTTTGTAAACAGTTTTTCAGCAAGAACTTTGTTTTCAATTGTTGGTATCTTAAAAAATTTCAACTTTGATTTTGAAACATCTATACAATATATTTTTATTCAAAATATTGGTAATTGATAAACATAGTATTTGCCAATCTTTCTAGCAACATATGCATTCTGTGCCAAAATAACTGCTCATCTTTTGAGGTCAAGAATTGGTTTATTAATAATAAAAACAAAAAAGTAACTTATACTAAATATATGGTGTTTTCCAAATGTATAGATAATTAAGTTGGCAGTACTTTTTTAACTAGCGGCCATTTTATCAGCTGTCAAGTGATTTATGTTTGAAGTCGCTAGTCTACGCTGATAAATCCGAAACGATTGACCGCTGGAGGACAACATTCGGCGCCGGCCACAATGATGAAAAAAGTCATCGAAAATTGGACTTCCGGACTAGACTATGTCCAAGCTAGTTATATGCCAGAAGTCATATTTAAAATATAATGCCAGAAGATTATCTTTCGTATAAAGTAAATTGCATATCAATTTAAAAAAAATCATTTTTGGTAAATACCATTTCATACATCTAAAAAATCACAGAACCATGATATTCAAAATAAGTTTACACAATTTGGAATATTAAAATTCCAAACCAAACTAAACATAAATCACTTGACAGCTTAAAAAATGTCCGGCAGTTAAAAAAAAGTGTAAAAAACACCCAATATATTTGAAAACAAACAAATTTATTAAAATTTTATAAACAAAATTTTGTATTGTGTTAACTAAATTTTAAAAACCATTAATAATTTAAAAACATAATAACATTACATTGAAATTTTAGATTGACACAAATACTATGTCATTTCGTCTTTAATTTCTAACAATAAAACTAATTTAAAAGCAATAGAATATTATCGTTCGATCATAAAATAGCTTCTTAAACAAATAGTTAGGCTTTTAAAGTAAAGAGAATCTTTACTTTCGTTTGTGGGCAAAATTGTTAAGAAATTCTTGATTGCAAAAAAAAAATCCTTTTTCACCCTCCGAAATAAATAATTATGTACATTATTAGATGTTTTGTTTCATTATTTCATTCGATTCCCAATCAACGTTTTTAATTCCTTTTTAATAACAAGCATTTCTATCTCATTATCAAATTTACTCTGCAATTTTGGGTGTTTTCAAAAAATTGAAAAGATTAATACTCATAATTTGCTACCTAACACGCAATCTGGTTTTCGTCAGAGTCATAGCTGCGTAACGGCTCTTGTGGAAGTTAGTGAAAATATACAGCAAGGATTAGAAAATGGAAATATTAATTTCTTGGTACTTCTTGACCATTCTAAGGCTTTCGATACGGTGGATCATGACATACTCATCCGAAAACTTTTTTAGATTTACGAGCGTGTCAACCAAACTTATACTTTCTTATCTTTCAGAACGCATACAATCAGTGTTTGTGAACAATGTATGATCGGATGGCCTATCCCTGACTAGGGGAATGCCTCAGGGTTCTATTCTAGGTCCACTTTCCTTTTATGTAAATGATTTGCCAAAACAACTCACTAAATGTAACATCCACTTATATGCCGATGACGTGCAGCTCACTTTAAGTAGCCCATAAATATTGCGTTGGGGATTTCCTACCTAAATGACGACTTAAATAGAATTTACCTTTGGGCTAGTACAAACGGTCTCTGCTTAAATCCTCATTTATCTAATGCATTGTAATATGTAAAAAAAGCTTAGTTCCCTTCATATCTGAGGATATTGTTTTAAATGGCGAGAAAATTGAAATTGTTAATAAAGCTAAAAATCTTGGTATCATTTGCAAGAGTAATTTGACCTGGACTGATCATGTAAATTTGCTGGTTGGTCAAACCTATACAAAGTTACGTGCTCTCTGCTCCACACAATATTTCACACCCTTAAGAATAAGGGCCTTACTTGCTAAATCATATTTGATTCCTTCCCTGATCTATGGCTGTGAAGTATTTCGCAGCTGTGACTCAGTTGGTATTGAATGTCTTGTTCAATAACATAATAAGATATGTGTATGGATTAAGACGGTCTGATCATGTTTCCTCTGTTGCCAATAATCTTTATGGAGTATCCTTTGAAAGTTTGCTAAAAATCCGCAATCTTATGTTTTTACATAAAATAATCAACTTTCAAACAATGTTCAATCGCCACGAAACCGAAATATTGTAATACCTCAACATAATTTACTTGTATCTGAATGGCACTTTTATGTACATGCTACTCGTCTTTGGAACAATCAACAACTAAACAGCAATGCTAATAGTTTCAAAAAATTTTTATTCAATTTTTTAAAAAAATAATTTATAATTTTTACTTTTTTTAATTTTAATTTATAATTTTTAACCTTAACTTTATCTCAGTATTGTTATATTTACTTGCATCAAGTTTGTTTTGTAACGTAATACGTTCCTGTGCTTATAGATTATAAGACTCAGTCTTGTTGTACAGGAAATGGAATCAATAAATAAATAAATAAATAAATAAATAAATAAATAAATAAATAAATAAATAAATAAATAAATAAATAAATAAATAAATAAATAAATAAATAAATAAATAAATAAATAAATAAATAAATAAATAAATAAATAATTCAGTAATAGATATTTATAGATGTCTGACTAGAAATGAAAATCACTCACAGTTTTTAAATAATTTTTTACTGCCTTGCATACAAATTTTGTAGAAAAACTTTCTATAAGTTTTACTGAATCTTTGTAATCCACATCTAATGGAGAGATTTTATGATATTTAAAATAATTTCACTATATAAACGGTCAACTTCTGAATTACTAAATGATAGAAATAAAAACTTCTTAACAAAAGATTCTATAGTTTAGTTTTCATTTTCTCACTCATGGAGTTAATTTTTTGCCATTGTAGGTCAAGAGTTGTAATTTCATCTGTTGATAAATTTGTCATTTATTCTTAAAATGTTCATATAATTTTGTTTTTTATATTTTCTAGCTATTTTCAACAGAAAATAAATTAGTATTTTTGTAAATTTTAAAAAGTTAGAAAATGCTAACCATATTAATAAGAAATGCTAAATAAATTGCCTAATGTTAAACGTAAAATTTTGCAGCTAAATCGAAATAAAATAATCAAAATTAAGCCGCAAAAATGCTAAAATGGTCAGACTGCTGCCAAACAAACAACAAGTTTAAGTATGTATGTATGCACATATATATGTAAATATTTAACAATTTTAAACTTTTTGGAAGTACAAGGTTCTTCGTTTTAAACATTCAAATATATTTTCTTGTATGGACCCCTTTGTTAGCTGTGGTATTAGAAACACATCGCTGTTGATTAAGACCAAAATGCTGTGCATTCGCAATAAGTTGACTGTAGCCTTTTCCACAGTTGTCAAAATGAACTGTTGAAATGTTCCTCCTCCTGTTGCATAGAACTGTGTACTAGTTTTTTTGAATTTTAACTTAAAGTCCACCGTGGCTTGTACTATTTAAGTCCTTTGCGATTTCATTCCACTTTTCCTTTATATTGATTTTATTTTACATTTATTTTTATTTGTTGATTCCTGTTGCCAAATGATAATTTTTTCCATTACGATTTTTTTGGATACGTCTTAAATGTTTTTCTATGCTATAGTAGTAAAACAATTTAACGACATTCTTTGCAACTTTTGATAGACGAAAACGCCAACCATGATATCATTTTTTAAAAAACGCCTAACTTTCGACTCAAATACACTTTAATATTATACTATTAAACTTATGTATAGTTAGTTAAACAAAGTTTCTTGCCTTTTATTTTAATGATACATATTTCATTGTTAATTTTTATTTATTGTTTTATAAATGCGTTTAGACAGAGAATTTGTGCATTTTTTTTAGAGTTTTTATCCTTATGGATTTTCTAATAAACTTTGTGTTTAACTAACAGGAAAAGTTTGAATGAAAGCGTTTGTAAATTGAGTGTGTTATTAAAAGAAAAACAGAAATATTAACAAAATTTTATCATTTCTAAAGGTGGCAAATATTTACTTAAAAAAGCGTAACCACTTCCTTTAGCACAAATTTGTTAAACGTTGTTTAATCTTGCAAGAGTTTTGCAAGATCAAACAGCAAATAAAACTAAATACGTGTCCTAAATAAACGAAGTTGTTTGTTGTGTGTCCGTACCTTAACAAATATAACAGATATCATGTTTTTGCGTTTAAAAAATTAATGAAAAACCTTTGATATTTCTTTATTTAGGCTCGAGTTCATTAAATTTAATTTTCATTAAATTACTTTTACTGAATGTAGGAATTGTTACATGAAAATTATTATTAAAATTTATTGATAATTTTTCTTGGCTTGGGATTCGAACCTGGGTTTTTGGTTGAATTTACATATGTTTCGAGAAACACCACTTTCTCTCTTCAGAATTCTTTGCGTTCTAACCATCTGCACCACTGCGGTGCCTGCTAGCCAAACAGACAAACATCAATCTTTTAACCAGTGTTACCTGGTGGTTTGAAATTTTGAAAAAAACAGCAGAAAAAGGAGACAACATGTACATAAATTGAAAAATGATAATTACAGCAAAATTTCGAACCACCAGGTAACACTGGTTACCTTCAGTAAAAATAATTTAATGAAAATTAAATTTAATGAACTCGAGCCTAAATAAAGAAATATCAAAGATTTAAAATTAACAGTTCAAATAAAAATAATAATTGTTATTAATGAAAAACTTTACATTTTCTACCTGGTTTGTCAACCTACTATTTATATATCTACCTAAACAATCTAAATTCCTAATATTACTAACTTATTTCATTAACATATATCAAAGGGTATCACATGACCCGAACATGGTGTTTATTCTTATACAAATGATCTCTACAAAGAGTGGTTTTAATCAGAAATTATTAACCTTAAGAAAAGTTAAAAAAAAATGCCAATGTATACAAATTGCAAATTTAGACCCACATAATTTTACTGTGCTTGATGTAATTCTTGTCGTCGTTTGTGTGACTTATTTTGTTTGCAATAAAATGCAAATCAGCATAAATGACGACTGACTTACATTTAAGGTTTGGTCACTTGTTTTGCATTAAATTTGAATTTTAATTGAGTAATCTTATTTTGATGTTGTTGTTTTGTTTTTACATAAATATAAATAGTTTGATAAACTGAAACATGTGTTAAATCATTCATTCAACATTTTCTCGCTCGTAACCAGCCATTCATTCCATTTAAAGACTCCTCTCGCGATCTCTCTAATTTGGGTTTCTTGTGTCGCTATCTTTTGTGGTAAAGTTGTATTTAAGGCGCCACTATATATACATGTGTATATAACTATCTATGTAAATATAAACCGATGTTTGCAATACATATTATGAATGCAACATTATAGATTTAAGCTTTATTGTTGATTTTTTTACGAGCTGATTTTGTTTTTTCTTTTTTTACTCAACAATTCTCGGTTAACAACATTTTGCATCAGGTGTGGGTGTTGTGTGTTAATGTTAATGTTATTGTTGTTTTCTGTTTTATCTTTTCTAGTTGTGTGTAAGTAATAAAAAATATATATTTGTAATATTCTTAAGGTGTTAATATATGTTTTTGTCGATTGTTTTGGTGTTTAATGAATATTTTGTTTAAACTGTCTTGTGTGTATTTAAACAAGAACAGATTATAATTACTTGTATACTGTCAGTATTGTAGTTAAAGTGAACTGTTTTTTTGTATGTTAAAATTTTACATTGAAACGTGTTTGTCTTAATTGTGTTAATGACATTTAGGTTGGTGAGAAACTTTTATGACATACAATTTTAACAAAATATATTTATGTTAACACTAAAAGTTTTATTAAGTCATCATGTGACTATCGTTAGTTTAATAAAATAATTAATTGTATAGTGATCAAACACCATTAATAGGCACTATCCTATCCACCAGTGTTCGATATTATTTCATATATTAGGCTGTCCCGAATCTTATATACAAATCACCTATTATCACCCCTATCATCATTAAATATTGCACCGTAATTTTATGCATATTCCAGTTATAATTAAGAATTTGTGTTTGTTTATATATGTAGATATTCTTTCAGAATTGCGGTATGTTTATAGTTTTTGTTTATGGTTTTACATCGTATAACATAAAGTGATTTACGTTAACACACAATAAATTACTTAATAAAAAGGCCTAGGCTTTTTGAAACGTCAAAATTATCACCCCTGTATACTCTGTGGTTATTCTCGGAAGTGGAGTTTGTGAGCTATGACCAATTCACATCTAGCACGGTGTGCAGATAATATAGAAAACTTAGCTGAGAGTGTACATGAAGACCGTGGAGAGTCGATTCGGCGCCGTTCGCAGCAACTTGGACTGACGTTTGGAACGACTTGGCGCATTTTACGTAGAGAACTTAAATTAAATGCGTACAAAATACAGCTTGTGCAATAACTCCATCCAAAGCTTGACCTTCCAAAGCGACATCGCTTCGATCTATGGGCTCTTGAAATGTTCCAAGAAGATCCGACGTTTTTGAGGCAAATTTTGTTCAGCGATGAGGCCCATTTCTGGCTCAATGGGTTTGTAAACAAATAAAATTGCCGCATTTGGGACGAAGAGCAACCTGAGATTCAGGAACTGCTACTTTATCTAAAAACAACAACGTTTTGGTGTGATTTTTAGGCCGGCGGAATCATCGGTCCATATTTCTTTAAAAATGATGCCGGTGCGAACGTAATCGTCAATGGCGACCGTTATTGTGCCATGATAACCGAGTATTTGATGCCTGAAATTGAAGCTCGTGATCTTGGCGACATTTGGTTTCAGCAAAATGGCGCCACTTCCCACACATCGCATTAATCAATGGATTTATTGAGAGAACACTTCGGTGAGCCCATAATTTCACGTTTTGGCCACCACGATCGTGTGATATCACACCGTGAGACTCTTTCCTGTAGGGATATGTAAAGGCTGAAGTGCGCTTCGATTCAGGCCTTGGAGGAAAATATCACGTGTGTCAATCGCCAGTTACCAGTCGAAATGCTCAAACGCGTCATCAAAAATTGGACTCAATGGATAGACCATCTTCGACGTAGCAGGGGCCAACATTTGTTAGACATAGTCTTAAAAAAATAAATGCTCAAGAATTTTCTTTCAAATGATAATAAACATTCCCCATTAAATTTAAATCTTTTGTGTTTTTTCTTAAAAAAAAAAGTAGGGAACCTCGAAATGGATTACGTTTTATAAGAGATTTATGCGCATTTATGTGATTTTCTAAAGTGAACTTTATATGTGGCTACAGTCAAATATGAACCAATCATCATGAAATTTGGCACGATGATTTATATGCATATGTAAATTATTTGTGTTGAATTTAAACTTGATAGTGCTTTTTGTTAGAAATTTATGTAAAGTTAAGTGATTATCTGAAGTGTATTTTGTACGGTCCATGTCAGACATTTGTATGGGGACTATGAGAAATCATGGACCAAAATCTAACTTATTTCTGTGAAATAAGAAATCTTGTGTATAGCAATATATATAAATATATATAAGCAATATAACAGTATTTTCTACTGATAACAGTATTTGCTATTGCAAATCTTGTGTATAGCAGTATTTTCAATAGAAGAGCGCGTGTGTAACAGTATTTTCTATAGAAAGGCTTGTGTATAACAGTATTTTCTATAGAAAATCTTTTGCACAACAGTAACAAAAGCATTTTTTTCTTTGAAACCTCTTGGTGTGATTAGTGTTAACATTTATTTTATTACTTTGTGTGTTGTGGTTTATTACATGTATTTTAACGTATGACAATTTGTTGTATTAAATATGATTAAAGCGATTTGTTATGGACACAATATTGCAAATAAAAACTTAATCATTGTCATTTTAATGCAAATTTCTTGTTACCTTGATAAACATTAAATTAAATAAATTTTCAATTAATGATTTATGATTTCTAATTTATGTGATAATGGTTTATGTTAATTTTAATGTTCTCATTAATGTTATTAACAGTTTGCTAGCAGCAGCAGCACCAGCAGGTCCGGGGGTATGGCTTTATCTCAGTGCAGGTTAAAATGGCAAAAACATAAAGCACAAGCACAACACACAATAGCCATTTTAAAAACGCCCACTGTTGCCATTCTAAACCCCTATAATTCAAATCCATTAACATGGAACTAATCTAATGAAAGAAAACTAAGAATTGGTTAGTTATATAGTTTAGTTTATTTTCTTAAATGGGCATTAATTTAGCATAAATTAGCGTTTGCATGCATTTATTTTCTTTTCTGCCTTTGTTGCTTTTGGAAAATCAATTTAAAAGCTATTATTTAAATAGTACTTACAACAACATTGTCGAACAAACTATTAAACGTCTTTAATGTGCTCGTTTGCTCGCTTGAGTTTTCTTTCATAGATTTTTCCAACGCACTTGGTCCATTTCATAAATCTTGTATGAAATTTTCCTCGTCTTTTTCATTATGCCGCAAACAGCCAGGTATATAAAACTAAAAATGATGGAAATAAAATAGACGGAATGATGTCTTGCAGGCTTAGAAAAAGTTATGGGTATCAGGTTACCAGCGTATTGGCTAAAGAAAATGTAAGAAAAAAAATGTAAAAAATCAAACCATCACTGTCTTATAAGACTTGAAACTAAACTAAAAACTAATAAGAGGAGGTTGTTAAAAAAATCATATAAGAAATTACTACAAATGAAATTAACGAGTTATCGATGGATTAAATAGACTAAGGAACAGTGTTTTAAGGTGGAAAATATTTGGGGAAATTTTATTTTAGTAAAAAAACATTTTTCATATATGAAATATTTTCGTTATTTTTTTATGTTTTAAAAACTATTTGAATGAGTTGATTCTGTCCGATATTTTGAAAAAAATCGATCCAAGATATTATAAAATATTGAAATAAGATTGTAGAAAAAATTTGTATAATATCAATCCAACTATAAGTATAAATATCACACACAAGCACGCTTTTATGGAAGTTGATGAGTGCTTTAAGAATTCATTAAAATGTTTAATGAATATTTTTATACGGGATCTGTTTATAATTAGAGACATCACATCACCACTCTTAAGGGGTCTGTGGGTTCCGTAGTCAAACTTAAACTTGAATATTCCTCCGCTATGTGAAATTTTATGTTAATATGGTCACAAGTATAGAAATGGCAGATTTATTTTCAAAATATTAAATGATAAAGCTGCTTGTCAAGGTAAAATCAAACTAAATCTAGTAGTATCATTCTGATACCACGAAATGCTACATAATTTGTAATCACACCGTATATACATCAATTAAATGACTGTTTGATCAGAAGGATTGCTGATCCCAATGTCAAGTGGGTTAATAAATATATAGAGTCCTCAGCTTCAACAGGAATTATAGTATTAGGTTAGGTTAGAAGGCCGGTGTGAGGTTGTCCCCACACCATCATCCAGCGAGCAATACGGTCCATTGTGATAATTATAGTATTTAATACAATATATTTATTCCTGGTCACTTATTTAATAGTATTTTGACAACTCATCTGTCCTATGAAAAAATATAAATTTGCAAGATTTAAGGGTTCTTAAGGTAGGGCTCAGTCTGACAAGCTCTTCTGAAATTTCCTTGAGTTGGCCTGTAACATTTTCTCCAGAGTCCAAATTATTTTAATTTTAAATTTCTCAGGTCGTGGAAAAACATTCGATATGAGACATCCACAACTTCTGTAGTGTTACGGAAGGCTGTAAGTAGATTTATCTCATACCCAAATGTTTTTTACATATTTGCTCTTCCTAAGTTTAAGGCATTGTTCACATAAAATTTGATTACACGACAGAAAACTTTTTTAAAAATCTGTTAGCAACACTCTTAATTTGTATGTAAAAATATATATGGATCCTTATAAAATTATAAGAAGATCTAGATATGACCGTCTGTTTGTCCGCTTGTTGAAAGCGTAAAGGATTTAGAGGAACGTAATTTTCCCACACGTACTTTGCTTAACGAACCGATTTCATACAAACTAGAAATTTTTCAGGAATGTAATGCAGAAAATATTAATCCGGAAATAATTTTATGTTTGCAGGCTAATAGAAATCGAAAGAAACAATTATATTTACATAGAGACATTTTGTTTAACCTGAAAAAAACGGACTTACCAAACTATAAGAAGATATGCGTAACTTACACCGCCTCTGTTTTTTATTATAATTAACAGACACAAACTGCGAAGGTTTTTAGCTTATCTGCACAAAACACCCAGAGTCTTTGGCTTGAATCGAACCTGCAACTCTCTGACTTATAGTCCGGCACTCTATCGCCTAGTCTATTAGTCTATCTCTAATAGGATAATAGCTAATGCACTTCCAAACTTTCTTTTAAACCATTCACCATCTTCAGCCACCATAAACTTGTCCAATTTTATAAGCTCTACAAATCACTGTCAACTCTCCACTACATAATTGATGAATGAACACTGTGGCACATGGTGGAAAAAGAATGGTTTGTTGTTAGCAGAAAATATGCGTGAGTGTGATGCCTACTGTGGCAAAATATCACAAAAATTATTGTAAATCAAACTAAATGTAAACCTACAATTTTAAAATCTATACAAAAGAAACTCAAAAAGAGCGAGAGATGGCAAGCAAAAAAAAATTAGAAACAACTTGTGGGTTCATAAAAGTAACAAGTAATGAAAGCACAGATTTTCATTTTCATACACCGATAGACAGACAAGCAGTCGGATAAATGCGAGTGTGTATATAAGAGTGGAAAAAAGTCTTGGAATAGTACGTTAACCATGGATGTCATATGGAGCCAAATGTCTTCAATAATAAATTGTGGCAAATCAGGCGCATTGGCATAAGAAAAGAAAATAACAACAGCAACAGCAACAATAACAAAACATCATAAGACATCATTATAGAGGAAGAGAAACAACTCAGCAACACCACCAACAACAACAACAGCAACAATAATAGCAAAAATCAAATTAAAGCAAATGACAACAACATGCAGAGCTGTGTGGTTGCAAAGCTATATCTAAAGCCAAATACACACTTGCAACTTGTGTTTGTGCGTCTGTATGTTTCTATAAATTTAATAGTACAACTAATACGCATTTGAAACATTAACAAGTTGTTTAGTTTTTTTTTTTTTTTGTTTAAGTTTTGTTCATCGTGTTACTTATGGAGGTATAAAAATTCGAAAAGACAAATACCGGAAAGTTAAACATTTTCTAAGTGGGATGTGATGCGTGGCCTGCCACATGGCATGCTGTACTTACTATAGGAGGCAATTGGTGCAATAATATCTGTGTTGAAGACAAATAAAAAACCGAAATAAAACAATTCGTTAAAGAGTAAAGTGCAAAAAATGGTTTAAGAAAATCATTGGCACTGTGGGTTTGGGAAATGATAGGTCGGGTCTATATTAACTTGTGGACATTTTCATTCCCCAGCTGTCTGTGTCATTAGCTTAATTAATTTTTATGTGTGTTGGCCTGTATCATTTGCTCCGGTATCCAAATTATCTTAATATTAAATTGCGCAACTATTTAATTGAAAATTAAACTTCGGTTTAGCACAATTTGGATTCTAAGAAACAAAAGTTTCTAATAATTGTATCATAACTGAAGTCCTGCAAAGGACATTCGATACGAGACACTTTGCAACTTCTGAAGTGATGCGGGAGGATGTTAGGACATTGATCCCACACGTCGCCATGAAATTTCTATTTGAGATGGTAAAAAATCTGTTGCAAACTGTATTTTTAATAGAAAATCTTTTCGAAAACTTTATTTTCTATGGAAAATCTTGTGTCAAACTGTATTTTATACAGACAATATTGTTGCAAGCTGTATATTCTATAGAAAATCTTGTTGAAAACGGGTTTTTGCTATAGACAATTTTGTGTTAAACTCTATTTCCTTTTTTTTAATGTTTAATCATTTAATCCTATTCTAAAGCGACCCATAGTGCATTGGATTAAACGTTATCTAAATGTGTTTGTTTGTAGAGAAAAAATCAAGGCGGTTTTTAAGCTTTTGAAGTATAACTAAAATAACAACAACAATAAAAATAGCAACAACAGCAGTACATTGAAGGCTCCACTCAACTCAAGTTTGAGGAAAATTGACGACGACCGCCCGCTCTGTCAATTAGATGATGTGTGCAACCAAACGAGGTAACAAGTGGGTCTATAACTTTTCATATTGCAACAACAAATAACCATAATAACAACGACAACACACAAACTCTCTCAAACTTACATACTATATTACATGTATAGTATAATACAATACGAAAAGGTGTATGCATTAGATGAAGAAACACTTGCAAGGAACTTTTTACTGTTGTTGCAGCTTGTCCATTGTGGTATGCTTTACTACTCTTTATGCTCTAAAATTAAAATAAAAGGCAACACAAAAAATGCTTATAAAGCACCGCCAAAAGCCAACACTGCCACCTCCACCAACATGCCTTGGTCATTGCTGATGCTAAAAGTCAGCAACATTATTATACATAGACGAGAAAATCGAACAACAACAACAACAACAACCACATTATAAATGTTGTTCAAAATTTTTCAAATTGACTTGGTTAATAGTGATGTTGTCAATTTGTTGTTTGTTCGTTCATTGTTGCTGTTGTTTTCTATAAAATAATGAACTCATAACTGGATGTTGTTGTTGATGTTGTCGTTGCTGCTGTTGATTTTGTTTTATTTTCTTAAAATTTTTACTTGCAATATCGTCGACGTCGTCGCCGTTTTCTTCCAATAACATGTCATGTTGCATTACAATCATTAACTTCATATAAAAATTATCGACAACTAATAGTTTGACTTTATATACTCGTACACTTTTTATTACAGCCAGTAATATTATATTTTCTTTTTTATAATGTTGCATGTGTGCTTTATTATTATTATTATATAAATATATTGAAAATGTTGTTATTATTATTGTTGCTTTTACTATACATACATACATAAATACATACATACATACATACGTTTACATTTTCTACTGCTAATATTTTCATCATACTTCTAAATATTGCATGTTGTTTAAAATCAAATGATGCACTTGTGTTTCCGTCGTTTGCGGTTTTTCTATTGCAACCGCAAACTTATTAAGGGTCTGCAGACAACATGCAATTCTTTAGTATAATTTTGCAATATAAAGTCTTTGCTTTTCTTATTTACATTGGTTATGGAAATTCTTTTAAATTATAAAATTTAAACAGTAGTGTTTGCCAAAGTATAGGATGGTATAATAAATAAAGTTGTTATTGATATTAAGAAGCGATAATCTATAATTTAACACGAGGAAGAAGTGCTGTATATTTTAAATGATTTAGTATACTACCCTGTAGAATATTTTTTACTTAAAATATTTTTAAAACAATTCCTCTAAACCGATTTTGCTAATTTTTAATGGCAAATATTTCTAATCAACAGAAAATAGTTCTGTAACATTTTGATTTTTCTAGGCCATTCCCCCTATACACTGTGTTGCGTTAATATAATTACACTTGATGTTTGCTATTTCTTGTAAAGTAACAAATGATTTTTTAGAACTTGTAAAATTCTTTAGGAGCATTAATAATGATCTATTTTTATTCAAAATTGGTAAACCACTTCATTAATTAAGGATGGAAATTGTGCCTTAATATTTTGTTAGTGTTTTATAACTATAATTATAACTATACATTTTGTAATAAACAAAGATAGATGCTAGAAAAAAAACTACTTACGAAATTTTAAATAATTTGTTAAAAAATGCCGCTGCTTAGGTACAATTTTGAAAAAGGTCAAATTTCAGTTTATATAGAAAGTGGTTTAAGTTTTTGAGCAATTGTAAAAGCATAAATAAACCGGTGACATGTTGTAGTAAGACAATTTTGTAAATAATCCGGAATAGTATGTTAAAAATAAAAGTGATGATCCAAAAAAGCTTTCTGTAATCTTTGCCAGCAACACAATGAAGATTTTTGATCAGCTTATTAATAAATTTAAGGTAAATGTATCTAATTCAAGCTAAAAAAAATCCCATAGTATTACTCAACAAAAGTTCTTGTCTGTGTCAAGACTATTAATCCGGTATAAAACTGCTAGACTTTAATTCGCTAAAAAAAACCTAAAAATTAACCTGAAACAGGTAGTAGTTTCACTATTTAAACATATACAGCCTTATACAAAAAAAAAATTAAAGTAGACTTCAAATGTACTTTAAGAAAATTTTGTATGAAAATTTTGTCTAAAAGCACACTTCAAACCTACTTTATTTTTTTTTGCATACGGCATATATTTGTTTAAGGTGAATTTTTCCGTTGAGAAAACATACAATCCACAATATTTCTTTACATGTTCTATACAAAAACAGCTTTCTGTGAAGATTGATATGTTGTTTTCAAGCAGAAAAATTAACTCTTATAATTACATAAAATTACTAGATGAGAAATTAGTGCAATTTTTGTAAAATATCAAAGAAAAACAATTTAGTTTTTAACAAGACAACGCACATATGCGCATTAGTCGTCAAACAAAGGAATGCCTGTCTTTGGAAAATATGAATGCACTTGAATGGTCCGTATGTTCTCTAAATCAAAACCCATGGAGAACATTTGGGAATATTAATGCTGACATTTATACTAAAAACCAACAATATGAAAGCACATATTACATAAATAAATAAATTACATGTCAAAGGTGCCCTATTCTGATTTCCATATCTACTATCCTGAATAATTAAGAAGGCCCTTTGAAAAAGTCAAACTTGAGTACAACTTGTCTTCCCTCATGTAAAACTTTATTTCGATCCCGCAAGTTGCGTTTCAACAAACAAATCCAATTCGACCTGAAATCTTGCCAAATGAAGGACTGAAAAGCATTTGAAGTGGTTTGCCAATTTATTCAAAAATCAAACATCATGAGTTTTGTCTGGTTTATTTAGTATGAAAGCCTGAATATACTTGAGGACACTGATTAGGCTTCATGTACAAATTATTTGACAGCCAGCCAGCGAGACGGATGGGTATAATATAAAGTGGATGTTGGACTAATATTTTTAGGCGTTACAAACATCAGCACAAATCCGATATACTCTACACCACCATAGGGGTAGACAACAACAAATGATTCTTCAGATATTCTTATGTATATAATTTGTCTAATACTTGTCTATTTATAAATTCCTCCATTTGTCCAGGTTTCCATTTAATGGCAAAACTGTTATGCTTATAATACGATTGGATATTTAATTGCTCCATAGTTTTCAAAACCACAGTGCACACGTAATTGAGCTTTGAATGTATCGTTTTATAACATATTTTCCGACAATTTTTCGAATCATCGGCTTGGTAGCAATCATTAATACAAAAGGTGTCGGATTTTCGGTGAATTTTTTCCACAATTTTTTCTATTTTGATTTTTCAATACTCAGCACTACAAATATATTCTGGCGGAATTTTTTTGACATGATAAGTTATAGGCAGGTTTCTGTGAAAAGCTTCTGTAGTGTGACCGGATTTGATATGAGCAATGCTTTAATCAAGGGTGTAAAGATGGCCTATTTATCGCAAAATTTATCGGACTGACTATGGATATTGTTTGCTAATATTGTCTTGTGAATTCAAATATCATTTGTAATGGTTCTAATTTCATTAATTTTTATTGTTTGGTAATTGGAAATATATGATAAAAAATTGTCACATAATCATCTTAGAAATTTCCCATACAGCCTTTCACATACATTACAATGTTATGAATGAGATATTTTAGACTCTAGAATACTACAAAATATAAATAAACTGAAATTCTTTGTTTTATACATCCGCAAATCATATTCTTTCACTCTCATTTCATTGCCACAACACAACACACTTTTAATTAACATAATGCTGATATTTTCACTGAATTGGAAAAATAATTTCAAAATATAACCTGTTTTCACAATGATATCAATTCAATAAACATAAATTTCCTTGAAATTTCTATTTATACGTAAACACTCATTCGCCCACACCCAAACCATAATTTCCGCATTTTGCAAATACTAAAACAATCAAATTGAGCACCATTCAAATTAGCAATAAACGGACATTTTCAAACAGGTTCATTATTTTATAGCCAATCATTCATGAAATATCAAAAAATAACAAAAAAAAAAAAAAAAAATACACTCATTTGTAGACAAAAAAAAATTATTGCTTAATTAACAGTTTAAAATTCCTTTTAATTGCCGATACTACGATTAAACATTTACAACATGACATTAAATTTATATTGTACAATTTCCATTTACTTCCAAATGCTCGCTCGGGTATCAGCAACTCAGCTCAATTGCAAATGTACAGCATAGTAATGTTTATTTGCAAATAAAAAAATTTAATTTTTTTATTTCTATTTGTGGCTGATAACATCTTTGGAAACAATTCTAAACCACACACCTTTTAATCTTTAATAGATACATGAAGCAAATATAAAACACGGTGAATAGACAAAAAATTGCTGTTGTTTAATATGTGTATGTATTTAAACTGAATGCGATATATCTTTATATATAGACAGTTTTGATATGAATACGGGGGGAAAAAACTATTACACTCCTTAAGAGTCTGCCGTTAGAAGATATTTTGTACTGGAACAAAAACAAAAACAAAAAACTATAACTACAACTTCAAAAACTAAATGAAAAAAAGTTATAAGCTGAATCATTATGGTCACTTGCTGGGTCTATAAATTAATTACAAATTGCGCCATAAAGCGCCACAATGATATTGTATGGGGGGAGTTTCGTAAGCAAAGGGAGTTAGATGGCGGATTTAATTAAAAATTATGCTGTGATATGCAAACTATTGCTTATTTATTTATAATTTTAGAATTCATTTACTACAAAGTTTTCAGAAAATTCAACACACACTTTATTATGAATGATGAAGAATATACAGAAATGGACCACAAATAACTTGCGGGATCAAAATTATATGTTGCAGTGGAAGAAGTAGAAATTTACCAAAATGTATAAGTTTGGTAAAAATGAGGGTTTAGCAAGCATCTTGTGCTTATAGTTTAAAAAGCACGTCAGCTATTACCAAAGTATAGTAATGAAGTAAATTCAACGTTTGGATATTCAAAGACTTATAAACCAATCCGAATAACTTAGATGTCAAGCTACTGAACGAAGACAAAAGTGGTGTTACAGTGATACAGTTAATCTTTCCAACAGATTTTATGACAGCATCCTGCAACACATCCATATTGACTTTTGAATTTATCGAATATAAATCAAGAGCGGGAAGAGAAAACTCATGAAACTTTGTCCTGCTCCTTTTTCTCAAGATATTGTTGTTCAGTAGGTTGACTCACATACATTGCATCGATTTAGAGATGGCATAATTTCTTCAGTTCCCGTTCGTAGCTAATGATATAAACACAAATAGATAAACTGCAACTTTTCCCAATTTTGTTAGTTAAAAAAGTAAAACAGTTTGACAGCCTACATGCATGTGAAACGAACAAAAAGAAAATATTATTTAACAAAAAAAAAAAAACATTACTTTTTATTTGACCTCTTAAAAATGTATAAAGAAATTAACTAGTGTTTCATAACTATAAATACACTAAATATAAAATTTCTTAATATACCAAAATTTTGAAAAAATTTTGACTTAAAATATCAACTCAAAAATTCGATCAGGCATATTATTTATCAGATTTATTCATACATCTTTAGATCAAACAAATGAGCTCTTGTTAAAATACAAGTAGAACAATTAATACGAGTCAATATTATGTAAATAGTGCAATCATCCTTATGCAATAAATCCCCTGTCAGAAGTAGTGGCAATTCTTTTAATTTGTCTTTGTTTTAAATTATGATGGTAAAGTGCCGTTCAAAATAATTGCAAGTTTCATAAATTATCATTAAAAGAGATGAAGAATTAAGTTGTGATGTTAAATAGTAAAAAATATACAATGGGAAGAAAAACATAAATTGAGACTTGGCAAATCTCTATTATTATCTTACTTCTCTTAGAAGCAGAATCGTTGGAAGGCATCACTGTACAATAAAAAAATAATAGTGAAGTATACCAAATCAAATACAGGTAAAACGCGGTTTCCTATAACGCTTTTTCGCTACAACGCGGTTCCCAAAATGCGGGCATTTTCTTACAACACTACTCTCACCACGCGATTTTTACGAAAATTTTTTCAAATATTTACTATTTTAATTTGGAAAAGGTTTTCGTGTCCAAATAAAATTCTTTGCATTATGTCCATACTTTGATACCTATCTTTTTATAGCATAAACGAAGCAGATTTAGTGGCAATGACAAATGAAGAATCAGTTGGAGATAGCTCTGACGATCTTTCCGATGTTGAAAATAAAAACTTTTCACTCAAAAATATCGCGAAAGTTTTAAATATGGCAAAGCAGTTGGAAGAATACATTTTGGAGAACGACCCTTTTAGTGACAGAGCAGGAATATTTAAACGAAATCTTCAAAACAATTTAGCTCCCTATCAAGAAATTTATAAAGAGTTGCGAACTAACAGCAAACAAACTTCAATGCACGATTTTTCAAACCAATAATCGTCGAAAGGATGCCCTAATCTGATAGTGGATCAAGCTCAGATTTTGAACTAGTACTAAGTGATGAGGAGGAGTAAAAAGTTATACATATGTTAAAAATATAAATAATTTAACAACAAAATTATCAACATTTAAAATTCATCACTTAAAGTAAAATCAAAGCAACCAAAAATTCTCAGTTGCCGTATTCGGTAACTGAAGTTAACAGCTGACAGTTGTCATGTGTAATATGTTTTTAGCAACTGTCAATTCCAATAAGGTTTGTGTGCCACCCGTAATCAACCCTTTTATTAGATAATTATGATCAAACCCGCAATATGCGTATTAATCAATAAAGTGTGCGTTTGTAGATTAATATGTTTAATGTATCATGGTTTAGCAGTAATTTCGCTCTATTTAAAAATCGTATCATTTAATATGAAACTACCCACATATGTATGTTACTGTTCCCAAACATACATACATATGTACAAATTTGAGATAATTTTTTTCATATAGTTTTTGTCTACAAATTCAACTTTTTTTTGTTCTTTATCATTTTCTTGAATTTGCATGCATTTCAAGTTCCTGGACCACCATCTATGTGTTGAAAATATCAATAACAATATACATATATTTAAGATATTTTTGCAAACTTCAAAAGCTTTTATACATATAAATACCTTGATATAAATAATCATTTTTTTATTTTTATTAAAAAGTCAATTGAACTTAAAATTAATGGTCATAAATTTAAAAATTTATATTATTTTTCAAATTTAGCACGTGCTTTAATGGCGATTTTAATGTTATTGGCAACATATAAGTATATTCATACATACATATATATTATAGGTACATACATACACCTATAATATATATATATATATACACATATATAACATTTGGCAGGATTGTTATTAATTCTAGACCATTTAGAACAATCATGGCGGTCAAACTTTTGATATATTAAATAAATTGTTCTTTTGGCAAGAATTTTTTGCATTAAAACTACCAGTGAAACATTAGCAAAATAATATCTAAACGTCATGTAAAAACTTAGCACATTTTAAGATTCAACTATTTGATAATTTAAAGAGTTTTTGCTTTAAATCGTGGTTATGTTTTTTTCTGTTTTGAAGACTTAATTAACTCATATGATCTTATCGCTTTTAAGTTTTTCTAAATATCACTTTAATTTTGTTAAAAAACTGGCATTACAATTTATTTTCAAAGTTGGGGTTGCCAATTTGTTTTTGTCAATTTAGGAGCTAAAATTCTTTTTGTTTCAGTCTGTGGAGGATCTATTGAATTTATTTTTTATTATTAGAGTGACAGTATGTGCTAATAGACTAGGATATGAAATAAAAATATTTATAATAAATTTTTTGCACATAAAATTTCTTTGAAATATTTAAATCTATTTGGCAACACTCTACAATAAAAGAAAAAAACCTAGAAGAAACAAAAATCGTGAAAATTACAACTTAAATCTTAGATAACACCTCCCAAAATCACAAACAAATTTCATGTTGAGTAATTTTTATGTTTGTAATTTTCAACTACAGCGTTTTTTGAAAAACCTCACATTATTTTTGATCAAAATCAAAAATTATCACATAAATTTTGATTTAAAAAAATAAACTCCATACATGTTGCTTGACATGACAGTATCAATGTTTTGCTGTTTTTCAGCTAAGTTTTTGTGTCGTTTTTTTTCTCTCCACAACTGATCTCTAGACAAATGTATTTCACTCCTTCTGCCAACAAATGTAGATTTTTTTGTTTGGCTAAAGTTTTCTACATTGTACCGTGCTGTCTAGAAATATATGTATAAACTATTTTAAGTTGATTTTCTTTTTGGTCAATTAAGCCATTTTGGCTTTTCTGCATTTTTACCAACACATGTTACGTATTCGTAGTGTAGTTTCTTATTTTTTTTTCTTTAAGTGACTTGAATAATTGCATTGTAATTGCAATTAATATCACTGAACACATTTGCTGTTGGCTGTATAATTGTGCCAACTCGGTGGTGACTTGCACATTTATTCATTTTCTTGGTGAATTTTTTTCTATTAATTTTTGCTGTATTTCTTTATAAAAAAAAAAATTAAGTAATTTAAGAGGATTTTAATGTAAAATAACTGGATTACATATTTTGAAACTAATGCTAAATTATTGTATGAGCATGTTACTTAAGATTTTATTTTGATATTAAAGTGTTTTTTTAGAAAAGGGTGATTTCCAGCAGCTTATTTTGGCAATATTTTCATAGAAGTGTTTTAGTTTGTAAATGCAACATAACTAAGGTATACAGGAAATTTATGTCAGCTCACACTTGATTACACAAATAATGGCAAATAATCCTTTCAAAAAGTTTGTTGTTTAAGTCTTTTGTTTTATATGAACCTCTAGTGGCTAGAAATCCTCAAAAAATTGTTTATAAAAACTAATTTAATTTGGAAAAATAACCAAAATGGTATGTATATATAATAGTATATGACATGGTGAAACTATATAAGGTGAGTGCAAATCGGCAACAAGTACAATACAATACAGAAACAACAGGCATTTTGTTTGTGTAAAATAATGTACTACTGTCAAAAACACTTGAAAAAGTATTGCTTTTGACATAAGTAAATTTTAAACAAAGTTAGCTGTGCTACTGGACTCGCCTTTACATCATGCTATATTATTTCTGGTATAATAGCGTTATTTGTAAATTTAGTTCCAAAAATTTTTGAAAAATTTCTGAAATTTTTCAAGGCTTTTATCATCATTAGTCAATAGTTTCATAATATTATATTTATAATTCCTTGTTAGTAATAAATTTGATTTTAAATGAATGGCGTAATCAAATAAAAATAATAAAATCTTTAATTCAAATCAGCTTAAATTGATTTGACAAATAATTTTTTCCAAAAATTTTGATTAGCCAAACTATTGAAAAAAAAAAAAAATTAAAATTGTATGCCATCTTGCAGTAAATACCACAAAAATTTTCCAATTTTAAATTTCAAACAAATCAAATGACTTTTTGTAAAAAATATTGTATGTATGTGTTTTAGTTTTGATATGCAACAAAATTTTGTTATATATTAAATCTATGTCAGCTTACACTAGATTACACAAATAATGGCAAATAATCCTTTCAAAAAGTTTGTTGTTTAAGTCTTTTGTTTTATATGAACCTCTAATGGTTAAAAAATTCTCAAAGAAACGGATTTTAATTTGGAAAAACAACCAAAACGGTAATAGTATATACTTTCTGGTTACATAGCGTTATTTGTAAGTTTAGTGTAAAAATTTTATAAAAAAGTTCTTAAATTGTTCAAAGCTAACATCATCATCAGTCAATAGTTAATTTAAATTATATATTTATTCCCGTTTTTTATTAGCAATAAATTTGATTTTAAATATATGGCGTAATCAAATCAAAATAATAAAATCTTTAGATTAAATCAGCTTAAATTGATTTGACAAATAATTTTCTCCAATAATTTTGATTAGCCAAACTATTGAAACATTTTAAATTGCTTGCCATCTTGCAGTTAATACCACAAAATTTCCCAATTTTAAATTGCAAACAAATCAAATGACTTTGTATAAATATGTATGTATGTATGCCTACAATAAAAAGTCAAACATTTAATCATCGCTGACATACGTTGCCATCTGTTAGGGAATGACACTTTTTATTTAACTTACCGCCACAAGACATCAAAAGGCACTTGCTCACACATGCCATAGACATTTGGCGCCTATTTAAACTTTAAAAGACAATAAAAACCCAAATGCATGAGAAGAAATAAAAAGTCCTAAAAACGAAATTATACACGTACCACCAGTATGTGTGTGTTTAGCTTAATGTCTAGAGAAATAAAATAAAATATAACCATTAATAAAAAATATATACGAGTACATACATATATGTATGTATGTTTATTATAATTTATAGCAGGTCGTTCTAAGAAAACTAATGGGTTACCTTAAAAATGTTTGAAAATAATATGAGAAAATATTATTAGATTTAAAAGATCAGAAATATGCCATCAATAATTTAAGGATTAAAAAAGCAGAAAACACACGTAAACAAGATTTTTTTTTTAAATCTTAAATAAATTCTTTATTTTTTGTGCTTGTGGTCATTAAAATTGTATTGCTTTGTAACATTCTTACAAATTTGTTAGTTTGATCTTGTCTCTTGTAGTTGTTTGTTTGTTTGTTTGTTTTTATTTGGCTGATCATCACTCACCAGGCGTAACGAAGGTGCACCTTCAATCAAGCCTGACCATATAAGGAATTGACATGAAAACCATTGAAGAAAGATGCAATTCTAGCGATTCATACGATTAGAATCTACTACATTGTGAACACACATTTATATACAATATATGTATGTACATATAAATATATATATATATATATAAAGTAGCTTGTGTGTTTCTGTAAGTGCAACTTTTTAAACAAAGACCAAGGGGAGCAATGTTCCACCTATGTATGAAACAAACAATCAAACAAACAGACATTTTCAATGTATCAGGTAAGATGGAATGGTGAAGGAAATATTAGAGCTTGGTAGACTTTTCTATACCATATAAACTGTGAGCGTTAATATAAAGGAAATACCTAATTGTTTAATTTTTCTTTTATATATTTATATTACAAATAAGTAAGAATTTAAATCAAAATATATTGCATCAACAAAAACTAGAATAATGGAATAATAACAAACATAAAAAAATAATTTAATTTTAAGGGAAAATTACCAGATTTTTTCACGTCAAAATAAAGTAAACATCTATATTAATATTATATAAAACATTATATTTAATTTGCGTTTGTAAACCTTTTGCCTCTATCACAGCTGACAATTTTCTAGATATAGAATTAACTAGTGTTTTAGTTAAATCAGGAGAAATTTTGCTCCATTCACCCTGTATTACTACTGCCATTAGCTTATCCTTGCAAAAAATATTTATTTACTCAATTTGTTTGTCCAGATATTGGTTTGAGGTCTTTTGACTGCGGAGGACGATTTTAAGTTTTTGGACAATGATTGAGCAACCACACTTTCTCTTTTTGGAGGTATGCTTAGGATCCTAATGGAAAATCTAGTTCTACGCTAGTTCCAACTTCTCTACACTAGGGGCTGCTTTGCTTTTTTTCACTTTATTTTTTTCATTGTAGTAGATTTTATAAATTTATGATTACCAACCCATGATTCATACAACCCATACCATACTGAGCCGTGGCAATATTTTACATTTTAAACATAATAATTACTAAATGCTTCCTTCTTGATTCGCTATTTTTTGGGGAGTTTGTGACTTTAAAGATCTCAAACTTACTTTCGTCGGTAAAAATAATATTATTCCAGAAGTCTTGAGGCTCGTTTATATGGCACTCTCTCATATAGTTTATTTTGATATATACATATTCTAGTCATCTTTTCGTAACATTTTCAGCTATTTCTACAGCATTAGATGTTGAGTTTGCTCTTTGTGTAAGACGTTTTAGTAATTTTGTATACTTTGATATACTTCCAACGATTTCAACTATTTTACGCCGGAATTTACCTTTTCTATATAAATCTATTATGATTTGCCGAGTCTCTATTGACGTTTGTATTCCCATTATAAATTTTTCACTACTTAACGTCACATCTTAATCTCTTTTAATGACAAATAATGAAACTTGCAATTATTTTGAACGATGTGGCACGATGTTGATGCGTAAAAATTTATTTAGCAATAAATCAGTTACATATGTATACGCTTTTGATTTTGTTCCTTTTAATTGTTTATTTAATTTTACATAAATAACTATATAAAAATGTAATATAATTTTTTCAATACAGAAATATGACGAAAAAAATTGATTTCTAAAACTCATTCGTTTGCGATTTCCATCACATGCCTGATTATTAATATTAATATAATTAAGCATTTCTTTTAATAATATGTGGTGTTGACTTTATTTTGACGCACACAGTATTTATAATAAACCGGCGAACAAAAAAAAAAAAATAGATTTTCTTTCAAATCGCTGACCTTTTCTATTGTCAAGATCTACTATTTTATAGACATTTATGACATACTTCTACTTTGAAATCCAAGACAGTTTTCCTTTAAGAGTGCATAAAAGACTCTAGTTTTCTTATGATTGTTATGAGTGTTAAAATATAAAAACTTTTCATTCAAAATATCCCTATCAATTAATAAATTTTTCGTTTACGTTGTCCTATTGTTGGTCTTAATATCTATTTGAGCTAAATTTTTACATATGTTTTGTCGTCTTTAATACGGTGGTTATGGAATTTTGCGAAAATTTTATCGCAAAGAATGTGTTTCCGTTTTATAGCAACACCATTCTGCTGTTTACTATAATTTAGATATTTAATTGCATGATAAATAAATGTCAAAACTTTCATATTATTTCAATATGTCGCTATTCACTTCATTATGTTTCTTCAATAATTTCGCTTTCCACAGCGGGCAACTGGCCGTCTAGATTGATCGTGCGATATCACACTACTGGGTTTTTTGGACTAATGTGAAGTGAAAAGTCTTAGCCAGATACGTTTCAAAACTTGGAAGCTAACCATATTTAAGTAATTCGCAAGACACTGGTTACAATGATGTTGGAAATAATTTGGACCATTGTAAATTATATGTACATAATGAAACAACAAAATGTGTCGTAATGTGCACGAGCATAGTCTCACAATACCCATGGATTGCAATTAGTGAGGACGTCCAGAAAAATTCTAACTTTGCAAAATAAACAGGAGTTTAAAACACCTCGGTCCGGTTGAAGATCGGCAATATTGTTCACTTTTTGAAGCCAAAAGGAGTTAGGAGCTATTCATCTTAACGAAGGTCATCTTCGCCTTTAAACTATATTAAAAGTTGCAATATTTTTCTTAAATGAAAGTGACATTACATCCATGGATATTAAATTCAAAAGAAATCATGTTTTACCTTTTTTGTGATACATTTTCTGGATACTGAAAATGAAAGTTATAAAGCACTTTCAATTATTCATGACTTTATAACATAATTAATACAAAACCAACTGTAACTAAACGTAGCGTACACAAATAAATTATTTAAATGCGGATTTATTAAATTTTCTTTTTTTAAATGTAGTTTGTCTTTTTTTTCTTTCTACAAAAATAAATTTAAAGGAGCAGCTTTGATACAAATACAACACACATAAGAACAAATAATAATAATAAAAAAAAAACAAAATTGGTTGATTACCTGTGGTGGCACGGTGACTAAACACTTGTTTCGCTTCAGTAACGCACCATGCGTCTTATAAAAGTTGTTGCTTTAAGTTAAATGTCGTTGTTGTTCTACAAACGAAGCGTATGTCTGTCCAGGCGTTCGTCTTAAAAAAAAAAAAATAAGAATAAATACAAAAAGAAAAGCACTCAATTAAATGCCTGTCGTGAATAATGTCGTAGTGCACTATGATGTTGTTGTTGTTGTTGGTGGTGTCGGTGTAGCTGGTGAAGCGATTATTTGATTTTCTATATACATACATACATATATGGATGGGGTTACTCCTTTTTATGTTTGCTAGTCTGATAATTTAAATATTTTGTTGCTGTTATTGCTATTGTTGTTTTCTTTTCTTTAATTTTAAGGTGTGATCTGTTGAAATTGTGTTCAGCACACTTATCGTGTTTTGCACCGATCCACTACTTAACTTTAATGAATAAAATATGCCTGTCTGCCACAAACCAAAAAAAAAAAAAAAAATCAAATGCAAGGGGGAGACAGTTAGTGTAGCAGAAGCCAATGAATATGGAATTATTTATATATATTTTTAATTTCTTTCCGAATTCATTTCACAACTGATTGCTTCTTCAGGTCAATTTGAAATAAGCATTTCTTATAAGTTTTAAATTAAATGAACCATATCACAGTAAGTGAGTGTTGTTGTATTGTTGTATTGCTGTATAAAGTTCTGTTAAAAACACGCGCCTTACTTGATTTTAATTTAAATTTGCTGCTTTTTACTCAGTTCCCGCTTCCTTCTCTCTAGCGTTAAAAAACATCAAATGGGAATCATTGACTTTCTTATATGAATACAAGTATTTTTGTTTATAGTACATGAGTATAATTTTTAACCTGATCATTATAAAATACAGACAAAAGCTAACAACCGATAAATTCAAAATTGTATCAGGTACGTTATATTCAGTCAGTAAGTTTGTATTTTTATTCTTTTGGATTTTCTGTAAATGTTTTTATTTTATTTGTTCTCATAAACAATTTTAATGTTTTGGGTTGTTAAATTATGAGAAATTAAATAAAACCGAACTGAAATGAAAATGTTTTATTCATGAGAAATTTTCAGTGCAGTTGTTGCTGTTGACGATTGCGATGATTATGACAACAAGTCAAGTAAATCGCCTTTTTGAGGTGTGTCTTCCTTCACCTTACTGTTGCTTAGATTATGAAATATTTCTTTACATATCATCATCATTTTAATATTTGTCAATTTGTTGTCATTTGTGTATTTTATGCTCTAAAGAATTTTTCAAATTAAAGTTTTGGTATTTGGGTGTACACAGTTTGGAAATTGTGTAGATGGAATGGAATTGTGTGAGATGGTTTTTTGTGCTGGTCAAGTTCGAATAAATAATACCGTATGTATTTCGAAAACCTGTTATTCAAGTGGCCAATCCTTTGATAAAAGATCGATAATAAAACCTATAGTCTTTCTTTGTTGGTAAGTATGTTTTGTTAGTTAGCAAGATAACAATCTACGAAGCGTCAGCTGTATTATCTGTTTTAAGAGCTGACTTCTGACAGACTTGTTATGCGCTTCCGCTCTTCTAAGTCTCTAAGAAATTATACTACAATGCCTGCGCAACGAAATACTGTCCAATCCTTATTTCCTTATCTATATAAAATCCTTTCCCAATTCTCTATCCTCTCCTTGTAAATTACCGATAACCTAAATCACAGTGCTAAGATAAGGAACAGTTTTGATTCATTAGTGTTGTCCATATACATGGTCACTGCATGGATGGTTCCTCGCCTACGTGTTTACTCTTATGTGGAAGACAAATATGTAATAGGCTTCTCATCAGGCGACGTTTATGCAACATACACAGTACACTACTCAACAACACTACTCAATAACAAACTCATTTCAATTCGACTTTAAAACTGGCGTTCAATTGAAGAAGAAACTGATTAGAAATAGGAGTGAGAAATCAAATATACATGTGGCAAGATGTTACGCCGGAAAAAATTAGAGAAGAATGCCAATTCCAACCAATTACAAAAAAGATAGCTGAGATAAGTTCCTCATCTGAAGACAATCTTATGGCCACCAGTCAAGAGCCATTGGTCGATCTTTCAGGCAGGATGTGTAACAGATAAATCCCTCTTAAATCCCGACTGCCTTATCCTTTTCTTAAATTCTTTTTCAATTAATCGCAAGCCTTACCTTCCCATTGAAAGTATTTAGTCAGATATAAAGATGAAGAAAAAATCTAATAAAAAGAAAAAGTCAAAAAGACATCTTTAAATCCAAATATTCCAAGGCGTATCTGGACAAGATAACCAAGAGGACGTTGTCACCCTGAAAAGTGACTAGAAAGTTCGAGTGAAATATTCAGTTGAGATAGATGAGTAACAAAAGTGTATGAATTACTTACATATATGTAGGTCGAATATTCAAAGCAGCAACTAAATCAAATGCGAAATTTAAATGATTCAATATTTGATGTAATTCTATATTCGATAGATCAAAAGTTCATCGAAGACAGCCGAAAATATATTGTATATAAATTTTTTTGTGAGAGTGATAAAGTTCTAGTAATTTTTAAAGCCTTATTTCTGTTTGTTTAGATCTTATATCCGATACAATTATTTATATTAAACTTCCACTAATAATAGGTCAGCATAATGAGGCATTTGCCAGTTATCATAAAAACCTGCACAGATAGTCATTCACTATTCTGATGTGACGTGACTTTGAAAACAGCTATGCTGTTGCAATACAAGTCTAATAACCCTTCATTGGCAGAGAGTAGAGGTAATTTTAATAAGCCTTGACATTCTTAACTGCTTAATCATCTAGTTCAGAGATTGCTCAAGGAAGCAGAACACTAAGAAGGCATTAAAGACAGCTATGTAGACGACCTTGATACCAATATCAAGTTAAAAAAATTCTAATTCAAGCCTTGAGTCCAGTATCAAGCAATTGATTTATAGTTGATTTTTATCAATAGCTTTATCTAGCAAAATGAAAGATAAATTTAAGCCAATACTAATGTTTTTTAAAATGAATGCAAATAATATATTCAAGTGCTTGAATTTGTAGGTATTTATTGCTTATTAAGTAGAACCTCTTTAAAGAAAATACTTTGAAACCGAAGTTTTCTTGATAAGACTGCTGATCTAAGTAAATTTTTAACTCAAACCTGTAGTATATTTTTTGTGAACAGCCGCCCTACAGTGGAATAAAGTAAACTGCTTTATTTTGCAGGAAGATTATTTGATTAGCAAATGTTTTTAATATTTCATTAAAAACAAGCTTTGTTATTTAATTCAGTCTGTAATTGTGAAAGGTTGTTTAAAACATTCCTTTCGAGTTTTGTAGGTCAAAACTTTGGATCATGTTCTTTCTGATTAGTATACGTTGAAGTCACGTAGAGCAGGTTTACTTTGAGGCAGCATCTTGCGTTCGAAAGGGTTTCTTCATTCGAGGGGGGTTGCTTAAAATATTTATCTGATCGCGGTAATCTAACTCATTTTACGATCTTTTTTCTTCCAATCTCCTTTTTATGCAAACGTCCTGCTATTAAAATCCCCTGAACAGAGGTTATACTTCACATATAGCCCTGAAATTTCAATATATGACATGTGGCTGGTGACATACATAATGGTCCTTACATTAGGCTGATTAGTCATCTCATTAAGAGACTAGCATCGGTTATAATAATGGGATATCTTCATTAATATCCAGAATGCATGTCAAGAAAATCTTGCAATTTGGGAGCATTCTTAATATCTAGAGATTAAGACACCATACAGTATGTTGAATGACGTTTGTAATTTCAATGTGTTATTATGATATAATAGGCTGTATAAAATATTTTATGAGTTTTTTTGTAAGAGTTTAGTTTTAAGATTTTTATTAATTTAATATATTCTAAGATCCCATAAGCCAGCAGTTTAAAGCCACATACACTGTCGGACAAAATAAAGTGAGTTTTTGTAGTATTCCCGATGTTTTTTTTTTTTTTTTTTTTAATAATTATGGTAAGTTTTTAACAAATAATAAATTATAGTGATGTACTTATTTATTTAATTTATTATTATTTAAATATACACATAATAAGGCTAGACTTTTTCGAAATGAGGACTTTAACCGAAAAGGAAAAAGATTTGTTGGTATTAGATCGTGCAAATGGGATGAATCTGCGGTCAGAAAAATAATTGCTTTGTATAAAAGAAGAAAGTCAAACAAAAGCCTAAAGAGCTTATGTGTGCAGAAAACGTAAGACCACGAGGCTAGAAGACTAGCAAGAAGACAGCCAGAGATATAAAGAAGGAAGTAAAATTAAATATTTCCACTCGAACTGTCCACTTAAGGACCTAACGATAGTGGTCTAAAAAGTACGTTCGCAATGAAAAAGCCTCTTAGGAGCTGCAAATATAAAAAACGGTTAAACTTTGCAAAGAAGTACATAAATATAAGATAAAATAGCAACTGAATTAAAAATGAAACTATAATTTGTAATTATTTTAATTAGAAAATAGTATATACATGTTTTAATAAAAAAAAAATAAACAGAAAATATTTGAAACCGCACTTTATTTTGTCCGACAGTGTATATATAAGATTACGCTCTTCTTTATATTTAAAATATTCCACGAATATATCAATTTTATATTGAGATACCAGACGTATTATTCATTATTCATTCTAAACCTCTAATATCGTGGATGCCTCAAAGATAGACAAAACAAAAATCAGTACATTTTTAACTGCATTCTAATTAAGTCCAGCAATAAATCTAGAGCATTGAGATTATTTTCTGTTTATTTTCTAGCATTTTTCTATTCCTATCTGAATTCTGTCGCAATATATTTAAATCAAATGAAAACTTTCAGTATTTAAAATAAAAATATATGTAAATCTAAAACATGAAACTTAAAATATTAAAACTTATTTTAGAACAAAAACATTCCCATGATTATAAACAAAATAAGATCAATTTAATTGTTTGCAAGCAAAAACAACAGCCAGTATTTGTTGCAGCCAACCAACCACCTTAATGATTAAACAAAAATTTCATAATACCTTGAGCAAACTTAGTCAATATAACGAAGACCAACTAAAATAATAACTACAGTTTTCTATTGATTATAATGAAACCATCTTAACCTGTATTTGTTTCTTCTTATTTTTTTTTTTGCCAAACAAAATTATGAATTTTAAATCAACAACCATAAAGCAGAAGCTGCTTTAATAGAAGTCAATCTAATAATCATTTTAGACAACAACTCAAAAAGAAAAAAAATACGACTTAAAGCTGTGTTATGGCTTTGGCAAAACAAAATAAAAATACCAAAATTCATTTTTAAAGTAGAAAAATCACTTGCAGCCCTATAACAATCACCCATGGCCTACATCGTGTAGATCCTCTTAAAGTTAAGCAAACTTCCACCAACATGATTACCGCGACGACAAACTACTAAAAATAACAAAAAAAAAAAAAAAAAAACCACCAACTCAAGATGATTAACTGCAAACAAACATGACAGCTCAATTTCAAACTGAAATTTTGCGATTGCAATATTAAAGTTTAGAGAAAAAAAAAACAGATTGCGCAATTTTTTTTAAGTAGTTTTTGTTGCTATTTACTATAACAAGGCACAACACAGCAGAAACAAAACAAAAATATGACGACAACAATCTTATAATCGCCCTAAATCCATCAATAATATCGGCCATCACGACAAGTTATTTTTTAATAATTTTTTTCTTTCGTTTTTATTTGAAATTTTACTACAAATTGTTCATGTTTCTGTGCGATTTAAGCATGTTTGCTTAAATCTTCATTAATGAAAAAAGCCAACCCAACAAACCTATTTGATTTGCTTGCCTTAGAAAATCTACTAACTAAGAGTCTTGCATTGAAAACCAAATTATGCTAACAAGTTAAGACCCTTAAAACATAATTTACTTGTAAAAATTTTATTTAACAAATAATTTTATGCCAAATTGTCAGTTAACAATTTTGTATTTGGAGTTTTAAATTTGTAATGAAAAATTTGTTTTGCCGTATAAATTGTCACAACATTTTAATTTTTCAATTGTTTGCATAGAGGGAATTGACATTTTTCGGCTTGCCAATTATTGACAAGTGAAGGGTTGCATGAAATAGTTCAATAATTAAATTAAAGAATTTGTAATTTGTAATAATTTTGCGCAAATTATTTGTTATGCATACAGTGGCTCACAGCTTATTTAATGCAGTGCATTTTCTTGTTTTCAGAGCTCCATAAAAAGAAAGCTAATAGGAACTTAAAAAAGCAATTGTTGTCATTTAAAAAAGGAATGTTATTAAAACTAAAAAAAATTCGTTTTTCACTTCACAGCTTATTTTATGCATTCAATATCTACTGTACTCATAGCTCAATGCAGCGTTGTTGGTTTTTTTTATTTTTTTCTATTTCTGTCAATATTTTCTGTTGAATTGTGAGTCTAATTTTGTAACGTCAAGTGTGAATTTAAAATAGTTCAAATGAGTCTGCGTACAAAGGTAAAATATCCAGAATTGGTTGCAAATCATTACCAAAATGGCAATTTTCGGCCAAAAATAGAGAGATTGGGTAACAGTGAAGCTTTCACAGTCCAAAAAATAATTAAACGCTTCACTAATAAAGCTCGGGTGCATAACACATGCAGAAACACACCAGATAACATTTTCAATGAGCATGATAGGCGACACATTTTAAGAAAAAATAAGGGCACATCCAAAGCTATCACCGTCACAACTGGAAAACAATATTGCGTTGAAACAGTTCGTCGTGTTTTGTGCCAACATGATTTTCATGGTCGAGTTGCATGCAAGAAATCGCTTATGAAGCCGAAAAACAGACTGTGCAGGATAAATTTCGCCAAAGAACATGTTTGTAAGGAATCTGTATTTTGGAATCTTCGCCGATGAATTTAAGTTTAATATATTCGGTTCGGATTTCTTGTCGTATGTTTGGCGGAAATCAAATACTGAACTGGTGGGTTACTCTCTATTGCGATACGAAAGCAAATTCGATGAGATAATCGTACAAATTAATACTCTTACGCATCGAATTTGCTTTCGCATCGCAATAGAGAGTGGTGAAATTTGTTTGGATACTTGCATAATTCAAACATTTATGATCGGTAAACCCCAATTTCGGGAGGCCAGGTGAAGTAATGGACCGATTGCCACCAGTTTCAATCCCATCTGTCTTTGGGCCGAAAAAATATAACGTACCAAATTTTATCGAAATATTTTTAAAATTGCGACCTGTACTCTGCGCACAAGCTTTACATGGACAGCCAGCCAGACGGACGGACGGACATCGTTTAATCGACTCAGAAAGTGATTCTGAGTCGATCGGTATACTTTGAGGTGTTGGACCAATATTTCTGGGCGTTACAAACATCAGCACAAATCCAATATACCCTCGCCACTATGGTGGTGTAGGGTATAAAAAGAGCTATTGACGGGGTGGTTGAAGATTTTGGCGAGTATTATTCAAAAACTGGTCGCATCTATTGTCCAATTGCCTCAAGTCTGTTGTAGATATCCAAGCCTATCACACCAAATATAAATCGTGCAATTGCCAGTTTTAATTTAAAGTTTTCGAAACCCATACGGGCCTGGATAAAGTAAGCTGTGACGAGAACTTTTGGTTTATTTAGTTTTAATATTTTAAAATGCACATTTTTGCAATAAATTATTTGTATTTATTAGACTATAACAATTTTTCTTTTATATAACAGCAATTTCTGTTTAAATTCGTGTTAGTTTTCTCTTTATGTTGCGTTGAAAACAAAAAAATTCCCTGCATAAAATAAGCTGTAGCCACTGTATGTAGATACATCTTTTGTGTTATTTTGTTTTGATATACGTATCCTCTACAGAAATAGTTGTCAATATTTGCCAGACGATAGATCCATCTGAGTGCTGCACATTTAGAAGTAGGCTCAAAAGCGGTACTATTCACGTTGATCAAGAATTTAATCATAGGATAGAACTAGAGGTGTAACTGTTGCAAGATTCAGTGTTTTTACAGCAGGTTTAGGTTGTGTACTTTTGCACCATAGTCTGTTTTTGATAATCTAATGGTCTTTTACACACCTTTAAGTTATACTTCAAACGTTTTTTCAAGTGCTCACAACATAGAGTTTATGTCAGTGAGATTATAGAAAAACATTGTAAGACTTATTTTGTTATTTTCAGGTGACTTATCTCTCTCTCAAAGGGCATTCAGAATAAGCAGCACTTTTAAAGTGTTCTGAATTAATACATAATTATTTTTCTGTAATATTATTCAGTAGAATTCGAGTGAATTTAGAAAATCAGTTTTAAGCAGTTTACAACTAAAATGGAAAGACATATTTTAAACTCAACTGAATAATGATTTAATTGCAGTATGTGGAAACAAGTATTTTTGGACTACCACACAAACTTTATTCTGCTATAAACTGACGGGGCTCTACCTACCTAAAGTTCACCAATCATTTCAGAATGAATTTCTTGAACTGATTTAGTCGGCTAGTCCAGATGTCTGTCGCTGTTTCCATAGTTGTAATACCAGAAAAGGCACAAAAAGAGTGTAGTAATGTATCACCATTTCAAATTCAGCAATCTTAAAAAACAAAATCGTTTTTTGACCGAATATCTGAAGTCTGTTTTCTATAGATCTTATAGACAGTAAACAAAAGATTTACGCAGAGTTTTAGTTTTGTTCAACAACGAATATGTATGCGCTTTACCATATTCCGTTTTAAATCCTTGACATAAATTCTATGAATGATTATAAAACAATCACTGCCATGAAACTCCAGATTGATCATAAAATCTTTCTTGATCAATCACCACTTTCTTCATATTCTTTAGATGATCGCTATAAATTGTTTTCAGATACCCTGAGTTCAAAATACTTTGCACAATTAATTAATTTGATTACATTTGGACTTGCTGCTCACTCACACCGTGTTTGATTTAAAAACAACAAATTTTAATAGACGCCATCAAAATAACCTTTACAACCATTACAGACTGTAAAAATTGAACCGCCCTTCTTGAAAACTTTTATTAATTTGGATCCTTTATTGTTCTGCTATATAAAAATTCAGCTTAACTTGTTCTGCTAACAGTTTGCTACAATAAATGTAGGTGTCCACCTAAACATGTGTATAACTACAACTAGTGTCAATATCTCAACAAGCTTCCTGAAAATACTAAGAAATATGTTTTATTTACCTTACAATGACTTTTAATTTTTGTCTTAAAGTGAAATCAAAACCCCATTGATCAGATTACAGGTGAAAGGATTTATTTGTATTATATTTATTTGTTTTATCTTTCAAAAAACATCACGCATATAAAACCGAACTGATGTCAGGCGCATGCCCGCATTTATAATGAACTAAAAAGCAAAAACTGCAACGTCACAGGTCAACAATGCACAGCACAAGACAGCAGCAACAACACAAATAAATGTCACAAGCACAACACCTTTTAATACCCAGTTAACTGGATGGACAAGATGATGAAGAAAACAATAAAAACAATTAAGAATCGAAAATATCAAATATCATAATAATAAGATCCTTTAACGGTGGTGGTGGTGGAGAACACATGTGTCATGTGGAACAAAAGGTGCAACACACCCCCATATACACACACACAACAATGAAAATAGAATAAAGGATCAATGCATGGTGCGCTATTGATTTGACTGGCATACAAGTAAATGAACATTAAACAATATGTGGCATACAACAATTAATGGTCAATTAAAACCACATTTAAAAACTACACAAAATACAAATATATAAAAATCATTTTGATATTTATAGTAATTTTCCAAAGAATATTTTCAAGACTTGAAAGAATGCTGGTGGTCGGGGTAAGATTGTTTTTATATAGACAGCTGTAAATATGAAAGGATATTTGAAAAATACTCATTGTGTCACACAACACTGTGCCAATAACGAGTGTGTACTACAAACCGGACAATTTTGTAGGCTGTGTGTGTCTTAATTTAAGAGACGCATTCAGCCGTAAAGTAAACAAGTAAATACTTTTAAAAATCACTACACTATATGGATGCAACAGCAGCCATTCAGTCGCATATGCTTGTGCCACATTTAAATATAATCTGTCTTAATGCCAACGCCACTGCCAACTAAACATGCTAGCTGCTGCCTTATTAAATACAAAGAATACGTATATACTTTAGTTTCTTTAGTTTCAGTTTGTTGTGTTTCGTGGTTTTGTTGCCTTTACATACATACGTTGCAAGAATACAGTAGTTGCAACATAGTGTCATAATTAAAATGCTCCATTAGCTAAGTAATGTATCACATTTGATTTCATAAATGACACCAGTGACAAACTTTAAAGCCACCGGGAGTTTTAACTTTTAACGAATTTGCCACAGAAATTTTAAAGAGAAAAAATTCAAAACAGAACAACAATTTAAAATAATTTCAGTTTAAGGTAAAGAGTTGCCAATATGGGGGGTTTGCTTTCGAAAGATATGATGGATATTGTGTAAAATATATATATATATATATATACTGAAGATGGACTCAATAATGTCATTTCTAGAGAAGAATCTATATATCCGCCTGAATTTAAGTGATATTTTTGGTTATCTTGACTTTTAAGCTTATTGACAAAGACCTCCACAAGACCCTAAAAGATAGTGGCTGTGTGATGAAATCGCACGATATTTTCCAATTAACGTTACCTCCAACAGTGATAACCATATCCAACAATCTTACCTGCAGATTGTCATTTTTGCGTTCGTAGTGGTATTCTGCTCCATTCTGAGCAAATATCGCCAAATAAGTACTTAACAGTGGTGCCGTCTAACCAAAATACGCACATATATGTTTGCTGTGTTTAATATTGTTTAGAATACAGAAATCTGTTCATAATTATTTAATAAGCTTCTGAAGAGAACGAACAACTTACGGAAGATATATATTAAAAAAATATATATATATTAAAAAATAATAATAAATTTAAAAATAAGACCTTATTAATTTTTACAACGATGGTAATCTTTTTTTTTAACTTTTGATATTATTTCTTCATACAACAATTGAGCAATGACCTTAATCCATGCATAACAATAACAAGAGCCATAGCAACCAAACATACGTATATTCTCTATATAAATATGTCTGAAAATGTCTTCTTTCACAGAAAAAGTGGCATCTCGATGGATTTTAATATGAGTTGCATAAAATAACACAAGACACTAATGAGTCTCAGTGCACTAAACACGCACGCCTTAAAGAAACCAAACGATTTTTTTGCAGCCATCTGAGTACACATACCTGTTGCTCGAGAGATTCTTTTTGATTTTTCACCGTCAACAGGCAGGCGCCAAATGTATGGTGGTAGTGATGTTGATGGTGGTGATGTTGTTTGCTGTGGTCGCTATATCTTTTATTCCTGAAGAATTTCTCGCATTATTTTCAGCTCTCATACATACAGACAAGTGAGACAACTCCTTATTGTGAAACTGTGGCACAATGTGCCTGCCACATGATGCACAGCATTCAGTTGAATGCGCATGAATATGAATTAATCATCGATTGTCTGATATGTCCCCAATTCTTAGCATCCTTAATATTTTTACTATCTTCATTGCCAGAGAGTTCAGCAAAAAAAAAAAAAAAATTAAAAAAAGAATTAAAAGAGAATTAAAAAAATCTAGCATATAATTTTTTAAATTCTTCTTTAGAGAGATAAGATGCACACCCAAACACAAACATATAAAGATGGCCATTTGCAGCATATTTCAGCATCAACGCATCATCTTCATCAGACTCGTACACACATACAATTTATGCGCGTGCCAAACATTCGTTCATTCACTCATGCATGCCTGATACAGAGCACAACTGTTGTGCTGTGCACCAGCCGATATTGACGATGATGCATTCAAACAAACATTTTTGCATTTTGCTAAATTTTCCTCTTCATCTTCATCTTCGTCATCATCTTCATCCATGCCATGACCATTTTTGGTGTTATCTTTTTTAGTTTCTATGTGCACATTTATTTTAAGACGTTGGCTATTTAAAGGAATTGATTTAATTTGAAAATTTCATTTGCGCTGAAGAATTTAGAGGTCTTTCTTTTCACTTAAAAATAATTGCTAGTTGGGAGGCACGAAGTCTTATAATTGATATGAACACTTTCCCTGTCATTTTGTTTTTTTCGATATTTCTGGTGAAAAGTAAAGCCATCGGCTTAACGTTAGATCGCATTTCTCAGCATCTTATCATCTTATGAATGACCATGGACTGTTTTACAACTCCAACCGAAGTATGGAAGCACCATCACCAAATAGTAATATAAATAAACCTAAAAGAATCTACTGCTTTTGTCGTACTGATTATTTGAAACTTAATTATTTATTATCTAATGTCAATTGGAGTACCATGACTTCTGGAGATAATTTTGATAATATCGTTTCTAACTTTTACTCTATACTTCATCAGTTCATTTCGGAAACTGTTCCTAAAACATTAAATTGTAATAAAAAAGGTCCACCATGGAATAATAGTCATTGCAAAAAATCGAAAAAATAAATTTTACAAGAAATTTAAAAGGTCTAGTAGCTCCATAGTTGATTTTAAAAACTATTGCATTGCACGTTCTCAATACAATAACATAAATAAACTGACATATAATAACTACATTGCTCGTATGGGATCAACATTGAAATCTAACTCTAAATCGTTTTACAAATTTATCAACTCTAAGCGTCGAGCTTGCGCCGATGATGATATATCGATTAGTAACATGTTCGCCGATTTCTTTGCTACAACATATTCTAAAACTACATACGATTGTAATTCTTCATACCCTTTTCATCTTAACCACTCATCGAATATACATTTCTCATTTATTGATTCTGAAACTGTGTTATCAAACTTAAGATCATTAAAACCTTCATTTTATCCAGGGCCTGATGGAATACCTATTGTGCTGAAACTTTGTTCCTTCCGCTTACGCTTATTTTCAACAAATCTATTGAGTTATGCTATTTACCAAGTATATGGAAAACATCGTTTATAATTCCTTTGCTCAAAAACGGCAGCAAACTTGAAGTATCAAATTATCGTGGTATTGCTAAGCTGAATACAATTCCCAAGCTATTAGAGAACATTTTAACCGACAACCTATTATATCAGGCATCTTCATTGCTGTCTACACGCCAACATGGCTTCTGTAAACATCGTTCCACAACAACTAATTTACTTGAACTCACCACTCTGATAAATGATGGTTTAATAAACAATATACAAACTGACGTAATATATACCGATTTTAGTAAAGCATTTGACAAAGTAAACCATAATATATTGCTATATAAATTATCACAAGTGAGTTTTAGTTTTGGAGCTTTAAAGTGGTTGCTCTCCTACTTATCGAATAGAACACAACCAATAAAATTTAGAGACGCTACTTCTAAAGTCATTGATGTCACCTCTGGTGTTCCGCAGGGGAGTCATTTGGGTCCAATACTATTTACTTTATTTATAAACGATCTTCCTAATGTTATCTTACATTCCAAAGTATTAATGTACGCTGATGATGTAAAAATTCTAAATACTTTGGTAAATACTAATAGTCAACGCCTACTTCAATCTGATATTGATAAATTTTCTCAATGGTGTAAAATAAACTTAATGGATTTAAATATCAAAAAGTGTAAACACATGCAATTTTTCAGAATTCAAAAATTTGACTCGAACTATTTTATAAATGGAACAACTTTGGAAAAAGTTCATAATATTATAGATCTTGGAATATTGTTAGATCACAAGCTAAACTTTCGTGATCACATCACGCAAACTATTAATAAAGCAAATGGTGTTCTTGGATTTATGAAACGATGGTCTAAGGAATTTTCCGACCCATACATCACAAAACAACTATACATAACATTGGTTCGTCCCATTCTTGAATATGGAGCAATTATTTGGGATGCTTGCTATAATATTTATATTAATAGTATTGCATCTGTTCAAAAGCAATTTTTTATATTTTGTTTACGAGGCCTTGGATGGAACTCACTCGTGCTACCATCATATGAGAGTAGACTCAATCTAATTAAGCTACCTACCCTAAGTAGTCGTCGAGTAATGTTGGGTATTTCATTTCTGCTTGGGTTAATTCGTGGTGATGTTAATTCCGAGTTTCTGCTTGGTAAAATCAATTTTAATGTACCAAATAGACCAACACGCAACTTTCAGTTATTGAGAATAATGTACTACAGATCCGTTTATGCTAACAACGACCCTTTTCGCCGTTTATGTGAAAACTTCAACAAATGTTACCATATTATAGATATATCTGAAAGTAATGATATTGTGAAAAGAAAAATTATTTTGTATTTAAATTGTTAACTTGATACTTGGCCACGAGATCCATTTTTGAGGCGAACCGGTTTGGCCAGTATGTTGACTGTTGATGTTGATTTCAAAATTTGTCTATTGCATAAATATTGATATTGACCACATAAACCAATTCATACCTTTACAGCGCTCCTTACTGGTCTTACAATATGATTACTGCCATAAAATGAGGAAAAAAACTATGTTGTATCTTTTGCATTGAGTTGCAAACAATTAATCAAATTTAGTATTTTTGTACGTTTGTCTGTTGTTACTTTTGTATGTCCATATTGTCTGTTCGTTTGGTGTTGGAGTTGATGTTCTTCTCCTTGTATGTCTCCATGAGCTTCAGCCCAGCAGCTAGCTGCATTCACCAAGGCAATGGATGTGCTATTGGTGTCGGTTGTGTCCAAGCTGACTGCCACTTGCAGGCGTAATTAGTTGAAAATTGTCTTAAGTGTTCTGCATAAAAAAAGCTTAAAAATAATAATGTTTTTGTAAGTGTTGTGGTGATTTGATAAGTTGATATGGTTTCGGTATTTTTCACTCTTTTTTTTTAAATTTTTTTTCTTTATTTTTCTGTTTAGTGGGTTGGGTCTGTTGTACTGTATTTTATTTTATTTTGTTTTGTTCATTTGGCAGGAGAAAAAGTGTGTTTTTAGTTCACCAAGTTATTAAGTCATTAATTATGCAAAGTGGTACAAATATTGGCTGCAATAAAAAAAATTTTGAGCAAAAAAAAAAAACGACAGGTGATTAAAAAAATATTGCTAAAAGAATAAAAAAAGTCGTCATTAGATTTTAATGGATAATGGTAGTTTGGTTAGATGAATGTGTCAAGATGTCTAACTAGGTGGAATTTAGAAATAATTGTCACTCCCAGAACGGCATATTTGTCACACAATTAGAGTGAAACATCTAATAACTGGATTGATAGACAAAAAGCTGTTGATTGTAAGGTTGGTCCGGACCGGTCGTTTATGGAGGATTTTTTTTAAATGAAACTGTCAATAGCATACGATACGTGTACAAACATACAATATTTGAAGGTGTGATTAAAGTGTTTTATAAATAAATATAAATCATATTATTTTGTAGAAATCTAATAATGATTTTTTAAGTTTCTAATAATTTAGCTGTAGTTTGAATAATAAAAATTGCAACACAAACATATAAATAAGAAAAGAGAGAGGGAGATGTGTCCGCAACCAAGAGAGAACAAAATACCAAATCTTTATCATTTTTTTGAAGTTTAGTCCAACACCTTGAATAATTTCTATCCTTTATTGCTGGGGTTTTAAAGTAGTAGTATCATTAACTTTAGTACTGTGTTGTTTTCTGAATAATCTGTTTACATATTAAGTTTTACGATTGAAAAAATTTCGCTTTATTTATTTCGCTACAAAATTAACATCAATTTAAATCCTCAAAAACACTTTAAATAACTATAAAACTGAAATAATCTTTTTTAACTTTACTTCCATATGAGTCACCTAGATTGTATGTACATTGCAACTGTTAAAATTAAATTCACATTAATCCACTTTTATATTTCCATATAAATTCCTCACAACAACATAAATTCTTCAGAACATTTCATGACTTTTTAAGGAATTATGCGATCTTATGATTTTATAGCTTTTTTATTTAATTTTATATTTCCAGTTTCTGTCATACACAAAATGTCTTGTTAAGTTGACGTTATAACCTCTATATGTACATTTAATGATCGCATTATTTTATTTCATTTGTTTTTTTTTTCTCGCTCTTTTTCTATGCGTATTTATTAGGTATGTAAACATAATTTCTGTCCAGGAGCTAAAATTTATTACATGTCGCCCACCAAATTTATGACCTGAACGGGGAAATATACAACAAATGTCTTAACATACATCAGAATAAAAACACATATATGTACACATTTTCCCGACTGTCACATAAAAGTCTCAATAATTAATAGAGAAAAAGTGTTACTAATGATTGAATCATTTTTGTATTGCCAAAATGGGAATTATATTAGTGCGGACAGAGTTAGTCAATTGGTTCTCCTATACGTAGCGAAATAGATAATAGTGTAAATCTAGCTTAAGGAATATTTCGCACAAAAAATTAAAAAAAAAACACCAAAAACGGTGCGAAACGCACCAAGTTGGTAACGCTGTCCAATATAGTGTGTATTTGTTTATTTTGTATTATTTGGTGTAAATGGTATTTATTTGCTTAATTTATCTCGTGCGATTTAATAATTATTATTATTTGCTGCAATTAAATTGAAAAAATATTTAAATGTATAAATCTTAAGTAAGGGCTTTTAAAAGCAAAATAAAACTAAGAATTTATATCAAAATTATGTAAATGTTAATTTTATTGGAAACAGTTTGAAAATTATCAGCCATGTCAGAGAATTTAATTACATTTGGAAGTGGAACTAATTCTGTTTTTTGCTTCAATAGCAAAAATTTTTTTCGAAATGAAACCACTTTTAAATTGCTATGTGGAATTGTAATTTTAAGCATTTATAGGTTTCATTCCGAAAAAATTTTCGTTTTGCTTTTCCTATAGCAATATACGAAATTAATTTCACTTCCGAACGGAATTAATTTTTGTGACATGGCTGTATAAATGAAAAATTATATCATATTAAATAAGTTGTTGTATAGATAAATTAACTTTAACTAAAGTTTCATAAAAATGTTTTGCTTGCATAGTTTTCAAAGAATTTAAATTTTTTTTATCAATAAAAATATGCAACTAAAAAACTCAGAATAAATATGTATATTTTTTTTTGTTTTGTTAGTGAGTTTCCTCATAATTTCCCTTCTTGTGTTTTCTGACATTAGTTTTACGACTTTTTCCTACAAGAAAAAACACAAACATTTCAAATGACTTGTTAACAAAAACTTGTGTTTAATTTTATGTTATTTGAGCAATTTTATTGGTTTTTTTTCTTACTTTTAGCTTTGTTAGGAATTTCAAATAAAAGAGATTTAGTAATTTTTTATATATTTTATTTTTTATTTTTATAATTTTTCTGTCAATAGTTGTGTTTTTTTAAGTGTTTGTTTGTTTATAAGAGGTGTTTCAGACAGCAAACCAGCCAGCCAGCCATCCAGCCAATCAGACATTCAGTCAAATGTTTATCTACTTCAGCTGGTGTTTTTTATGACCATTTAATGTCTTGCATTTAACACAAAATCCCACATTAATATTTTCATATGTTTTGCTGATTTGTCTCAATATAATTGCTTTTTAATGTCTTATCTCTTCCAAATGTCAACGCATTAATGAAAACGCTTAATATTGGGGATTTTCATTAATTGTTTTTAATGATGTATATTTAAGTTGGCCTTTTTCTCGCTTTTGCTCTCTTCAAGTTTTATGTACTTTTATGTGTCTCTTTTTTTTGTCACAATTATTGAAATATTTTCAATTTTTTTTGTCGTATTTAATTTATCTATCTATTTACGTTAGCAAAGAATTGTAGGTTTGAATTTGTTTTATCTAAATTATATTTAAATGGTTTTAATTAAGTTGTTTTGAAAGAAATCAGTTTTGCAATATTTTTAAATGCAGGTTATTTGTGATTACAGTAACGGAAAATGTCACTATGTGGAGATGGAAATAAATGAATGTGTTACAGAAATAACAAAAAAAAAAACAAGTTGGCAAAACCTTGATTACAAGTGCTTTAAGTCACTTTCCATTTGTAGTGTATAAACAGGCATATTTAAAGCATTGGACACACTACAGAAGCTATTCTCAATGACAGGTTTTTTTTTTAACAAAGTTAACGTTATTTTGTCAAAAAACTGTAACAGTCGGAATATGTTCATTCAAGTGCTGAGCAATGAAAAGTCAAAATAGAAAAAAAATCTTAAACAAATTCCTTTAAAATCCTTTCATTAACTTCATTTTTTAGAATTACATATTTACAAATAGAAAACAATCTTAACAGATTTACTAAATCCATTAATACAGTCTTATAAGAATCTAAAACAGTTTGTTGCTACATTTCAAATAAGAATTTTTATTTACAAATCCAACAAGTAAAAAATAAACTATTCACATATCAATTCCAATTACAATTTCCAATTACAAAGTCCAATTTAAATTCCCACACTTTTTGTTGGTTTTCATTAAAAGTGTATAACATATTTATAAATTATAATAAACTAAAAACACAAAATACACTCATATTTTTAATTGTTGTTTATATTACCCAAACTTCACTAAATAAAAAAGAGCAGAAATGTAATAATAATAGAGAAGAATTAAAAATATATATTTTAATATGTATAGATTGTAAAAATCATAAGCATTTAGTAAAATGATTTACAATCACAAGCTGCTTGCAACACATGTGACATCTGTTGATATATATTCTGTTTACCTCCAAATGTGTGTAAGTGTATGAGCTCCAATGGATATATCTATTTATACAAATATACAAATTAATAACATACTTGAATATTTACATTTAGAGAAATAATGTAGTAGTTAGAGCCTTTAGAAAAATAATGTTGTTGTATTTTGTATTTTGATATATTCGTATCTTTGTCTACCTATCTTGCTATCTGTCTAGCTATCTAGGAATTTAACAGATAGGCGAACCTAGCTATGTCGTCAAAGGCTCTAAGACTTAGTATATTTTAAAGTCTATTGATCTGTAAACAAAAAGATGTGTAACAAAATCTATATGAATCGATTCTTAAAATTGTTAACGAAGTTTGTTTTTTAATTATAGAAATATTGCTCAGGCCAGCCTTGATATTAAAACAAATTGGTTTATTTATAATAATGTTAAAAAAATGTTTTCTGTCCTCACAGCTATTATTTTTAAATTGATTGAAAATTTATAAACCATTAATAATTTAAAATCATAATTGCAATACATTGAAATTATGTAATTTCGCCTTAATTTCTATATTAAATTAAAAGCAATAGCATATTATTGATCGACCTTTAAAAAGCTTCTTTAAAATATGTATTAAGATATCTATAGTAGAAAGAATCTTGATTTAATTTTATTATCAATATATGAAGCTGACATTGTTCACATCGTTTGTGGGAAAAATTATTAGCAAATTGTTGTATGCTGATTGCATGACAATTCTTTCGCACCCTCCGAAACAAATAATTTTTTCTTCAATATTTAATTACCTTTCTTAACAGACATTAGTAGATGTTGTGGGGTGTTTTTACATATTTAGATCACATTCATTCATTTCGCAATAAAAATTTTTAATTTTTCTAATAACAAACTTTTCTATTTCAACAAAAATTAAAAGTGTTGAGTACACCATCCTTCTTTTTTAGTTTTTTTTTTAGCAGATTGCATCAGATAACGTTTTGATATCTCTTTGAACATAAATAAAAGTGCAACATCAGCAGAGATTCATATCACTGCAACAAAGGGCTTAATCTGTTATTTTAACCGGATTAAAAATGACAACTATTTGCTTAATTAAATCAAATTCTTCATCAGTTAAGCTTTTAAATCAATTAAATTTTTTATATAGTAATTTTCAATTCATAAGTTGGAGCTCGATTTTCGCAATTCAAAATTACTTTTAATTCTTTCACCTTTATTTCTTTTTTTGATGGATTTTTTTTATGACTTTGTAAGCAAATAGTAATTTTCGGGATTTATTAATTTCGAAAAATCCCGGAAGATTTTAAAATTATTCACGAGATTTGTCATGCGTTTAAAAAAGGAATCAGCCAAAGCTTAAGATATTTTATGTGAAGCCCAGCCACCCAGCCGAGTCGATATCAAAGATAAATATGCATGTCACTAATATAACGCTCTGAATTTGGTGGAACTGAAATTATGAGCTGCTGAAATCTGGTCAGACCAACACAGTAAACCTGTATCGAATGCAACTTATTCGTTTGATACGAGCATTGGGCGAAAAAATCTCAGAATAAAACTATTTAAAAAGCAGTGGTTGGGAAGTTTTGCCTCATCCGCCTTATAGTCCAGCCTTGCCCCGTCCGACTGCTATTTGTTTCGATCGATGCAGAACGCTCTAACTCGGATAGAAGAAGTTTCCAAATAGTGAAAATTGGTTTAACAATTTTATTTCGAAGTTTAGTAACTATAAAAACAATTTTCTGCTAACAAGAGTTTCCTACTACCTAATTATAGAATAACTCGTTCTCTGATTTTCAGGACTACCGGCAATTGAGTTTTGACAATTAGAAATTACCAAGCACAGATATGTAAGCGATATTAAAATTTTCAATCGCCTTTTGTCAAAATTGCGTTTCTGTTATTAATCAATTGACGAATTTTAAGTTTTAAGGCTGCAATAAATTCGATTGATTTTGTATAGACTCTTTCTTTAACATAACACCAAAAAATCTAGTAGGTTTGAATTATATGATTGGAGTGGCCAATTAACAGACGACCTTCTTGAAATTATGTGATGGGGAAATTTGTTTTGCAATAAATTTATTGTTTCAGTGGCTGTGTAACGTGTGAAATGACATAATTCTAATCATTGATAACCATATAATAAATAAAAGGCCATAATCAACTTGTAGGTATCTCTACATATCGCGAAATATTCAGTGTAAGCGCATTACCACATAGCACTCCATACAGTGACACGTTCAACATGCGAAGGCTGCAAATGGCTCTTGAATTTACAAAAGCCTAAATGGGGCAATTTTATCGTCCATATTCTTAATAGCAATATTAGAAGACCGAAAATATCATGAACTATACGAAATATAGCTTTTCATATTAAATTTTTGACAATTTAGTAATTGTCAAAGCTTGTAATATATGGAAACGTTCATGTTATTCCTTTATGCGCCTGTTGAAAAACAAAGTTCCTGTTGATTTAGCTAAAAACGATTTTACTTTTTAATACTATTTCTCACCAAAGCTAACATGAGTCATGTACTTGGTGTAAACTTCGGTTAGAGTAGAACTACTAGAGAATAAGTAGAAAATATTGGTTTATTTTTAAATTCTTAAAGAAAATATTGGGATAAATATAACAACCATCAATCTGTATGATTATTATATGAACATTTGCGGACAAGGTGAAAAACTGATTCATCTTCAAGCATCGCCCAATGAGGCATAAACATTTACATTTACAATTGCCTTAAGATTCAACTTTTTATAGTTCCGAGTGGTATTGTTATCTTAAATTATTGCTTTAAAGTCTCTATACACAGACATCTAATTAGAAATAATGTCAGTTAGGCTGACTCATATTGTTAACATAAAATTCCGTAAAATTAAAACTAATCATCGCATAATTATTTTGTAATAAGATGTTTGACAAAAAGTAAAATTTCTGTAAAATCTTAATTTTTTCTCAGTGTCCACATACATATGACTGATTATGTGAAAAGTATGAATGTAAACTGCATTTCACTTGTGTACGTACATATATATATATATACATATATACATTCAAAAGGTAGATCCATTGCCTTTAAAAACGGAAGTATTGCATTGAAGTTTCCTTTACATATATACGTACGTACATATTCCTACAATCTATATTGTGAAAGTCAATTTGAAAAAGAAATACTTTTATTGGAAGTTTTTAGGTTTTGCTCTAGTACCTAAAAAAGAAAAGCGGCATCGTTTATTATCATTGCTTTCATCCACAACGATGGCATGCAACATTTGTTTATTTATTTCAATGAGCCGCAGCAATTGATAACATACGTAGGTATCACATAGCATTCAAATTTTAGACAGACTCACTAAATATTATTTACTATTCGTATGTGGGTAAATGAAAGCCCAACAAAATATTGTTGAAATATGAAAATCATACTACATTTCCCATTTATTTATACTATATCGTATACAAAGTGTAGCGTGAGAAATTCAAATCTATAGAAAATTCCAGTTAATTAATCATAATTCATGTTAAACTTGCCGATAAAATATGACTACTGGTAGTTTTATTTAGTAAATGTCACGTGTTTTTTTTTCTGCTTTGTTATTGCAAATGACTTAATGCTTGTTTATCAATTTATTTAGAAAATGCCTGCTAAACAAGGCTGCTGTTGAAGGGTTTTGGTGAGCAGTTGAGTTGTTGATGGGGGTATTTAAATGAGTTCGATGTTTAGAATAAAAAAAAACCCTTTTCGGTAACAATCGACTATTATTTAATTCCTGTTGGCTGCTAATTAAGTCTGTTTGTATTAGTTAAATTGGCTGGCGGCAACCCTTTTTACTTTATTTATAATGTTTTGTTATGCATCCTGCTTTTCCCCAGACACACTTTTGTCATTAGCTAGCTTTTGCAGTTGTGAGTTACTCAACCAGTCAATATTCTTTTATCTTTACATATATGCAAACGTTATTAAAAGGCACTAAAAATAAAGTACTTTTTTGAGTTTTTAATAAGGTAAGTACTTAGAAGTTATGTTTGACAAGAGATATTGTTATAGACAAATGCATCATATTTGGAGATGTTAGTAATTTTTCATACCAAGAAACGCTATCCTATCCACAGCTCCGAGAGAAATCATTATAATAATTGATGGCATAATCATAGCTGCCAGATTTGACGATTTATCGTCATTTTGATGAGTTTTTGTTTCAAAAAAAGCAAAGTGTCGATTTGGCGATTTTTTTTATTGTGATATAAAGCTTTCTCCTGCTTTCACCAACTTTACTTCTTCAATCTATCCCCTTTCCAAAGTATGTAACGCAATTATATATCGGCATATTAATTTTTAAAAAGTAACGATTTTCTAAATTATTAAAATTTCCTATCATTGGTTTGTTTTATTAATGTGTTTGTTATCAAATTCAGTATTTTTGGAGACAAAAGCTATTTTTTCTCATTTAATATCATAAATATTAAGAACAACATGAGATATTTCAAAAACAAAACTTTTCTTAATTTCTGAGAATTGTTAAGATTAAGTATAATAATTCCAAATAATATTGAGTCAGGACAGTAGAAATTACTTATTTATTTGTAAACATAAAAAGCAATTTTAAATGCTGAATTTCATTAGCGAAAACCATTTCTGAATTTCAATGGGGAGATTCTACAAAAACTTCTCCTATTTTAACAAAACGTCGAAAGAATATTCAGCCAAATAAATAAGTACCTGTATATAATCGATAAATTGGATTCTATATTCAAAATGTTATTTAGAATTTAATAAACTAAATTGATTTGACATTATAATTTAACCTGAATTAATAAAGTATGCTAAATTCAGATACTAAAGTCTAAAAATATTGTTGGTAAATACCTTTTTTTGTAAGACCCCTTTGAAATCTCATGGCACCTAAAACTTGTCTGTGCAGTGAATGTAATTATGATCGCAGGTTAACTCATTTCTTTACCATCTAATTGGATGATAATCAGTATCCACATTCCAAATAACGGGGGGGGGGGGGGGGGTTTTTACCATGAACTTGTTTTTTTTTTAACAAAACAAAAGAGAGAATTTATATGAAAATCATTCGAATATTTATTGTAATGAATAGCGAAAGGTGTGGCAATGAGAAATTTTAAATTAGATGCCTGGTTGTGGTAGACACAATCACATTTTGGCAAAATCACGTTACGGATTTTCAGTTTTAATATTGTAATCAATTCCATTGGCACTGTATAGGCTTTATGTTAAACATAACCTTAAAAAACCAATGTGCTCTGGAAATTTGGCTTGCAATAAATTCATTGTTTCTGCGATTGTTTGACATGTGGCAACGTCTTATTGAAACCCTGTGTGAGTGCTAACCATTTTTCACATATTTCATATGATTGCAGTCTTCTGCAGGACAAACTTATAAAATTTAAAATATGTAAATAACATTAATATCCTTTTACGAGAAAATGAATTTGAAAATATTAAAAATTTTTTATCTGAAATAAATATCTATAAGTCGATTTAAATCTATAAAATAAGTTAAATATTTATTAAAGATAGAATATAAGTTCATATGTAAAATTAATTGGCCTATATAACCTAAATGTGTTGGGGCCTTTATAATACCAAACAAATAAATAAATTACTTTCAGCATGCAAAGACTTTTCAACAACAGCTTTAGAAATTTCAGAATTCAACGTTGTCGATCAAATTCTTAAAGGCGGTCTCGGATGTCAATTATGTTCACCGAAAATACCACGAATTTCACTATCTATGTGGAAAACAAAGTTCTTGTTGGGAACCCCTTTATACACTTAGTTGAGATTATTCGGCGTATTCTAAAACATAGTTGAATCTTAGAATAAATTAGGCAATACTTAGAGGATTTTGAAACATAAGTGATTGAAAAAGTCTCACTCACGAAAAGTACTTAAAACAGCACAAAAGTACTAAAATATTCCATCCCCATTATCTGTCATAATAAAGACTAAGTACCCTTATATACAGCAACTTATATATGTACATATATGTTGTCGTTGTTATTATTTGTAACTGTTTGTAGTACAACATGCAACATACAGACATACTTGCTGCCAAATTACAAGTACTTTTAAAGGGGTTTATTTGAAATGTTGCTGTGCTGTTTGTTATTGTTGTTTTTTCAGCGCCATAATATTGTTTACATTTGAATTGTAATTGTGTTGTTGTTGTTGTTTTTGCTTTTCAGATATTTTTATTAACACCGCCACCATATGTTGTAAAGTTTGTATACTTTTGGTTTGTTAGCAAATGTTTGACATTTAACACTTTTTTTTTTACGACACCAATGAAGTTGTTTGTCATTTCGGTAAATAAGTTCTCAAATAAAGTGTAATTAGTTTTGTTATTAATTAATTAATCATTTTGTTCAACAAAAAAAAAAATTGAAGGGTTGGGAAATATTTTGACTTGGAATTTTAAAAGTTGGAAAAATTTAGTAAAATTATATTTATTTTAAAAGCAAATGGTAGGAAAATAAATTTGCAAAGCTGAAAGCGTGGTACAATTTCATTAGAATACCTAACAAAACTTTAAACTACTTGCAATAATTTTAAGTCTGCAACAATTCATTCATATACAACTGTAGTTTTCAAAAAATTTGCAGATAATTAATGCATGCCAATGCAATATCTAATAAGCAAAAAAAAAATCGCCAAAAATTCGCGTTATATGACTCATAATGCATTTTTGTACGCTGATAGTCCCCAGAAATAAACCTAACGAAATAATAATCCAATTCATTGAGTTTTTCCTGTTTATTGTCAATTTTTTTTTATTCTCTCGAATAATAATATTAGTTTTTGTCTTTGGCGCCTTTATGACCATTGATAACTGGATTTTCCAGCGGTATTGTTTTCAAATCAAACAGTTTTATTAGCGTAGCGTTTATTTGGCCACTATTTGTAATTTTTTCTTTGATTTTTTTTTGTCCGTTTGCCAATTGTAGTGTCTGTTTCTGTTAAATTACTTTTAAAAATCAACAATAAGAACTAATTTATTTATTTATGTTAAATATAAACATTTATTAAAAATATAGAAACAAAAAACAAAAAAATTATAAATATACTTTAAATCGTAAACAGCATCAAGATTTGGGAAAATATCTAGTTTTGTTTAAGAAAAACCAAGTGTTTTTATAGTAAATCTGTGCCCATTATTATTATTATTATTATTATTATTATTACTATTTGTGTTTTTTTTTTTTTTTTTTGGAAATTATTATAAAATACAAAGTATTGCTAAACGTATTAAAATGTACATGAAAACAAAAGTTCTAATTTCATGATTATTGTTAATTTGTTTTAATAAAAATTTTATGTATGTATTTGTTTCTACTTTTTTTAGGCGCTAGTTTAAGGCAGCCATGTTACTCTACTTTTATAAAAATATATTATGAAATATAAAACTTCTAAATGCTTTTTGGAAAACTATAAATCCTTTTTATTTGTTGCCATAGATATACAAAAGTTGAGATTTACTGACTTCCACCTGAATTTCTTATAAGGGGAGTGCCAACAAGAACGCAATTTTTAAATTTGAAATAAAACACAGATATTTAATAAAAAAAACGTGAAACTTTATTATATCGTAAAATATCGTGCAGATGGCCGCCGTAGATTTGCTGGCACATACGCGATCTTTTAATGAAATTTTCAATGACCTTTTTGCATAAATGCTGCGGTATTTCATTAATGCAGCGTCCAATTTCCTCTTTTAAGGCTTGAGTCGTCGTCGGCTTATTCGCGTAAACCATCGACTTTAAAAAACCCCAAAGAAAAAAATCTAAAGGTGTTAAATCGCATGATCTAGGCGGCCAATTCTGGTCTCCAAAACGCGAAATAACACGACCGGCAAAGGACTGATGCATTTTCTCTGGCTGTATGACATGTGGCGCCGTCTTGTTGAAACCACATTCCCTCTACATTCATTTCTTCACTTCTAGGCAAGAAAAAACTGGTTATTATTTCACGATACCGAACACCATTGACACCATTGCGTTCTAGTTGGGACACCCTTTACTTTTGATCAACTATTTGTAACTAAAAATAAGCATAGTACATACAGAAAAGTGTAATTTTCCATAACACAACATTATAATGCGAAAAGTTTTAAGAAATTCGAGGGCTTACAGCAGATCAGGTGGAAAATCAGGTGGGACATGAACATTTGAAGTTTAATGTTTAATGCTAGAAAGAAATCTTTCATTTTTCAGCATTCCTGTATAATTGGGATTTGCATATACTCGTATGTATTTCCAATTTCTTATACATATTTAAAGAAAAAGATTTTTCAACAAGAACTTTGTTTTCCAATAGGGGTATTTTAGAATAATGTGCAAGTTTTGACATTTTACTTCTTGGCATATCAGTAGTAGAAGCATTAACAAATGCTAAAACTAATTCAATTTCGCTGGAAAATTCACTATGAAAATGATGAATCTGTAAATGATATCTACATTTCGTCCTTATGATCCACATGATTAAAATTTTGGTTGGGCTTTCAAAAATTCAAGAGAAATTGTTGAGAAGCTATGGTGCTAACAACTAAATTTTGACTATGATAATATGGATATCACTGACATGGGTTTTTAACAGAGCGTTGCGACATGTCACCGAAACAATAAATTAATCACAAATCAAATTTCTCATTGGAATAATTTTCGAAATTCAGTTGTTAATTAGTCGTCCTGATCTTGGGTTTCAATCGATCTATGCCTAGTCCTTAACAGTTTATTTTATGCAGTGCATTTTTTGTTTTCTAACAACGTCTGGTAGCGTTAATGGGCCAATTTTTTCTTGTTGGAGTAGGGTATCTTTTTGTTGATTCTGAAACACAGAAATATACTTACATATATATTTGTAGTCAAATTTCCATACTTGTCTTTTGTTCTAACAAATGTTGTAAGAGAAGTCCGCTTTTGGCCGCAGGATATTTTTTTATTGTTGTGAATTTTATTTAGACTTTTTTTTTTTGTTAAGTGTGTCAAAATATCGTTTATATTTCATTTTCATATATTTTGATTGTTCATGATCTTTTTCAATTTGGCATTGTGGAAAAAATTATAGTTTTTTTTGAAGTTTTTTTTTATTGGTTTCTTCTAAAATTTGTATTCCTTTATTTTTTTTTAAACATTTATTGTCTGTGTACAGGCATTAAGAATTGGTGGTGGTAGTGTGTATAGAAATCAAATCAAATAAACCAACCATTTAAAGTTGAGAAGCTGTCATAGCCGGTGGGCCAATAACAAAATAACCAAGCAGCTAGCTAGACAAGTCAAGTCAGCAAGACAGCCAGCCAGAAATCATAAATAGAAAGAAAAAAAAAATCAACCAAGAGGTTCATTTGGTGGGGGTGTTTGTCTGTTTCGTTTGTTTTCAATTCGTTACTTTTGATTATTTTAATTCTATTATTACGAGTATTACTATTATTTTGTAATACGTATGTTGTGTTTTTTTTTACTAGTTTATTTTTTCATGTCCCTTTACTATACATCTACATAATTGTTATTTATTATTGTTTATAAATATTATTATTACTGCAGTTTTTTTTTGGTTTTTTGTTTCGATTTCAGTACTTAATAATTTTATACAATTTAACAATTGTTTAAGCTTCTAATAAATTAATAAAATGCTGCTGTATGTCGTTTCGGTTTGGCTTTTTCTTCACTGGATTATAATTTTTAGTTTTGTCTTCATATTAGACTTATTTGAAAATTAACGGTTTGATTTCAGTTGATTGTAGGTGGGTGTTGCCAATAAAATTTTGTAATTTGTCTTGAAGAGGATTTATGGTGTTTGTTTGTGGTAGTTTATTCTTATAAAACCAATTAGATTCATGTAAATGTATCTTGTAATACAATAAGTTATGATAGAGGGCATCTGTGTTTTAAGTATCCATTTCAAGTAAGATTTCGGCAGAGATTGCCTGACTACCTGTTTGAGCTGAGACTTTGTATTCCAATAAGAATTTAGAAATCAAATACTCAATTTTGTAGCTATCAAAATATTCCAAAAAAGTGATACCTTGAATGTTATTGAAATGTAGTTAATTTATTATAGTTATTTTAATTTCTGTTTAAACAATCAAAATTTGTATGTAATAAAAACATGTCAAACATTTTAAAATTTTGTTCATTAAATAAATATTCATCAGCCAAAAAAAGATGTTAAACCATAAAAATGTTACACTTTTCGTTCGTTTATTCATTCATACATCCATATGTACGAGTATGTTGCTCTCAATACTTATTAAAAACCCAAAAAAAGCGACACTAAAAATACAAAAAGAAAAAACTTAATAAATTTCTTTAACATTCCAATAAACAACATCAACAACATCTCCCTTGAACTTCTCTTCATGTTTCATACTTTGTTGTCGTCTTTTTTACCAACCAGCACTGATGCCATTTCAAGGAGCCGATAACAAATGTCCTACAAACCCATAACATAACTTAAACATTCACTTTTAATGTCATTTCTTGGCTACACCATCCCATATTATTCGTGTCCACACACACACACACACTCACACATGAGAAACTGGTAACGCTTCAGCTTGAAGAAACGTAGACGAAGAGGTGAGCTGAACGAAATTAAAACAAATTAACTGATGATCAGTGTCAATTGGTATGCAAAAAACACGTAAATTCAAATCATACCAAAGATAAAGAGGAGAGAAGAAAAAAAAAATAATCAAAGACTTTTTAAGAAAAAATTCGCAAATTTTAATGAAAATATTAGAGGTGCCAGATGGCTGATTAAGTGGTATAGGCATTTAGTAGGCGGTGTTTAGGAAAATGCAATTTTTTTTAAATTGGGAAAATTTAATTTATTCATATGGGATATATAAAATTTGTCTCTAATATTTGATAAACATTTGTGTTGCCCCATATTTTGTTGAACTTAAGCCTCAGTTAGCCGAATGTAATGGAATGTAACTGCAACAGTAAGAAACAGCTGATGGATATTGTTATGTGTAAAGTAATGCAAATGGTTATGGAGATGCAAAGTAACGCAACACCGTAATGTATGCATCTGTAAGAAATAGAATTTCCTTACATTTTTACGTCATTACACTACATTCCGTTACAGTCGGCTAACTGAGGCTTTAGACTTCTGATTTAAGTTTCCTTTATTAATTCTTCTCTACTTAATACATTTCTGGAAGTCTGAAAAAATGGATATAACAGGCAACGGAATCTGCCAAGTTGATTTTTGCTCGGCTGCGGTAACTTAAGGTACGCTCACACTTGTCAAATATTTACCAAAAAAGACGTAACCACTAAATAACATACATTTTAATTCGTTTATTTTTTTAAAAAAACTTTTCTTATTTAGACCACAGCACAACAAATATTTAGTTTTAATTTATTTGATGCTGTTTTATCTTGCAAAACTCTTGTAAAAGTAAACAATGTCAAACTAATTTGTGCTAAAACAAGTGGTTACGCTTTTTTGAGTAAATATTTGTAATGAAACTTCGAAATTTCAAAATGCACCAAAATGGAAAAAAAAACTTGCCAGTTAAAAAAAAACGCATCAAGTTTAGAATTTTTTTCATTGAAAATAAACAAGTAACTTTAAATGTTTCTTTTAGTTAACAGGACTTTTATTAATTTTATTTAAAAAAAAATGACTCGACAGCAACTTTTACTACAAAAACAATTACAATGAAAATCAAAAAGGGCAGCAAATTTCATTTAATGAAAAATTTCTTTTTCTTCACGTAATACAAAATATCTACAACAACAAGACCGTTTCACTCTGTGCCAGTGTTGCCAGAAAATGAATTTCAAAATATGCTAAAACTTGAAAAACTAAGTGCTAAAATGTTCTACAGAAGAAAAAAATAAGTGCTAAATTTTTTCAATGTAACAATACAATTTTTATTTCAAATGTTAAAAATATAAATTATAGTTTTTTCTAATTTTGTTCATAACAATTGCTGATTTGTTTTAATAGATTACATTTCATATATGAAATTTGAATTAATATATATATTAATTCAAAAATTTCCGTATTCATTTACTTACCACACCGACAGAAATTTAGTTGAAATATTAATAAAAGTTATTTTTTATATCTCCGAAAGTATTTTTTTGGAGTAAAAACGTAAAAATTTGTTTGAGAAAAAAATTGTTTTTTATCAAGCAAATTATGCTAAAAAGCAGTTAGCGTAATTTTTAAAAATTTCAATGCATTTTCGAGAAACAAAATGGTAAATCTGGCACTGAAAGTGCTAAAATGGCAACACTGCTCTGTGCATATGTCCGCTTTCACACTCTTTAATTCTGACTATTCTCTTGCTGTGCTGGGCTAAGAAGTTTATAAGTATTTATTTATTTTCTTGTAGAATAACTTTTCTAGTGACAAATTAAGTATTCAGTGGCAACGCTCAAGAAATCTTAATGCTAAAAGGAAAGGAAACCATGTGCTATACATACGACCAACAATATTTAGAGTAAGCAGAGGAATGAAACTTACAGGTTGTGTGAATTTATAGGCATTTCTGTTTATATGGTAAATATCATCATAGCCATAGCAAAATTGTTTCTTTTTTGTGGTATCGATGAATTTTAACGATATTTGCAATTAATAACTGTCAATGTTTATTTTCAATTTAAAGCATTTTTTTGCTACGTTTAATAAATAAACTACATATACATACTTGCAGCCATAGGAAGTTTATGATGCCACATATAGATGTCTGTATTTAACAACAACAGAGAAAAACTAAAAAAAAAGTAGAATAAAATGTTTCTAGGTCAATTTAGATCAAATCAACATTTAAGTTTTAATAACTTTATTTTATTTTACAATTTATAAAATAAAAACGTTAATGAAAACATTATATTTTTATATTATTTCATACACCCGCAGACAGTAACATAATCAGCCTCTTCATCGCCAACTTTATTCATCACTTGAAAGCAACCCATCATTAGTTAGATTTTTTTGGTTTTTGCGAAACAATTGCTAAAAATTCATATTTTATACGAGTAGGTACGTTTTATAGGAATAGTTATTGATTTGAACTTTGACATGCCTACAATTTCAGTCTGTTACTGTAAATAAAAATAATAAAAAAAAAACAAAAAGATTTGCAAAATATATAGTTTTGTTTGTTAAATCTATAAAGTAAAATCAGCGCAAAAACCCCCACACAAACAGAAGAAAACGATAGTTTCGCTTGCTGTTGATGATGCTGTCGATGATGCTGTAATAATGGCTTTGACCATTAAAAATTATAATGTCTAAAATAAACAAACTAAACAAAATTGAAAACCAGACAATTTTTTTATGAAAATTATGAGATGATTTAACAAGATATCGAGTAGTAAAACTGTGGAGATGAAAAAGAAAAACTTAATTTTAAGAAATAGTTGGTTATTTTGATTTTCAGAAAAAGTGTTACAAGGCACATTTTAATATTGTATTGTTTTGTGAATTGTTTTTAAAGTAATTCACCTTAAGCGTAACACGTGCTGGGCTATAAAGTCGTATATACACGTACATAAAATTGGAAATATCAGATTATGTGGAACAAAAGGATCTATAAATATCCAAGGGCTACTGATATCAGGTGCCATGTATAGAAATTGTAAATATAATTGTCATATTCAGAAGACTGTTGGTTTTTGACATGATAAATGCCTTACAGAATCCTCGAAATAATTTTAAATAATTTTCATATTCAGCGAGATTCAATGTGGTACACTTTATTAAACGCTTAAAATATATTTATTCGGTACTTGTTAATATTGCCTAAAAAATTAATAAGAAATATTTATGAAAAACAACCAATTTTTTGGTTAAGAAAATATTTAATAGTATAGCAAGACAAGAATTACCTAGATAACTATAATTGCATGTACTAGAAAAGCTTTTTTCTGCACATTTTTCAATAATATACAAATATAAATTATATTTTAGACATTCTAAATGTAGATAATCAGAAAGACAAAGTGGCAGGTCTTTCTTTTTATAAAGTTTTAATTATCCTGACAAGGTTGATTTCAGTTCTCTTGCCATACTAAAAACAGAGCTAGAGGAAAAGTAGGCTGGTTTTCCAAAAGACTTTTTAAAATTGGAAATGTATCATTTTCATGAGCTTAAACTGATAATTACGTTAACATTTTAAATCAAAACATGTGAAATGTTCCACCTTCTAAAATCTGAAACGAAAGAATATCAGTAAATAGGGATATAATATTAGGCGCAAATAAAATGATTTCATGATAAAGGTTAGCACAAATGATCAAACAAATTAAGAATAATATTAAGTTTTTACCATTAAAGCCAACAACGAAGATTCACCATAAAAGGTTTCAATCGTAACAAACCTTGAGTGAATAAAAATCAAATATTGACCATAAAAGGTATTAATCATTAACATAGACACGCTTATCGATAGTATTATACATGTATTTATTTTCAACCTTGTCCATTGCTTCGCCTATATTCTCGTCTATTGCATTGTGTATTGCCTTGCCTAGAGACTTGCTTATTTGAGGTTTAAGGCAGCCACAGTTGGCAATATTTTGACCAGAGAGTTTGCCGTTCGCATCGCCTTGTCACGAATGTTCAGTGTGCGTTGTCCAAAGCTGCGTTTCTCATCTAATTCTACACTTACCCCCTTATTCATAAAAACTTACAACAGGTTTATAACAGGTTTATAAAGCAAATTTCCATACAATTTCCAAAGTTTTAATTGATTTCTTGTTTACGTATAGATATTGAGGTTTAAGAAAATCCCCAAATTTTTATTTATGAAGAAAGTTTTCCAATTCCAAATCAGATTATGATTTGAGCACAACCAAAAACATTAAAAGTCTATAAAATTTCCACTAAAGCTTTAAATAGTTTCCACGAATTCATAACAGCACTAAAATTCTTTTATAATCATTTTATGTCATCATTATGTTTCTGATATTGGTAATAACAACATAAAAATTCAGCCACAAATGTAAAACATAATGTTTCATTGACGGTTTGCATTTAAACTACACCTTACATGTTGAACTGAGAAAATCAATCAACAACAAATGCATTTTTTTTTGGGAAAAATCAAATATACTCACAGACATAACGATAAAAGATGTTGAATTAAGTGAAAAATAAATTAAGCTGAAAGCAAAAACCTACAGAAAATCGTCATCATTTAATAGTGATTTCTAATGAAAAACATGTGCCAGACATAGGCGTTCGGCCGCCTCAGTGTATTTTGTAAAAATAACCACAGAATCAAGTGTTAAAATGAATGGAAAACATGAATTTTCTAATACATTCCAACAATAAAAAGCCTATATATAGAAAAGTATTAGATGAGTTGATAAAATTAAATGAATATGTAGAATGAAACAGGAGAGGTAATTATTACATTAAAGAGGTTAGGAAGATAAGTCTAGAGCAGTGATATTTTAAATAAAACGAAATGTTCTAACCGAATAGCAAATAAATAATTTTATAATGCATTTTATTTGAACATTTTTGTCTCTTCTTTGTCTTTTTGAAGTAAATATGAAATTTCTTTTAACAATAGAATAAACAATACTGAAAGCAACTACTTGCCACACCACTTTCGTAATACACCCCTATCCCTCTTTCAATAACCGAATCATACTTAAAGAATTTCAATAACAACATTAACACTTGTCTGTCATGTAAAACTGTTGCATTTTGCAGCTAAAATAATTAATAAAATACATGTTTAACACTTTTTGTACACAAAAGATTCTTGTTTTACTAGGAAAAATTTTTAAACATAATATTGTAGCAATTTCCCCAAACTACCCTTTGGGGAATAAAAACCATTATTAAATTCCTCCTCCCTTTCATACAAAAAGCACCTTCGAAACGCATGTCTGTCTATATGAATAGAAAAACTGTGTGGTATTTATAATCCAACACCTACTAATGGGCTGTTATTTCCTATTGTCATATGGCTGCAGACACAACTTTATCATCTTCCTGCAAAGATTTGTGATCTTATCTTGTAAAGCTTTTTTATGACTCGTGTTATGAATGAATGTATCTTGAATTTATTAGACCAAGGATAGATATCATTTGCTATTGCGTTCATTTTTAAACAAATGTGTTTAAAGACATTGTCTTTGAGGTGTTCTTCTCCCCTTTCTTTAATTGGATAACATCATTACTTTTTCTTTTCTTTATTGTCGTCATTTAATATTTGTTGCATGTAGCATTAGAAACAGTTGTATTGAATATTGTTTGTCGCCACCGCTTGCAGCTGTGTTATATAAAATTTGTAATTAACCGTGTTAAGTGTATTTAAATTTAATGCCTCTTTTTTTGTTTTGTTTAGAATTGAAGGGGGAAATGTGCCAGCACTGTTTGTAGATTGTAGGAAACTTTCAAACAACTTTTTAAGGTGATTAATTTGAAAACTTAATCGTTTGGGATTGTCTTTGAAAGTTCTAAAATAAAATCAGAAATTATTTATTTTATAAATGATTGATAAGCTCAATGTATGGCGTAAAATATGGCTGCTGAATGGCAACAATTTTTTCAAAGTTATGTTTGATAAAGAATTGAAAATAAATAAATGGTTTAACTTTGAAAGTTATAAATAAACTGGTTGATAGTTTTTAATGCAACTTTAAACATTATCTAAATTTTATCATTTATATCGAGCACTAGATCAAATGGTTCTAATTGAAAGATTAATTGAAAAAATATTTGACCAAGAGAAAGAGGAAGAAAAATGATCGGGAAAGATTCTTTTAGAAAATTGTCAATCACATTTTTGATGAAGTAGCGTGTTTATATCATTAATCATGTTAAGAATTATGAGTTTTAAGATTGTAATTTATTCGATTGGTTCTGCACGGATTCAATCCTTATCAAAGTTCCACAGAAAACATTCTAAATGTTGTAAATCGCATATTTAGGGTAGGCTAAATTTTGTAAAACCATTTGCTAGTAATATCCATATCATGAGTTCGGTGAATTTCATATTACGTAATTTTTGAACTTCATTATCAAGTTCTTGATATTCTTTTCCATTTAATAAATTTGGAAAAAGTTTGGCCAACTGTAAAATTGAATCATTTTTCCTTCTAAAAGTTTATCGCCAAAATCAAAATGTTTTAAATTTGGACGCAGAAATTAACATATACATATGTATATTATATTGACTATATTCAATATTTAAATTAGATTGGTTCTCATTAACGTAAATGCCAAGATACACTTCATCTTTATTTAAAAATATGTCTTCGTTATTAAAACTTTGGATTTCAAAATTAACCAAATACTTATCTACAAAAAAAATGTCCAGTACAGATAGTCGTGTACTACACACTCTACCTCTTCAACCCCTCGCCCACAAACTTCGTCTGTCTACCTTTCAATTTCTACATTGCAAAAGGGGACTTACAAAATTTTAATTTTAGGAAAAAAAATTTTCCTTTTAAAAAATCGTAATTTTTGTTCGCGGGAAAAATGAAAAATCGTCAATCGTCATTTTAATAAATTTGACTTAAAAAAACGTCAAAGTTACCAGCGCTGCCAGCAATTGATTTAAGTTTTATCTCTGAGATAACAACAAAGCAAGAAACAACTCATAGTATATGTGTGTCAATTTAAATTTTGCCCATTACTGACCTAAAATGGGAGATGGAGAGAACCTATTTTTCCCTTCGTCAACCGGATGATTGTTAGAGTTTGTAGCAATTAGCGACTGAAAGAGTGATATAGAAGCCTGTAGCAAGTAGTGTTTGCGTAGGATGTTTTATTTGCAGGAAGATCTTGTAAGAGTACTTAATTTTACTAATACTTAAAAGTTATTTCCACTTTCCTCCGTCTATCATTTATTTGCACTTACAATACAAATAAAGCTCTTCCAATTACAATTTTCGAATACATATTTGTACGATTTCTAATAAAAACAGAATTTGAAATTCATTTTATAAAAAAAACACCATAAATATGGCAAATATCAACTCAATAGCAGAAGTAAAAAATAAAAGAAGGAAACTAATTTCATTTACTACCCTTAGGTGCTAAAGACAATTAAATGTTCGTGATTTAACGATCATTTTGTAATGGCTTTTAAAGAAACACATTAAATGATTATTTTTCTTTTGTTGTTCTCTGTTTTCATTCTGGTACCTTTAACAGATCCTCAATAAACTTGAAAATCATAAACAAAAACAAAAAAAAAAAAAAAAAAAAGTTCCAATAAAAACGCATAAACCATGATAAAATGAAACAGGAGGGAAAAAACTGAATCTATTGCTGTGGAAAAGGGTATGGGCATGGAAGTAGAGATAAGATGTATGCCACAAAACTAACTAGCTCATCACGCGATTTAAGAAAGTGGGAGGAGTAAAATGTTTTTAAACGAGAAAACAAAAGCCAAAATTGATATATTCCAACTAACTGTGTTTCTTTTTTTGAAAATGGACTAAAGTAGTTAAAAGGCCGCTGTAAGAAACAGGTTACATACAATACGTTTATGATGGCAGCTAAAAACGTAAAGAAAATTAAACTTTTGCCTATAATCAATTCGATTTGGAGTGACGATTGAAACGACTTTGTGGGAAGAAGAATAGAAAATATTTGTTATGATGTTTTCTGAGGAACATGGTTGATAATGAAGATGACATTGTTAATGGATGTTGTTAAATAATATATTTTCGGAGAAAACACTGGAAAAAAAGAAAACCTTGCAAATAGTTTTTAAGTTTATGTAAATAAATGTTAAATCGGCTTTAATACAATTTTTCAAAAATTTTAACTAGAATGTTAATTATTAAGGCTGCCTTTATTGTTAAAATTTTTTATATTTATAATCCTTTTCCCAAGTGTAGCAGCTCTTAAACTTCCAAAATACCAAAAAGAAATTAAAAACTAACGGCAGCTGTTGGTGACGAAGTTGATCTTTTATATCAAATAAATTTGATCCACCCACAAAACGTTGACGAAATATGCAACAATTTTCTTTTTGCTTATTGTTGCTATTATTATTGTTGTTACCATAAGCAAATCAATATTGTATGCAACTGCTAAGGTGGTCAAGTTTATGATGCTGATGAAGACAATGATGCATCATGCTGCATTAATGTAACCAACATTCACTTTGCCATACATCTTTCAGCATTTTTGAATAATATTGGTTTTGGCTTTTACATTCAGATTCAAATCAGGTGTAATAATTCTTATTGGAGATGCTTTTTTTTTTTTTTTTTGTTTGCCTATTTTCTCTATTACTTCTCTTCCAAGATTTGCATATGATTTTTTGCATGTAGTGAATTTATATTCATTGATTCTATTTATTCTATTTTAAGAAGAAAAAGTCGTTACAATTACTGTATATAAAATTGTTGTGTGTTGTTTTGTTGCAGTTCAACATTCAACATTATAGATCATGTAGTTTTAGTTAGAACAACTAAGGAAAAATAAAACAACTTTTTAGACAATTTTAGCACGACTCTTCACATTGAAGACGGAGTTTGCAGAGGAAAAACTATGGTTTTTCTTATATTTTTGATTGATCGTGCATGCCAAACTATAAATCCAACGTGATACATTCAGGCGATCAGGCAAAAAGCAAAAAAACAGCAACAAAAAAATATTTGGTTGCTTTTAAAATGTTGCAGCGTTTTGTTTTTGTACTTTTTTTGGGGGGTTCATAACGATGAGTTTAACACACAACAGTGTATTCAAATTTGAGTACACTAGAAATATTAAAGCAAGAGGAGAAAAAAATATCAAACCAAATCAAAGTCATTCTATCATGATGTAAGAAATCCTAGTAGGTTTATAACGGCTGTGGTTAGCCCTATATTAAAAAGGATTCAGGGTTTTCAATAAAAACTTTTGTTTGTGGAATTCAAACTAACTAATGTTAATGTTTTAAAAGTTTTGTATAAAATGTGCCACAAGTGCTTGTAGAATGATTATATTTTGATCTTTCACAAGCCTAAAAGTATGGCCACACATGGAAAATATTTCTCAAAAAAGCGTAACCACTTGTTTTAGTACAAATTTGTTTGGCATTGTTTATTCTTACAAGAGTTTTGCAAGATCAGATAGTCGTAAGAAACAGTAAGAGATAAATATCTAACCGAGCACTTTCATAAATTTAAATTCTTAGAAAGCGGATGAAAAACCAAACAATTGCACATGTTTAAACAGACTATATGTCAAAGGCGCCCTATTTTAGCCACCTTCGCCCCGAGGCCTATCTATTCATTTTTAGCTAGACGCATGTTAAATTTTATCTTATTTGTTTACACCACACAGTGGGTTAGAATCGAAGCTGAATTTGGTTTGCAATAAATTCAGTATGACCGTGTGTCATGTGGCACCATTCTGTTGAATTAGCTAGTCAACAGTGATATTTTCAGCTGGCATACTCGTCTCAACAATTGCTCTTGAGTTTTCAAAACCCCAAATGCTCTAGACAAATAAAAATGGGCTTCGTCTAAAAATATATTTTTTTTGCAAAAACTAGGGGATTGTTCTTGAATAAAATCAGTGAAACTAAGGCGTATTAAAAGGTCGACTGGCTTCTATTCAAGCACCTTGTTATACTTCAAAGCCAAATCCTTATGAACATCCCGGTCCAACACAATTTGGTGTTGGCAAATTATCTAGTGAGCTAGTCGACACAATCTTCAATGAAATTATTAATAGCGTTCTAATAAGAACAAATATGTAGAGGGAAAATATCATGAAATTTAGTTTTTACAAATCCACAATTTTCGTAGAAATTTAATTGCATATAACAATTTTTAAAGCTTCTTCTACTAGCATTTCAACAAGTATGAATGTCACAACATTCATGTTATTCAAATATGCCCCAGTTTAAAAAGAAAGTTCTTGCTGCAAAATCCCTGTACAAATGTCCATATTCTAGAATACTTTATATGAAGGAAACCTCTCACTTTATCCTAAAATAGGCCTAGAAGGTTAACATTCACATCCTTCATACACTCTGAAACAGTTCTGAGAACTAACCTAGACCAAGGTAGGGTACCCAAACTATTTTAGCCAAGACAAAATTTTTCAAATAAAATTAGTAGAAATCTTGTCAGTCAAAGTTATTTTCTTTCTTTCTTTCTTTCATCCAGCCAGCCATTCATTCATTCGTTGGTTCGTTGGTTCATTGGTTTCATTTAAAGTCTAACTGGACATGATGTTGTTAGGCTAAATCTGTATTATATTGCCTGTTATGGTGTTTTGCACTGTTTGGTTTTATTTTTCATTTCCGTTGGCATTAGTATCATCATCTTGTAGCACCAGCAGCTTTGAACTTTGGCCACTTTATAATGAATACTCATAAAAATCACTAATATTTTCGTTTCGTTATTTAGAAATATTTATATTGAGTTTTTTTTTATTCGCCGGCCAATGCTTAAATTAATGTTGTTGATTTTATTGAGCAAGTTGTTTTACAATTTATTTGATAATAAACTATACAACTCTTAGGAATTGAAAAGGGTTTCCACTAAGATGTTCTAATAAAAGGTAGTATTAGTAAAATTTAATTGCCTAAAGTTGTTTTATATTAATTTTAATTTACAAAATCAATTTTATTGTTTTTTCATTAATGTTGTAGTGTTTAAACAGATTTAGTTTATTTTAAATTATCGGGCACCCCTTAACCACAAAAAACCCCAAAAAGTACCAACAAAATTACGAGCCATTTTAATTGAATTTTTATTATTTTGTTTTTTTTTTCGTTAGCATCAATTTAATGATGAACATCACACTTCTGGCGATATTATTTGTTCATACTTTACATTTAATGGAATTTGCATGATCTACTCATGATCATGGTGAGACTAACGCCACCAAGTGGCTCGAGTTATAAGCACAGCTGGATGGCACTTTAAGCTATAGAGACAAAAACAAAAAAAAAAAAAATAAAGAGCAACCAGAAACCAGCAACAACCAAGCATGACAATATCAAATTGACCTCTTGTCGTTGACCCAAAGACTAAATAAAATCATAAACTACAAAAAATAGCGACAAAAAGAAGAGTTACGGTTAAGGTAAAGGTAAAAGCACGACAATGAAGATGAAATTTTCAATTTCTAAATATTTATACACAGTACACAGGGAAAATCAAATCGTTGTTTTGTTTCTAAATTAGTTTGCTAATCGAATAATTTAACCCAAGTGTGCAAATGTTACAGTTGTGGCAGACAAATTGTGATTAGGGTGAGAAAAATAAAAAAAAGTATTTTTGAGCTGATATTTACTCTCTGTGCAGTTAAGTGATTTTAATAACTAATAATAAATTTAAGTTTGGAATAAAAACATTACAATGTGTATAAATATTTTTTTTTAATTCACAAAAAAGAAGACAAATTACACTACAAGAAACACATTTTATAAATTGATAAAATAACTTTTAATGGTACTTTTTTTGTTAATGGCAACATGATCTCACATAATTCAGTTTGAGCTTTCTTTAGGAAATACCTATATTAAATTTATAGTCAAAGTTAATGAAAATTTGTTTTTTTCGCAGGATTATTATTTTTAGTTGAACTGTTAAATTTTTTAATTTTTGATAATTTTTAATTAGGCTTGCGTTCATTAAATTTAATTTTCATTAAATTGTTATTTTTACTGAAGATAGGAATTGTTTTTACAACATGAAATCTTATTAAAATTTTTTTTTGATAATTTTTTTTGGCTGAGCTGGGGATCGAACCTGGGTTGAATTTACCATCATCTTTCATCAGAATTCTTTGAGTTCTAACCTCTGCACCACTGCGGTGCCTGCTAGCCAACAGTCAAACATTGGGTGTAAATATTTTTTAGCATATGCATGGTGTATTTGTGTTAAATTTCAACTTGATAGTGATAGGGATTTATGTGCATTAAAGGGATTTTCCGAAGTGGATGTTATATGGGGCTACGGTCAAATATGTAACGAACATCATGAAATTTGGCACAATGATTTAAAAGCAGATGTTTTTTTTCTTTTTTTTAATAACAAACACAAACTGCGAAGCTTTTTGACTTATTGAACCCATAACCCTCTAACTGATAGTCCGACACACTATCGTCCAGTCTATCGGGGCACCGGGGTGAATAATTAGTGTTCAATTTCAATTTTATAGTAATTTTATAAGAAAGTTATGTGCATATAAGTGATTTTTGGAAGTGTATTTTGTACGGTCCATGTCAAAATATGGACCGATGCAAACAAAATATCGTTTTGAGATTGAAATTAGCATGAAACTTATTTTTGCAGAATTTGGTATGGATACTGCTTTTCTGTAGACATTTCTGTATCATAAAGCCATTGTAAGGGCACTATGAGAAATCGTGGACAAATTCTTATTCTTATTCAACAGGACTTGCCCTTCTATACGAAAAATAAAGATTTTCAAATAAATAAAGAATTTCATGATATTATACAAGTAAAAAATATGATCCTCAAACTTCAAAATCCTTCTGATAATGACGCAAATGTTTTACCTTCATTACAGTGCTTGTCTGTTTTGAATGGCGAGACTTCATTCATTCCAAGTCGTTTAGTTAGTAAAGTATCTAGTTAGTAATTAAACTCTTAGGATTTTTGTAAATATCGATATTGGTGAATTTCAAAACGATGGTTTGGATGTTTGGAGTTTGCGAAAACATAATATTCATAATGCTTAGATTTTAGAACAGAGAAATCAAAATCATTGAAAAATGTGGTACTTCTCTATTGGCAAAGTGTGTACAGGTAAACGCTCTACAACGGGGTTTCCTATAACGCGTTTTCGCTACAACGCGGTTCCCAAAATGCGGATATTTTCTTACAACGCTACTCTTACAACGCGATTTTTACGAAAATTATTTCAAATATTTACTATTACAGCCTTTAGATCAGGGCATAATAGCAGCATTCAAAGCTTACTATATTCGGAAATCCTTTGAGGTAATATTAGAGAAGATGGAGTCAGGGTGTTAGGGTGTTTTTTTAAGCCCGATAGAATTTGAAATTGTAAAAAATAACACAAAAAATTTTTTTTTTTTTTTTTTTTTAATAAAACAACCAGAAACACAAACTGCGAAGCTTTTTTGGCTTGTCTGCAGAAAACACCCAGAGTCTTTGGCGGGAATCGAACCCGCAACCCTCTGACTGATAGTCCGGCACACTATCGCCTAGTCTATCGGGGCACTCAATTAATTAAATTGTAATCAAAATTTTTTTTTTTATTCGAAAGATCAATACGTGACATTAACATTTGAAAATGATTTCGGGCATATGGGCACCGCGGCTGTTCTTGACGAAGCGCATTCTGGACGTCCAATTTTGGGCCACTTTTTCGAGCACTGCTGGCCATACGGCCAGTCACGAATAACACGAACAATGCTGGCCTCCAAGGCGTCAATTGTTGCTGTTTTATCAGCATAAACCAGTGACATCACGTAGCCCCACAGGAAATAATCGAGAGGTGTCAAATCGCACGACCTTGGAGGCCAATTGACAGGTCCATTTCTCGAAATCAACTTATCGCCAAATTTTGATTTCAATAAGTCGATGGTTGCGTTCGCCGTATGACACGTAGCGCCATCCTGTTGAAATCACATCTCCTCCGGATCAATGTCATCCATATTTTCAAACAAACAATCATTGATCATGGTGCGGTAACGATCTCCATTGACCGTAACGCGAGCTCCGGCCTCATTTTTGAAAAAATAAGGTCCGATGATGCCACCAGCGTGAAAACCAAACGGTGCATTTTTCTGGATGTAATGGAGTCTGTAGGGTCTCTTGTGGATTGGTCTGGCTCCATATGCGGCAATTTCCTTTAACACTAAAAGCTTGCTGGACAGCACTAATACCGGAAATAGACGTTCAGGGCACTGTTTCTACACCAATAGAAGATGAATATAGGAACATACTGAGATTGGCGCATGCAGTAGAAGGTGATGGATTTGATGAAATAACAATGGCTGATATGCAAGAATTAATTGCGGACGACGAAATAAACGAAGCAGATTAAGTGGCAATGACAAATGAAGAATCAGTTATAGATAGCTCTGACGATCTTTCCGATGTTGAAAATAAAAACTTTTCACTAAAAAGTATCGAGAAAGTTTTAAATATGGCAAAGCAGTTGGAAGAATACATTTTGGAGAACGACTCTTTGACAGAGCAAACAAACTTCAATACACGATTTTTTTCAACTTGAATATATAACATAGAATTGAAATTTTATTTTATTTTCTTTTTGTTTAAATAAATGGAGTGTTATTAAATTACATAAATGTATGTTCTTATGACTACACAAATAAATACATAAAATTATATTAAGCACATATTTTTTACTATACAAATTCCAATATTTAATGAAAATTTTTTTTACTTTGGAACCAAACTCTGATTTTTGTATGGAGTTAGAGTCTCCTACAACGCGATTTCCTATAACGCGGAGTTTTTCAGGAACCTATTCACCGCGTTGTATGAGGTTTACCTGTAATTCTATAAACTAAGGTGATTCTCTACATTCAGAATAACAACTTTCCTCCGTAAATCTGCAGTTATTGTGCAGTTTTTTATATTGTTATAAGACTAATCTTTAGTTTCTCTTTTCTTTTGGACTTACTCGGATTCTTGTACGAAATGATAACTTATAGCCGCAAAAGTTTTAGTTCTCTTTTTTTTACATATTCCATACATTCCAATTTTACCTCTAAGTAGATGCAAAAAACTACTTCCAAAAACTTGAACTTGTTGAAGTTCACGAGCAGTTTTAAATATTTAAGTGAAACCTTATTTTAAGTTTTTAAACCTCCACAGTACAAGTGTTCAATAGTGAATACATAATTCGTGTAATAGAGATAGATGTGCAGTAATCACTCATTCATTCAATCATTCATTTGCGCATACATTGTTCGTGCCATTATTTATTTGACCGTTGTAATGTCTGTCCTACACAGGCATTCATCCTCAATTCATTGAAATTGTTGCAATATTGATCGACACTTTGTCAGTCCAATGAAGTTTGATTTTCGTTTTACTTTGTTGTTTTGTTGTGTACTCGTACAATGGTATTAAATTAATGTTCGTGTTTGTTTGTAATTTTCAAATACACACACTTGTCTTCATTAAGTGTTTGTTGTAAGAAGGAAAATGTCTGATGATAATGACGACCCCACATACCGCTGGTCTCATGTAGAAAGGCCCTAACTCGCTATTTTTTCGAAATTTGTTTTTTTTGCGATTCCAATACATTTAACGCAAATACACCTCCTCACAAAAATTTATTGCAATAGTGTAAAAAATAACGCTTTTATAAGCAGTTGTACAAACAAATTTACATGTTGAATATTACAGTTTCTATTATGTTTTTACCTTCTCCTGTAAAGTTTCAAATATGTGAGTTAGGGCCTTTCTACATGAGACCATCGATACAATGATCACGTTAGCCATTCATTACAAGATTCATGTGTTTCTTTTTTTTTTTCAATTGGCTGTTGCTGTTGACCATAATTGCATTAAGTGTCAATTGTTTTGTTAGAGTATTGCTTTTGTTGTTGGCTAAATTTTCCTATATTTCCTGTACTACAGTTGTGTAGTTGTGGGTAAGATTGGTAATTGTATGCAGTCTTCTTTTGATTTCAATAATTATGCCCAATTGTATGGATATTTTGATTTTTATAGTTGGGTCATTGATTGGTTATTGATGGTTTAGTGTCAAATTAAATGGAAATTGTTGTAGTAGTGAAAGTTTCTGTAAGTCATTAAGTTAAAATTACTTTTAGGTGATTTCTTTTTAATAAATTTTGGGGCAAAATGCAAAAACTATGATTTATTCAGGTTAAGTGAAGGCTTTTTATGATTCAAAAAACTACTTTTCCAATAGTACAACAAAAATTAATCGCGTAATTTCAAATTAATTTTCAAACAGTTTTTTTGTTGTTATTTACTTAAATATTAAGAGTAAAACTGCATAAATCTAACAAGAATTGACTTAGGAAAAAAACAGTAATAAAAATTTATTAACAAACAACACATTAAAGTCGAGACTAACAAATAAAACAGCCATTAAACGCAGCGCAACATACAATGCCAAATAATCCATATGAATAAAAACAAGTACAAGCATTTCAAAAGTCATAATTTTTAATATTTAAAGGAAAAACGAAACACACAAACCAGCAAACCTAGTACTGACTGTGATTCACTGCTTTCAAAATCTCAGAGACTTACACCCAAGAAAAATTGTAAATTTTGTAAAGTTAGTATCTATAAACTTTTCTATTTGGTGTCATACAGATATATGTAAGTTGGTAAGTGCCACCACCGCCAACTACAAAATCCAGCATATAACAAACCAACCTGTCATACTACGCCAAAACGGCGCTTAAGACCCACAAAAAAAAAAAACGAAACAAAAAATAGAAGAAAAAAACAAAATTTTATAATGTTGCAAATTATTTATTAAGCTTTTTATGTTTCTACTGCATGTGATCATGTTTGTTAAAAAGTCAGTTTATTGGTTTTGTTGTTTGTTATAAAAACTGAAAGATTTTTCATACGAGTATGTTGCATTTACTGGAATTGTCTGGTGGAATATTAAATTATGTTTAGTAAGTGCATTATTTTTGCTTAAGAGCATATTTCATTAAATGACCATTACAAAATAAATAATATTAAAATTGAATATGTCAGAAAATTTTGGCAGTCGCATAAAAATTATACATCTATTCATACATTGAATGTATCGAGTATGTTTGATTTTGTTTGGGTGTATGGGATTTACACTCAAGGAAATGTGTTATTATAAAGTTTAACTACGGTATCTAAATTATACGATTTGTCTACTCACTACTTAAAAGATGGGAGTATATTAAGTTTGTAATTTCGTTTGTAACACAAAGTACATATATATTCTGGGTACTTATAAAATTCTAAGACGATCTAGCTATGTCCATCCATCTGTCCTTTGTTGTAGGTCTGTAGGGCATTAAAAGAAGAACATTCTTTGTTTAACCAAAATCGGTGCAGTACAACCAAAGTTGTAATCAAAAACTTCAGACAACAGTGATATTTTTCAGATATATTTTGCTATTTTCTTTAATTAGAAGAATGGATTCATAACATATGACATAACATATTTTTGTACGTGATTTTTGTCTTTGGTAAATTATATGTAATTTTGAAAATTACATATCTGTAACTTATTTTCATTTAATTACTGAACATTTTCGTGCAAATAACAAAGCTGTTTTTGCTTCGTAAATGGCGCTTTTTGTCATATGGGGAAAGTTTTGTTTTACCTCTATTCCTCACCAAAGTTTATGGTGAATGCATTTCATCGACTTCACAATATGCGATATGGTTTGTGCGATTAGAAAGTGTTGATTTTGATGTGGAATACAAAGATTGCCCAGGCTAGCCAAAAACGTTTGAAGACCAGGAATTGCAGGACCTACTTGTTGTTAAACTCATCAGAAGCTTGCACTATTATTGGAAGCTACTCTCAAGCAGCAAATTTAAATTTTTGAAATATTTTCGTTCAACATCATTCATCCTAATGCAGGAAAATAGGATGCCATTTGAATTTTAACCAAGAGACCTTGAAGGATGAAATAAAAATCAGTTCTTTCCGCAACATTACATGCGTTGGAAAAAAAATCCATTAAAAGTATCTGAAAAGTAAGATCTCATATATAAAGCACGGACAACAAGCCGAATCGACATCAAATCAAGTATTTATGGCACTAAGTCAAGGGTCTGTGTTGGTTATGAGCTACTGAAGTCTAACCAGACTACCGCACTCAAACTGTATTGAAGGTAACTGATTTGTTTGAAGCGATCATTGGCGAAAAACATCCATCATGACAAAGCTCTATCACATGTTGCAACACCTTTTAAAAACTATTTAGAAATAAGTATTTTGAAAGTTTTGCCTTACCCGCTACTATTATTTCGATCGGTGCTCTTTCGTGAATATACTTCACTTCAGAACAGTTTATCCGGCCTCAAGAGATGAACTGTTCCTTTGGCGCGTATATGTTGTCAGAAAATGAGAAAAGGTTATAGCTGAATATAGCCATTATTTTGAATAAATTTGTATTGTACAAATGCTTGAAAAAACAGCTAAACATCTCTCATTTTTAAGTCCTGTTAAAAACTGTAATATTCGGTTCATGATTTCTCTTAGCCTTCATAGCAATGTAAAGCAGAATCCATGCAAAATTCAGTAAACATAAGAGCAATCACAAAATGATATTTTGTTTGAATTGGTGTCTGACGATCGACTTATAATTGTCAGATCCGAAAAACACAATTTCTGCAGATATTAAACTACTGGTCTAAATTTTTGTTTTGTCTTGTAATATATAAAGAAATTTTTTTTAATAAATAAACAAGTTCAAAAATATTTTATTTAGTGGTTACGTATATTTTGACAAGTATTTACCAAGTGTGACCGTACCTTTAGTAGTGTACATTTAAATATTTTTTAATTTTGCAAACATCTACTGTTATAAAATTTGTATAATAATTAGTTCATTCTCAGCAGAATCTGAAAAAGGATTTGCAAAAATATAACGAGTGTCTAGGAATTTTATGAGATGATCAGACATTTTAAAATCCTGGCAATATTGGTGTAGTATTTTTAAAGAACATCGAATATTTAATAATGCATTGAGCATTTTAACTTATTTCGATTTCTTTGTTTTGTTTTAATTTTAATAGTTACTAAAAAGCTAAACACTAAATATTGCAACTCAGCAAATGGATCAATTACTTCATTCTTAAACTCTTATAACTCCGTAAGAAAGTGAACTGTTGTTTGTACGTTTCTCCATTTATAATTTGAAGGGTTTCGCCATTGCACTTCAATCATGCTTATTTCTTCAGCGGTGTATCAAAATTTTTCATTGTCAATATGAGAGAATATATTTGGTATATTTCCTCTGTGAATTAGCAATTAATAAAAAGTAAATTTTCCGAAGTGCATATTTGCCCCATTATTATTATTGACACTCATATATTGCTCAAATTTATATGAAAACTGTACCTGCAAAGATAGAGATGTTAAGGAGTTCAAATTCATGTTGACAATGTAGTATCAGTGGTAAAAGTAAACGGTTCTGTTGGTTATTTTTAAAATGGTTTACTATTTTAACAATCGAATGATGCTAGATTAATGAGAGCAAATATAATTTTAAAGAATTTTTTTTAAATAAAAAAAGCTAAAAAAGCCAGAAGCTAAATCATAAATTTAAAATTTTTAAAATGTTGAGTTTTTATTAAAATCTGGTAATGTTGTAAAAATACAAAAGAAACATTTAGTCAATAATAAAAAAGCTCAAATCCCTGAAGAAGTTGGAAAGAATACCAACGAAGCGTCGGATTTAATTGAAAATGAAATAAATAATCTTTTATTTACATTAAATTAATGAGCTTGAAAGCCTGTATATAGGAAACTATATAAACTATTAATAGATTTTTTATATATATCGTTGTGATGAATGCAATAGGCTGTATGCCACAAAATCATACTTTTGCAGGAGAGTCAAAAAACTGAATATTTCTGCGATAAATTTAAACATACGGAATATTCGTCATATTGCAATAGCGCGCAAAAGCTCTCTTCTAATTGCCTGAAAGGCATAAGATAAATTGCAGTTATAGGAGCCCCAATTTTGGTTACAACACTACAATGAAACCAAATTCAATTTTTTTTTGACATACTGCCTTTTGCATTCACCACGACGATACATTTGTTATTTGGCAGTATGTCCGTGTTTGTTAAATTATTTATTTAATTTTAGTTATAGCATTTATTTTTCTCCTACAATCAATAATGTATTATATTACCCTAATGCATCTATTAGGCGCATTTCGATGTGCAAAGAGCTCTGAAGTGATACAAGAATTTAATATTTCTTTACTTATACATTTATTACTATTAAACTTTATAATCAAAAACTTTACTTTGCCTTTACATTATATTAATACTCAAACCTTTAATAACACACTTTTTTCAGTCATACCCTTCTAAATCTCATCTTGCTACAAAACACCTAACTCAATGTGACAAGTTGATTAAATCCTCATTGCAAAGTGCATATCCAATTTGCTTTAGGGCACGTCAAGTAAACATTACATTATCAAGAATACAGAGAATTAAACCAGAAATACTTCATCAAACGGTGGTCTTTTTATTTTCTAGCTGCTTACAAAGGATACAAAACAGCCCACCAAATCTCAAATAATTTGTTTTTAAAACTTTTATATAAACTTCAGTTACAAAATTAGCTCTATTTGCAATAAAATATGTACGACAAACTAATGATGGAATAATTTAGCATAAAATACACATTTGGTACTCTACACTTTTCTATGCTACAAAAGTAAGGCATAATACATAAGTAATAACTCCCCCCCAGGAGACCTGCTGACGTTTACAACCCTTACAGAGAGCAATAAACAAAAAAAAAAAAAAAAGGAATATTAAAATAGATGCACTTCTGGAGGAAAATAAAAATAAATGCTTGAAGTATGTAAGGCCCATAAGTGCATATGAACGTGTGTCGTTCATTCAGCACAAAGAAAAAACAACAAGTCAAACCGGAAAAACACACGTATCCATTTACAGTTAAAAATCTAACCAGGACCTGCCGCTATAATAAATTTAACATGTATGAATTGCAGAATACAATACACGACTCTCCTCATACTGATGATACGGCATGGAATGCTTACCCTGTATGTGGCATGATGTCAACAATGTCATTTTGTCTTTTGTTTGACCGTCAGTCGGTTGTTAGTGAAATATTGCAAGGGTCACGTGTCATATTATAGACAAAATACTCATTCGTTTACTTTTTGTATTATTTAAACATAGATTGAAACGTATGTCAACTGTTCACAACCGCGATAAAGTCAAAGTTGACATTGAAGCGTACGAAGAAGAAATAAATAGAGGAGAGAATGCCTGAGTAAGATGGGCCATTGCAAGGGTGTGCAGGGATGCAGAACGTTGTAAAATACATGCAGTCGTATGTTAAAATGACACACGACCCAGCTAAAGTTACTGCTGGTTGGTTTATTTGAAAGCAAAAAAAAAAAACAAACGAAATAACGTAAATAAACTTAAGGACATTTTTATTTAGAGGATAGTTTTCAAAGGAATAAATTCATTTCTGGTTTTGGGCAACATACATATTTTGTTGCTGAAAAATACAGGATTTATAAAAGAGATGGTTGGTTTACGTGGTAGTTCACTACGTGTGAACACTTAACTAGAGTCGAAGGGACCCCGTTTTAAAAGACCACACCACTCGTCAGATTTAATGTCTTGTACAACATACTGTAGCTAATATGTGTGTGCAAAAAAATCTTGTCTTGCTAGACCCAACCTGTAGCTGTGAGATATCTCAGCAGGTCATTAAGTTTTGACCCGGCTACCTCACCAAGGTCGTTCAGTGTGTAATTCCCCATGAATTTATGGCTCCTGACACACAGGGCTGGGCATTCGCAGAGAAGATGAAAAATCGTTTCCTCTTTTTCTCTATCCTTACAGCTACGACAATGGTCGTTAAAAGGGAGTCCCAGGTGATTTGCGTGCTTGCCTAACGTCCAGTGTCCCGTTAATACTGCCAGCAATCTTGATATATCCTTCTTATTTCGAGTTATCAGTTGCATAGTACGTTTCTCGTTGAAAGATGGCCACATCAACTTGGCTATCCTACATGTGTCTAAATTTCGCCATCTATACTCAGCCTTTGCAAGAAAATGTCTGAGGATGATACCTTTGATGGTCCCCAGTGGAATCGCTACTGAGACCGCATTGGAGATATCTAAGGCAGATCCCGTTCTGGCTAATTCGTCTGCCCGTTCATTGCCGTAGTGGTTCCTATGCGCAGGCACCCAGACCAAGGTAATGTCAGATAGACGACCTAGCCTCGACAGAGAATTCCTGCATTGCCTGACTAGTGAAGATGAAATTGTGTAGGCATTAAGTGAGAGGAGTGCCGCCTGACTGTCGACAAAAATGTTATGATCGTGTAATGTATTACAAGCTGCCATGATTGCAAAAATTTCCGCCTGGAAAACACTACACTAATTCGGAAGACAATACGAGATGTCTACCCCAGGTTCGTCACAGAAGACCCCAGAACCAACACCGCAGCTCATCTTAGAACCGTCTGTGTATATCCTAGTGTCGTATTTGTGCACGAGATTACCCCTATTCCACTCACTCCTGGAGGGAATTAAGACCTTGAATATCCTATCAAAATCCGTGTATGGAGTAATGTAGTCAGATGGTTGGAGAACGTTTGAAGGCAACTGACCAAGAATCCCCGCGTGGCCATATATTCTCGTTATAAAAGAGAACTTTGTTTTGTTTTGTTAATAAAATAAAACGCATAATTTTTATGAAAATCATTCAAATGTTTATTGTAGTTGTAAATGATGGCCATATCATTTATAATATGGCACCTTTTAGTTGTAAACATCACTCGATATTGGAAAAATCACGCAACTAGACTACGTAGTGCATCATACATTCAGCATGTACAGGCTTCTCAAGAATGCCTATTAGCAACATTACTTTTTGATGTTTGCAAAGAAATTAAAACGGGTTTTGTCCTATAAAAATTAAATTTAAAATTTAAATGTCAGAAACGAGCTGGTTGTTCTATAAATGAATTTAGAAATCTTCGGCGATTTTGGAGTAAAATTGAATTCGTTGTTGTTAGAATTGTCAGAGCTTCTACCACTGATAGTTTAATACTTTATACAGTAGCATTAATTTTAAGAGTCTATATTAGTTTAAATTTTCGGGAGATATCACTAAGGTCTATCCATAAAAATAACACACACATTATAGTTAAAAACATTTACTTTGTTAAAAATGTCATCACACTTTTAAAGCTCTGAAACTACCCTTTCCCATCCACATAAAACGGGTCATACTACAGCAATTAACAACATTTTTTCGTAATAAAAGAAATGAAATGACAAGTAAACTGAGTGCTGATTCTAGGTTTCTCTAAAACGCGGGTGAAGATGATCGCTAACTTGTTGTTGTGGGAATATAAAAACCACCCTCTAAACTTTATGTATAATTGGTGTATTTTATTTTATTTTCTATTCTACTTGCTAACATTTCAACAAAAAAAAAAAAAAGGAGGTGTGCCTTTGGCGTGGTGTTGCCTTTTAATTTAAATATAATTTAATTTTTTGATAATGCAAACTTTAGCGTTGATTTGGTACTTGTAGCCCCTTTTTCTAAAGCTAACATTTTTAGTTTTGCAGTTATTTCTCTTGATTAGTCTGCCATCGAAATTCATTTATTTGTGCTGTGACAATTTGTGGGAATTATTGTTAAGATGACAAAAAAAAAACAAAAAAGATGAAAACAATAAAAACAAGCTACAATATTGTACTTGTCACATACTGTGATAATGTTTTATTCCCAAATGGTTATCAAAAAATTTCATCCCTGTTTTAATACAGCAATGAAACTCTTGAGAATACAGTATATGGAATATAAACTTGATGAACCATTACATTAGATGTTTGCTTTATATATTGAGTATAATTTCCATTAAATTTGCCCTTAAAAATAATGTGTATTTTTCTCTATTTTCTTTCTATTGACTTTTCCACCAAATTTCATTCAATTGCCTCTTTTTAATTCAAATATCATCACCATTAACCGTTACAATTATCATCATTATTTTGATTATTATAGATTTAACGTTGATGTTTAATGACTACTTTAGCGTGTGAATAAAATTGTTTAGACTATGTATTGGGATTTGCTTGCTATTTAATAGTAAATTTGAACAGTATTTTTCGGCTTGACTGGGTTTTTGAAAAGAAATATTTTACCCAAATATATAGTCTTGTAAAGGGTGCTGTTAGGTTTAAAAGTTGAGAGTTGTGAGAATTATTTTATATCAATTGATCCATAAATTTATTCATATTTAATTTAATTTTTATTAATAAAGGTGTGGAAAAATCATGAGAAAATGATTCTTATTAACATTAGTTGTAAATATTTATATTGTATATATACATATTGTATTCGAAAATTTGAATTTACACGGTGAAATGTTGATGACTTGTTCTTTGTGACCTAATACTAAATGTTTCATAGCAATTTAAGCAGGAAGTGTGTTTCTCAATCAAATTAAAATTAACATTTAAATAGTAGTTCAGTGTAAAGACGATATATGGATATGGAAGATTTTAAGGTAGTTGGATATTTTTGAGTGTTTTTTCTTGTACAAGTATACTAATGTAATGACAATATAGCCTTTTTATTTCGGCCAGTCTTTGCTAGCTAGCTTTGCCTAAAATCAAAAATTTACAATAGTTTCTCTATTAAAGTATTAAATATGAAAATTAAAAAAAATTAAATATGGGCCACTCATTCATATAGAGCATTAGAGGCCACTCATAAATACGCTGTGTTGCATATTGTTTTGTTTTGTTTTTAAGTTTCACATATGTTTAGGTAAAACTGTTTTGCTATTTCTTTAACTTTCTGAATTGAAAAAAGTTTTTTGTATTTATAGTTATGGAATTTTGTATATAAAGTCATCATTAGAAATTAGCATCAAAAGCTTGGTAAAAGAGGTTGATGCAGCTCAATGGTAGAAAATATTTTAAATTTGTATCTAGTGACAACATTATTGTCACATTATTTAGAGAAACAAAACACCGCAAATATGTCAAGTTATTTTTAATACATGACTAGAATAATTGTCAGACAAATGTGAAAAAAGATAAGTCTCTTTAATAGACTTATCTCAGGTAAGCGTATTTCGAAAAGTATTTATTATGTGCCAATTCTTCAAATTTTCTTCGGTCAAGTTCTTATTGCTTAAATCGCTAGTATTTTTTGTAAGTATACACACATTTTTATACACATATGTATGTAATACCAATAATAGAGTGTAACGAATTGCAAATACAATCAAGTGTGTACTCGTCTTATCTTCCCCTCACCCCGATGTCAAAAAGGTAATCAGCTTAGCTTAAAGAATTGCTTCGCGTAAATTGGGACTACGGAGCACCACTACAGAGATTAAAAAATTTTAAATTCTATGAACGTAGATATAATTATATGAGTCCCTTAGATATATGTATATTAGAACCTTGAATAGTAGAACAGTCTGAACTTTATGAACTGAATAATATTTGGTATTAAAAGTCGTCAATAAAATTTGTGAATTGGACAATATTTATCTTAAAACAATTTTCAATCAGTAATAGCTTATAAATTTTTCATTTTTATTTATGTAATCAAAGTTTACGGTGCTTCAGCTAGTTGTTTCTCTAAATAAAATTAAAAAGATTTCAAAATTTTTATTATTCACTATTTTTATTACTCACTATTTTTATTATTTTACGAGTAAGTGTTTTGTGTTTTATGGTGTTTTAATTAGTTTCAAGGAAAAATAGTGCATAAAAAGCATACACTTTTTTTCAAATTTCAAATTCAAATAAAATAGTGTATAATGATTTTCATACATATACGAACACAAATAAAATAGCCTAAGAAATATTGTAGTACTTTGGGTCCCATTTTTTGCAATTAAAGCACTTGTAAATTAATGAAATATCATGTGCTAACAGCCTGATTATTCCACAAAATATTTAAATGACTTTAACTTGAAAACATTGATTATTTTGAAAAATATTAATATTTTGCCAGATGTCTAATAAAACAAAAATTTTAAACTCAATTATCTCGAAATGCCCTAAAAATTATACTCTTATGTTTTATTATATTCTACATTTCTATATATAATTTTCAATGCTTTCTGGGGCTTCCATAAGAACTATAATATTGAGTCGTGTTTCGTAACTTAACGAAGCCAAATTTTTATATATTCATCAGAGCTATAAACAACAAGTCTAAAAGAAAAGTCGATAGAGCCATGCATGTTTTTAATCAAATCTTATTTTAAACAGTCGTTATTATGATGCAAAGGCTAGATACCAAGTTAATATAAGTACTTAGAATTGTATTATGAAATTAAGTATATAAAGCTTATTTAGTGCATGAAATCACCTTCAATAAAAGGCACAGTAAATGTCTCGGTTCTGATGTATTTTTTTTTGGCATACATATATCAGAAGGACAAATTCGGCATGCTGAGCTTTTAGATTTAATTTTTATATGCATTTAAATAACCACTTTCACTTTCTTTCCATACCAAATAAATTATTTTAGAAGTAAAGTTCTGCTATGAGAAACCCACTTGCTACACTTTTAGAAATAATATTTAGTGTAGCTTTTATTATCGCCATCTGATAAGTTATGAGATTATATAAATATATAAATTTTACTATTACAGCACATACACACTTTAATATTAGCCATTGCCATTCCTTTAATCTCACAAAACCCACTACAATATTTAAAAACAAACTTCAAATATCAAAAAATTATATATAAATTAAGAGAAATAACCACAAACCGTAACATTTAACTTGTAACAAAATTTATGTTAAACTATTAAAAGCTGTTATAATTGGCAACATTAAATGATTTAAAAGCAATAAACCAATAACCGTATTAGTACATATTTTAAATTTAAACGCATACTTAAAATGCAGGTTGGTTCCAACTAAATCTTGAAAAAAAAAACTGCAAAACCCAATAAAATGTTAAAGGCATAAATTTTAAAACGCACATTACCTCTAACATTCATTTGACTGACTTCCAATGAATAAAAATGGGGGGAAACTAGGATAAAAACCTGAACAGAAATTTGCAGTATGTTAAAAAATTATTTATGAGTTGTTTTAAGATATCACGTAATATTTTTTTAAAACGTTTATATAGTTTTTTTTCTTAAGCAATAAAGTTGACTTTTATATATCATTTGTGTAACCGTATCTAAAATGATTTGAAATAAATGTTTTTGAAGAAAAAATTAAAACTTTTTTTTTTCTTTTGTTTCTTGCAATTTTAAACATTTAATAAGATTTTATACGTTTGATAAGAAAAGTGCTAAAATGTGTTTAAATTTATAGATTTGCTTAAATAGATTAAAAATGTGTAAAATAAAATTTATTGTGATATGTTTAAAAACAAACACGGGTAATTAATAAAATTTATAAACAATTCCATTATATATTTGTAGTATTTTTGTGAAAATTAAATTACTTTACTAAAAAGGTAATTAAGTTTTTGGTATTGGAAAACCAAATCATATTTTTATTATTATTATCCAAGTGTATTTATTTGAAATGTTTGTTTGTGAAATATATAAAAAAAAAACAGATCGTTATGATTATTTATTTTTGCGTAAAATTTATGTTTTAATATTTTTTCTTCCTCAGTTTTGGATTCAGGCCACACGAGGGTGTTTGCAGGTTTCTGTATTAGGGTGGCCTGAAAAAATAGTCGATGGTTTTAATGATATTTAAAGACTGCTAGAACTTGATAGTAGTTGTCGAAATTTTCTCTATTTATTGTTACATCTGTCTGTCTGATGTCCATCACTTGCTGATGTAAAGTTAACTTTGTCCCAATTTAAACGAGGCAATTCATTAAGCTAAGCTTTATTACCTTTTATACATCGGCGTGAGGGAAAGATAAGACGAGTACACGCTTGATTGTAAAATTGCTACGTGTAAATTGGGACTTTGTTTATTTTCGTGGAAATCCATCTTTTGGAAATATCATTCATTAGCTCTAGACACATTACAGGTATGATTTCAGTATCTCCATTAATGTATTTTAGTAGATATTTATCAGCCTTCCTAATAATCTTCATTAATAATGCCTAACTTGAGGTAGAAGAAACATACATTTCTAAGTTTACGTAAAAGTATTCTAGTCACTTTTTAAAAAGCGTTTGTTTATTATTTTCGATCATCGTCGTCTTGCCATATTGCGCAGTTGTTATTTAAGTTTTTGTTATTTCAGACCCATAATTGTAGGGATCATAAGTACCGCAATATGGAGATACCCAGATATCAGCACAGTTCCGTAATAACACAATCTATAATCCATGACTGCAAACCAGATCAATAGTCAAGGGTTGATTAGGAGGTGAAAGGGAAAAAGAGATGAAAGAATTTGAAGGCAATTAGGGAAAAAATTTAGTCCCAATTTACACAAAGCAATTCTTTATGCTAAGCTGATTGCCCTTTAAGCCTCGTGGTGAGGTGAAGACAAGACGAGCACACACACAATTCGTTTTACTCCTTTATTTGTATTACATATGTATGTGTATATTCTTAAATACAAATACGAGAGATTTAAGCAATAAGAAATGTGCTGTGTTTTTTTTTTCAAGGAAAAAATTGTATCAATCTTTTTAATAAGAATTGCTTTGTGTAAATTGGGACATAGGAGATTTGCTTGCCGAATTCAAATCAGTTATTAAAGGAAGATATAATTATAGTTACTAAGTTTTAAAACAGAAATATGAGTTCCCAATATTTATTTCATACAAAATAAAAACTTATAAAATCCACATAAAAACCTGTAAAGCTCGACAGAAGAGTTGGTAATGCAACCCATAGTTGATCAATTTTAAATTAATGAAGAGATCTATTCTTCTGATGGCCATCACACTCTAGGATTTATGTACAAACCAAAGTCAAGTATATCTCGTACAGAACACAATCATGGAGACAAAGAAATAATATCGTACTTACATACAGTTTCTTCGATATAAATATTAGCAAAAATCATACGAAGGACTTCTTTATTGTTTGACACCTTACAGATATATAATACACTTCTGAAATAGGTGGCAGTTAATGTGAAGAATTCTTTATTATATCGACCGCCAAAAAGATGGGGATATATTACGTTTGTCATTCCAATTTTAACACATCGAAATAATGGTCGTAGAACCAAAAGGTCTATATTCAGTGTCCTTATAAGAATCAAAGACGATCTAGCCATGTCCGTCCGTCTGTCTGACTGTTGAGGAAACGATAAAGCTTAAAAAAACACGTACAACACGTACATAGAGTAATGACAATTTTACCAAACATTATTTGTTTCACCGAAATGTTTGGCATTGTAAAAGGGGAAAATCGGTATAGTATGATCCGATTATGATTATGGTTTATGATTATGATTATAGACCAAAGTTACCATTTTATTGAAATATAATGCAGATAATTTCATAAAATTTTGCACACTTTATTTTTATTATTGAACGACAAGTCCTGTTAAAAAACTATAAGAATTGGTCCATGACTTCTCACAGCCCCCATACAAATGTATTCTCGGAATATGGCTTAATATACATAAATGTCAATAAAAAAGCAGTATCCATACAAAATTCAGCAAAAATAGGTTTCATGCAATTGTCATGCAAAGTTATGAGAACTACATCCGACAAAAAATAATAACCCACATAAACATCCATTTAGAACCGATATTTATAAGTATTTAAAGTATATTTTTGAAAATTAGGTGTCCATAATTCGCCATGCACTCCAACACAACTTTTACTTCCGAGAATAATCACAGAGTATATAGAGGAGACAATTTTTACGTTTACAAGAGCCAAAATCAGTTTCCTAGGGATTTTTGGTACCTAATTTATTTTGTGTAAAACTAATATAAACATATAAAAAAGGGCAGTTCTGAAAGAAAGAGATAAGTACAGCACGTGATTATCTTGCGTCTCGTCCTTTGTGGAACAACTGGAATATGTATAAAATTCTTCTGAATGTTGTTGTTGAGATGAAATTTAACTGAAATAAACTTCAAATAAATATGATTTACGGTACAATATGGGTCGATAGCACCCATGTAATTATCGTTAAGGATACAAAATGTAACAAAACTTTGTTTAAGTATTCATAGAACACACTACTGGTATTTGGTTTTTAGTTACGATATCAATAACTTTGTTGGCTCCATAAAAAAGTGCCACCTTAATGTTTTGAAGCACATTTCCTATTTGTCTAATATAAAAAAAAATATTTAACTTATATTTGGTTTTCATAGCCAAGTTCAAAAAGATGTGGTTATTATTATTTCATCCAACTGTTTGTACTAAAGCAAAAAATCCATTCTCATTAATGTTTAAATTTTTTTTTAAGTAAAATAAAGGGTTTGGATAATTTTAAACCTAAAATTGATATTCAATTCGTATTGGGTGTATAACTTAAAAATACGAGATTCATATCTGATGGTGTATCTTTTGAACGTGGCTTTTATCATTACGTACTAAGGGTACTTTCATTTATTTTCCCTTAGGTACTGCACATTATGGTGTAAACAGCAAAGTTTTTCTGCTTCGAAAATGTCGAGCTGTGTGCCAACGAAACGTCATATGTGGGAAAAATGACAAAAAATGTTTCAGTGGATTCAACGTGGTTTGTGTGGTTCAGTAGTGAGATTTTGACACAGCAGACAAAGTTCGCCCAGGCCAGACAAACAAATTTAAAGACCAAGTATTGAAGGCATTACTTCATGAAAATTGGAGTCCAACTCAACAAGAGCTTGCTACATTATTTCGACCTACTCAGCAATTTCAAAATGCTTGCGAGCAGCAGAATTCATTCTAAAACAGGGAAATTAGGCATTATATTAATTGAAGACGAGAGACCTTGAAATTTCAAAATGCTGCTTAAATGTATAAAAGGAATTGGTTTTTGCACCGAGTCATTACATGCGATGAAAAATAGATTCATTACGATATCCCAATGCGTAAGAGATCGAATGTGAAGCATGGCCAACCAGCAGAATCGACACCACAGTACAATATCCATGGCGCTAAGGTGTGACCAGAAGTAACCTACACAGAATGCAACTGATTCGTTTTGTGTTGGCCGAAAAGTATTTAGAATAAGTGGCCAGACATGCAAGCGCAATATTTTATCATGACAATGCTCGGCCACATATTGCAATAACTGTTATGAACTGCTTAGAAAGAAGAGTTTGGGAAATCTTTGTTCCACCCGCCTTATAGTCATCTGTCAACTATTTGTTTCAATCGATGCAGAATGATATCTCTGGGATATGCTTCACTTCCGAACAGTATCCGAAATTTGCTTGATTCGTTCTTGTCCTTAAAAGATGAGAAGTTCTTTTGGCGCCAGAAAGATGCCAGATAGCGAACAATGGTCAATATTTTGAATAAAATAAAATTAATTTCCTCTTATTTTAATTCAAGTTTTTGTTTCACCTTACGTGATGTACAAAGTACTTATTCCACCCTGATTTTTTTGCTGTCAAGAACTACAGCTTTTAACTTTCCTTTGACAATAGCTCAATAAATAGAAGATTCATATACTTTCTATTACGTCATCCTGATATTTTCGATAGCAATTCATTGCAGCTTTGAAATAATAACTGGGAGCTAAATAGGGCAATAGCCTTTTTCATATTTTATGAACTTCGTGTTGTAAAGAACAACTTCTGCAGTGTATGATAATTTGGCACTGCTCTAAATATTCCCAGAGAAGAATTCAATATAACATGATTTTCCAAATGTAGCTCACTAACATGTTCCTTAATAACCCATTACTCTATATAATATTTTTTTTACTTATATTTTTTCCAAACGTTTGCAGTCTCCACACCCGCATCGTAACTGCTTTTCTATAAAGTGTTTAATACACTATACGCATACATATTATTTGTGTGGAAATTTCATTCTACAGCTGAAAGCTAAATAAATGTTTTTTTGGTCATTCCATGGTCTAGAAAGAAATAAAGACTCATATGTTAAAACCTGCTTAATAGTTGTTGTTGCTGCTATAACAAACAGTTTATGTCCACATAGCAGCTATAAGGAGTTTTTTTTGGTTAATTTTCTCTAGCATAAACTTTTAACTTCCCAAATGTTAATGTTAGCCAAACAACAAATTTGAATTGGCCGCCGTTTTTTATTGTTTTTTGTTATTTTAACTAAACTCTTTTCATTTGTTTTTTTTTTGTATTATTTAGCTTTTTATTTTTATAGCCTGTAGCTTACTCAGGTTGTTGGTCACTGGAGTAGTGAATGTTTATCCATTTATGAAAATCGTCGTCTGTCTGTGGTTCATAGAAAAAGCAGCAAAGCCAAAAAAAAATTAAACTAAATAAACAAGATATCGTAAATGTGTAATATGTCAGAGGTGGTCATGAATAGGTACCTGGTCAGAAATGTTTTAATAGTGGGAATATTTGTATTAGCCAATTCGGAGTACCGGGCGTATCTAGGCATCAAAACTTTCCATGACTAGGTATTGAAGTTGTTGACTGATATTTATATGTAATAACTCATTCCGAGGTGTACATGCATATGTAAGTTGATTACAACTGTTGGCTAAATATATGAGCTTAGAAGTGAAAAGCATTACACTTGTGGCATCGACTGCATTCCATGAACTGTGTGACATATCAGACATTGAGTTGAAGCTTATTATGAGTTCTTGATTTGCAGGAATTTTGTTACTTCGATAGGATAAAGTAGCTAGACAGTATTAGGGATCCTGCCAATAGAAGCCATCTAAATCTGAATTATACCAATATAACTCTTGTTTTGGATTGCAAAATCTTCTCGCCATCGGCGTCTCAATGAATGTTGTTTGGAGCTGTAATCATTCCAAGTTCTTCGGCGTCTGATATTGGCGGTGGGCGGGCATCAAGTAAATGCTGTCTGACATGCATCCAAGCGTGTGATATTAAAGCTGGATGAAACTGTTGTATTCCCAACCCATGCGGTTCTACCTACTGAAATCATCTAAAGTTTTTCGACCAAGAGTAAACAAGAAAGTCTTTTTTTGAAAATGTTTACTTTATATGGCCCCATATTGCTCACAAAGATATACCATCCCAGTTTCAACGATGACAATATGTCTTGGGCACCTCCAGAGACATGGGTAATTGATAAAAAAACCCCGAAACTGTTTGTTACAATATTGATAGCCTGCGTATAATATTCACTTAAGGCGAATCATATCGTCTAAGCAGTTTTTACAGCCAACAGCAAAGGTTACCAAATTTATAATTTCAAAACGTTTTAAATTTCTCCTTAGATTATATAATTTTATTTTCTAGTGTGTTTTGTTGCTTGTTGTATTGCTAGTATGACTCCCAGTATTGGATTGCAACAACTACTACTCGTGAATTGCTAATGTTTGGCCTAGCTGCTCCTGTTATCCACTTGTCAACATATTTGTTTTTAAGCGAAAGGTTTACGCTAAGAAATCAACCAAACCAACATTAAAATGCAAACAGTAAGAGACAAATTTCAGCCATATACTCGTAATAATGTTAAAGGTTTCATTGATTGTGTTCGTAATGAAATTTTCACATTTGCTTAGCAAATTTCTGCAGTAGTTGATGTTATGGTGGCTGCTTTTTTAGCTTTGCTGAAAATTTAATGCTCAATTGTTTGTACGAGTCCTGTGTTTGATAACTTTAATTGTTTATTATATTTTTTCACATCAACTTGTATATGTGTGTTTGTATATTTAATATTATTTGCTAACATGAGTTTTATATGTCCACCAGTATTGTATTTCAATAATTTGGTTTCTATCTTTCTTTCTGTTCAGTCAATTTCATTTTGTTTGTGTGTACCTTTTGATAGCTTTTTAATAGTGGCTGGGTTTGGTAGCTCGTAAATGTTTACTATTCAATTCGGTTTAGTTTAGTTAGTTGCTTATTGTATTATTATTAGTTAGTTTCTTTTTATAGCTCTCTTTCTCTTTCAATATTAAGTTTTTTATCAATTCAATAAACATTTATGTTTATTTTTATATCCTGAACATTTTTACAATTTCATTTATACATTTGACTTTATTTGTCTTGTTTGGATGATATAACGGCTAAATATGTCTAATTTTTTTTTTTAGTAAAATTATCTTTTGCTATACTATGTAGTTAAACAAAATTTTATGTTTTATATCGTTAAAAATAAAATTGTCATTTTTGCAAATAGTATTTAAATTAAATTGATCTGAAGGAAACTTATATTCCTTTACTTTCACCCACTGGCAGAATTTTGTGCTAGTGGCAGCTGTGCAAAGTGATAGTTTTTGTTTATTAAACATATTTGCATTTAATTGGAAAACATAAATGAGAAATTTTTAAAATTTTCTTTTGCATAAAAAAAAGTTTTTTTCTTAAGTCTTTTGTTTTTTCATGATGGATACTGTGTGGAAGCTTGGATTCGTTATTGAAAAATATTTGTAAATAAGCAATTGTAATTAAAAATTAAATTTTTAATAATATAAACAAACTTCTAAAATAAAGACTATTCAATAAGGATTTATAGCCATTTCATTACAACTGTTTAGTATAAATCGTTTAAAAATGCATCGTTTTAATAAAAACATGATACATTTTATAATTTTTTATGTAAATACATATTGTAGGCATTAATCTATTATTGGAAGAACACGTTTAAAATTTATTTATAAACCAAATCGTAATGAAATTAAAATGTAAGCAGCGAAAAAGATATTTATTTTGTAATTATTATCTATAATTTTTCATACAGATTAGTTTTTTGTGAAGCTCAACAAAAAATTACTACGGGTAATAAAACTTAAACATATAATTTTTTTGCATCGATTACAGATCAACGAATTAATTCAATCATACATATAATAACGATATTACTGATTACGATTATATACCCACTCATGGTGCAAATAAAGAAGTTGGCAATGAAATTTTGCATATTGTATTTTTCCATATATATGATAAGTAATATTCACATGTTATTATTTTTTGTTAATTCCATATATTTCATTGTATGGTTGGTGCTAAGCACATTTATACAGTGGTTGGCAAGTTTAGATGTACTATGTAAAATTTTATATACGAATTTTAGAAGTTGCTTTGTATGGTCATTGTTTTGTTAAGATAATAATAATAATATAGTTATTAATAAAAATTCGAATATTCCTAATGTTTTTTTTTTGAGATATCCAAAATTAGTACTTAGATACTTTGTATGGGCGCGGATTTGCGTCTATTTTACCAAACTCAAGAACTTATGTTTGGAATATAGTTTTTATCATATTATTACTTATTGTTTAGAATATTAGAATAATCTGCTTGTCGTACTTTTTGGCTATATTAATTTGATAATCCGCCCAATTTTCACCAAATATCCATATGAACATCAAGGTTACTCTTACAAAATTTGAAAAGTCTAGCTATTATAGATTCCCAGATAATCGAATTTAGTTTGCATAGGAGGCGCTAGGCACTCTATTACTGGTCCAACTATTTTCATCCTAAATATTATTATTTGGGGAGTATCAGATTTATTATTCCTAGTCAACGCATTTTTCATCAAATGTTTATATAAACGTCAGAAATTTCTGTACAATATTTGAGGACTATAGCTGTAGTAGTTTCAGAGTTATAAAATAAAAAAAAATTTAGTAATTTTTAGACACACATAATTTGTATGGATTTGTAGCGATGTTTGTAACGCCCAAAAATGTTAGTTCATCTACCTTTAAACATAATGATCGATTCAGAATCATTTCCTGAGTTCATATAACGGGGTCCATTCGACTCTACTTAAGTGTTCGCACGTAGTCCACTACCACGTAAACCAACCATATTACGATGTCCGTTCGTCTGGCTGGTTGTGCCTGAAAAGCTTGTGCGTAAATTAGAGGCCTTAATTTTGAAGATATTTCCATAAAACTGGGTACGTGAGATTTTTTTCAAACGAAGGACGTTTCGAATTTAAATTGTATAAAATAGTTTCATCATTTAATCTAACCACCATACAAATGTCTACCCGAAATAGGAGTTTATCGGTCATAACTATATGAAAATAGGCATAATCATATCTCCCATATTATGACTACTCTTTTATTATCAGCACTTTAACATGTGTAAATCTTTTAAAAGATTTATCTTATTTATATAGAGATAAAATTTAACACAAACAATATTTATATGCACAAAACTCAAGCGCCCAGTTATGAAAAAACTATTTTTACACATACGTATACTAGGCATAGGGTATTATATGGTCGGAATTGACCGACAATACTCTCTTAATTGTTATTTATATAGAATATTTAATTTAGTTGCAACAAAAAATGGCATATAGACAGTATTAAGTGATTATTACTTTGTTATTTTTCAAATGTTTTTGGCTAATATAGAATAATTACAAGAATTATCATCTTTTAAGTTGTCTAAGTCTGATATTAGATTTATGATTAAAAGGATCAATAGCGATTATTGAGATCAATCTGAATTCTTGTTTTCAATTTTCAGGAAATTAATGCTTAATTAATGTTTTATCATCCATTATTTAAGAATTTTCTTAAAACTTTATCGTTTTATAGAAACAACACAACGTTTTTCACTATAATTTATATGTATATTTCTTGCGGTACTTAAACTTAATTTGTACTTTTTTGTGCGGCCATTGTCGGAGAGACTTGGATTTTACTTTATTGAATAATATTTTTGCATTGTTTTGTAACAAATAACTCAATTTATAGTACTTTTCTTCAGTAGTGTGGCATAATTTTATGTGAACAATGATAATTGGTACCACTTGCTATTTTGTTCATATAACGCCAGTTATATAAAGTGATTTGAATGAACGCTTCGTCTTCCATTATGCAGCAATTAAATTTAACTAAGGACAACACTATTTGCAATATTTTTGGTCTCTCTCTCTCTTTTTTGACTTATTTTTTTTTGATGCTTTAGGTTACATGTATCCCGCTTAGAATTTGTGTTTACTCTCTCATACCTTTAGTTCACTTTCTTTACCCTTAAATACATGAACCCATTATCCAGACGATCGCGCTCTGCTTGACTCCTTAATACTTTAAAATTATATTTCAATTTGTTTCATTATGTTAATAATTTAAGTATTTTACTAAATACATTGGTGGCAAACCTATAACGAATATCATAGACTAATCTATGAAATTCTGTCTTGCTGAAGTGATAGTCTCCTAGAATTTTTTTTAAGTCTTCTCGATCTTTCTTCACTTATTTTTGACCATTTCCTTATTATCTATTAAATGTTTAAATTCCTCTGGTACCCAATTTCCCAGGTTTTGTATTAATCCTGCTACTTTCAAACATACTGCTGCTTGAGTAGGCCCCAACGATTTTGAAAATTCTGATTTTGACAATAATCTTTCTGTAGTAATGGCTCTGATTCAATTTGTTTTGCTGGCCTAGGCGATCTTTGTCTTCCATGTCAAAATCACCTCTACTGAGCAGTACAAACCATTTCCCGCACGTTAAAGCCGATGAAACACATTCACCATGAGCTTCGGTGAGCAGTATGTGCTTCGGCGGCATTTTTTTTACATTTTTGTTTTATTTTGGAAACAAGGTTCTCATTAAAATATCCTTTACATGACAAGACTGATATGGTATTATCCTAAAAAAACAGCCTTTGAAACATTGCCCTCTCTGGTTGATATTCTGGCCCAAGAATGAGCACATTATCTAGACGATCGCGCTCTGCTTGACTCCTTGAGCCTTCAAAACTGTACGTAAATTTATTATATTTGCTACATTATTTTTACATAATTTTAAATTACTTCAAATTATTGACTTGGTTATTTTAATTTTACTGAATGGTTTTCAGTTTGTGTCCATTTATTTGATATGGGTGAAAGCTATTTGGGATATATTTTCAAACGGCAGCAAGAGAACAATTTTAAATAACTAAAATATATTCATAGTTCTGCATGTACTTCAATGACGTGGGTGAATTTAGGTTGCACTAAAACTGCCACTGGAGTTTATTAGAACAAAACTTGTGTATTCTATGTATAACATACTTTTCCAGTTGCATTTTCTAGAATTTTAACCCGGATTCCTACAAAGCAGTATTTTTCAATAACATGTACTTGCCTTATTTACAATTTCAAATAAATCATATTATTTGTAACAAAAAAAACACACGAAAAAGTTTACTGTTTTATCAAAGATCACAAATAAAAATATCATTATCTTGCAAATGATCTAACAAATCTCTAAAGTGCCTGCATGTGCTGCCATGCAAAGAAATACGAATGAATTAGTCATCGATCTAACATTCAATTGTTGCAAATAACAAAAAAAAAAAACTCGCCACTTTTTTTGGGGCAAATACGAAATACGTGAGTCCTAAAACAAACTATTAGCACTTGTTGTATTAAAACATATACTGCAACAATAAAAACAAGAAACAAAAACCGCAAATAATATTAAAACAAAATTGTTAGAGAAAAACAATCACACAGGCAATAAAATGGCACGTAGTAAAACACTTAAACGTTTGGAGTAAGAATAGCGGCAGAGATGTTGGTAGTAATGTTGGTGGTATTTGAACAAATTTAAATTTGGAGGCGTTACAGCAACATTAACAACTCAAAGAAATAAAATAACAGCGAAATGATATCGAAAGTTAGCACAAATTTTATTTATATGGAACAAAATTGTTATAAACGGTTAAAGCTAAACATGTACAATGTTTTTGTTAATATAAAGAAAACGTAAACGCGATACTTTAAAAAGTGTCTTTGAAATTTAAATTTGACAAATAAGAGGTCATTTATTGGGGCACCAGGTGTCATGTACATTAGTATGCATGTGAGATGTATAAAGATATATCTTTGCTTTACTTTTAATAATAAGGAAACTGTTTTCTTTTTGTTTTCTTTACTTTTTATTGGCCATAAAATGAAAGGCGTTTGTAATATGCAAATTATGTTACAAATATTTTCCATTTTCACAATAGTTTAGTTTTATATTGTGCTTAAGCCTTTAGGTTTGGCAAATAATGAGAAGCTACTTTTTCAGTAGTCTTTTGAAGCCGAAAACATGGTTAAAAAATTTGTTATTTTCATTTTGCATATTTCCCATATCGTTAACAAATATCTTTAAGATGCCATAGAGCTGTATAATAGTAATGGGAGTAGCTGTTGTATATCCATATTTTTATTATCATCCTTTACTACTTGTTTACCAATTCCAACTATTTATTGCTTCATTTCATTATTTAAATACCTCTAGGGGTGGCAGTAGTACGAGTAAAGGCAGGTGGTTGAATTTATAAGTTTCTAAAAGTTTGCCATTATTAAAGAACTGCATTTTCTATTCTTATATTCAAAATTGAAAAGGGGCAGTAAATCAGTCTCAGACTTCAATAAAGATTCTGATATTTGAATGATGACATTTTGTATGGATTTTAAATCATTAAATGTAACCAAAATATTTACCATATTTCAAACTATTTTATAATTAGAACCTGAAGTTTTTACTCTGATCTTATACTTGTTACTTAGCCAGAACAATACTCTTATATTATTTCCTATCCTGAATATTTCCTAAATTAACCAGCAACTTAGGAATGAAATTTTTATTTGCAAATATGTAATTGGTTGTAGAAATTGTTTGTGTCTACAATTGTCCTGACTTATTTTTTTTGCTTTACTTACATATTTGTGCAACTATTATTAATATTCTCTCCTCTAGCTATTTTACATTGTATATATTTTTCATTTTGTTTAAGATTTTTGATAATTTTTCTTGTATTTTTAAATAAGGCTGCAGTCTAGTTTTCAGCGATGACATTATAATTGTTAATATTTGTCAATATCATATAAATAGCTCAAGGATTTTGCAGGTGTTTTGCCTAATTTTCGAAATAGATTGTGAAAACTTAATTTGAGTTTCATTTTTGGCAGGCAGCTTAAAGAAAATTTGCGCAATAACTGAAAGAGTATAATAAATCGAGAATTGGAAAATGTTTGTCATAAAAATCTATATACTGGGTGATTCAAGTAGAGATACTTTTATAAATAACTTTTTTTGACAGATCACGTGTGAGTCGTGTCATGCTGTCATGTTAGTTTTGTTTAGTATTGTTTGGCATTTCACAATGGAAAGACTTACGTCTGACCAACGTTTACAAATCGTTCAACTTTATCACGAAAATTCACGTTCCGTGAGGAATATGTTTCATGCACATTGCTCAACTTATGGCCAATATAATCGCCCTGCCATACCATCACCCATTTTGAGACCCAGCATTCATTATTGGATAATATTCGACCAAATATACAACGTTCAGCAACAACTGAACAACTGAAACATTGAAGGGTTTAAACTTACATTTGTAAACTGCTGTAATTTTATTATTAGGTGATATTAACGAATTGAGCTGTTTATGTTTGTAAATCACTTAATCAATTTAGTTCATATATTAAAGTGAGTTCTTAGATTTTGAGGAGCATTTTAAACTTTTTTTGTCTTAACTTTTCGTCTTATACATGAGCCTGGCCAGACCTTTTTGAATTTGAAATGTTATTATAATATATTTGAAACTTAATCAGAAACCTTAAATTTCAGGTACCCTTCTTGCAATTTAGTTCGATATAAATATTTAAAGAATAAATCCTGGAAAGGATATAAAAGGACACTTATTCGAATATTTGACTGTAACACATGAGTCTAGTCAGACTCATATATATTTTGTATTTTAAATGGTGTTTTTTTTTATATTTTTTGTCCAGTTAACTATTAATTTTTATTTATATCTAATAAGCAAGGCTAGTTTAGGTTAATTCGGAAACAACTAATAAACATACTAACAGTTAACTCCATCAAGTTAATTCAGAAGACACAAGTTTTATTGCAACTCTCGTTACACTTCTCACCACCTCTGCATTATGTTTTTTTTTTTGATGATAATAAAAGTTGTGTTTCCCTTTTTAAAATATGAATATTTATTCATAATTTATTTCAAAATTATAATTGTGTACATACACATTTCATTCACATTTTATTATTTTTTTTAAATTAAGTACATGAACAACTAATAGGTCTGGCTAGACCCATGCGTTACGAATGTAAAAATAAAAACAAGAGTAAGACGGGGGGTTAAATACTTTATTCATAAAAAATTTAAGTAGACTTCAAATGTACTTTAAGAAAATTGTGTATGAAAATTTTGTCTAAAAACACACTTCAAATAATATACTCTCGTAGTTGAGCTACCAGAATCAAAAGGATTAAACTTTTAATATTAGTACCGACATTCGGTCAAATTTCGATGACAGTAGAGTAAAACAGCTCGGAATTAGAAACCCTTTGATTTGTAATAATTTAATTTCGGCTTCACAGATGGCTTCACAGATATCTAATAATAAAAATTGGTGTTGAGTGTTGATTTCTTCTGCCCATGACAATTTAGAAAAATCAGTAATTTTCTGTAAGTATATTTCCTGGAGCGATATATCAAAATTTAGTATGTTCCGATCTAGTGGAAAAATATTCGTATGGCGTCTATTTAGGTGGCTATTTATACACACCTCATGAGGACTTGCTTGGAACAGAATAAAATTGATGTGTTGAAATGGCCCGCCCAATCTCCGAATCTCAATCCAATTGAGAACTTATGGAATGGAGTGGAGCAATATATAATTGCAGTTAGACCCAAGGATTTGTCTGATATGTGACTTTGTAGGCAATTCCAAAAGAGCGCTGTATGGATCTGCTGAAGAGTATGACCAGGAGATGTACAACTGTTATTAAAACAATTGTATAATACCACTAAATATTAGGATTTAAATTATTTTTTTTTTGTTTCTCTTATGAGAATAAAATTCTTATTTAGTGCTAAATTACTTTCTAAAATGAAAACCAACGAAATGCAAGAAATTAATAAAACAAAATGTATAGTGGCTTGATTTTAGGTGGACATATAACACGTTTGAAAAATAAAGCGTTTAAAAAAATAACGAACAACAAAAAATATTTGCTTTAATTGGAAATAGATACCAAGGGCTGTTTTCTCATTAGGCGATTATCTTTTTTCCCAACGAAAAACTGCCGATTAAAGAAATTTGTTTTTCTCAATTTGCTTCTATTCTGTCGCAAAACTAATTAGCCCTCATCTGCCGATTATTTATTTATTGTACAGATAAATTCAATCAGCTGACTGCTGTTCATATTTTTTATGTAAAAAAATTGAACAGATTTTAGAAAAAATGTTTAATAGTTAGAAGAATAAACATTAATTTGATGGAGGATGAACTCGAAGAACATGAATTCCAAGTTAATGTTGAAAGAGTTTATCATGGCAGACCTAACTACCTGGCAGACATGGATATTATTTATTTTTTAAAATATTTGTTTTTTTTTATTTTATTTTTTGTTTTTACACATTTGGAAAACAGCTGATTTATGTCAACAACTTGTCACTTGAAGACAGAGTTCCCAATTTTCACATACATTTTGAGAGGTATTGCCAAATGAAAATAATGTTTCTGTCGGTATATTGAGAAAACCAAAATTGTTAACGGACATATTATCAGTCTAATAAATTTATGTCGACATTTAGTAACGGGCAGTTTTGTCGACATTTTGAGAAAACGGGCCCAAGTGTGTTAATCTCGTAACCACCACTGTATGTTAGTCACTACCTATTATTAAGTTTGTAAAGAATTTCAGAGGAATTCTGAAAAAATAAATTTTCGAAACGTTCTAATTTAAGAACTGCTGTAATTATTTAGTTTCATAGAATAAAATGTACTGACAATGCCGACTAATAAAATTATTTTTCTGTACATAAAAATCGTATATCACATAATAAACATATTGCGAACAAATGTTTTTGAATGGATATATACTTATGTACAAGGGCGGGTTCGGAAACTTCTTAGCCTAGAACAGAAAGCGTGGTATAAACAGAAAAAAGTTAAGTGTTATGGAAACCTTCATGTTTGCTATGAACACACGATGATCGTTACATTGACATTAAATGTATTATTATGCATTTCCTTTTGAGTTTATGATGCCATGTCAATCTGTTAAAAATACAAAAAATTAAACTGTATGAATACTGTAATGTCTAATTTTCTATAAAATTTTGTTTCTTATTTCGAGTTAAACTCAATTGTAATTGGAAACACAACAACAAATACTTATACATCAAACAATAAAAAGAAGAAAATTCCAAAACTTTCCATAACAAAACTGATAGTTGTTTAGCCAGCACCATTAATCAGGTACAGTTGCAGCCACCCCAAAAACAAAAAATCGCACTCAATCGCAAAACAACCAAAAATAACAATCAAATAAAGCACCCGTACTGAAAACAAATCAAACCGATAACACATAATAAATCATATAAAATGAAATAAAGTAAAAATATACTGCAACTAAAAATGAAGTGAAAGGAAGAAAGATATTTTCCCAGGCCCAAAACAAAATCCTACCAGAAATACTCTTTCACACACACACACATACAGTTGCCCAATTATAATACAACTGCGCAGCTGTAGGTAGTTGTGATGATATTAAACGTAGTTAACAATTGTATGTTATTTGATCTAAAACGGACATTAAACAAGATTGAGCACAACTACAACGACTGACAACAATGAAAAATCAAAGCGTCAAGCAGCAGGATTACACCAAACAACTGGAGAATACATAAAGGACGAGGGGTGGTTTGGTGGTACATGTAAAAATACACTCACAAAGACAAAACAGCAACAACAACGCAACAAAGGATTGTTTTTGGTGGGAAAGTATAAAACGACGCACACAAAACCCCATACATGCAAACATCATTGTATGTGTAAAAGCTGGTGCTTAATGGTAGAAAAAAAATCCTGTTGCTAATGATGATGCGCAACATATTGTACAGGATCCTAATGCCAGATTTATTTGGTTTGAGCAGTTTATTGTACAGACTCAACAGAGGGATGGTGTTTTGCTAAAACACCAGGTTAAATGAAGTTTTTCCTTGTTGCTATTAAGCGTTTTAGGGGTGAGTTTAAGGCACAACTAAAAAAAGTTTCTCACATATTTTTGTATTAAGTTTTAAGAGGTGCGCAGTTTGTTACATACAACCTTTAAAGCACAGGTATGTCGCTAAGTACCAGCCGTCTATTTTGTTTTTAACCAGTTTTTATAATAATAATTATTTATTTTTGTTTGCAACCGGATTTATTATTTTTTTTTTTTGGTTGGAAAGGGGTTGCAAAAATGATAGTGAAAAGCTGCAAGTTATTTCATGTTTTCTTTTGAGCTCTATTGTTGATAAAAATTGTTTATTTTGAAGAGATTTTTTTGGCAAGGTGTTCGTACTGTTGAGAATGAAATGAAATGACAGTTAAATTTTGAAATTTGTTTACGAATTGTAAGAGAAAGGAGAAGTCGCAAAAAGAAAACTTGTTGATGTTGTTAAAGTTTTAAGGTTGGATGGAAGTTTTATTTCAAGTACAATTGAAAGGAGAAACAAAAACTTGTTATTGTTTGACATACTATATATGTATATATGTATGTAGCATTGACTAATATTTTTTGAACAATATAATTATATTGTATAAATATATTGTATTGTAAGTTATATGTACATACAATACTTCAAAGGTATAGATCAGGCCTGACTATAACAGTTACTACTACCTATATATAAATAAGGTAGTTATAAAAATAGTTTAACGTAGTACTTGGAAAAATAAAGCTTATTTGGGAGATTAATTTATATATGTATGCATCCATCTGAATTAAAGTAAAACATAGACTGACATATTAAGTTTGACATTCCGTTTGTAACACATCGAAATAATTGTCGTAGAGCCAAAAAGTCTATTATTCTGGGTCCTTATAACATTCTAAAATGATCTAGCGAGCTTCGAAAAAAAAACAAAGGACAAAAAATCAAAAATTCTTTGATCCACCGAAACACAATATTGTTTTGAGACTTCACTTTGCATACTGTTTCGATACTTTTTTTTTAGACCTTTATGTACCGTAAAGCTATATTCCGAGAAGAAATTTGTATGGGGACTATGGAAGTCGTGGACCGATTCTTACCATTTTCTAGAGAACTTGTCGTTCTGCAATAAAAATAAAATAAAATTTGCATGATATTATCTGCAATATATTTGAACATAATAGTAAAAACTATTTAAAAAATATCGAGGTTGTCTGAAACTTTGGTCTATAACTCGGCTCCTACTAAACGGATTCTGTCCATTTTCAATATCAGAAATTTCAATTAAAAAAATAAAGTTTTGGGAAAAATTTCATTGTTCTAAGTCTTTTTTCGAAGCTATATCATGCCTTCAACAGACTTACTTTTTGGTTCTACGCCCAAAATTTCGTTGTATTACGAACGGTATAATAAACTTAATATACTCCATCTTTTTGGTGGTAGGTATAAAAAAAAATCGTAACTGTTTTAGATTTTTTTTTATCTTTTTTTATTTTCTGGACTATTTTTTTGGACTTTCTATATAGTGCGTTACGTGTGCAATTCGATATTTGTCGAATTACTTCTAGAGACTTATATCCTAAAGGTTAATTTTTTAAAATTCAAGTAAATATGACTATTAATGCTCAACAGTGATCTGTTGACTGTAACATTATCAATATTAATAAATATGGTTTTTGTCTGGATCTTCAACTTATTATTTTTAACAATTTTCAGTGACCGGCAAGATCGGCTGGTTTTACCGCAAAGAATTTTTGAGTTTTTCTGAAGTAAATTATATATATTGACAAACCATAAAGATAATATTCTATAAAGTGCGTTTGAAAATGCTGTTAAATAAAACAATGTAAAAAGTTATAAGACTGTTTTATAAAGCAATTAAGCCAGTTTTCTCATACATGTATTAAAAAAGCAGTTTTTTTATCTTGCAATTTTCTTTTTTTTTTTTTTGGAATTGACTAATAGAAATAAAAATTCTTAATAAACCTACTTGAAACTCTATTTACGTGTACAGAATTATTACTTGTTTTAAATTAAATATTCCCCTCTGTTAAAGAAGTATAACTAATGAACCACATTTAAGTAATTTTGTTTTAAATTTTTACTGCCAACAAATAAATAATCTTATGCACCCTTATCTGCAAAATGCATGATTCTTCAAGCACACACCTTAAAGGAACAACCAGCAAAATCATATCTCCATACCTTTCTCAAGAACATGTTTATTTAAACAACTCAGAAATATAAAGTTTATAAATTTTTTAAATATTTCTGATAATAAAGCTTACATATCTATGTTAAGTATGAAATAAAGATAAAAAAGGAAGAAACTCTTCAAACAAATTCAAAGAAAACGAAAGGAAATGAGTATTAAACTTGTTTATCAAACATTAAAAAAAATATAAATAAAGACCATAAAAACTTCAAGCTACAAATGCAAATGCATTTAAAAAAGGGGTTTCTGTCTTGCCTTTTAATAAAATTACACCACTAAATGTTGAATTTGAGTTTCATTCAAGCGTATTTAGCTAGAATTTATGTAAATTTTATGAATTAATGTTTCCGTGTCCCAGACTAGTTAAAAAGAAGGGTACCGGATATATGACATGTACTTTGTTAGTTTTTACACCAAAGCATACGAGCTTTATGAAAATTGATTTAATAATAGTGATTTTAAATTACCTGATTTGCTTATGGGTTTAAAAGTGGTTTGCTGTCAATTTAATTTATGCAAATTCTGTATCTTTGTCTTTATTTGTTTCATTTTTTATGACATTGACACTTAATTGTAACCAGTACGACGATTTGTTTGTAGGAACTGCACACAGTTCCCACACTACTTTGGCTGTAAAATGGTAATTTGTTGAATAAAGAGTTTAATTAATTTATTTAAAGGGTCTTATGGAAAATATAAGAAATGACAGGATCTTCTTTGAACACCTGAAGTCATTAGTTAGTATGAGTGGTAGGAAATTAATGTTAATATTTTGAAATACATTCATAATATAGCAGGGGGAACAAAAAAGTATTTAATAATGAAATTACATTTTTTTTCTCAGTAGATTATAAATATTTAGAATACTATATTCTGTGGTTCCTATTGGAAACAAACCAGTCCAATTTATTCGTTCAGGTTTTGTTAAAGTTTTTCATATTTTTTCAACTTGGATTAGATTAGATGCCAGGTATGAGACGATCTGCCTACTCTTTGGATTGCAGTCGATGACAATTTAAGTTATTTCATCTGCAGTATGTGCCCAATTATACGCAATTTGCGGTTTATAATTTTACTATGGATTAAGGGCTGATTGGTTTGTCTTCAAAGTTCCGAATATCGACATTTTTAAGAATTTTTTAAAGACATCGACTTCGAAATACTTGATTACAGGGACCACTGATTTGACACACGAGTTGTAGATACCAACGATACTGTGTCTGGATGTGACATAAGATTTCCATTGTGATTCAAGAGTACTAAGCACTTTATAGCATTAAAGATCAGATAAGCTGCAGCCCCGCTGGAACCACCTGCATTCGTTTTGTATTCTAAATTGACTTTACTCTTGCCTTTTAAACCAGCTTTCACAGCCATTGTATAAATTCACTGTAACTTTAACACATGTCTATAACTATGCCTATATTATGATGAAGACCAAGGAAGACACAATGCAATTCAGTAGATACATTTCATTCTAATGCAGTTTACATATTCTTCTGGTAATATTTCATTTATTAAAAACTAATGGAAGGATCTATTTGAAAGAGGACAGCAGTTGGATTTAACATCTGACATTTCAGTGACATTTACTACAATTATTATGCTTTGCAAGAACACATCAAATCAAAAACGTTTTGACTTCAAACTTTACTCTTCCTAATAAAAATTGCTGCTTTAGCACACAGAAATGCTAGAAATGGTTTGTGCGGTTCAGAAGTGGTGATTTTGATACGTAAGATAAAACTCGCCCAGGCAAACAAACTCAACAAGTGCTTGCAAAACATTGGGATGAAGTAGCAATTTTAGAATGTTTTGCGAGCTGCAGGATTCATCTAAAAAGCAGGAATATTAGGTACCATATGAAAGCTGAAAGACTTTCAAAGACGATTTTGCATGACCGAAAGGTTGTTTAAACACTGTAAAAGGAAATTATATTTGCAACGAATCATTACTTGCGATAGAAAATGAATCATAAATGAAGCCCGGCCGAATCGACACCAAAGCCAATTATTAATGGCGCTAAGATAATGCTTATGTATTTTGGGACACACTGTTGGAATCTAAGCAGAGCATCACAGGGAACCTGTGCCGTAGTGATCTTAGGACTAAATTCGGCCAGAATAAAAGGCAAAACATGAAAGCGTAATATTACGTCATGATAACGAACGAAAATTTGCAGCTATTCGCCAATTTTAATGACTTTATTCTATATGTAATATCTGTGGTAAATGTCCTTGATATCGTAGCGTTACAAACATCAGCACAAATCCAATATACCCCCCGAATATGCTAGTGTAGGGTATAAATAGCTCATAATTGTCTGTGTTGGTATGGATTGCACCTCAATAAGCATAACCCCAGTAATGATTCCATCATATGCGCAATATTCAAGGCAGTTTTGTGTTTAAGTTGATTGATAAGAAAGAAGAGCACTGAACAATCTGTCATGGCAGCAAATCGAATCTTTTAGGCTTATTATATATTTTTTTCAAAATGAAACTAAAATCTAGTATACTCCTCTGCAATTAATAATTAAATCAGTTCTGTGATATTAGCTTTAAGTTAAACTTGACTTAAGTTTTGTGTTCGTGTATTGTAGATTATATTTTTATTAATTATTTGATTATTTATACCAAAATTCTGTTCGTGATGTCCCGTTTTTTAGTTATAAGTAACTAATTAATAATAAAAATTAATATACAATAATAATAAACATTAAAGCTGTAAGTAAAACTTAGTCTATAAATTAAAGCTATGCAATAAACCAATAAATTTTGTCACTAGATTATTTAGAACGAGACCCCTGAAGAAGTTAGAATTAAACTAACGAAACGTTGGGAAAATAAAATAAAATAAAAATAAGAATCGAACAAGTTTTTTATTTACGTTTGGAAACAAACGTTTGACCAAATTAGCCTGAAGGAAACTCCTTAACAATTATAAAATCTAGTCAGTTTAATGTTTTACGAAAATTACAAATCGTTTTAAAACATTTTTAGAATCAAATTATATGAAGAATTAAAACATGAGATTGTTCTGCAATCTAATGACGCCCATATTTCCTTTAATAAACTTCTGAATTTTGATTTTAGCTAAAATTCTCACAAGTGCAGAAATGTTAAAATAATCCATTTAAATTAATTACCAACCATCAGTTAGCGAAATAATACAATCATTAAAACCACTTTAAATTCGATGAAGTATTAAATATAACAATCGATAAGTATCCTGATATGATGACTGCGTGAGAACTGGACAAATTAAATTATTTCAATATCCACTCAAACAAACTATTTTATGCAATTGTCCTGCTCGCTCTTACTTCCTCACTCATGCCGCCCTCTCTGACACTCCTGAGAAAGAATAGAAAACAAAAACCTTAACACCCCAACTTTTAACCAGAAACAAGCAAAACAAAAACATCATCATCACTAGCATCGTCAACAGTCACCAGTGAGTAGTCAATAAATAATTTTACCCACGGTCTATAAACATACTTGCAACAGCAACGTCTACTACTTATAAGTACATCTTCTTTTGACTCTACTGATGCGGGTTTGGTTTCCGGTTTCTATATTCCGCGGCTATTTGCTCAACATACAGCCAGTCGTCATCATCATCATCAGCAACTGACAGAAGCATATTGTTTTTGTTGTATTATTGATTTAAGGGATGATCCCTGAAAGTTTGTTTTCATTTTATTTTATGTAGACAGACGCACATTCGTTCATTTGTTTATTGAATCACGTGACAAGTTGGATTTTACTTTTAAAGGTTGTTTCTACCAAAACGTAGTTGAGGAGAATATTTTTTCTATCCTACGGGACTCAATTTGTGCGTATTTGTATGTATTAAATGAATGTTTGTGATTGTACACTTTATTTCTGCTTTTCAATATAATTCGTTTTATTTGCCAAGGGAGTCTGAGTTGGAGGTATGACCAATATTTATTAAGCGTTCATGTCCAAAGTTGGTGTACAATTGCAGGTTTCATTCAAATTGTTTTATAGTGGTTTTTGGTGGTTGATATTTTGTTGGTAAATTTTTACATCATTATGTCATGCAGTCATACAAACATATTGTAGTGGTTATTGTATTGTAAGTATGTTGAAATGCGTACAAATTGAATGGCAGCAAATAAATAATGTTGAAAAAATAATGCTTTATTAACCGTAATGTTTGCCATCAGTACAAGTAGATTTTTAGTAAATTTGGTCCTTAAGGTATTGTATTGTAATATGAGATGTGAGTTGATTGCTGGAATGACAAATTAAAAAAACATGAAATTATGTTTGGTCAAATATGACTACAAGACACCCTTTAGCTTTACACTGGAGTTTTGATCCATTATCTGCCCAGCCTTACAGTATTTGGTAAATGGGATTTCTATTTCAACTGAGTTTGATCTTTTTAGAAAGTTTTTAAGTTTTTTCAAAGGTAGTTTTTGTATTTTCTGATATGCAAATAAATTTGCTTAAATTTTCAATGGAACATAACTATTTTGAATTTCAGCCTGATGCCAACAGTTGTTTATGTTTTATGCTCACCACAAAAAAGATGAGGTTCTTATAAGATTCTAAGACGATCTAGCCATGCCCGTTTGGCTGTCCGTCTGTTGAAGGCTTCGAAAAAAAGACATGGAACAATGAAATTTTTACCAAACATTTTTTGATACACCGAAATATTTGGATTAAATTATAGATCAAAGTTTCAAAGTTTCAGATATTTTTTGCCATTTTCTTCAAACATAATGCAAATAATATAATGAAATTTTGCACACTTTATTTTTTATTAAAGAAGGACAAGTCCTCTTAAATCGGTTTACGATTTCCCATAACTTCATTACAAATGTTTTCCCAGAATAAGGCTTTATAGTACATACATTTCTATAGAACAGCCGTATTCGTTCAAAATTCTGCAATAATAAGTATCATGCAAAGTGAAATCTCAAGACGATATTTTGTTTCCATCGGTCCATATTTTGATATACCCCCATACAAAGACCACTTCCGTAAATCACTTAAATGAACATAAATATTTTATAAAACTCACTATCTAATCGAAATTCAACAAAAATAATCCAAATACACATTTAAATCATCATACTAAATTTCACGATGAGCGATATATATTTGACCGTAGTCCCATATAAAGTCCACTTTCGGTAATCACTTAAATGCGCATAAGTCCCTTATAAAAAAACACTATTACATTGAAATTCAATACAAATAACTCCATAAATTCATAACGAACCGAAATTTTTCACAGATCAGTTATAAGTATGTAAAAATTATCCTATGGACTTTGGTGAAAGTTGTTTCACAATTGGCCAAAGCTGCCACTTCCGCTTCAAAAAGCTAGAACCACTTTCTTAGGGTTTTTAAGTTAAGTCCCATAATTTATTGTATGTTAAATTAAATCGCTTTATGTTACGCGCTGCAAAGTCTAAATTCTTGATTATAACAGGAATATGCACAAAATTCTTGAAATTATTGAAAAAAAAAAAAATAATAGAATAAATAGAGATTTTGCTACAATATTTAATGACGACCATAGTAGATGGTTTGGTGGAGGGTATATAGGGTTCAGCACAGCCGAATTTAAACTCTTACTTGTTTATGATTGAATATTTTTAAAGCATTGTTCTGAATAGAGATTACACTAGCTTATTTAAGACGTGTATTAGAGCTAAACTATTATTTGGGGAGTAATAGATGCACAATGTTAACAAAAATGTTTCGAACTTTATATTGTACATAAATATTGGTTTGTAAGAACTAAGTTATATGTGTCTATCGGCCTTCCTTTAGAATGATAGAAGCTTAGTGCAAGTGCCTATGTCAAGGTCCTCGTGGTGCAAACTGGGGATATTTCATACAGATGTATGAATGACAAACTGACAGAACTATATATGGTCACCTGTCCCATGTTCTTGCAAAGGTTTAAAACTGGATAGAGTGGAATTTGGTATTACCAAAGGAAGCTCGCAGCCGACTAGAGTCTCATCTAGTACTGCGGGATCAGTTATTGCTCAGCAAAAGTAAGGAAACTTCGGCCAACCAATTTGTCCTAGGTGCTGAAACAACAGAGCCGTTGAAAGTAGTGGTGACACTTAGGTCGGTGCTCAGGAATGTATGGAAAGCAAGGCTTTCGTGGTAATAGTTGTGGTGGTCGGCCTTTGGACTTGGTTCGATGCGGCCTATGACAACCACAGCAGATCATAGTCCTTGGCCTCATATGATCGCTACAATGCTGTGTCAGTGCTATGCTTTTCGTTGTCCTGGGTCATGCTAACTGTACAAAGCTACGGATGGCAGGGATTAGATAGCCCAATCTCTTAAGCATGGTGATCTTTACATTGATCTTGCAGTCATGTATCGAGAAATTGCAAATTGTGTGACCAATAGCAAGGCATACAAAGTATTCTCTGTGAGACATATTCCTATGTCTTGCAGGGGCATACAATGCGGTTGACGAGCCGACTTCGTCCTGCGTTTGAGTGCGCCGTGAAGATAAGCCAATAGGCAGGTGCTCCACGTTAATCTTGAACAGAAGTTGTACATAAATATTATGGACAATTGTTAAATCGAATTCACTATCACTCTTCAAAGGACAATTACAATCCCAAGCAAAAACAGAATATTATCCTACCCACATGTAGGGTATAACAAAATATGGTTTTATAGTTTGCAGGGTGGTTTCATTGAAAAATGCATTAATTATAATAAAAGCTTTTTTTTGTTTTCTGTTTTCTTTATAACTTTCAAAAACCATATTTCTCTCAATTGTTTGTTTTTATCAATAAATTTATTTATTTGTAGTCAGATACTTATATTTAACTTGACATAAGAATGTTGTAGTGAAATTAAAATAAAAATCTTCACAAGTATACCGGATATGCATAAATATGTTTTGGAAGGAAAATTAAACACGAGCAATCTACAAAGTGATAGTGAATCCAAAATAAATAAGAATTCCTTCCTATTATTAACTTGATCCTTAAAAACTTAAAAAGTTGCAGGTGATGGAAGTTTTTTTTTATATTGTCACTACTTTTGTCGTTATGTTTGATGATATAAAGAATTTTAATAAATAAAATACCATAAGGTTACACAAATTATTTCGTGAAATTCACCGATTCCAGAAATCTGTCTGCAAACTCACAGCTGCGAAACTGTGAGTTTTTCAAGTGTGCATAGATATCGATGTGGATTTATTGTTATCTAATTCAGGAACTTCTATCATAACAGTTTTCCAACAAGAACTTTGTTTTTTTAACAGGGGCATATTTATATACTTGTTGACATAATTAATCAAGTGGTGGAATTTGGATGGCAGAAAAAAATAGGCCAAACACAAATAACATTGCGATAAGTGGCCACATCTTTTCTTTAAAAACGGTTTTTGGAAAATGTTTTTTTTTACAAAAGAAAAATTTTCTCTTGCGAAAATTGTTTTAAATTATATGATTAACCGAAGTTTTGTTTGATTTTGTTTGAATCAATATTATATTCTAGCATAATGAGTATTGATTTTTTTTGAGTTTGCCTCTTGATTCATTCATCCAAAGTAACGAAATTGCGTCAGCTTTTTGAAAAGGTGTCACATTTTAAACTCGCTGAAATAATAAGACAATAAAACCATAAATAACTACATATATAAAATGATTCACTCTTTTAAACACATCATATTTAATTACTGTTTCCTTTTCTAGAGAAATTGTTCTTTCACATTCTAACATAAGAGTATGTCATACTAAAACTATATACATAGGACATACTCATCCCCCTTTAATACTATCATTTTGATTAGTGCCTTGAAGAAACCTTTAAATTTTGCACCTTAAATCATAATTACAACTACATTTTTAAAATGTCCAGGTGTTTGCAGAATTAAAAAAAAACTTCCCCCGTGCCAGGCGTTTAAAAGCAAAATACTCGTAGCACAGTGTGCGTTTTAAAAATATAAAAATCGTAGACAAGGTGTTGTAAAGATTTATTTGCAAGACGTAACGTTTTCGTTGTTGATTCATTGCTATTTTGACTCATTTAGAGTTGAGCATTTGTTTGAAAATTACTGGCTTTTTGTGTTAGCAGTTGTAATTTTATGTTATTAAAGTTGTATTAATTTATGGTTAATTAAGATATTGAAGGAAATAAGTAATTTTTGGGCATAAGATCCAATTAAAGCAGAAGCATTTGTTTATACTTTCAAAATATTTATTAATTTTATGATCTTTTTTAGAAGCTTTTATGATTTTAAATGTACTGCAATCAAAAAATACTTTTTCAAATCAAATTTCCTCAACCTACAACAAATATGTTAATTACAAAATCACTCAAGCATTCGAGAAAATTGCTTAAGAAATTATTAAATTTTCATAATTTCCATAAAATTTTATAAATTCCATATTTTTCAGCTATCAAAATGATTGCAAGAAATTTTCGAAAAATGAAAATTTTGACACGATTTATACATTTTTCAAATATTAATTTCTCCAACCATATACTAAGCCAGGTGATTAAGAATGAGGAATGTTAAGTGTTTTCCACTTTTAGAGTGCAACTACATATATATTTCCCAATTGTCAAAAAATTATGGAAGCAATTAAGACGTTAAGAAAAACTATTGAAATATCATAAATTATCAGTTTATGTTCGATCAGGGCAGACGTTAGTTTTGTCATACAAAGAGTTTGTTTTGCTTTTTCGCTTGTTTTTTTTTTTCTTCTTTCTTATGCAGGAACAACCAAATGTTTTGAACAATGTTTGAAAAACATTTTTAACAATTTTTAAAATGTTTTTCTTTTTCTGATGTTTTGTGATTTTGTCACGTTCAATGTTAAATGTTACGAGATTTTGATGATCATGGTCTTTGAGTGGTGTTTTCCTGGATGGTTGGTTTGCTGGCTGTATGACTGACTAAGTGACTGACTGATCGTTGTCGTACAACAAGCAAAAATGTTTCTCTAAATTGTAACATTTTGTGCTGTTGCTTAGTTTTCTTTTTCACTTATTTTGGGTATTTTCGAGTGTCTTAACTAGGAATTACAGTGCGCTCAAAATGTAGGAACTTTACAAAAATAATTTTTATTAAATTCTGATTGACGAGCTCTATTTTATAATTAGAACTGTCATGTTCTAAAAAGTAGTTCAACAGACTGATGAGTGTAAGAGAATGTGCTATAATTAAACTATAGCCTATGTTCTATATTCCACTACGAAGTGAAACTGAAATCGTTTTCAATTCCACATAGAAAATTTCACGGCGTCTAGAAAACGAAAGAAACTTTTATTCTACGACGAACCAAGCTGAAAATTATATTTTACTTTCTAAATCATTTTCAAGATATTTACAACACAATATTAATGAAAATTTCACTTCTACTTTATTTTAGAAATGTAGAATCCAGGTATATAGTAGTATGTACTATATAAATACTATAGGCACATAATAAACTGCTATTTGACTTTATAAATAGCCAATATTTAACTCTATAAATTGCTACGATCTGACAATATAATAAGCCACAATTTGACTTTATAAAAGTCGTGCCTTGACTATAGTCATATTTATATATGTAAATTTGACTGCATCGTTAGTCTTTATTATAAGATGTAGTCTTTAGTATAAAACGTAGTTTTTAATGTAAGATGAAGTCTTTGGTATAAGACGTAGTATTTACTATAAGACATAGTCTTTAGTCTGTTGAAGAAGTTTGTGAATAATATTTCTTTATTTAGGCTCGAGTTCATTAAATTTAATTTACATTAAATTATTTTTACTGAAGGTAGGAATTGTTACATGAAAATTATTATTAAAAAAAAGGAGGCAACATGTAAAATAAAGGAAAAATGATAATTACAGCAAATTTCGAACCACCAGTAATACTGGTTAAAGGATTGATGTTTGACTGTGCGCTAGCGGGCGCCGCAGTGGTGCAGAGGGTCAGGACGTAAAGAATTCTGATGAGAGAAAGTGGTGTTTCTCGAAACATATGTAAATTCAACCAACAACCCAGGTTCGAATCCTAAGCCAAGAAAAATTATCAATAAATTTTAATAATAATTTTCATGTAACAATTCCTACCTTCAGTAAAAATAATTTAATGTAAATTAAATTTAATGAACTCGTACCTAAATAAAGAAATATCAAAGATTTAAAATTAACAGCTCAAATAAAAATAATAATAATTCTTTGTGAATAATTTAGAACTTAAAAAATGGTTTATTTAGTTAACTGTTTCTCAACAGATCTGAACTACGTGGATTGACAAACAAGTTGAACCTCAATCTCCGTTGAAGGAAGACAAATAGTAAAAATAATAAGTAGAATTGCAGATTGATTTTCTCCCATTTAAACGTTTTATGGACAATAAGTTATCTTCACAGTGCCCTTACTTTTCGTTACCACTGTCTGTCGCTTGTGTTTTTGTTTACAATGTTTGTTTATTTTTTCGACGGTCGCTTCAGTAGTACGAGTATCTTTTGGTAGGTGTGTGCCTAAGTATTTTATCTATAAATAGTTTCCTTTATTTTATTAACAACAGCAGGTATCACTATTTTGGAAAATGTCCATCCGAATTGTATTGAAAATAGGGAAATTTCCTTAAAGGGGGGGATGATAACGACACTTTAAAGTACCCATCACTACTGTATGACGTGTGTGTGCGTTTGTATGCATAAAGCTGTACACTAACTAAAGTGACGACAAAAACAACACCGTGCTCCTGTACAAGAAATGCAATGTTTTTGTTATGTTCCCCCTCTAAGATCACTACTCTACTTCAACATTTGACTGAACATTTGTACAAGCATACTCGTACTACAATATCAAGATCCCCAAAACGGCTGACAAGAGCCTCAAGTAAAGAATATTGCCTAGGTATAACAGTGTATAGGTATGGTATACATATAGTTGTATAAGATTAATTGAATTCCCGCTGTTTAGCTATTAATCTTGCTTACTGTATTTAAACACATACACTTTTCTAATGTGCAACAGCAATTGCTGCAACTCACTTTTTTCCTACTCGTTGTCGTGGTTTTTTTTTCCAGCGCCCTGCGTAATGCACTTACAGGTCTTACACTGAACACAGGCTTTTTTCTTTTTTCTTTTTTTTTTTTTTTTTTACCGATTTTCTTACTTTATTTGATATATATTTTTTAAAGCAATTTTTCCCCTCTTTTTCTGATTTTTGTAAAATATGGTATTGTTTTTTAAGTTTTTTTACTTTATGCGTACCCGGTGGTTGTTTTAGTGGTGTCAACTAATGGTTTTTGTATTTCAAATGCAAATGAGATGGCAAAGACGACGATCAACTAAATTACTTTTACGGGCCATTCAGTATTCATTAAAGTCTTTTTTAGTTGGGTGTTGAAAATTTTCATGGCATCATTTTTTTTATCTCTCTTTATTGTATTGTTTTCTTAAACTTAGTCAATGGCATTTTAATTTGTTTATGACTTGCTGAGGTGCAATTTTTTATACATTTGCTTGACAAAAAAAAAAAAAAAGAAGAGAGAAATGACTTTATAAAACTATTAAATAAATTAAATGTCTTTTAAGGTTTGTAAGTGGCCTGGGTATAATTTCTTTTGAGGGGATTACACTTGTGACTGCAATTATATTTATGGCGTTTTGATGGAAATATTTTGACATGTTTTTGGGATTTTCTGGCGGGCTATCAATCAATTTTATTGCTGTTTTTTTTTTATTCAACGAAAGTTTGGTTGGTTTTGAAATATTGCTTTATGTTAATTTTAGAGTTTAATGAACTTTATTCTTAATATTTAACATTTTTTGTCAGTTTGTGAAAAACACAGAACATCTGCAGGATTTCTTGTTAATTGTTTCTAACTTTATTTATTTTCTGGTTTATCAAAGAATAATAACAGATTAATGTATTTGAAATGTTTTGATTTAGGCAATTTCTTTAAATATTCATTTGAAAAAGAACAAAATTTGCTTTGTACAAATTAATAAACTTAAGATTTTAAAGAAAACTTTAGATCTAGAAATGGTTTTCAATGCTGTGGACGAGAGTCATGCCTCCTAAAAACTTATTTGAAATAGATATAACGAATTTTAAGATTTAACCAATGACCCTGACAACATATCGTTCATTATGCCGGGATATTCCTTTATTATATAAATAGACTTATTTTAAATGTGTAAACAAACATATCACATAAAATATTCAGTGATAAAACTTTACTATCATTAAAATACCGCCAAAAATAACTTGTTCTTTTTGTTTGAATTCCATAAAATATCATGGTTTTGCAAAGAATTATATCTTTAAATTAATATGACTTACCTTGAACTTGATCATTATGATCATTTAATTTGTTAAGTAAATTTTAAAGGATGTTTATGTTAAATCATATCAAAAAAAAAAAAAAAAACATGAACCACTTGGCAAAGATAACATATCTTACAAAAAAGAACCAAAAGTTAAAACAAGTAAGAGTTTATATTCGGCTGTGTCGAATCTTATATACCCACCACCAAATCACATTTAAGTGATTTCTGGAAGTAGAATTTATAAGGGGGATATGGTCAAAAATGAACCAATCATCATCATATTGAGAGTGACGAATTATAAATATGTATTAATTATTTGTGTTGAACTAAAACTTGCTGCTAATGCTAATAAGAGCTTTATGCACATTTAAATAATTTCTAAAAGTGACCTTTGTATGTGGGCTCAAATATGAACCGATTATTATGAAATCTGGTAAGACAATATACGGATTACTTTTGTAGAATTTCGACTTCTTAGTGGTTTTTATGCGAATTTAATTGATTTTCGGAAGTTTTATTTCTAAGGCAATTATGGTCAAATATGGACCTATAATCATAATATTGAGATGGACGATTTTTATATATGTATAAACTATAGGTGTTGAATTTAAACTTGATAGCGATTTTTATAAGGGATTTATTTCTATTTAAGTGATTTTCGGAACTGGACTTTATATGAGGCCATGTCAAAATTATGGAATGATGCAAACAAAATACTTTTTTTGAAGATTTCACTTTGCATGCAACTTATTATTGTAGAATTTTGATTAGATACGGTTTTTCTATAGACATTTATGTTACATAAAGCCATATTCCGGGAAGACATTTGTATGGGGGTTATGAGAAATCGCAGACCCAATCCTACCATTTTCAACAGGACTCGTCCTTCTGTAATAAAAATAAAGTGTGCGAAATTTCAGGATATATCTGCATTATATTTGAAGAAAACAGCAAAAAATATCTGAAAAATATCGAGGTAGTCTGAAACTTTGATCTATAACTCAGATCCTACTAGACCGATTTTAACCACATGCAACACAAAATTAAAATTTTATTGCTCTATGTCTTTCTTTCGAAGCTCTATAGTGCCAACAACAGACGGACAGACAGGCGGGCATAGCTAGATCGTCTTAGAATTTTATAAGGACCCAGAATAATAGACTTTATTGGTTACACGATTATTATTTCGAGGTGTTACAAACGGAATGACAAACGCAATATACCCCCAATTTTTTGCTGGTGGGTATAAAAAAGATTTGCAACATTTTAAAAGTTTTTTTTATGAATATGAAATAAAATAATGTGAATCATTAACTAAATATTAAGCCGAAATCATATTTAAACATTAACAAAACCAAATTTTAACAACCTCTACGATATATCAATTTTATATTTCAATATTTTTAGAGTTAAATTAAATTGTGTTATAAAAAAGGGGAGTCTTAAATTAAATAAATAAAACGAAATTATACAAGAAGTTGAAAAAATAACAATTTACATAAAATTGATGTTAATCTGCTTTTCTCAGGAAAACCTAAAGTTTAGTAATATTTAAAGTAGTAAATTTATTTTTTATTTAAAATGATTCATAAATTTTGAAATAGAATCAATAAAATTTTGGCAAATCCCAGATAAAAACACACAAAAAAGGTTAATAATTTTGTGTTACTCAACTGTGCTGCAGCACAGCTACTACTTGCTATAAAACTATACTAAATTTTATAGTGATTTTAGGGAGACAACTCGGTATGTGGTCTTTTACCAAAAAAAAAAAAAAATCATTTTTAACATTACTAACAAAAAACCAAACCAAAAAAAGGTTAGATTCTAAAGGTTTCCTAAAAGATTAATATCATTTTGGTTTTATTTGTTACTTACTGCTTTGACTATTTATTTACTAATAACAGACAACAAATTAACAAACAAATAAAAATAAAATCACAACGAAACCATATTTCTTAGTTAGTTTGTATTTTTTGTTAACAGATCTACCAAAATATTTAAATGTGTATTAATTAGTGATCGATCTTTTCTTTTATTAAATGTGAACCACACACATAAATGAACAGTAAAGTAGTCACTAGTGGTGGCGACGATTAATTTAATATATTGTCACTGTTTTTATAATATAAACGCCTCTTTTATGATTGTTACTTTATCCATAAAGTCACACGCTACCATGTACCATTTTCGAACTAAAACGAGTTAGAAATATAAACTGAAAATAAATTATATTGATGCCATGAGAGACGATAAAACAAATTAACTTAATTTATAACTCAAATTAATAAAATTAAATACTACTGTTTGTATAAATTAATATTTTTTTCATTTTTTTTTTCAATAGAAAACCCAGAGTTTTTGTAATTTATTCATTAGAACTTGATAATCATTAATAATGAGGTACAATCAAAATTTTAAATAAAATTCTGTGGAACTTTTCATAATTGCTTTTTTTTTTGCAAAAAAGTTCCATGAGATCTTTCAGATACCTTTTTGTGAGAAACTGATTTAAGGTCAAAACTCTAGCAGAAGCTTATTTCTGCAAGTGTTATATAAAGAGTAATGTCTTAAGAGCCTTCGGATTTCATTAAAAAAACACATAAAATTTAGAGAAATATATGAAATCATTATTTGATTCGATAGAACGATTCATTCAATGTTTAAAGACGATTTCCTGTAAATGTTAACGCCGCCACGCCACAAAGGGTTCATATGCAGGGTCTAATACTCCATCCAAAAAATCAGCCGGTATCGCATGAATAAATTCTTCAATATGAGCTTCAGTGTTTGCGGGCTTGTCCCTGTAGATAAAAGCCTTAACATAGCCCCACAAAAAATTGTCGAAAGGTGTTAAATCGCACGATCAAAACGGCCAATTGACCAGTTCCAAACGCAAAATAAACTGTTCACCGAACTCACCTCTCAATTGAGCCATTGTTTCACGTGCTGTGTGTCATGTGAAATCACATGTCACGTCCAGCTCCAGCAAACAAAAATTTCTAATCATCACACGATAGCGCTCACCATTCACAGTGATGTTCTTGCCTTCATCGTCTTTGAAAAAGTACTGTCCAATGATGCATAATCCAATATTTTCGGAATGCTTGGGCAGTTCTAGTAATGCTTCTGGCTGCATTTCGCACCAAATACGACAGAAACGAGCTTTGTCCCTAAACACAATTTTTCGATAAAAAATTTGATCTTCATTTGGCTTTGTCAGCGCTCATTCACCAAATGTTAGCCGTTATAGTAGGTGGTGTGACTTCAATTCTTACAATATTTTCCTTTGCCCGCACTCAATGTACTGGTATGTATGTTAGTAACCGAGCATGAATTTTGATAACAAAATGCAATAATCTGCAAATGCAATAATCTAAATTATAGACGAAACTTTTCATGTTTAATAGTAATTTCAGTCTTGCTAAAAAATCACCCTTTACTAAGGCTATAGAATTTCTTGAACTTTTTAATGGTTATTTATTGGTTATTTTGTTAAGTTTTGAACATTGCTATTGGCAATAACAATTTGTTGTAAATTCTGCTTATAGGCTATCGTTTTTTATTTGTTTTTAAACGTCAGATGGATATCTATGACTTTTCACACTAAATCTTTAATACCCTCCACTTAAACGTAATAAGAAATACATAAATCTACACTGGTTATACGACTAGAATATCCTTATTCAGTGTTTTTTATTCAGTGTTAGTGCATTTTTTATTAGTATTTTATATGTTGTTTGCAAGACAGTTTTAAGATCAACATAATTTATTTAAAATATTTTGAAAGTTTATCGAATTTTGACTATACAAGATTGATGTAATTACCGATTCTTACTGTAATTTATAGAGTTTGTCTGATTTTCATAATAATCTTGAGTGTAATTAAACAATTTATAAAAAAACATTTTTAAATATTTTAAAAAAAATTTTATTTATTCGAAGGTTTACTTCTAGTTAAATATAAAAATTTATTTGAAATTTATTCTTTGTATACCTCTGTTAATTTTTTTAAAAAATTTTACAATAATACTCGCAAGAGGAAAAATTCTCATACAGTCAATTTTTAAATATTTTTATATATTAAATTTTTATATATTAAATTTTTATATATTAAATTTCAAAAAGAAAGATTCAATAATAAAAAATAAATTTAAAAAAAAAAATTTTTATATTGGACCGAAACTAACATGGACCAAACTAACCAAATTTCCTTTTGTGATTTGCTGAATATCTGTATGGGTTAGGGCATATAAAATTACCGAAATTTGCTTTTACCGGTAAACGGTAAATTTTTTATTTAAAAACCGGTTTATCGGTAATTTACCGGTAATTCTGTTTAATTTTAAGTTTTTAGTAACGAGTAAAATAAATGCTTAAAATTGTGTAAAGAGAAATATATATTGTTATATATTAAAGTAATAAAACGTTTAATGCATTGTTCAACATAGTTATTTAAATAAGAATGTTAAAATATATTATATCATTAAGAGAAAATTTTAATTTTTGAATAGATCTGCGTGTGTATTAAAATATGCTCGCAATAGGCAAATGGTGTCAATTGTATTGTCATTAAGGCTGGTTCTAATTTTTGTGCAAATTAACCCTGCTGCTGAAAAAGCCCTTTCTGATTCCACACTCGTCGGCTTTACTGTCAAGAGGTGGTTGAACGCTATCGTCAGATACTTTCCACGCTTTTGTTCTTTTTCAAGGAGGGCGATTTCTTTTTTTATTACTTTTGTTAAAATCGTGGTATTGGTTACGTTGGAAATTTTATTCAATTTTATTTTATTTTGATTTTTAATGGCCAATTGTAGCCTGTCTTTCATTGTTAACTGGGTTGATTCAGGGATTTCTTCTACATCATCAGAAGACTCGTTTGAATCATTTGTCGAGTTACATTCATTTTTCATGTTCAATATAGAACGAAGCGTCACAATAGTTTGTATCAATGAAGGTTTATGTAGTTTTAACCTAATAATAAAAAATATAACATTTTATATTTAAATTTAACTTCAATTGGAATGAAATATTTATCAACAATTACCGAAATTGCCGGTATTTTTCTTTTAAATTTACCGGTAAATTCGGTAATCAATACGACCGGTAAAACCGGAAAACCGGTTAACCGTTTACCGGTAATGTAACCCCTAGTATGGGTGCTATTTGAGAAAAGTCAGGGTATTATCTTCAATATTTAAAAAAATGCAAAGAAATGGATAACAAAAATATCAAATTTTTATGAAGGTTCACTAACATTTTGGTCCATAACTCTATTCCGAACTGATTTTCAATACTAACGTTACCTGCAAAATAAGAAATAATTTTTTGTAAATTTCGTTTATTTAGTTGTTTATATTGAAGGTGAGAGTGTTTTACACAGACGGACAGACGGTCGGACATAGCTCAATCGGCTTAGAATTTTAGGATCAAGAAAGTATATACTTTGTTGGGTCTCAGGTGAATTTAAACAAAGTTTCACACGGAATAATACACGTAATATACCCCCATTTACTGTGAATGAGAGAGAGAGAGTATAAAAATAGCCATGACTTATGAAATTCATTATAAAATTAGCCACAAATGTTTTATAAAATATAGTCTAAGAGGAACTACGACTGCTTTACAAAATTAAGCTTAAAATAAACACGATTTTCATCTAAATTTTTAAATGAAATTTTGTATAAAGGAGACATGATTATTTTTTTAAATTTAAAACTATTGTTTTATAATATTTCGACACGTTTGCTATATAAATCTTAGTATAAAAGTTGTCTCACATTTTAGTTTATGATAGTGATTTCATTGAGCCGATACTCCACCTATTTCTGTATCTACGATATTTTTTATTATCTTGATATGAATTGACCACTTTTTCTATCTTCATCTGTATTGTACTGTTTTGTCTACTACAGTGCCACTCTACATTGACTTTGTATTTGTTGATCTCTTTAGGATTCGATTTTAATTACGTAGACTCCAAATATATATAAAGGTACGGTCAAATATTTATTAAAAAAAGCGTAACCACTTGTTTTAGCACAAATTTATTTGACGTTGTTTACTCTTATGCCGCCCATATATACACAAGTTCAGTTCTAAATCTAGCACTGTACAGTGCGTTTGTGTAGTATATGGCGTTGTTTTTGCAACTTGTGCAGTGAACTGTGTAAAAATTAAAATGATTTTGATATTTACTCAAGTTTGAAAACTGTACAGTGAACTTGTGTAGTGTATGTGTAAAACTTTCAGTTGGGTCGCGGTTTTTAAAGAAGAAAGAACAAAAATGAGCGCAGAAAAATTATTTTGGACAGAGTTCCTAGAAATATATAAAGAATCCCCTGCATTATGGTGCATTAAAAGCAGCGATTACAGCAATCGTGTAATGAAAATCGAAGCATATGAAAAATTAATTCATAAATTGAAGGAAAAATACTCCGATTTATTTTATTGCTACAGCAAGCAATAGAGCCGCACAATATTTGCACATGTTGCCTCTTCGCTTATAACTTTAAAATAAAAACTTGCACAGTTTACTTGAATAGTGTAAGTCGCAAGTTTCAATTACGCAGTGTCAGACTTGAGCATTGAACTTGTGTAGTGCATGGGCGGCATTACATCAATAAAAAAATAACTAATATTTGTTTTGCCTTGGTCTAAATAAACGAAGTTTTTTTTAAATAAATAGACGAATTTGAATATATGTATTTAATTTAGTGGTTAGGTCTTTTTCACCAAATATTTGCCAAGTGTAATCGTACCTTAAGTCATGCTGCTGGCTAATGAGAATGTCATAGAGAATAGCCTTGTTTTGCTCCAACCTTTATAGTGAATATATCGCTATTAATTTTATTATGACGGACTACTGAATATTGTCTTCATTATATTAATGACTTTTATTTCCCAGTGCCAATATAGTTTCAATATGGATAATTGCACTGAGTCCAATGGAGTCGAATGCCTCTTGAACATCTAGGTATAAAGACTAGGTTTAGAGAAAGGACCACTCAATTACAAAGCGCAGTATGTTGTGCTGGCACAGCATCGATGCTGCGAAAATCGTGCTATCCATCAATTTGTTCATCTTATAAAGACTGGGGCCAAATTACCGCATTCGATATCGAGTAAAATTGATCGCAATATTCTTATTTGAGATTATGGCATTCGATATCGAGCAAGAAATTTAGTACATTTTATCATAATTTCGATATCGAAATCATTTTTCGATACGATAGCTCATTCGATCACGAATGCGGTAATTTGGCCCCTGTTTTATACATTGTAGTCGAGTGTTTCTGATAATTGGCATTACCTTGTATATTGAGATTAGTATTGTTATTTCCTTCAATAGTTGCAGTCTTTTTTTTTTGAGTTTTATGTAATAAGATTTATTTTTTAAGAAAAATATATTCAAAAGTCCCTTGGCCCTTACCTACGAGTATGCATGTATATCACAACTTTAATTCCCATAAAATCTTACATAATTCCTATTAAAAGCTAAATTATTGATTATGAATGATTTACTATGAGAGTTTTATTCCAAATTCTAAAATATTTAAATACCTACATTTAAGCATGTATTTTAACTAACCATCATTAACTATCTTAATCTACAAATATTTTTCATGAAAACAGAGTGCGTGTGTTCTCGTATATTACAGTTTATAGATTTTTAATTACCGTTAAGTTACGTAAAGTTCTTATGTGCTTTCTTTCGTTTTAAACCAACCAACTAACCAACCAACCATCTAACTAAGTAACTAGCCAGCCAGCCAACAACCATATCAAGTTGCAATGAAATACAAATAAACCTTTTCTTTTCCATGGTCTTTCTCTTCATATTCCTAGACGACTATGCTTGTGATCAACATGATCATTATCATAATCATCATCATCGCCAACATTGTCAACTTTGTTTTGTTGGCGGCATATTTTAACTCTTCCATCTATTAGAAAACATATAAACATGCTTCATAAAGACACACATATCTACTCATTCAAAGATACATTCATCCATATATTTATTGTATGCATAGCTGCCAGATTTGACGATTTATCGGCATTTTGATGATTTGTTGTTTTAAAAATAGCAAAGTGACTATTTGACGAGTTTTTCAATGAACGTGACGATTTTCTGAATTATTAAAATTTTCTATCATTTCTTTGTTTTATTAATGTTTTCGTTACCAAATTCTCTCTTTTTTTTTTTGAGACAACATAAATATTAAAAAGAACATGACATTTTTCAAAAACAAAATTAAATGATAGCAAAGTTTTCTTAATTTATGACAATTGTTAAGTTTAAGTGTAATAATTCCAAATAATAGTAGAAATTATTTATTTATCTGTAAACATAAAAAGCAATTTTAAATACTGAATTCCATGAACTAAAATTTTTAAAAGAAACAATTTCCAAATTCTACAAAAACTTTTCCCATTTTAACAAAACGTCAAACGATGTGGGTGCTTAATTGATTAGCGCGTTTGATCATTAAACATGAGTTGGTATTTGTGGCCTGGGTTCTATTCCCAGCTGCTGCCCTTCAAAACAACATTAGTTTCTGATAATTATTAGTTTTTCTTTCTATCCTATCATAACTAATATTTATCACAGCGCCCTCCTTCCGTGGTATAGCATTTAAACGCCACCGAAATAAAATAATTCACCACCAGAGGCGCTGCAATACTGTACTAATAAACATAACGCTCAATTACAGTGTTGTCATATGAAAAGCTTTCCCCTACTTTCAACACCTATTCTTCTTCTACATATCCCTTGCCTGAGTGTTACTTCTCTTAAAAAAAATAAGAATAAGTACCTGTTATTTAAAACTTAATACAATTTAGTTTAACCTGATTTAATAAAATATGATAAATTCTGATATTTATTTATAAAATACTGTAAGTCTTGTTTCACACTCTTCAGGGGCCAAATTACCGCATTCGTGATCGAATGAGCTGTCGTATCGAAAAATTATTTCGATGTCAAAATTATGATAAAATGTATTAAATTTCTTGCTCGATATCGAATGCCATAATCTCAAACAAGAATATTACGACAAATTTTACTCGATATCGAATGCGGTAATTTGGCCCCAGTTTTAGCTGACCAATTTTTGTTCAATTCTCTTTTGAACTTTTTAATGCAAATCAACCTGCATGAAAGCAAAAACAAAAGGAAATAAGCAAATTGACAGTTTGTATCCCTTTTGTTCTCTTTTCCTTTCTCACCCAAAAATACTTGCCTTGACGAGTCAGAATTGAAGGGAATGAAAAGCGGACTAAGGTATTATAAAAATGTTACACAAGTTGTGTTTAACATTATATTTTTTGTGATTTCTTATTTAAAATATTAAAATTTATGTATTTTGATATGTATTGTATAAAAGACTATATAAACGTGAATTTCAAAATACTATTAGAAATAATGACTTTTTATTTTTCCAATATTTTTTTGACGACTTTTAAAATTCAAAATGACGATTTTTTCCTTTTTTATCGGGATTTTGACGATTTTTTCCGAAATTCATCTGGCAGCCCTGATTGTATGTTTACTGACCTGATAAGTGTTGTTCAACCATTGTATGGTTGGTTGATTATGCGCATGCGCCCCGTATTTATTGGCAGCTGGTTTTATTTATTTATATTCTTTTTACGGTTGTTTTGCATTCTTGTGCATCTTGTATTTCTTACTTTTTCTGCTCCTCATCATCTTCTGGGTCTTCACTCACTTGGACTCTGTTGTGAATGTGTGGTATTTGATATCAGGCGCCAATATTTCTAAGATCTTTTGTGTAGTGATTTTGTTCCGTTTTAGATTTGGTCTTTCTTTCTTTTTGTTGTTTTTGTCATCTATTAGGGTTCCTTTTGTTTTGATATGTTTGTGTGTTATTGTTTGGTTGATTTTCTAGGCATATGTATGTGCAGAAATTTTGTCTTGTTATTTTTAGTTCTTTTTCCTATGTTCATTGTTAACTCGTGTCATTCGATTTGTATTTAGTTACAAGATCAGCTGTCTTTTTCTTACTGTTTGCTGGTGACTAATTAATTTCGTTTAGAGTTGTAACGGATGAAAACAGTTAACCGCAATTGTAATTGGGTCAGAAATGTTTTTTTTTAATATTCTATGATTTTTATTCATTTTATTCTTATTGGTGTAAGTTTTAAATTATTAATTTTAATACTTTCATAATATGTAAGAACTTGACAAAAATGTTCTTGCAAATTTTGATGAAGATTTTGCTTTCCCAAGCCTAATAATAGGGTCATACTAAAGGAATTGGTCACAGCAGAGTGTGGAAAAATATTACTGACCCAATTTCTAAACGGCAAGTCCGATTGCAATAAAATTTAACATTACTAGAGTGGAAGTATTGTCGAGTGTAAGTTTTCAATTTCAAGTATAGCATAATATTTAAAATCGAATTACTAACGAAGAATTGGAATTTTTTTATTTTCTCACATACCCAATGTGTCTTCATTTGGGGATATCTGGATGATGAGGTCAAAATTTGAAACTTAAATGTATATACTTACAACTTTATTGAGGTCGTATGAGCGATCCATGATTGACTAAAACATAATCAGATTACTTAGACACTTTCAAAAAGAAAGAGTTGCAATTTATTAATATTAGCAAGTTAGTATAGATAGTTAAATTTGGTGAATTACATACAATTCATAACATATAGGAATGAAATGAAGAAGTAAATTCAGCATATACATATCTGATGATCTGTGTTGAATAGATATCCTATGAGGAACATCGATCGTATGTATGCATGACAGCTTCCAAAAGTTTGTTTTTATGTATAATTATTGAATAAAAAATCAAGAATTTTAGCTTAATTATTCTACATATCCTGCAGTAATAATATTTGACTTGAGTTATTACATTAGTTGCTTTATATTACGAAGCTTTCTTATTACTATCTTAACTTGTATTTCTTTGTGAATAAAATATCCGTTATTTTTAAAGGATAATTTTTTCACATCTTTCATTTCCCTTTTTAAATAGTTCTTTGCAAAAACGCTGTCTGTCAGTTTCCTATAAGTCCTGTCAGTTATTTTAGCAGCTACTTGAAAACATAACAAATCTTTTCTTTAAATATTGGCCAGAAAAACAAAACACAGCTGCATTAATATAACACGTGATAAAATAAAACACTCATACAATGCTTAGTTGCATTCACAATGCAAAATAATTTGCAAAACAAAAACATAAGACAATGATTACAAAAAATAAACATTATAATTCCCAATAGAATCCAGATCATATTGAAATAATACTAATCATAATGATCTATATATAACGATTAAAAACAAAACATACTTCCTTAAATTGAGATGCAGAAAGTGGCGTTGGTGGTGGAATTAGTAAAAGCAGTTGCCCCTGCCAAAATATTCAAAAGTTACCTTGCATAGGCATTTTATTTTATTAAAAAATGCCAAGCCAACACACAGCATATACTCTTTAACTGTATACTCAAAATTCCAATAGCAGCTGGCACCACATGGCAAGTAATAACCACCCCAAAAGAAATCATGATCATCATCACCATCCAACATCAGCCCTGTGATCATATTAGAATGCGCATGTGCTATTTCTTCTCTGGTATTTATTTGCATTACCTTGCAAACACATGTACCTGGAAAATGTTTTGTGTCCTGCGCCAAAAAAAAAAAATTGTTAATAGTTATTGGTAGTGTGTGCCTATACAACTACCTGGTTTCAAAACCAAAACAATAATGCACCTCTAATCTTTTGAAATGCATTTAATTCATCCCCCTGGCCCCTTTTCATTTTTTGATTTGATATTAGTATATTGTTGTTGATTTTATTAGCAATAACAACCCTTATAGTCCTAGAAAATGTTGTTTTGTGTTTGTTCTTTTCTGGTAATTTGACTGTTATTTTATATGCCACTATAGTTTTTGTTGTTGTTAGACGGAATTTTTCTTATTGTTTGGAATTTCTTTAAGGAACAATTTCTACATCTGCCAAATTTTGTATGTCACTTTAGCACGTACTCTGATTGTTGAGGTATAAAATAAAGCAAAAAAGTCGTTACAAAAATCTTTTTATTAATTTGCCGCCAAAAATTTACTGTCTTTTACAATGTCCTGTAAGTGAAATATAAATCCGGCGTGCGAAAGTTATTTTGATAATGATTTTGAAAAATTTTTAAGGAATGTATTTTAGTAGAAGTTTTTAAAAAATAATTAAGTCCTGCTGTATAGATTATTGTCACAAAAAATACGGATTCAATTTGTATAATTTAAATAATTTTGGGCTGTTTTAAGAACTTATGTATACCAATACCTCGTTGCGTCGCTGCTTAATTAATACTAATTTTTACTGTTCGTCGTTAGATTTTTGAGGTTGCATTGTTTTTGGTTCGAGTTTTTACTTTTTTTTTTTAAATTTCCGCAAAATCTGCAACATCGTTAAATACTAAAATGATGACCCGTACAAAAGTGCTCTGATGATCGAAATGGAGTCCTTGCTTTCTAATTCGATAAAAAATCAAGTTGTGCAGAGAATACCATTAAGTGAAATGGTAATTCAGACAAAAGCTAAAAGTTTATTTGATGACATAAAAAGTAAAGCATTGTCCAACGATAATGCTAGTGATAGTAATACAGATAATTGCTACAAGGAAATTTGTTATACGTTGAAAAAAAGCTATTCAGCAAACATTGGACTATTTTTTTGTGAAAGCTGACGACTTATTATTTTCGTAATCCTAGAAGCTAGCTTTAATCTCTACATGGTAAAATAAAAATCTTAATATAATTTGCGTCGTGTTTTTTTGAAAGTAACCCCGACGCAAAGTGAGGTATTGGTGTATATTAAATTTGATTTGTTGCAGCATATAGTGTTATTCATATATTAAGACTTATATCCTGGATTATATGGCTGATTTGGCTAATTACAAGCCCATCATTACAAAATTTACATGTTATACCTATATGTGCCTTTTATTGGAATTGGCGGAATTAGGGCTTATGTGGCAGCTATGTCGAACAATCATTTAATTGGACCAATCAACACCAAATTGGTCGTGCGAGTATAGCTATATAAAAATTATTTGGAATAAGTTTTGAATGGATAACAATATAATTAAGTCCTTTTCAGTGTCAGTTGGTTGCTAGTAGAAATAATGTAAGGTTTCCAATCCACTTCAACAATATTGAAACAAAAAAGATAATCCAACTTCAATGAATTATCTTTATAATTGCGACTCAGAAAGTGATCCACAATATTTTTGATCATTACAAACTTTAGCACGTGCATGCCGGTTGCATCGACTCTGAATCGTGTAATCGATTTTTTAAATTGTACAATATAGGATGATGAAAGATAAGCTTATAATCCATGCTGATTGATTAGCCGAGGCGACATATAAGTGAGAATATGTCGGTAGCAAGACATTCAAAATAATGCTAAGCATAAGTGATCAGAATTGAGAACACAATTGGTATAATTATAAGATCTTAGTATAGTGATCTTAGGTATTTCCTTATGTAGATATTTGTAAACGACTAGAACACTCTTCCTTTATCAATGAATTTCTGCATCATGCAAATGGTGCCAATGTTTTGGTTGCGTTTTTATCTAGAATACTTGAAGTGTATATGAACATGCTTTTGATACTAAAATACGCTATGTTGGTAAAAACTATCAATGGATCAAAGAACGGCTATGAATAAATTCCTTTGGCGAAAAATAAGCTATACATTTTTTAGGAGTCACTTAGCTTGTTTTAGCGTTTAAGTTTGCGTTCTTGAGGAGTATAGTCGTAGCGGTGATTCTGAAAGTTTTCAATAGGATCAATTGCCATAATGATGTCATTAATTTTTTTAGGATTCGCTATTAATCAACTATAATGAACTTATGCTTTTGTATCAACCTGTTTTAATTCAATACATTCAAAGAATTCCTAATTATTCTTTGTTTATCAAAATTTAAACTTGATAAATTCCAAAACTTATTATATTTTGAGACATTTTGTTTCTAAAAGATGCACATTAAAACCGACATTTTACCAAATCAAAGTGAACATTTTGTCTAATGAATAACTGTCCGCTATCATTTAGCATTTGTAATTGTCAAACCTTACTCTTTACTATACAAATTCATTTTCAAAAAAAAAAATAATTTTAATAATTTTAATGTTCATAAATATTTTAAATATGTTAGAATAGAGTTTAAATCTTTCTGGAATATTTTTGTGAGGTTCGCTTGCCAACCGAATTTTTTTTTAACACAGCTTCGTTTTATAATTTTTTCGTTTATTCTATCTAGTTTAGGTTAGGCTTGCCAAAAATATCGAGAGTTTTTCTCATAATGGAAAAACGCGCCTTTAAAAAAAACTCACCAAGTTTAGAATTTCTCTTTTATTGAAAATGTTTATTGAAAATAATTTTACATTTTTTTAGTTTCATAAATTCTACATAAACCTTTTTAAAAAGATATCAACGATTAATATTAAAAGTAATAATATTAAAAGCCGTTTTTTAAATAAACGAGCTAATAAATATAAAATAAGCAAAAAACCACTCAAAATTTAACTCACAATATGCTATTCGTAACTGAAGTACTAATTGGTAAAGAACTTTTGGTAATTTTTTTTTAATTATTTTTGTTTTCTATTTTAAGTACTTATATTTAAATATTTTCAATAAAATTTGTTAGGACTCCACTGGGACTCTGACCCTGGTTGTTCGTTTACAGTTCAAACCATCAGGCTATACAAGAATTTTTATTTCCATGCTTAAAATGCTACTTTTATTTTCCAAGAAAGATTTTCACCCTATTCACCTTTAGCAATAACCTTCATGTGACGTATTTATTTATAATACATTCGTGTTTCAAATACATTCAATCGGGTCCTTTTTCATCGAATAGATTTCATGTAAAAATAAAGATTTCATCACATTTTCGGAAAAATACAAAAACGCACCGAAAATAAAGAAGCACACCGCGCACCATCTAAGGAATTTTTCGCACAAAAAATGTAAAAAAGCATCAAAAATGGTGCGAAACCCACCAAGTTGACAACGCTGAGGCCTAAATACCCAGCCAAAACTTCACTTACATTCTTTATTTTAATGACTTCCAGAATTCATTATTTCGTAGCTTTATTCGCTATTTTTTTTGTAACTAGTGAAGTGAGGAATTACTTTATAGATGTTTTAAGAAGGTTATAATTATAAAATCCAAGAAATTCACTTTAAATAAATTAATCATTATTATTATATTAGTATCATTTTGCTTTTTGTTTTTTTTTTTAACAATTTGATACAAAATACGAGTAAAATATAAGCTAAATCTTACTCATGAAAATAATTTACTTTCAAGATCTTTTATTACTCAGCTTTGTATTAAAAATCCATATTTTTATAACTTTATACTCTTGAGAGCCAATAAATGTATCTTAAACTTTAACATTCATTACAAAATGCTCACATTTATTACCATAAGAAACTCTTAAAATGAACAAATTCTATCTTTAAGTTTAAGTAGAATTCTCTTGAAAGCACAAAATGAAATTGAAACACCAATTATAAGAGCAAGAACATTTTAAAGAGCCTTTTATTATTTTATTATTAATAAAAAACGCTCTTTTTATATAAAAAAGAGCAGATATTTTCTCCAGTGATCTTAGCACGTTCTCTGTTAACCTGTAAAAGCCCACAAAAGAGTTTTTAATTTTTAAAAACTAAATTCAGTTACGAATATATATTTATACAAAGTGAACATAAGCACGAGACATTTTTATATATAAAAAGTTTTAAATATAAAAGAGAAACGTTTAAATATGTTGTATATACTTGTATATAGTTAAGAAAACAAAATAGAGACAACTCCACCCATATAAACACATATAAAACCAACCATATATAAAAATATTTTATAAGAAAATAAACTCCAGGTGCTCTTTTATTGTACAGGGGAAATCTGTAAAATTTAAAATCTTAAGAGTCGCTATATTTTGTTTGCTGGATTCCATATCAAACACAAAATCTCTGTAGTAATGTTGATGATGATGTTGATCGTAGTCGTCGTCATCGTCATCGTGGTCATTGCTGTACTCACACATGCTTTCCTAGGTTTGGTTGTTTAATGGGCACGTGCTACCAGCTCAGCTCTGTGTGCAGCTTGCCATTAAAGAACATCTGGTGCTTTTTTGTTTGGCTTGTATGAAAACAATTAAGGTGGTTGAAATTGAAGATCACTAAAGAGTAGAGAGCATTGCATCTAACAATAGATGCTTTATGAAAAATCGGAAGTGTTTTTATACCTTTACACGCTATCGCAGTGTATGTATTTGTGGCACACAACCGAAAAGGGGAGGTTGAGGGTTGAAAAATATATATTTTGCTAGCAGGGATTGTTTAAAGGATCATCCACGTTGTCAGCCAGGAGTATAAATATTAAAGTGATCGTGTACAATTACATCATTCGTCTAACGAATCTACAGTGAGAAACATTAAGATTTTTTTTCATATAGCAAGAAGTAAAAACAATTATTAATATTTAAAAGAATTACTCAAATATTTAAAAATACTAAAAAAATTAGTGATATTGAACAAAAAAAAAATTAAAAAAGAGCTACAACAAATTATAAATTAAAATAAGAGTTTTCAGTGAGAGTGCTTAGAAAAAACATTTGGATTAATTTTATTTCGCCACCCTCAGGAATTATTGAATCAAAATACTCTTTAATAATGGATAAAGCAAACTACAGCAAATGTCCCTTAAAAAAGAGACCCATTATGATGAGTAGTGATTGTGTAATGGATATTCCCTCGTCACTAGATCATGGTAAGTTTAGTTAAAATTATATATTACATTACTGCCGTTAAAACAAACGAGAGCACACATATATTTCTTTTAAATTCTGTTGTTTATTACCAGATGAAGGTCCTGTGGATTTAAGCAAAGCCTCATCATGCGCCACTACCCCTACTTGGAATAAATTAGAACCAGAAGATGAACTTTCGGTGTCTGCCTTAAATTTACAAACTAAAACTAATGGTCAGAACAAAGACGATTTAGCTCACCGCATTTGGGAAGAGACCAGAGAAATTGCCCGTGCTTTCCCTGATGTATTTACACGAGAAGAAATTGCCCGCAGTTTAGCTCGCTTAGGTTATGGAGATTATCCTTTACCAGCTGAAGAGCACATAAACGAACACGATCCTTGTGAGAGATTACAAAATATTACACCCTCTCCTCCACTACCCAGGGCTGAAACATTCTATGGTGCCACTATAAAATCCGAACCTCTAGAGTCTGATTTTCAGGATGAGCATACACCCATGAGAAATTTCAATAACAATTTATTGAAAAGTATTGCCGAATATGAAGACTGCTTGAAGCCTCACAATTTTTCGAGAGAAACTTCTCCGAAAATCTTACAAGACAGCGAGCCTTATGTGAAACAGAAAGTCAATTTTGAACCACAAGATTTAAGTTTGCGTACAAATAAAACTGTTTTAGGAGAAAATACCAATTTACACAATGTGGCCAAAGCGTTGCTGGGCTTACAGAACTTTAAACCAGAAGAAAACTTTACAAATACCAAAAGTGAAAATGTTGCGCCTAATGTTAATTTAGGTTTGAAGTTGAAAACCAGCAATGATTTGTATTATCAATGCCAGCAATGCAACAAATGTTATTCTACTTATGCGGGTTTAGTTAAGCATCAACAAAGTCATGCCTTTGAGAGCACAGAATACAAAATTATACGCAGTAATCCAGATGGTGGAGCCACTACACATGATTCCACAGAGTTTACCACCGGTCAGGCAGCTGCGTTAATACAAGCATCCGCTTTGGCTTCCTCGCAGTCCATGCAGAAGCCAGTAGGAGTGCCACGCTATCACTGCAATGACTGTGGTAAATCTTATTCCACATTTTCGGGTCTCACCAAACATCAGCAATTCCATTGTCCTGCCGCTGAAGGCAATCAGGTGAAGAAGGTCTTCAACTGCAAGAACTGTGACAAGACATATGTGTCTTTGGGAGCCCTGAAAATGCACATACGCACACACACTCTACCCTGCAAATGTCCCATTTGCGGCAAAGCCTTCTCAAGACCCTGGCTTTTACAAGGTCACATACGCACTCATACCGGAGAGAAACCCTTCAGCTGCCAGCATTGTAATAGAGCGTTTGCTGATCGCTCCAATTTGAGAGCTCATATGCAAACACACTCTGATGTTAAGAAATATTCCTGTCCATCTTGCACTAAATCCTTCTCACGCATGTCTTTGCTGGGCAAACATTTGCAAACTGGCTGTCAATCATCGCCCACCACTTCACAATCTTCTAAATCACCTCCCTTGGATTCCGTCAATGGTTTCAATCACCAACAACTGCATCAACATTTACAAGGTCTGCAAAATAAATATTCTGGCCCAGGTTATGATGAAAATATGCATCCCGCACAAATTCAGCAAAATCAACAGAGAATTTATTATGCCGGCAGTGTGGAGTCAAGTGAAAATGATACCGAGGAAGATTATACGTTGCAAAATGCACAAGCACATTCTCTCATTGAACAAATGAGTGATTATTAATTATAGGAATTAAAAAAAAAATTTTATAAGCAAGTGTAAAAATGTAAATTTTATTTAAAAAGTTAATTAAGTTTTAGTATTGTTATTATAAGTAAGGTTAGAATTTTTTATGCAATTGTAATTCTGTTTCTCGTGTTTATACCAAAAACTATTGAAAACCGCAGTCTAGTTTGTACAGCCAAAGTTAGCTTAGCTTATATTTGAAGCCAAAGTAGGGCACAGCTTAAAATTCTCATTTAGTTTAGTTTAGTAAAACATACCAAATTGTTGGCAACATATTCTAGTTAGGGAAACCAAAGTTAGCTTAGCTTAATCTATAGTTAAACTTTAACATAACCACAGTATTTTGTAAATTAGTTTAGTTAGTTTAAATTTAATAATAGCTTAGCTTAGTTATATTAATTATATTATATTTAGGGATATCAAAGTTAGCTTAGTATACTTATAGTCATATCATGCGATAGTTTTAGTAGCAAGTTAGTGTCAAATATTAAGAGAACAAAGTAATTTTATTTCTTTAAAGCAGGGTTTTTTTTCAATTAAATATAATTTCCATATCATTAATTTTATCTAAATTATTATAATTTATTTATTACTATTTATTTCAAAACAATATCTTTATTTATTCTTATTTTTATAATTAATACATTTCAGACAACTTAATTATTATATCATATGTTTTTTCTTATTTTTTTTTCATTTAACTCATTTCAAAGTGTCTATTGGTTGTCTAGTCACACCTTAGTTATTCGACTTTATTTTATTCACTAACATTAATATTAATAATAAGAATTTTTTCTAATAACATATTGATTTTGTTATTAATATTCTATTTCTTCTACTTTAACTCCAACTACTGTTTGATATTTTTATATAATCGTAATCGCACTGTTATTTGTTATTTATTGCATTTTATTAATCAATCAATAATTTTGTTATATTTGCTTTTATAAATATTTATTTTCATATAACCTACATACATACTTTCTTATGGGCATTGTTAATTATCTATATTTACTCCTATACCTTTAAATTTATTTATATATACATATACATATTTATAAATATTTATTTAATATAGAATCAAAGTATTTAAACTATTGCTATAATTCCTGTGTACAGTAGTGCCATTCTTCGTTTTAAGTGTCTTTTGTATAACTAAAATAAAAAAACCCAAACCCCCAACAGTGCTGTAAATTTGTTAATGCCTTTGATTATAACAAAATGGTTGTAAAAAATTTTATTTTATTATTTGTCCATAAATATATTAATAAAATTTTGTATTTTTTTCTGTTAAATATTAAAATTTTATGGCTTTCTTTGGTCTGAATATGAAAGTATAGGAAATGTATTTGCTATGGATTTAAAGTATTATGGTGAGTTTGTTAAATTGTGAAACGTTTTGTAACCAAGTTTTTTTTTTGAAGGATTTTGTTTAATAAAGGTTTTTGCAATAAGAACTTTGTTATTAAAACAAAATAAATTAATGAAATTATAAAAAAATTATTGAAATGTTTATTGTATTGAAAATAGTTGGGTGCAGATGTCCACCAAGATCACTCATACAGAGGTCGATTTCTTTAACAAATTTTAGAATCTGTACTTTTTGAAAGCTTTAACTTTTTTACAATCTTTGAACACTTCAAAGTAAAATTTTCAAGAAATTTATGCTTGATTTTCTTTCCATTTAGATTTTTATTACGCAGAATATGTACAAATATATTGTAACAAATTTGGTTTTTAGAAAAAAATACCGTTAGTTATGTAAAAAACCAATCACACAAAAAACTATTTCTAATAAAATTAGATAAATTTTTTTTACCATTAAATGTCATGTCCTGTCCCGTAATAACATTGGTTGTTGGACATTAAAAATAAATTACAAATTTAATTTCTCTTGCTCTAATTTCATTTTCATTCGATTTTACAATGTCCGTCTGTCTGTCAGTCTTTTTATATCATGTAAAAAAATACGGGTTAAAATAAAACAAATGGATTGCTTTTTTATCAAGTGTAAGTCCTATTAAAATACTCAAAATTTATTTATGATCTCATTAGGCCTCAATAAAGTCCAATAAATATGCTCCTCTTATTAGTTCAACAAGTGAACTTAAATAAATATTATTAATAATTTGAGGCTCTATGTAAATAAGGAAACATATCACTCAAGAACCAAATCCATAAAATTGCACAACAATATAGCAGAGGATTTAAAGTTACGAGTTTAAGTTCTGACAATGAGAAACATAGACCCTTTAGAAGCGATACTCAAAATCGTTCTTCTCAGAATTCTTAATATTGAAATATTATACCAACTATCACAAAAATATTCAGGTGTATATTATCTTCCCTAATAAGGATAAACAGACAATTTGCTCACATATAGTATTTGTCATCTACGTGACCATACTCACAGTAGACTCTAATCTTGTTATATAAAATTTCTCAATGTTACTTCGTCGTTACAGCTACCAAAAGTGTTTAGTGAAATTTTTAAAATTCGTTTTTGTTTAATATCCTGCAAACTTTAGTAACCCTCTACTTGCCTTTTATTTTTCAAATATGAGCATTGATTCCAGGTTTTTACCCTTCTAAGAAAAAAGCATTTTGGTGCAGCGATGTTGTTTATCGTATTTTTTGTCTTTCTAGAAAAAAGTTTTGGATTGACAACATCCAGAGCCTATTGCTCATTTAAATAAAAATATAACTTCAAAGAACATTAAACCTGTGAGGTCTAATCTGCCGATCTTGTCAACTACTAAAAATTTGGCGAATCGCAAATGAATTCTTCTTGTCGTACATGCCTCGTACACAGTTTCTGTACTATGTTGGATCTTTTAACTGTTGGTGATGGTTAAGTCGTTGGTAAAACACTAACTGTGCTAATCCGGTGTTTTATAAAAAATAAAATTAAACATTTAAACGTCTCCTGTGTAAATTTGGTACTTGGAATATAATAATGTTCGTCACTAATAATTTCATTAGTTTATATTTATACAGATGCGTTTAAGTTTAACATGGTTTCCTGCCTTTTTGGTCTAGACCTCACGGCGCACTCAAACACAGGGTAAACTTGGCTCACCACCGCACTGTCCAGTAAGAACTTACTAATGTATGTCTTGCAAAGAGCATACTTGCATGAACTGACCAAGAACATATAATAAACAATTTCTCGTACTGCAACTATCAATGTAACGAGCACCTTGCTTAAGAGCTTGCCATCCATAGCATAGTCAATTAGCATGACCCACGGCAGCAAGCGCCTCACACCGACATACTGAAATGCATTTATAGCGATTAGCGATCCTGTGACGTCTGCCAGCTCCTCAACGAAAACCACAATCCCAATACATACCCTGAGCACAGAGCTAAGTATCAGCACAACTTTATATGGCTCCGTTGTTTCAGTGTCCGCACCCAGACACAAATTGGTGGCCCGAAATTTACTGCTGAAACAAACATCAGTCTTTTAACCAACTGCTATTCTTCCCACTTTGGGTATCAACCACAGTCACCCCGTATATCCTGAAGGGATTTATAAACAATTATTAGTAAGGGAACCCGAACCTGATTTAATTAGAGACAAGTCCTTGGGCTTTTAACCGATCCCATAGCACTAGAGATAGAGATCCTAGTCAGCTTCAAGTTTCATTGAATGTAATCAATAAGACTCTATCAAGTTTGAAGACCGTGCAAGCTCATGGCACCGTTGTCGCCATCTCACTCTAAGATGCAAACAGCGTCAAGGTGATGGAATTACATCAGGACATATTACCCCCTGGGGTATCATTTTTATGCAATGAATTATCTTATTCTATAAGGATATTTTAAATTTTCTACGGTATTGTGTTTGAATACTTGTCGTTAATATTTTGTATTGATCAGAATTTAAATCCGTTCGGAAGTGGAATTAACTCCATTTTTTGCTTCTATAGAAAAAGCAATACGAAACATTTTTTGGAATGAAACCACTTTTAATTTACTATGCGGATTTGTAATTTTAAGCATTTCTAGGCTTTATTCGGAAAAAAAATTTCATTTTACTTTTTCTATAGAAGCAAAATACGTAATTAATTCCACTTCCGAACGGAATTAAATTCTGTGACTTATATAAATATTTATATACTTTAGTTTTATTTTTAATAATATGTTGTGTTGACTTTATTTCGATGTTAACAGTATGTTTATATGAGATATGTACATGTATTTGATGATACTCTTTAATATCTTCGTGCATTGAATCAAATTTCGTCAGATTGCTGAAATTTCCCTATTTTGACACTTTAAACAAATTGAGTGAATCGAATGCTCTTGTATATGATACCAATATAAATACAATATTGTAACATTAAAATGAGCATAAGAGATAATAGAACAAAACTCTAATAAAACCTTTTTCTTGCTTAAATTATTTTATTAATAGTAACTTAAAGCAACGCAAACTTTGAATTTTGTATGAAACATTGCAATCTTTATTTGGGGCCAACCTACTAAACATGCGTCATAATTAGTTCACTCGCAACTGAAACTGAAATATTAACCTTAAAATCCTTTAAATATTAAATTGGCCACTCACAGTTGGCTCATGTGGTTCAAACAATTAAAACTTGTCGACATTTTGTCGTCAGCAGTTATGATTTTTGTTATTCTTTAAACTAGAATAAATCCAAAGCTACCGATTTAAAATTTTACATCCAAAATAAAAATTGTTTATTAAAAAAAAAAAAATAAAACTAAATCGAAAAACCCATGGCGGTTAGTTTACAAATATATTAACGTTTAGTACTAAGACAACAAAAAAAAAAAAGTAAAAAAAAACAATATTAAAATAACGCAAAATACAACTAAAACTCAACTTAAGCATCAGCCAATTCCACTCGTACAATGCTTTACGAGCCTTACGTATGAGTATTTTCAACTTATATTTTTTGTTTTTTTTCGCTTTTAGAAGTAAATAAATTGCGTGGACGGTATTTATTATATTAATGTTGTGTTTTTAGTTGCATTTGTTATAACCACAGCATTTAATAGTTGCAACAAAATACATATACACAAAACAACAACAATAACTATAACTGCAGCAACAAATGCTACAACAACACCATCAATACAGTGTATTTAAGGTGCGGCGTCATCAAGCAGCCAGTCTCTAGTAAATTGTTAAATAAGAAACTACAACCAACAGCGTCTATATGCCAACGTCTACGTACGTGTGTATGTATCACCACTCTTTTAGAGCCACCTTACTTGTGCGACTTTAACTTCCACTGCCCCCATCATTATCATCCCCCACCGCTGTTTACCATCAACGTCTTGGTTGTTTTGCAGTTTGTTTCACTAATAAAGCATGTTGTTTGTTGGTAATTCTATTTATTGCGGAAAAAAATCTTTGAAAATCTAAACAAACTTAATCAATGTCTTAAAAATTGTGGTTTAATTCTGGTATTAAACTTGTTTATTATTTATTTTACTTATTTAGTTGGTGTTTTGTTGCTGTTGTTGTTGTTATTGTTGTTGTTACTGTTTCGGCAGTTGTGGATTTTTTTTGCACCGTTTGCTGTTTACAATTATGCTTTGGTTAATTAAACGAAAAATGAGAATTAGAGTGATTTAGAAATAGCAGCAGCTGATTTATTAAAGGATGGGTGGGTTGGTTGGATTTATTTTATTTATTGGAAATTTATTAAATGATTGGATGAGAGAGAGAGAGTATGTGGAGGAATTTTGCAAGGAAAGTTAGTTGTATGAAAGTGGCAATAAGTAGTTTGGAACGGAAGTAATAATTAAGTATTTAATCTGAGTTACAGATAATATGAAACTGATATAATGTATGAAAGAATTGATTTTTTAAATAAAAGATTTTCAAATTTCAAAATGTATTACAAAAAGTGATACTAAAATATTGTACATTGAACAATATTGAACATTTTCTAGGATTTTTGACACGCATTAATTTATCCAATATATTGAGTTCATTTTACATAATTTTCACCAAAAATCCGTTCCACTGAATAATTTATAATAATTTATTTTTTTAAAATAAGTCACTTATAAAACTGCGTGAAATAGCTAATATCATGGGCATCTCAAATGATCGAGTTCATTTCAGTTTGCTTGAAGAAATACAGATGAAAAAGCTTTCTGCAATATAAGTGCCGCATTTGTTAACAGTCGACCAAAAACGCATAAAACTGAAAATATCTCAAGATTGTTTTGATAGTTTTAAAAAAATTAAATGGATTTTAAGCGTCATTTCAAAACTGTTGATGAGACATGGATACTCTGCTATACTCCAGAGACAATAGAGCAATCCCAGCGTTTTACCTCAAATGAAGATACAATTACAGTTGTAAACCACTATTTTGAAGACCTTGAGGAAAACTATTTTAAGCAAGGGATATAATTGCAAGATAAGCGTTGGACTAAATGTATTGAAGTTTCAGGAGATTATGTTGAAAAATAAAAAGTTTTTGAAAAACTAACTATTCTCTTTCTGTGCTAGGCTAAGAAGTTTCCGAACCAGCCTCGTTGTGCATATTTTTGTTTACAAAGCTCCATTTTTAGCGGCGTTTATGACTCCGTATCGGGTACATTTCTGTCCTTAATCGTTGTTTTGCTACCACGTCAAATTCTAGTCATGACTTTTAAAAATTCGTACAAAAATATTTAGCTTTATTGTGGGTACGAACCGAGTTTTTAAAAGTAATGACTAGAATTTGACGTGGTAGCAAAACAATGATTAAGAACAGAAATGTACCCGTTACAGAGCCATAAACACAATTAAGTACAGAAATGTAGCCCTCTGCAGGGGCCGGTATGCAAAATTTTATGGTCGGACTAAAATAGCGACACAGTGAACAAAATACTAAGAGGGCGGTATTTGTAGGCGTGGAAAACAAATAAAAAAATAATTTCTGAAATTGTTTTTATATTAGCTTTAATCCTAGCGGGTGACTGACACAACTTTTTTTTTAACCACTCTACTGTGCAGGCTAAATTTTGCCATAGAACATGTTTGCAAGGAATCTTCATTTTGGAATTTTGTTATCTTCGACGATCAATTAAAGCTTAATATACTAGACTCAGATGGCAAAGAAAACCTAAAGGCAACAGTGAAGCATGCTGGTCAGGGTTTTGGCCTGTATTTCAGCTGCTGGTACATTTGTTGAAACAACCATGTACAAGTTTAAGCACCTTCAGATTCTGAACAACAACTTGTTGGAATGCGCAGAGAACCTGGATATAAGATCAGATTTTCAATTTAACCAGAAATAAAGTGTACAAAATTTCATGGCAATAACTGCAACATATTACAAAATATTGCAAGAAAAATGTTTAAATATATAAAAATTTTATAAAGGTTGTCTCACATTTTGGTCCATAACTCTAGTTCTACTATATCGATTTCGCTGATTTTCAATACCAAACTGCTTAGGAGAACTGCAAACGGTTTTTTGTGAACTTTGTTGATTTTGGTTGTGTCTTTGGGACGTGTGAGTGTTTTACAGAAACAGAGAGACATAGCTCAACATACTTAGAATTCCATAAGGATCAAGAATATATATACTTTGTTGGGTCTCAGATGAATATTTCTCAGTGTTACACACGGATTGACAAACTTAAATAAATATACCCTCATTCAACACTTATGTAGGTAGAGGGGTATAATAAATAAACATTATTTTATCAAATTTTCAAGGATAATTCCTTGTTAGACAGCGTTTCAAAATTACCAACTTCAAATGCGTATAAAGAAATCTCTCACTGAACTAAAACAACCCACGAAAATTTTGTTATTGAGAATGTCAACTTTCATTTTATTACCATTCGTATCGCTACCATTGTATCACTGCGTATTTGAAGTCTACATTTTTTTTTATTAATATTGTTATTTTTAATTATTTTAATTTCAGTATATTTATAGTTATAAAACACCAATTAATTTCTTTATATATTTTTAAGAGGTAAAATACAAAGTATTGTTTTTTAAGTAGTATTTGGATTTTTATTTGTTTCACATGCATGTAGGTTCTTTAAGTTACAAAATTGAAAAAAGTTGTGTGTATTTTTAGTTATGCAACGCAGTGTGTTTTTTGTGGATTTTCAGATGTGCAGATTTGAGGAAAGCTTTCCAATATGGCAATTGTCTAAAAATATTACTTTACAATGGTATTCTTTAAATTATTAAATTAATGAACTCAAGCCAATTAAAATTTTCTCTAATAATAGTAAATACTTAATTTCAAATAGCTCTTAATTTGCGATCTATACTCTATATTTTCGTGTTAAACTCTATGTTATTGTGTATGTTAATTAAATTCCGGTGTACTATCAAAGTGTCCATAGGGATTGAATAGAATAGTGATTGAATAGTACGTTATTAAATTCCACTGCGTTTGAGTGTATGGTTGTTTAATATTATTAAGAGCAAGTTATTTTTTAGTAACTGACCGTCAATTACATGACAAAAAGTTAATCGCAACTTTCTCGTTAAAAATTTAAAAAAATACTTCAACAATTGCCTCCAACGAAGCTAAATAAAAAATTTGTTAACCCAATGATATTTATATTTAGCATTTTAGCTGTTGTTTGAATATATATTTTTTAATTGAAACCTTCATTACTCATAAAATTCTATGCAGCCAAACATATGTTGGCAACTCTTGAGTTATATGTCATATTTAAGTTCTATTAAATTTTCCAAATGTATTTTGATATCTTTGTTTCAGCACGCGCTGTGCAATGAATTCATTTTTTTCCACACTTATTTTTTCTATTATTATTTCTACCATGGTTGTCTGTACTGTGCAACATTTTGCCATTTCCACATTTGCCTTGTAGTGTGTGAGTGCAAGTTAAGAGTTTGACAGTAGGCCTGACTTGTTAGACAGCCTTTTTTTGTGTATAAAGCTGCTGCAATGGTCTCTTAAAGACTGTAGAAAAAGGCACAACACACATAAGTAAAATTGGTAGCGACACCCTCGAACATGGCAGTAAAGTAGCCAAATTGTAGTTTGACATCATTCACACTCGTCTGGGTAATTACAACTTAACTAATGGGTCAAATGTCAAAATATATATAATTTCAAAATTGTATTTATGTATGTACATATCATTTTTTGTTGATTCGTTTGAAAAGTCATAAATTAAAAGCATTGAAATAATGCCGCCATCACTGACAAGTGTAGTGTGTTATTAACGTTTTAAGCTTAATTCGTTATTAGTTTCATGTTGTTTGTATTAAATGTACGCTACAGTGGAAGCAGGGATTTTAATAAATAAAGTCATGTAGTTTGTAGTTTGTGTGAAAAAAGAGTGTTAGAAATTAAATTATTTGTTGATTTTCTAAACAAATCAATAATAAAATAAGGAAAGGTCGATAAAAAGCTTAAATATAAATTATTTTAGTCATTAATTATTACAGTTTTAGAAGGATTATTGCTACATAATGGGTATTTATGTGATAATCAACTCAACTCAAACGAAATTTGTTGTAAAGGTCTTCAGTTTCATATTACGGTATCTGAACAATTTGCACAAAAAAAAAGCTTTGAATATTTTGCCAAATTTGTCCCAAATCTTTTGTAATTTTCTATTTTTATGGAAAAAATATTGAAATATTACATAAACGCGATTTTAATAATTTGTCTGCTTTTGAAAAATTTTAGAGTCAGAAAGTGTTTTTAATCTCCATTGGAATAGAAAATGTGTTTGGTTTTCTAGAAAAATTCTCCATAACAAATGCTCAATTGCCTTAACTACTGTAGCTAAAATATTTGTCGGATTTATGTTTGAAATTTAAATTTCAATAGGTTGAATGAACTTGACTTTTTATAGTATTTTGCAATTTAATTTGTTTTACATTCTTTTGTACTACTCCACTCGAGTTCTGTACCTATTTTTTTGTAGGTTTTTTCTTTTATATATAGATCTTTTTTAGGTTAATTGGCATTTTTTGGCAGGTTTTTTGTTTTGTATATAAAATTTCTTGTGTATTTCTTCTATATGGAACTGACCCACTACAAAATACCACGCCTTGTTATTGTTCTCCTCCATCAAATACAAAAAACCAAAAAAAAAAAAACAACAAGCTCTAAAACTAAGTAGAAATAAATAAAGCAAAGTAAGTATACATAGAAAAGTTAATCATTTTATGTCGGTGACCATTTCAAATCAGTTGTAGTGTCTAAATTTAGTTTTCGTTTTCAAATGTTTTGGTGTTTAAATTTTATTTTAAAATTCAGTTTTTTTCTGGCTTAATCATTTTGTATCTGCTGCATAGCAAAAAAAAAAGAAAAAAGAACACTAAGTAAGTTTATTTGTTGTTGCACGCATATTGTTTAGTTAATGCAGCTGTAAGTTAGTTTATTTCTTTTTTTATTTTACTTATATTTGTTGTAATTTTGTAACCATGTTTCAAATCGTGTCTTTCAGTTGTTGTTGTCCGCTGATTGTGTTGTATGTTCATTTAGTTAGCGCGCGCGTAAATTGTTATTTAATTATAGAGTGGCGTTGAAAACACCATTTACTTTTCTGATTAGTTTTACAATTATTTTTTATTGTTGTTGTTGCTGTTGTTGTGTTTTTTTGAGTACTTATCAGAAAATTACTTTTATTTATTTTTTTATTACATGTAAATAATTAATTTAAATTAATTTTAGTTTATATTTTTTTTTTGTTCCACGTTTAGAACAGTTTTTGGGTTTGGGTCTTAAGTCGTTTGTTTACAGCTAGTTTGGTTTGTTTTATAAAGTTTTTTGTCTGTAGTTCTGTCTTAGTAATAGTTTTCAATTAATAATAGACACATTGATTACCAGCTAAGATATCTATAATTGAAAGTATTCTTTAATGTTACGAATCAAAGATAAGGAGAAAGAATGCCGGTATATTAAGATCGATTTTAGATAAACTTGTGCTTTTAAATATTAAACTTAGTGAAGGTAGGTCGAGGTTAATTATTTATATTTAGATGGAATTTAGAGCAAGCAAGTGTTTTGTTTGTTAAGTGATTAGTGTGATACTTATTACGTTAAATTTATATAAATCCGCATTCACAACTAGTGTTGTTGGAGGATGTTAAAAGTGGATTATATAGAAATAAGAAAGATCTTATTAAATAAGTAACATATTCTCACATTAGTTTTCAAATATTTATAAAATGCTCTAATATTGTGCAATGAATTTTAACTATCAGCCCAATCATGAATAAAAATTCCGCGGGAGTTTTTTTCCCTTTTCTCATTTTTCCTATTCAAATTCAATGTTAAAAAAAAATAAAAAGGAAAAAACTCCCACGGATTTTTTATTCATGATTGGGCTGTATATATTTCCAGAATTAACTAATAATAAATCTTTATTGAATTTTCTTAATTTCGAATACACTTTCTGATTATTATTGGGTTTCTTTTTTTATGATTAAAGATAAAAATAAAATTAGTACTTATTAAGTCTTCAATTAAAACTCTACTTTAATCAGCTATTAAACTAATTATCTCATATGTTGCTGTTATTAGGTGTAGGGAGATAGAAATTAGGCAGAGTATAACGTATTATGATAATGACAATTATAGTAATCGGAAAACACTAATCGTTAACATATCTAATGCTCTGATTACTGTCATATGGTACAGCACGGCAATACCGAAATCATTCTTTATCATCCATTAAAATATTATCTTAACTTTAACTAAGCTGACTATAAGAAATATATATAGCTATAAAATGTATATATCACATGGAAAATGTTCCTCCAACGCCTGTGTTTCTTTACTTAAACATAGTGGCATTACAAGTAATTGTGTTTATTGAATTTTAGTGAGAGACAAAGAGAGAGATTTAAGAAAATGCTACAGAAAAATCTGGTTCTATAACAAAATGTATACAAAACAAATACAAGTGAATTTATCATCATATAGAAAAGGAAACAATTACAAATATTCCGTATCGCTGTGAGCGTTGTGATTTAGATTGAAAATTTTACTGACAGAAAATTTGGGAGAAAATTCCAGAATATGGATGTAAGGTAAAATATCAGCTGACTTAGTTTAACTTACTAATTACGTTTTACTTCAAGTTTTTACCTATGTCAACTTGTTCCTTAATTGGTCTATTTAGCATATGAGTATCTGCTCTGCAAAATTAGCTCTATGTTTTTTTTTTTTTTTTATTTTTCAGTGGAGGACAACAAATGTATATTTGAAATGAAAGCCGTGAATGTGTCTAAAGGCGATGTGTTGGATTAATATTTTGTAGACTTATTTTTTATAGTTATGTAGAATTTTCATGGCAAACTATGATATATTAAAAATGTCTATATTAAAAAATAATTAGAAGTGGTCACCGGAGGTTTTAGTTGAGGAGTTTTAGTATAGCCTCGGATTTTGAAAGCGCTGTTCAATTGCTGGCATATTTAAACAACTGTTATTGTTAGAATTTGCTAGGGAATTCTTCGTTTGTCTATTTGTTGAATGTGGTTACTATATTATACTGCTTAGTCGCTTATATCTTCTAAGGAAGTGAAATAAATTTGATTTTGTTTGGTTTGCACATATGACAAAAACCTAAACTTTAAATCCAAAAAAATTAAAAATACATGAGTTTTCTGCACGCTTAAAATCAGACTTTAATTCATTTAATACAAATGTTTTATTTTGGCGAACTCTAAGATCAATAGCTACATATTTGGATATGAAAAATCTACCCAAAAGTAATCTAAAACTATTCTAAAACTATTTTCTTCTGGTGTTCTCCCAGTGAAAAATGGGTTCTTGAACTACACTCTCTCCAATTTTAGCTAATAAAATAAGCAAATAATTGTTTCTTGAAGCGAATACCTTTTAAGATTATTATTAATTTAATTTCATAATGTTTAGATTGGTGTAGGTTCGTCTTTCTGCAATTGAGCATCTTTAGTACGGTGATTGTCAAATAGAAAAACTTCTTTACAACGAGACTTTCGTATTGTTGCTCGGTACCTTAAGCTTTTAAATACCACAGGACAATTATATACTCGTCGTTTGATTTATTTACGTCAACATAAATATTAGCTCTATGAAGGCTCTCATTTCAGTAGTTGTCTTCCATACCGTTTCTTTTGTATTGAAATTTTGTTTTTATATTGAACTTGTTTCTTCTTTCTATATAAATCAGATATTTATGATCCATAATATCTTAATCCGGGAGAAGATTTGTTGTAGGGCTAGGTGAAATACTAGCTTATTCAATTAAATTTTAATCTTGATTCTGAGACTACCTGTATATTATAAGGTGGATGTTAATACTGAATTTAACTAATTGTTAGTATTTGCTCACAACAAATAAGTTCGTTTAATGATTTAGGTTATTCAGTTTTTAATTTTTTAATTCACACTTTACTTCCATAAAAAAGTAAGTTTCAAACAATGAAAATGATAAAACAGTTGTCTGAATATAATTAATTGGATAGAATTATTCAAATAAACTTGTTTAGTCATGAGATTATTCGTTAGTCGCGATAATTAAACTCAAATTTGCATATGTTTTTACATAATATTAAAAACATAATTATACGAAAACTTGCAATGTAAATTACTTCAAAACAATAACTTCTTAGTAACAACTTAACTCTAAGATTTTATATCACCATGGTTTTTATATACATGCCAGTATTTTAAGATATTCTGGCTTAATATTTAAAATGATAAGACAAATCAAAATTTTGCCAATCAGTGTTAAAAAGAATGCTGACCAAAGTTCACCGCTGGCATATACAAATATTTGTTTCATATCAAATTTGTACAATTCTAATCTAAAACTGTCTAGCAAAAATATCAAAATATGACCTTTTTACTACCTTTTATCTTTCACCAAATATTTGACCAACCTATATTTGTGGGTTGCTCCTATTTATAAAATACTACTAATAAAACATGTATTGATCTAAATAGCAACCGCAAGTAAACTGAATAGTGAATTTTAACATATAACTAAAAGTGGTTTTAGTATCATTCTAATTGACTTGAAAAATCAAAACAACATTAGTAACATACAAATACATATTTCAGAAAAAATCAAGTTTACATTACAACCAGCATGCATGAAGAGTGGAAAAAACGGCAAGAAAAAAGAAACAGACCAATAAAATAAAAAAAGCTTTAGTCTAAAATGTATAGTCTGGCTTTGTAGAAAAAAATATTGAACAACAACACGATGATTCATCATTGTTTACATTTTGCTTAAACAGCCGGTATTACGGCAGCAGCAGCAGCTTTAGCAGTAACAGCAATAACAACAAAAATAATATTTTAAAATCTAAGGAAAAAACCACATGTTGCCAACATTTATACACTCTAGAAAACACTAGACACTATTTACGCTAAATGTTGATTGTCATTTGGCGCGCGCAATCATACACACAGCTGTGCAATATAGATTTGTTTTTTTGATTTTGTTATTATTGTTGTTGCTGTTTGGGATTTTGTATATTTTATTCAATAATCCACTAGATGCAGCATTAAAGTATCTGCTAAAATACCAACAACAAAACAATGTTGCTGATATTAACGGTAACAGAAACAAAAAGAAAACATTATATGGAGTAATAAAAGCCGCAAAAGTAATAGTGATTTTATTTATATTTCGACAACAGTTTCGAAAAGGAGTTTTGGTTAGCAGAGGTGTTACAACGCAAATCTTTTGCCAACTTACGTGTATAACACATACTTGAGGCAATATGTTACAACTCTTATCTTAGTATTTTAGTGAATCTTTATTAGCAGTTGCAGTAGTTTAGTTGTTTCAAAATTTAAATTTCTTTTCAAATGTTTGTATTTTCCAAAGATTTCAAGAGATCATTATTGAATAATTGCAACAATAATACATTCTCTTAAAACTCTGCTTTTATATTACATTAAACGAAAATATACTCAATGTACAAGTATTGAATGTTATTGCATGATTTACATAGAAAAAATTTAAATATTATCATATGGGCAATTAATTTTTTCTCTTGATAGCAAATGATTTAAAGTCTTATTGAAAACAAAACACACACAAAAAAGGAACAACAAAACTACAATTTCTTTAGAAAAATGAGCTCTGAAATTTTAACGAAAACTATGCATCTTATCGTATTTAAATCTAAAATTTTAACAAACTCATCACTTCACATTTCGCTGGTGTTTTATTAGTTGTATGAATATATTATTTTATATTGCATATTTTGTATATTGTATAATTTTACCAGCATCATCAGCAAACAGAAATAACAGCAGCCAGCCGACATGACTTGACCTAAATTTTGTACATGAAGGGATTTTTCGTTTGTATTTAGTTTATTTTGCATACTTTATTATGGTAAAATTCGATATGAAAATTTATATGTACAAGTGTTGTTTTGTTTTTTGATTGTGGTGTGTTGATGTTGTTGTTATCTGTTGGTTGGTTGCTAGTGTTTGGTTTAAAAACATTTAACAGTTTTGTGTAGAAATTTCAGATTATTCTTATTTTTTGCTGTTGTTTTTTGAGACTTTTTTTCTGATTTTTGTGTCGGTCTAGTGATGATTGCTGCGGCTTCCAACTTGTGGCAAATCACTAAATTTATATGTTTTCTGATTTAAAATATTTATTGTCAGATTTGCATTTGACTCCTTAAAGAGAAAAAATACAATTTGTATGCTTCGGTAAAGTGCAGGTATGTACAATAGGGAGCCCTGTTTGTATGCCAGAAACTAAAATTAAATAAATATCAAGATACAAAAGTTTGGGGGCCATTTTATGACATACACTATGTAAGGAAATAAAGCTTTCAATAATATAACTTCATTTACTTTAGTTAAACGCAAAAAATTAAAGTTTTCCTCTTAAAATATTTCTATTTGACGTATTTTCAGTAAAATAACGAAAAACTTAAGCAACAAACTTGAAATTATTTGATATCACAGTCGTATAACAAAAGACTTAAGACACGAATTTGATTAAGTTCTCCATTTTTCTCTCTGAGTGTTTTTTTTTCTAAAAGACTTAGAACACGAACTAAGTTTAAAAATAGCACCTAAATAAGAAAGACTTAAGAAGCGAACTTGTAAAACTGATTATGCAGAAATATATTGAAAGACTTAAGACACGAACATTTCTCTTAAACAGTTTCTCTCACAATTAAGACTTAAAACACAAACTCGAATCATGAAAATACATATTTCAAAAGACATTGAAACGCCTCATTAAAAAAATTTAGTAATTATGTATCTTCTAAACTATTGGTCCGATAAAAAAACTGCATAAGCAAAAAAAACCCTGCTTTTAGAAAATTTACCTTTTAACTATTGTATTTAATTAAAAAGACAGTTAAGAGTGTAAAATTTGTACAAAATAAGTTTAACATTTTGAAAGTTTTACATACTATAATTTTAAGACCAAACACTTTCGTCAATAGTAAGAATTAAAATCATAACACAAACAGTAGCTATTGCTCAAATTGTACTCCTCTGAACCAAACTTACGCATCCTAAAGTCAAATCAGTCTGACTAAAAAAAAAAAAAACAAAAGAAAATCTGTTAAACATAAAAGTCATGAGTTTGCAACCAAAAAGGGCTTGTTGAAAAAACTAAAAAATATTGAAAAGAAATTTGTATTTAAACAAAAACTTCAAAATAAAAGTGTTTAAAATTTAAGGCACAAAAAAAAGAAACAAAATGAAAAGAGAAGAAAAATTAAGAGGAGGACATAAAAATTTACAAAATGTATTTATTACGGAACCAAGTGATGCGTCGACACATATAAACACCATGCTCAACGTGATGCTTGAGCCACGAACAAAATCAAAACGAAAAATCCTTACATTAAAAAGTGAGACAACGTACAGTTTTATTTTGAACAGCGAAAATCCATGCGTTTTTGTTAGTTGAAGTTGTTGGTTTTGAACTTTTTGCGCATATTTTTTTTCTTAAAGCTATGTTTACAGATTGATTCAATGCTTGACTTGTAAAGTTCAAGTAGAGGAGGTTGAATATGCTGCAGCAATGAGAAAAAAAAGAATCAATTCGGTATTTATATGAACCACGCCAAATAAAAAGTAAAAGACATATAAATATTTGTTGTTTTGTTTTAAAAGCAGAGCTTTACAGCGTTTCCAGAAATATAAGAAGTTTAATTGAAATCTTATGGTATTTTAAAAGCACATTTCACAGGGGAAATTATTACTTGTTTTTTAAAAGGCTGCCAGTTACTAGTTGGCAAAATTTAAGCGTTATGGAGTTTTAGATTTATAATTTATAAAAATGGTTTGAAATATTTTTTTTTTGTTAGAGAAATTAGTTCAAGGATCAGGCATGAACTGCTCAAATGATAATTGAAATGAAAATGGACTACTTTATGAAACAGTGTAGTCTGCCACAAAAAGGAGTTTTTTTTATTTTGCGAACTTTGTTAAGAAAAGAGTTCGTATATAAAGTTTTTTTTCTTTTATTCTTTCGTATATATAAATATAATGCCCTAAAGCTGAATTATTTAAGCCGACGAATTCAATTAGAGTCGGCTATAAGGCGGCACAAGTGACTGGATTGTTGTTGATGTTGTTTTTGCAGCATTTTAGACTTTTTAGTGCGTCTCTCAACTCAACTCAACTCTGCTCATTCATTCATTACATTACAGCCAGCCATGGTGTATTGCTTAGTGATCATGATCATGATGATCAGCATCATCATGATTCTCATTATTTTCATCTTTTCTACGTCATTTTAATCGTTCGTTGTAAACGTGTTGTTGTTATTATTGTTGACACTATGGCATCCTCTTTAAATTTTACAATAACTGACGTTTTATTTTATTGCCAGAATCATTTTCAACAACATCAACTCCAAGCAGCAAAAAAAATCGTTTGTTATACTGTGTTTTTTTTTGGTTTGTTGCCAACTTAAACGTATTTTTGCGTTGGCGCATTTTTAGACAAGTGATTCTTTTTCAGCCCTCGTCTACTTGATTGTTTTATTTTTTTTTTGTTCTGATAGTTTATTATTGCTGTGTTATTTTTCATCTTCTTTTAGTTAAAAAGTTTTTGAATGATTTTTTTATATCGCCTAATTTTTCTTTACATGTTCATTGAAAAGTCTTCCTTCCTATTTTTATGTTTGCTTTGAGCTTTTTTTTTATTTGGTTGCAAGTAAGTTTCTTGTTGTAGCTTTAATATAATTTGTTGTTGAGTTTATGTTTCTTTTTGTTGTTTGTTTTTTGGTGTTTTGTGGCATCATTTTGTACATTGTCTTTTTGTCTCATTTCTTTATGGCTGTTAGGTGCGGTTCAGATTATTGTGCTGTTGTATTTTGTTGCCATATTAAGCTGGGCTTTTTATTGTTGTTGCTGTTGCATGTCAGAATCACTTGTACGAATTAATGCTTTCTTTTGTGACACTTGGTTTGAATTTCTGTGGCAGGAAACAGGAGTGTTATGCAAATTATTTAATTTTTTTTTTGGGCTTTTTCAGTTTTCTTTGCTTATTTCTCAGATGTAGGTCAATAATTTAACAATTCTAAATTATATGTCAATAGTATTAACCATGCATGAAATATTTCGTTAAAATGTCAATTTGTGTTTATGAGGAAATTTATAATTAAATGACTGATTGAGATAAGTTAGAGAAGTTAAGGAGAAAAGCTACAATTATAAGGAATTATTGGGAATTATAAACGTTTTCTTTTTTCTTTTTAATACCAAAGACTTTATAAGCAAAAGCTAATCGCACATAAGTGTTAAATATCCATAGACTTAGTTGAGAATTTTGACCAAAAGACTATCTTGCTCTGGCAGTATGTATTAATGGAAATAATCTTTAATTTTTGGTTTCCCGAAACCTAATTTTAATTAGCTTTTGTTATATAACTTTATTGTAAAAGTCGAACTAAAATTTGTTTATAATTACATAATACTTAGTCGTTTACAAAAAAATTAATTATAAAAATTTATTCATCTCATTGTAGTTTTAATAAAACAACACAAAGAGATAAAACAATAACTATAATCAAATTTAATTATATATATCATGTTATTGTAATATATAATTTCTCAATTGATTTTTTGTTTTGTTTATATTTTAAACAAAAACATACAATACAAGTACTCCTCCTAAGTAATAGTAAAACAAAATTATAAGCAAAAATCTTTATACACTATCAACAAAAATTCAATCAATCATATTAAGTTGTAGTTTTAATGGTGAACTTTTTTTATAACTATATAAACTTTAGGCGTGGGCTGCTGTGTATATAATATTAACTCTCAAACACACACTTTTTTGTATAAGTCTTATGGTGATCTTAACATAAGGTTAATATTGTTAGGTAAATACGTTAACATAATGTTATACTTCAGGTTAAACTAACGAAACTAATGCTGGTTGTTATTTATATAATATATAAATGTATGGGTATATAAACTACCCTCTAAAATCTCAGTTAATTAATCAAAAAAATAATTGAACAAAGATCAAATCAAATGTAATTGAACTGGATGATGTTTACTTTATTTTTGTTTAATATTTTTTATAATGAAAGCTTAAAGCAAAAATATTGAACCTGATGAAAGCAAACGTATGAACAATAAAATAAAACAAATTTATTAAGTGAAACGAAGAAAGTAAAATTTGTGTTGAATATATATAGAATATACACGCAGATAAAAAATAAAGTTTTGCATGTTTACCACAAGTATTTCAACATTTTTCAAAAAGTTTTTGAAATATTATGGACACTGTAGTTATTAATATGATTGCTGTAACCACAATATGGTTAAGTTACCATTCACATGATTATAGAAATCACATATACGATTATGTAATGTTTATGGTGAAAAGTTTTTTTCATAATCTATATTGCTATCATAAGTAAAATATACATAGTTACTACCATCATATATATGATTCTAACAATCATCTGAATCGTAACTTAACCATATTATAGTTACAGCAATCATATAAATAATTACAGTGACCATAACATTGTTGAAAAACTTGTAAAAATGTTGACATTGTTGTGGTAATCATGTACAACTATATATTTTCTCTGTGCGTACGATGTAAATTTATCTAACACTAGTTAAATTCTCTAGAAATAGAATTCGTGTAATGTACTTTCCTAAAAAAAATACTTGTTTTATATTTTATTAATACAATCAATGTTTCTTAGTTTTTAATATGTATAAAATATTGAAAAAATAAAAAGTCAGTTTTATGAAAGCAATATTATATTCGTAATATTCTATTATAATTATTTTGAAAATTTAAGCCCATATATCAACCAAGAAGTTTATTTACCAAACACTATCTATTTGACTCATTACCTTACTACGTTGATGTCACTGAAGGCAGGTTAGGGATTTTCATTTTAAATTTTTCTAAAATTTCAAATAAAACAATTAAAATAGAATTTACTTTTAAAAAATAATTCTATTCAAACGTTGGACTTGAATACTATGTATGTGATCCATTTGGAAGGTATAATTTTGATCAATCTGCCCAGTATTATTAAAATAACACGGGTAATGTTGACTTGCAAATCTTGAAAGTCAATGAAGACTGGATTTGATCTATTCTGTAGCGTATATTCCAATCACGTACACTGAGACTAAAATTTGAATGGTATTGTGAATAGTGTACTCGAAGAGTACAAAAGACATTGATTTCTGAAATATAGTTGAATAAATCGTAGACAACATTGCGGTATAAGTCTTTTTATAAATTAAAAAAAAACCTATTAATGAATCACCCTATTTAGTAGTCCTTCCTTCGTTAACTAAGGAGGGATCAAGCCATCATTCACTATTTTTAAGCACTTCAAGATTTATGGTCACCACCAAAATCTAAATTGAGTAAATTATTTGTTAAGTTATATTAAACATATATTAGAGATTAGAGAGATATAAATAGAAAAACTAAACTATGGTTTGTGAGATTCTGAAGAGATTTTATTAACACGGAAGATAGTGATCGTCCAGGCCAGCCAAAAGAGTTTGAAGAACAAGTATTGCAGGAATTACTTTATGAACATTGTTGTCAAACTCAAGAAGAGTCTCCAAAAGCAGGGAAATTGGGTACAATATGGCTTGCAGCCGCCAGACCTTGTAAGACTATTTTGCATGTCATGTATGCTGCTTAAACGTTTTTGCAGCGCGTTATTACTTAGAAATGAAACATAGATCTATTACGATAACTTGAAGCGTAAGAGTTCACATGAAAAGACCGGCCAACCAGCCGAATTCACACAAATGCCTTTAACAAATTCAAGTGATTCATTTGAAGAGAGCAATGACCGAAAATTGCCCAGAATTCTGCCATACTTTGCCTCGTATGACTACTATTTTTTTCGATCGCCTCAGAAAGCTATCTCTGGAATACGATTCACTTCTGAAAATAGTGTCCGAAATTGGCCTAATCCATACTTGGCCTCAAAAGAAGAACAGTTCTATTGTGTAATGTGCAATCATCAGTTAATATAATATTGTTTTAAACTTTTAACTATTTAAAATTACATTTATGTGTAACAGAAATATTTCGTATTTTATGTTAATGGCCAGCTATAAAGATTATGGTTGAAAATATGGTTACACTGTGGAGATGGTGAAAAACTATGTATCTACAGCTGATATCTAGATTTTTTGACAATCGTTGTTCGAAAATTAATAAACGTGATTTTCATGAACTTGAGTTACCTTGAAAGAGGAAATAACTCTGTCTTTCCGTTTTTAACTCCAGGGGCATTAAGATCATTAAGATCATTTGGCTTTCGCCTAATTCTCAAATCTTGGTAAGAATATATCTAAAATTAATATTTTTACTATCAGGTTGATATAAATCATCATTTTGTTCTTTAAATTTTCTAATTTTCTTGCCTTTAGATATATTTTCAATAAAAATATAAAAGAATAGACTAATTCATAATTCCATCAAAATTTAATAACACGGCAAGACTGTAACCCCAAAGTAGTCTCCAAGAGGTTGCTATAATTGGAGAGAAGACTGTTTTTTTAATCTGGTAGATATTCAAAAATTCATGAAAAATATAGTTGCAACAGTGAAACAAATATAAAGGGAATATTCCCAGACAACTTGTGTGGGAGTGGAATTGCAAACATTAGCGGAGTTGTCATCTTCTCGTTTTTATATTACTTGTAATATTATTATTAGAAGAGGTAAGCTTATCTTTAATATGTCTTTTGTCTCCTTTCTTTTCTGAAAATATACTCTCTTTTATTAGGAGTGGAAATGTTCCAGGAATGGTCATTCAAATTGGAATATTCTATGTCTTACGTTTCATTATTTTGCAAAACTGTCTCATTCGCATAGTAAAATTGGTACAGAAAACCAGAAAAAAACAATAATTTAATAAGAGACAATTATTTAAAATTTTGCAGAAAAAAAACATAAATTCATAAATTATAATATTTTAAAGAAGATCGGTAGTCAGAAAAAATTCGGTATGTTCATAAATTAATATTAAGTAGTTGTAAACGAAAAGAAAAGAATGAATAATTAACTAAAATAAAAATGAAAAGAATAGATGTAAAAGTTTTAATAACATTGCACAGTGGCCCGACTCGTATCGAAAAGTTTTTAAATTTTAAAAGAGAAAAATCAGTGGTGAAAAAATATATATTTATATAAAAAAACAAAAAAATTCTTAAAAAATACATATATATTTGCGAATATAGATTCAATCTTTGTAAAGAAAGAACAAAACAATTTTTGAAAAAATTATGAAAATTTATATTAGAGTACTGTGATCTAAATCAAAGAATTTAAGTCACCAAAAATATCAAAAAAAAAAGTGTGAAAAATATGATAAAATAATAAAGTAATAACGGAATTTGAAAAATTAAAACGAAAGCAAAAACAGAAAAAAATAAGAATAAAGAAATCAGAAAAAAAAACTCAATTTATAATGGAATATTTCCCGTCTACACCCGCATCGCTGGAAGGCCTTTCATCAAGCAGTGTATACGTAAGTCTCCAATTTTTATTATTACTTGTTTTGTGTTTTGTTTTGTACAGTGGATAATAATTCGCTTAAACCTCAGTAATTGCTTATTTTAGTGTTTCAATTTATATTTAGTATACAATTTATTTCTCGAATAATTAGCCACTGTATAGAACAATAACTACCAAACTAATATTATTATCTTTTTTCACACAATAAAAAAAAAAAACAAAATCTTTAAAAATTGAATAATGTTTAAAAATTAAAAACAAGAACATCCTAAAAAAAAAAAAAAAAACAATATAAATTAGTTAAGCTAAACAAATTTTAATAATCATTAATAAGATGTGTGTTTCTATATAAAAAAAAACCCAAATTTAGAATTCATAGTCAAATAAATTAAATAAAACTAAATCAAATTAAGTTTCAAAATAAAATTCGGTGTATAGTCGTATAATGCCTTTTTGCAATGTTGTTAATATTTAATTTTAATAATTTTTAAATGAAATAACCATAGTTTGTTAAAATATTTAGTTTTAGTTTCTGAATTTATAATCTTCGCCTAAAGTTGATGAATAAAAACATTAATATGAATTCTTGAGTAAATAAAATTTAAGTTAATTTTATTATGGCTAACTGAATCATTGTAGGTTTTCCTTAGGGTAATGAGAGGATAACGATCATTTTGGGTTTCATTAAAAATCTCGCTAAATGAAACAAGGTGGGAGGGTTACGAGCAGGGGACAAAACATCTGTCCGTTTCTTATATTTTAGTAATTTAGCATACCTTATAATAGATTTCACTTTCAATTTTTTATTAGTGTTTAATTATTAATCAGGGACTCTATATAATAATTCTGTAATGTTATTTGGGATTGAGCTGGTCAAGAACCTTTCCCAGCCACTGAAGCCTAGCCTTATTAATGGGTCCCGCCGACCTTGCTCATTCCAAAATTGTTGTGAGTTGGATAGTTAGTTTGTGTCTCGTCTCATAAGAAAAAAAAACATATCAAAAATTATGAAAATGCATTACAAGAATTTGGCGCCCAACGTGGGGCCTGATGTCATCGATGGTTTATGTTTCGAAAGATGCATGATCATGTCGACGTGTCAGGTCCCAAGCTTAAGGTTTACTTTTTAACAATAGGTACAATAGAACAAATTTTACTTTGTATTCACGAATTAGTTTTTCTATTTATTTCACCTCTATTATCAGCAAAATTGTGGAATTATAAAATGATAACTTAATAAATTCTATTAATTCTTTTTGTGGAATTCGACTAACTGTCGGGAATTAGCACGGTTAGATTTCGACCCAAAAGATTTTAATATTTACTTTATTTAGATGCATATTAAATTCTCATTTTTGTAAAATTCTTTGATTCGATATAATTACATATTATGTTAGCTTGAATGCCTTACTAGTGGAAGTATTAAAATTTTGTTTCCAAAAATATTTTTTAATCCCTATTGAGTCATCAAATTTAACCTAATTGATATTATATATAATTAATGAGATTGATATTTCATAATTCGGTTTTGTTTATCCTGTATGCTAAATATACTTTAATTTTTTTGGTTTTTTATATTTATGAATAATGCTCATGGATATTTTAAATTTTTTTTATTTTTTAAAAAAGTTATCTTTTATTTGCCCTAAAAAAGGAATGCCAATATAAATTAGTATATTTTTTAATCTGTTGTGTGAGTTTATTACACAAAATAAATTTAAGAAACTTTATAAAAGTTCTTTTATTTTTACTTAAAACTATTTGCTTCGAAAACCTATGAAAATTTTTACATAGTTTTTAAATTTTTGTTATTTCTGCCTATGAAAGGCATCAAAAAATTTTTTTCGGTTCTTGAAGATTATAATAAATTCGATTTTATTTTCTATATTTTGTTATATCGACTTTTGTATTCAATTTCAAATGGCTGTCGTAAGAAGCACCGAAAACTTACCGGAATTGGTAGATTTGCCATTAGGATTAGCTTGTTCACTGTGTGAAAAAGAAATGGAAAATTTACACGATTGTTTTTCAACCAAATGTAACCACACATTTCACCAAGTATGTATTTCAAATTGGTTAGGTAATTCATCAGAATGTCCAAATTGCCAAAAACTTTGTCATGAGCGAGACTTAATCATACCAGGGACTAAAGCAGTTAATAAGACCAAAGCATATAGAGGTAGGGGTCGTGGATCCGCCACAAAACGATATAATACCCGAAGTCAGATATTAACGGAAGCAGACAATATTGAACTTAGTGCTACCCAAACTAAAACACCGGAAAATAAACAAAATAATACTGACGAACCACTTTTAAATTTGAATGAAACTCGAGATTCTATGCGTTTACATAACCAATCTCACAATAGTACTTTGAGATCTAATCGCCGTCGTTTTAATACGAATAGACAACCAGTGGTTGATTATGATCAAATATCTAGAATGATAAATTCATCTATTCAACTTGCATTTGCAAATTTAAATATTCGGGATATAAATCCATCTCAATTAGTTTCTATTCCAATACAATCTCAGCATCAAGATTCACCAACAAATATGTCTTTTAATAATAATAATTCACAACAAAATTCTGTAAGTCAAAATTCTCAACCTAATTCATTTCATATGAATCCCGATAAGATTACTTCTACAATTCAAAGTTGGAATGTTCGTTTTGATGGATCTATGAAAGGTTTACGTTGTGAGGAATTCATTTATCGTATAAAGTGTTTGACAAAAGAAAACTTTAATGAAAATTTCGATGGTATTTGTAGGAATCTTCATATTCTTTTAACTGGCAAAGCCAAAGAATGGTATTGGCGATACCACAAGTCCGTTGAGAATATTGAATGGGAAAGTTTTTGTTCTGCGTTTAGAAGACAATATAAAGATTATAGAACTTCGTTTGATATTCGAGAAGAACTCCATAGCCGTAAACAGAAGCCAAACGAATCATTTGAGTCATTTTATGATGCTATAAACGAAATTTTAGATCAATTACCAACTCCACTACATGATCAGGAAATTATTGAAATTGTCAGCAGGAATTTACGCCCAGAAATACGACATGAACTGTTGTATGTTGATATTTGTTCATTAGCCGAATTAAAGAAACTTTGTTTAAAGAGAGAAAAACTTTTAAATGAGGATGGATTTAAACGAAATAATGCAGCTCGAGGGTTTCCATACAAAAGAATTGCTGCTGTTGATATTAGTGAATTTGAAGACGATAATTTAGGCAATTCTAATTTTGATACTTCAAATTCCCAGTTATCCGTTAATGCTATTCATCGTGGCGAAAATATCTTAAAATGCTGGAATTGCGAAGAGGAAGGTCATGTATGGGATATGTGTTTAAAGGAAAGAAAGATTTTTTGTTACGGATGTGGCTTGAAACAAGTTTATAAACCCCAATGTCCAAACTGCTCAAAAAACTTCAAAAACTTGAGAGGGGCGATGACTCCTCTGCAACGCAAATAATTTTAACCTCTTTGAAAAATTCAACCGCTAATTCAGATGACAACAATGGCAATAATAATACTCCGGCTATCCAATTTGATTCCCACCAATTAAAAACTTTAAATACCACTGACAACTTAAACAATAGACCAAAAAAATCGGCAATAAAACCATTTCATGAAAGGTTAAGAGAATATATTAAATTAAGAACAAAATTATTCTCTGATTCTAATCTAGGTCATAATTTAGTGAAAAAATATAAACGCTCGACAGTACGCATGCGAAATTTTTATAAAAAAATAAAGACTTCACAGAGAAAGATTATTTCATCAATAATAAATTCAGAAATAGACGGAAGATTGTATGCAGAAGTAGAAATCTTGAGACAAATTGAATTAGGTTTACTGGACACTGGAGCTAATATAAGTTGTATTGGAAAAGATTTTGCTAAAATTGACTTTTCAGTTATAGAAGGCTTTAAAAAACTTAAATCATCCGTTCGCACAGCTGATGGTAAATCTCAGGAGGTCATAGGTCTTTTAGAAACGTCTCTTTCATATAAAAATAAAACTGAAAAAATGATATTTTATATTGTACCAAGCCTAAATCAAAGGTTAATTTTGGGTTTAGACTTTTGGAAAATATTCGGCCTTATAATCCCTTTAGTTTCTGATAATAATGCTCAACGCAATGTTGCTCTTGTTGACACGGTAGATCTTGATCAATATCCTCTTACTCTAAAGCAGCAACAACAACTGGAAGTAGTGAAATCATTATATCCTAATTTTGAATTGCATGGTTTAGGTAAAACATCGCTTATAGAACATACTATTAATATAGGAAACGCACGTCCCGTTAAACAACGTTTTTATCCTGTTTCGCCAGCGGTGGAAAAGTTAATGTTTTCAGAAGTAGATAGAATGTTAAAGTTAGGGGTGATAGAACCTAGTTCAAGTCCATGGAGTTCACCTATGCGATTGGTGATAAAACCAGCAAAAATAAGACTTTGCCTAGATGCTCGGAAAATTAATGAGGTAACCTTGAAAGACGCCTATCCGCTTCCCAATATTGAAGGAATATTTGCGCGATTGCCAAAGGCAAATATTATATCGAAAATTGACCTCAAGGATGCATATTGGCAAGTTCCATTAGACAATCATTCAAAGGCAATAACCGCTTTTACCATCCCTGGGCGACCATTATATCAGTTTACTGTAATGCCATTTGGCTTATGTAATGCGCCACAAACGATGTGTCGTTTAATGGATGAAATTATTCCAGCTGATTTGAAGCATTGTGTGTTCGGTTATTTAGACGATGTGTGTGTGGTCTCGGACACCTTTGATTCCCATGTCACAGTCTTAGTTAGATTATCAGAAGCATTTAAAAAAGCGAATTTAACTCTCAACATAAATAAAAGCAAATTTTGTGTGAAGCAAGTGAAATATCTAGGCTACATAATTGGATATGGTGGTATATCTACAGATCCAGAGAAAATCGAAAGTATTCTTAATTGGCCAACACCGAAGACACTGAAGCAAGTACGTGGTTTTCTGGGACTTACTGGATGGTACAGGCGCTTCATTTCCAATTTTGCTGATGTAACACATCCTATTACTGACGTTTTATCAAAAAAGAAAAAGTTTGAATGGTCTAAAGAGGCTGAAGCAGCGTTTAAGAAAATCAAACAACTTCTAACTACAGCGCCAGTATTAAAAAATCCTGATTTTTCAAAAAAATTTTACGTCCACTGTGATGCAAGTAATTTTGGGATTGGGGCAGTGTTAGTGCAGATGGATGAGGATCATAACGAATACCCTATTGCTTTTATGTCCAAAAAGTTAAACTCGGCACAGAGAAATTACTCCGTAACAGAAAAGGAATGCTTAGCTGCAATCGAAGCGATTGAACGGTTCCGTTGTTATGTAGAACTCCACGAGTTTGAAGTAATTACGGACCACAGCAGCTTAACATGGTTAATGCGACAGGCAAATTTGAAAGGAAGATTAGCCAGATGGGCTATGAAATTCCAAAGCTATAAATTTTCGATAAGCCACCGTAAAGGAAAGGAACATATTGTTCCAGATGCCCTAAGCAGAATGCATGAAGCAGAAATATCTACTCTTGAGGTTATAGGTCCTGAGGTTGATTTAGATTCTGAACACTTTTTCAATGATTCGTATACTAAGTTGAAGGAAAAATTTCAGCAAAATTCCGAAAAATTTCCAGATATAAAAATTATTGATCAATATATTTATATTCGATTAAAATTTGCAACTGGTGTTGACGAAATTGATCAATATTCGTGGAAACTGTGGGTACCTGAAGGAATTAGAAAAGATATTTTGACACGAGCTCATGACTCAGTTATAGCAGCTCATGGAGGGATTTCAAAGACCCTAGAATTGATAAGAAGGAATTTTTATTGGCCAAGATTAGTATCTGATGTTCGTGAATACGTTAGTAAGTGTGAAGTTTGTAAAACTACAAAATCAACCAACAAAATTTTGCGACCACCAATGGGACAAATGTCTATTTCTGTTAGACCATTTCAAAAATTGTATGTGGATATTTTAGGTCCTTATCCCAGGAGCAAGAAAGGATATATAGGACTTTTTATTATTTTAGATCACTTTTCAAAGTATCATTGGTTATGTCCTTTGAAAAAATTTACAAGTAAAAACATTATAGAATTTATGGAAGGCCAAATTTTTCATCACTATGGAGTACCTGAGGTTGTTGTAAGTGACAATGGAAGTCAATTTCGAGCTAATGATTTCAATGCATTTTTAACACAATATGGTGTAACTCATACATATACAGCCTTGTACTCACCTCAAAGCAATGCTTCTGAGCGTGTTAATCGCTCAATAATTGCAGCTATAAGAGCATATTTAAAAAAAGATCACAAAGAATGGGATATTAACTTGTCATCAATAAGCTGCGCATTAAGAAATTCATTCCACCAGTCGATTGGATTAACACCATATCATGCAGTCTACGGATTTGATATGATTACCCATGGTACTTCGTATAAGTTACTTAAGTCCATAGAGTGTTTAGGGGAATCTGCAATCTCAATCAGTAATGATGATAAACTAAGCTTGCTAAGAAAACAAATTTCCGAAAATCTCCGTAAAGCCTATGAAATAAATGTAAGAACATATGACCTTAGAACCAGGCTTATTAGCTATGATGTTGACCAAACAGTTTTCCGTAGAAACTTTGTTCAAAGTGATGCTACTAAGAATTTGAATGCAAAATTGTGTCCAAACTTTGTAAAAGCTCGCGTACTGAAAAAACTAGGCAATTCTTACTATCTTTTAGAAGACGTACAAACAGGAAATACAGGAACCTACCACGCAAAGGATATAAAATTGTGATTGGCTTTTTCCGCCTAATCTTTTTTCGTAATACGAGCAGATTATACGGTTTTGTAATGTGCAATCATCAGTTAATATAATATTGTTTTAAACTTTTAACTATTTAAAATTACATTTATGTGTAACAGAAATATTTCGTATTTTATGTTAATGGCCAGCTATAAAGATTATGGTTGAAAATATGGTTACACTGTGGAGATGGTGAAAAACTATGTATCTACAGCTGATATCTAGATTTTTTGACAATCGTTGTTCGAAAATTAATAAACGTGATTTTCATGAACTTGAGTTACCTTGAAAGAGGAAATAACTCTGTCTTTCCGTTTTTAACTCCAGGGGCATTAAGATCATTAAGATCATTTGGCTTTCGCCTAATTCTCAAATCTTGGTAAGAATATATCTAAAATTAATATTTTTACTATCAGGTTGATATAAATCATCATTTTGTTCTTTAAATTTTCTAATTTTCTTGCCTTTAGATATATTTTCAATAAAAATATAAAAGAATAGACTAATTCATAATTCCATCAAAATTTAATAACACGGCAAGACTGTAACCCCAAAGTAGTCTCCAAGAGGTTGCTATAATTGGAGAGAAGACTGTTTTTTTAATCTGGTAGATATTCAAAAATTCATGAAAAATATAGTTGCAACAGTGAAACAAATATAAAGGGAATATTCCCAGACAACTTGTGTGGGAGTGGAATTGCAAACATTAGCGGAGTTGTCATCTTCTCGTTTTTATATTACTTGTAATATTATTATTAGAAGAGGTAAGCTTATCTTTAATATGTCTTTTGTCTCCTTTCTTTTCTGAAAATATACTCTCTTTTATTAGGAGTGGAAATGTTCCAGGAATGGTCATTCAAATTGGAATATTCTATGTCTTACGTTTCATTATTTTGCAAAACTGTCTCATTCGCATAGTAAAATTGGTACAGAAAACCAGAAAAAAACAATAATTTAATAAGAGACAATTATTTAAAATTTTGCAGAAAAAAAACATAAATTCATAAATTATAATATTTTAAAGAAGATCGGTAGTCAGAAAAAATTCGGTATGTTCATAAATTAATATTAAGTAGTTGTAAACGAAAAGAAAAGAATGAATAATTAACTAAAATAAAAATGAAAAGAATAGATGTAAAAGTTTTAATAACATTGCACAGTGGCCCGACTCGTATCGAAAAGTTTTTAAATTTTAAAAGAGAAAAATCAGTGGTGAAAAAATATATATTTATATAAAAAAACAAAAAAATTCTTAAAAAATACATATATATTTGCGAATATAGATTCAATCTTTGTAAAGAAAGAACAAAACAATTTTTGAAAAAATTATGAAAATTTATATTAGAGTACTGTGATCTAAATCAAAGAATTTAAGTCACCAAAAATATCAAAAAAAAAAGTGTGAAAAATATGATAAAATAATAAAGTAATAACGGAATTTGAAAAATTAAAACGAAAGCAAAAACAGAAAAAAATAAGAATAAAGAAATCAGAAAAAAAAACTCAATTTATAATGGAATATTTCCCGTCTACACCCGCATCGCTGGAAGGCCTTTCATCAAGCAGTGTATACGTAAGTCTCCAATTTTTATTATTACTTGTTTTGTGTTTTGTTTTGTACAGTGGATAATAATTCGCTTAAACCTCAGTAATTGCTTATTTTAGTGTTTCAATTTATATTTAGTATACAATTTATTTCTCGAATAATTAGCCACTGTATAGAACAATAACTACCAAACTAATATTATTATCTTTTTTCACACAATAAAAAAAAAAAACAAAATCTTTAAAAATTGAATAATGTTTAAAAATTAAAAACAAGAACATCCTAAAAAAAAAAAAAAAACAATATAAATTAGTTAAGCTAAACAAATTTTAATAATCATTAATAAGATGTGTGTTTCTATATAAAAAAAAACCCAAATTTAGAATTCATAGTCAAATAAATTAAATAAAACTAAATCAAATTAAGTTTCAAAATAAAATTCGGTGTATAGTCGTATAATGCCTTTTTGCAATGTTGTTAATATTTAATTTTAATAATTTTTAAATGAAATAACCATAGTTTGTTAAAATATTTAGTTTTAGTTTCTGAATTTATAATCTTCGCCTAAAGTTGATGAATAAAAACATTAATATGAATTCTTGAGTAAATAAAATTTAAGTTAATTTTATTATGGCTAACTGAATCATTGTAGGTTTTCCTTAGGGTAATGAGAGGATAACGATCATTTTGGGTTTCATTAAAAATCTCGCTAAATGAAACAAGGTGGGAGGGTTACGAGCAGGGGACAAAACATCTGTCCGTTTCTTATATTTTAGTAATTTAGCATACCTTATAATAGATTTCACTTTCAATTTTTTATTAGTGTTTAATTATTAATCAGGGACTCTATATAATAATTCTGTAATGTTATTTGGGATTGAGCTGGTCAAGAACCTTTCCCAGCCACTGAAGCCTAGCCTTATTAATGGGTCCCGCCGACCTTGCTCATTCCAAAATTGTTGTGAGTTGGATAGTTAGTTTGTGTCTCGTCTCATAAGAAAAAAAAACATATCAAAAATTATGAAAATGCATTACAATTGTCGCAGAATCCATATGTTGCCAGAAAGATAGAAAAATATCATAGCTAGCAATGAACATACCTTAAACAAATTCATATTGTACAATTATTTTTTTTTTATTTGATTTAATACAATCCAAATATTTGAAAAAAATCTATATTTGTGTGTATACATCCAATATAATAAAAAACTTGTCTGTGATTTTACTATAATTGTGTGATTTAAGAATGTGCCTTAAAACTACTGAGACATAGTTTTGTATTATAAAAAGATATCAATCATTTTATAAGACATTGCTTAGTGTAAATGAATTATAGATTGAGTCCAGGGCACCCAGTGCCTTTCAACACAGCAAAATTGCTTACGGAACAAAAATTCATTGAGCAAAATTCGAAAATATCCTTTGACTGATATTATTACCGAACATTTTCTTACTTATGCTTTATATAGAAGAACTCAATTCTATTCGTTGTCAACGTTTCACACGTTAACGATTTTGAGGACTGTGTTTGCCCTTGGTTGCCTCTAGATTGTATACATAGATTAAAGTGCATATAATTTTTATATATACCTCAAATTTTCGCTGGTTTTTCATATTTTTTTGATCTGGTGCAATTCGGACTACGATTTTCTCATTATAGTAAGTTATTTTCATGATAGGTAATCAGCTTTAAGAATTGCTTTATGTAAATTGGGACTTATGATAAATTTCGACTTAAAATCATTTTCTGCGACGTCTTGTACATTATAATATAAGTTATTAGAACAGGACATAGGAACACTTACACCTAGTGTTACATTACACGCATACATTGAAAAGATATTTTGTTTGACAAAAGAGAAGCATTTAAAAATTATCGTTAGAATAACAAATGCTGGTATACTTTAATAAATTTTCAAAAATAATTGTTCATATTATTTATATAATTAAATATAACTAATCTATAAAATTGCAATTTTTAAAAAAGCTAGCGATTGTAAGAAATTATAGAATAAATATTTAAGTTAAATCTTTGATCATTGCTCATTGCATAAAAACGTTTAAAGTTTTTCTATAACGAAAACAAAAATCAAAACTTCTTTCCACACCCAATAGAGTATATATATATATCACAGATCGACAAAATATTTTAAATAAATTAAATTTTCATAAATAATAGCTATAGCAGGTTCAGGTGTCAGTTTAAGTGTTATTCAAGTTTTACGACCTCATAAGTAAATGAACTCAAAAGATAAAAATAATATTTATTCATTCCTTCCACTCGTTTCTCTCTACAAATCACACAATATACCTATAAAGTACACAAACACTTGTTGAAAATAATGTTGAAAGCGAAATATTCAAAAAGTATTTAAAACAATAACAACACAAATAAAAGATAACAAATATAAAATATGAAAATATACAAAGCATTTTTGTTGAACTCCAAAACAAAGTCAAAAAACAATTAATCACCTGTTTTCGAATGATCAGAAAAGATCAATCACTTGTTGTCTGGGCTTTGCACGTTATGCTGGCTAAATAATGGTGAGTTATTTCATACAGATTTCAATTATACATACAGCCAAAATTCAGACACTCACTCATTTACTTACACAAATAAACTAAAAAAACAATAAAAAAGACAGATCATACATCTGTACATTTGTCTCCAATTATAACCCACTTTAATATTTTGTCAGCTCTACAACACCATGCGTTTTACGTGTTTTTTTTTTTTTTGTTTCATTTTGGTTCATAAACAATTTCTGGGTATGAGAAGTAGGCCAGAGGAAATACAGCAAAGTGATTATAGTATTCCCCTGAGGGAGGGAAAAAATAAAGTACAAAAGCGTAAAGAAACAAAAGACCAGAAGAGAATGCAGTAAAAGGCTGTCAGAGTAAAGTTAAGCTTTATGTTAAAACAATCATGCCAATTGCTTGTGGTTTTAATTAATTTAAAGTCAATACAAATTTTTGGTGACACCACACTAAAAACCTAAAACAACCGCAACAACAATAACAAAAAAAAAATCCTAAAGTCACGATTTGTTTAACAACCAAGTGATGTATGTTTTTGTTACTCGATTTCAGTTAGTATGCATATTTTTTTGTTCGCTTCTGGCCAGCATAAGTGCGTGTTAAGTTTGTTATTTGGTGTTTTTTTTTATTCGTTCCTGCTGATCTTCTTCATACAAGATCGTACGGTATTTGTTTGGTCGATTTTGGGTTTTTTGCGCTTTTACAGTTTGATTTAAACAAATCGCCACGATTTGTGTTGATGTTGTAAACGATGTCATTGTGTAGTTAGTCGGTATTTTTGTTTTTGTGTAGCCGTAGTACTTTGTTTAGTTGATTTAAGGGGATTGCCATATATTAAGGCAAGTTTTGGAATTTACAAAAGAAGGGATAAGTATTTTAAGTTAATTTGAAGTAATAATTTTTTGGCTGCCGATCTCCTCAGCCTATACAAAACTGATTTCATTGAAGAGATCGAGCAGTCCCTTAAACGACACGTGTTATTTCCAAAGCTGGTTATTGATCTAATAATCATTGCACTATAGACCCAGTTTCATGTATGTATTCCTTCCAAACTATGTCTTTTAATAGATTATACCATTAGCTTTAAAGCAACGGAAAAAATAAGTAAATTCGTTCTGTCATATCTTGGGACCACCTAATTTTTGCAATCTCAAACAGTTTCTATTGGACAAGCGTTATGGGTTATTTGATTAATCTTTCACCAACACAACACATTTTTCAAATTCATCAGCCAAAAAGTTATCCAGCCAGTTAAAAGGAACATTAGCTTTATGTCAAGAATCAAATAATGAAGATTGAGCAAAGAATGTAAACAAAATTTCCTCTCTCTGCTCATGACGTCACCGGTTCTTTTTTCTGTATAATAGACATGTAAAAAATAACTTTTATTAACAATATTTTAAAAAATAAATTTTTTGATTCAAAATAAAACATTTAATTATTTACACTTTTATATACTTATATATTAAAGTTTATCAAAAAACTTTTTTTGTATTATCGATTTATTATTGTCGTTTGTTTCCGTTTGTGTTTTTTTCTCTCATCCGCTAGGAGTGGATATATTTTCTTATTTGAAAAAAAAAACTCGATCGAACAAAAATTGTTTTAGCTTTAAAATCCGCCTTAGTAGTACTTGACATAGTCGTTACAAGTCAAGAGATTTTCACCATTTAAAGATTTACATACAGCTTCAATATTTTTAATTTGACACACAAATTCTTCAGTAGGCTTTGGTTTCATATCTCCTTTTATATCATCTGTCTTAAAGTTTTCAACACAAAACTTATGCAATGTTCCTTTTCAAATGTCTTTTTTTTCAAAAGTAAATAAAAATCAGCTGTTGAGTTAAATGTACAATTGAATAACGCAAGTTTACGAGCCAACATTGTTGGGAAAATTTACAAAGTATGTATGTGTAAATAATTTTTCAAGTAATGTTTGACAATTCATTTACGAAGGCGTAAAAATGTACAGTTTGCGTGACTTTTGAACGATATCATGAGGACCCTTGGAAAGTTTGACATTAAACAGTTTCTTATGATTATCAAAAAGAAACTAACTTTTACTTACAAATAAAAATTTACTTCATATGCCAATAAATGGTGACAAGCATAAACCTGGGACAACTTAGATTTTTTATCCGAAATTAGCTTGAAAGATCCCAGATAACTTATAGAACTAACTGAACTAAACACTTCAAATTGCCTGTGTTGTCTGTTGATTGTTATTTTATTGAAAGTTTATGTTTAAGTAAAACTATTTAAATTTCCAATCTTTTAAGGTATCTAGATTTTTATGATTTCCCTAACATTGGCAATCCTCCAAATTGTGGGCTGTTTATTTTTGAACAATCAATTGTCGGCAGCGCTAGAGTTGTTCTTCTGCCGCACTTTTTCCTTCTACTTTAAAGTTGGGTTGGCTCTTTTTTTTTTGGTTCAGCTACTATTTTCCACACTCAACTTAACGTCGTTAGTTTATACGTTTAGTTAAGTTCAGTTCAGTACGTTCTGTCCGCTCATATGTTGGGTTGACTTGGTGTTTTATGGCCTGCCCAGTTTGACTTAAGATTATGTGAGCTTTTGCGATGGGTTCACTTAATTTAAACAACATGCAAAATACTTTTTTTTGCAAGCTTAACAAACAAATTTTGTTTGCTTTTTCTTTGGCTGGATAATGTGTGAGCAGGCCATGTGTGTCTGTCGTCGGTGTAAATACTTAAGTGTTCATATAGCACTTGCTTTACAACCATATTTGGTTAAAATTCAAATGGCATTAACACGTTTCCGTATTGTAGTCGTATTCACATGTTTTTCTGTATTTGCAACATGTGTGTATTGATGTTGTAGTTCATGGCGATCAATACGATGGCATTTGCACGCATTTGTGTGATCACTTGTAAATTTTGCGGCAAGTTAATTCGTGGTAAAGAAAAAAGAAGTCTGAGTTTTTTGCGTACTTGGATTTTTTTCTGCAAAGGTTTAAATTTGTCAACCTTATGTTGGTTAGTTCGGTTGAAGTTGTACAATCGTATGTTGTATGTTGGTTTATTTGTTTGTCTGTTAAGTTGGTGGTTCATTTGTTGGTTCTTTGGTTGAAGTTTGCGGGTGCTTCATCTTCTTCTGTTTTTCGGTTGGTGTTTAGTTGTAAAGTAGACAATTTGTTGTTTCGTGTCCTCATGATCGGTGGCAATAGTTTGCTACTAACCTGTCGTAATTCTTGCTTTTAATTTGTTTTTAGCTTGTTTTTTTTCGTTATTTTGTTTGACTGTTGTTGATTTTGTTGTGGTTGTTGTTAGTTTTTTTTTATTTATCGTAGCTTTCTTTGCGTGTTGTTTCATCATGTCTGCACTATGGACTATTAAGTATTGAAATGTATGTGGATCATTTAACAAAGATTTTTAATGTTTGACATACAATATTCAACATATCAAATTTGTAAATATGCTTCGTTCTTAGCTTATTACGCTTTATTTCTCACAGCTTTCTTAAATTCTTCCCCCATTGTGCTGGCCATAAGTAGTAGAATAAATTGTTTCTGTAAGCTCTGCTTATATTGTTGTTTCCTTGGTATATATGTATGTATGTACAATATACATACATACATACATAAGTATTTTATTTTTAGTTCGTTTGTGTTAAGACAATTTCATGTTTTTTTTATAGTTTAAGTTGTTTTTTAAGCCTAAATTATTAACCCTAGTCCTTTTACAAATGTTCCGCAATTATTGTGTTCAGCTCATTAGCGGTATATTTTGTTTCTTTCATTCTGTAGCTTGTATATATGAGTATAAGATTGTTGTTTCCCCCCTTTATTTTAGCCAAGATTTCTTTTTTGCCAACGTCATATTTCGATCGCTTTTGTGGCTTTGTGAGTGTGTTAAGAAGAGGGATTTTAATGTTTTTGTTTTACTAATTTGTACATTTGTCAGATAATAAATGTTTAGTGGAAAGTTGTTGTTTATATACTTATTTTTGTTTTTTCTTGTTGTTTTTTTGTTGTTGTTAATTTCTTAGTTATTTTCATTGTAAGGTGTGAAATTATGTTCATACATTGCTAAACATTTTAATTTTTTTTGTCTTTGCTTTTGCTTGTTGCAAATTGTGGTTTATAGAGAACTCATAAATGTAAATTGGCTTACATGGTATTATGGAATTAAGTTAAATGATATGTGAGTATTTGGTACATATGAGGCTTAAATGTCCAGCTAATCGAATTGATTTCCTGCTATTGTTTCCATGGAATTGTAAAATATTTAAGTAAAATTTAACGGAATTTTTCGGAGATTAGTTATTGTTTCAAAAGAGCGTAACAATAATTATAATTATGAAAATAATTGTCAAATTAAACAGAAATGTTTTTTTTTATATTTTGGCACCAATATTGAATGCTCTTCAAATTTTAATGATAAAGACAACTATTTCTTAATTATTTAGCAGTTTACTTTATATGCGAAAAGATTTTGGTTTATTGATCTGACTCTGACTTTACCAATGTTTTTAGAAACAACAACTCTTTCAAAACAATTTTCACTAAAGTTGACTTGTATAGACTTTGTTCACAAACATTAAGTTTACTAGAAAGAGAGGAGAATGGTAAGATTATTCTGTTTTCATTCCTTTCGCTTATGACTGTGTGAACCTATTAAATAAATACTATTTTAGGCATGTGAAAACTATTAAGAGATTTTGAATTAATCAGATGTGTTTTGTTTATGAACCACAAAGTTTTTTAAAGCATTATTCGTCATTTTAATAATGAATGTTAGTTTACAATATATAAGAGCATAATTTTTCATACATACTGAATGTAAAATTTTGGTTCGATATCGATATTATATAAGATACTTTTATATGTAGGTCATTGAGTTTTCCTATAGTAGTCCTTATATGGGAGCAATAACCTATTATGGGCCGATAACCATGAAATTCGGTACGATTTTATACATATGTGGTTTATTTCTGGCAAATATTAGCTTGCTAGTGATGTTTATAAAATATTTATGGACATTTAAGGAATTATCGAAAGTCTACATTATAGGGTGCTATGGTCAAAAATAAACTCATCTTCATGAAATTAAGTATGACAATTTCAATATACCTACAAAGTACACTCGCAATAATATGAGCTAATGAAAATAAGGGCAGGTTAAATTTTGGGATTGTTCATATTTACAAATGGGACAAAATTTTAATAAAACCAATTTTTATAGGTTTTATAAGTTTGATAACTTAAATTTCATATACTATAATAAAATTGAAAATTATGTTCCATTTAATTTAATATATACACATATTATGTTCCCCTGAAGAAGTCAACATAAAATTGACGAAACGTTGGGAAAAAATTGTAATTAGCTAAATGTGGTTTTATTTACAATAGAATAATTTAGGCCCAATTAGCTTATACAGGAAACAAATACAAAACACTTCAAATATAACATCTTAGCCAAAAAATAAATAAATAAGATTCCAATAGTTTTTCTTTTTGCAGGTCCGATGAATGTATTGTTGACACATTTTGAAATTTAATTTTTATTTCTGATACTGTGGACTTTGTCACAGAATATGCTTATGCTGCTTTGCACTTGTTCGTTTGACCATTGACATTTAGCATTCAAATAATGTAACTGAAATCCGTTTCAAAATAAAAAAATAAATGTTCATATTTTAAAGCTTTTGTATAACGTTCATATTTTGGAGTAGTCAATAGCAGAGAAAAAGTGTTCATATAATAGGGTGTTCATATTTTCGCGAATGCACTTTATATGGACAATTTGTGTAAAATTTATTGGTAGTGATGTGTTTAAGAGGTTAATGCACTTTCCGAAAGTGGACTTTATATGTGGCCTATATTCAAATATGAACCGATCATTTCGGTACGAGAATTTTCACATTTATGTGATTCTTGGAAGTGGAGTTTATATAAAGGCTATATCAAAATATATACGAATGTAAACATAATATCATTTCTAAATTTTTCTTAGCATGAAACATATTTTTGCTGAGTTTTGTATGAATACTGCTTTTTTCTAAGCATTTATATGCCATATAGCTAAGGAAAGACATTAGTATTGAAGCTATCAGAAATCGTGGACCTCTTCTTATCATATTCAACAGAACTTTAGCTTTTATATTAAAAATGAAGTATGCAAACTCTCCTGATAATATAGGGTGGCGCAAAAGTAATCCTCCTGTCAGGAAAATGCTATAAATTTTGTTATTGGCCCTTAATGTCGCAATATTCCGCGTTCTGGAGCAGTGTAGCGTAACATTAGGGGCCTCGCAAAATTTATAGCATTTTCTAATAGGAGGATTACTTTTGCGCCATCCTGTAGCTGCATTATATTTGACGAATACAGCAAAAAATATGTGAAAATAATCCTACTGTACCGATTTTTCGCATTTTCAATACTAAAAATTTCGCAGAAACAAACAAATGGAAAAATTTCATTGTTTTATGGCTTCTTTTCGAAGCTGTATCATGCCTTTAGCAGACGGAAAGACGGACGTACATGATTAGATTGTCTTAGAATATCATAAGGGCCCAAAATATAAACACTTTTTTGTTCTACGACTAATATTTACAAACGGAATGACAAATTAATATATATGAGGATTATAAATATGGGGGTTAAATTTAAAGAGTTTGATTTTCTGAAGTTCAAGTTTTTGTTATTTAGTTTATGCTGTTCTCATCTATTGTTAGCTTTATAGTGGCCATATTTTATCAACTTTTCTTTTCGACCGATTATTAGGTGATTCTAACATCTATTCAATATATTATCAGTTTATTGAGACGTTTTTCTGATTCTGCTTCATCAATAAGATGGCATAATAAATTGTTTCCAACAGTGTGTTTATATGTTCCTCAATAGTTTGCTTTTATTTTTATACCCTACAGCACCATACTGGGGATTTGTGCATATGTTTGTAACGCCCAGAAATATTGGTCCAACATCCACCTTAAAGTATACCGATCGACTCAGAATTACTTCTTGAGTCGATTTAACTATGTCCGTCCGTCCGTCCGTCTGTCCGTCTGGCTGGCTGTCCATGTAAAGCTTGTGCGCAGAGTACAGGTCGCAATTTTAAAGATATTTTGATAAAATTGGGTACATGATATTTTTTCAGCACAACGACGGATGGGCTTGAAACTGGTGGAAGTCGGTCCAATATTTTACCTGGCTCCCATACGAAAGTCATCCCGAAATTGGGGTTTACCAATCAAATGAGTGGTAAATGAAGCTAAATCACATCTACAAATTTTGTGGAGATCGGTTCATAATTAGTCGTAGCTCCCATATAAGACCCTCCCCGTATCAAATTTAACCACCATAAATCTTTTAAAAGTGTTTATATCGAGATAAAGTTTAACACACAATATTTATATTCACAGAAATCATGACACTAAATTTTTGGAAAATCGGTCCATAATAGGGCATATCTCCCATATAGCGCACATTTCTGAAAAACTGTTTTATACATATACAGTACGAGCTTGATTTGCGCAACCACCGATACCTGCAACACCCCGATTAGCGCAACAGACAAATTTTTAACATTACAGTCTTTATAAGTGCAACTTTTTCAAAAAAACAGTCTTGATAAGTGCAACGTTTTGTGTTATAAAATGTAAAGTATTTTTCTTTTTATTTTTACAGAAACGTAGTTTTAAGGAGTACTTAAAGTTACAGCAAATAACCCATCTTAAGAATGTTTTTCACACGTCAGTGCTGATACATTTTATTTATTTTGTTCTCTTTTCTCTTTTTTATATGGAAAAACGTTGTCTGTTAATTTACAGTTAGTTTTTTGTTTTGGTTTAGTTCTTTGCGTTTTTTGAGTCAAGTGAAGATCATTTTAAAGTAAACATTATTTTAGCAAACATGGGAGTTATAAAAAAAGTGGTTAAGCTAACAATTAAACAAAAATTAGAAATTTTAAGCAAATTGCAACTTGGAGAATCTGTTAAAAAGATATGTATTGATTACAAAATTGACAAATCCACAGTAAGCAGAATAAAAAAAAATGAGCATGAGATAAAACAAATTTGCTAGAAACACTGAATCCGGTACAGGAAAACGAATAACACTTAAAGCAGCTGAGTACCCACGAATGGAAAAACTCTTATATAAATGGTTTTTAAAACAGAGAGTGAATAACGATCCAGTTTCTGAGGAAATTTTAAAATCGAAAGCCCTATTTTTCCATAACAAATTGCTTTTTATTTATGAACAAAACTTTAATTTTATTACTTTTGCTTTATAAGTTATTTTCTCATGTTAAAAATAAAATTTAATGAATTTGAGTTCAAGAGTGGTGAGTTTTTATATAAGATTTTTAGTGGTCGGTTATGACAACTTTTCGGTAAAAGCAACAACCCCGGTTTCCTTTCGGTTGCGCAAATCGAGCTCGTACTGTACTGGGTGTAGGGTATTATATGATCGGGCTTGACCGACTATACTTTGTTACTTGTTTATTTTATATCAAGACTTAATTGGTAAGTATTTTTTTGAATTGAATTAATGCAATTATCAAAGGGGTACGAAAATGCTATTATTTTATATTAAGCCTTTGTCTTACACATGTTTTGATTTTCGTATTCGCAATGCATGAGTTCAGCTGGCCATTTAGATTAGTTTTTCATTTACTTAATTCGAAATAATATATAGGGGAATCATAACTTTCATTATCATCAATAGGAACATAAAGCAGGGGTGGTGATAAGTTTAACGACAGCTTCAATAAAACTTTGAATTATGGAGATGGAATTATTTGTTAGTATGTTTATTGGTTATTTTCCAAATTAACCTAACCTAACATTGTTTAATATATATAAATAAAAAATAATAGATAACTGGAAAATATATAATTAAAACCAGCAAGAAAATATAAAAACCAGCATTTACAATACTAAATATACTATATACTAAGTATGTCTGTGTAGTGTATGACCAGACACATGTGTTCAAATGTGATGTGCATAGTAAAATATTCGAATAAGTGTTCTTCTAGATCCTTTCCACTATTTAGTTCACTATAAATATTTAACAGAAGGGTACCTGAAATTGCAAGTCTTACACTAAGTGTTAAATATATTATAATAACATTTCAAATTGAAGAAGGTCTGGCCAGACTCATGTGTAAATTAAAATTAAAATTATTAAAACTATCTAAAATCATAAATATACCTTTTATTTATAACAAAAACACTATGGGTGGTTTTCTATACTAAGTATTAAAAATATTACTAAGATTATTTATGGTTAAATTATTTAAAATAATATTATTTAATAGTTATTTATGTGAAAATTAATATTTAATATTAACACTTAATAAACGGATATGATACAATTCATTTTATATAATATATAGATTATTTATTCGCTAAGTAGTGTTCAAACAATATCAAATATTTATGGTTATTTTTACAATGGATTTTCACAAGCCCGTTAATCTATAATTTATACGAATGATCAAAATAAATAAATAAATACGATTTACACACGCTGTAATATATGACATTTCTATTAAACCAATTTGATATGCAAATCAAATAATAAAACCAATGTGAGAACGATAAAAGTGAATTAAACTACGATTTGTTTTATTTCCTACAGCTAAAATGTAAGTAAATCAACGGATATAAGGTTTAGTTTTTACAAAAAAAAAAAAAAAAAAACAACAAAGTTAAATAAATAACAATCGATTAAATAATACCAACCGTATAAATTGTATTATATATATATTTTGTTTTTTTTTTTAGAACCATGAGATATGGTACTCTTTTCTAAGATTATGTGTTTATTTCTTTAAAACCCCAAAAGCAATTAAACAATACCAACACCCACACTATTAGCGGCTTAGAATTAAATAGAATTTATTTGTTTGTTGCTGTATTTATTTTTCTAGCTAGAGTTTTTAGTATTTAAGTAAGGCTTAAATAAAGTGTTGAGCGGAGAAAAAAAGTATTTAAGTTTAAATTAATTTATAAAACTCAAGAACTTGTCAAGAAGCTAATGTTTCATTATTTGCATGAGTTTTTTCTTTGGTTTGATTTCGTATTTTTTCCAAGCAAGCACCTGACAACAATTTGTGTGTATGTAAGGCAGAGTTGTTAAGGAGTGATTTGTTTCTTTAAGATGATTGAAATAATAATGAAGCAAGACCACGTGAACTCAATTTTCAGAAAATCCGATCTCATAAATATTTTAATATTCAAGCGATTGAATAATTTTTAACCACAAAAGTATAAATTAACATAAATGAAACTTTTGAATAATATTAATGAACTAAATGGGCCAAATCTTTACTGATGATTGGTGTTGTGTTACAAGAACCTGAATATGATTCTGCAGACATTGTTTTACATAATTATCCCAAGTCATAGTTAAAAGATTGCTTAGCATCCTCGGTTTCGGTTGCAGTTTGTGTTACCTTTTCAAACTTTGCAGTAATGAATGCATGCCCTTTTAAAACAACGCCATTCACTACGATTTGGACGTTTAATTGTTTTGAAAATATTTTTTTTTACTTTATTTATACTAGTGTTATATTTGTTCGCTGGTTAATTGTCATGGATTTTGCTCAAGTGAACATAGCATTCTCTTTGTAAATTTCTGGTTTCTGTTAGTAAATATTTTTCTTTAATTTTCCTTACAATATGTGCTTAAGATTTCCTTGTATTTAGCCATAGCCTATCTGCAGTCGTTAAAATAGACAACTTCCAGGATTTTCTGGAACAAAAGTGTTGCCTGCTGGTGTTTACAAACAACTTTTATATTGTGGCTGGATTTTATGTGAACAATACTTTCGTCAGGTTATAATGAGTCTGGTTATAATATTAACATGAAAATGAGTATAGGCATTATATATCTGTATTAAAACCTGCCTACATTTTTAACTCAGATATTGAGGAAGATCGAAAATTGATCAAAAGATCGAATACCAATTCGTTTGAAAAGCTCGAGTATCCTACTTTGCAGCCTCGCTAAGGCAAATATATGTAGGCATTATAATCGAAATAATAAACTTAAATATAATTTTAACTTTACTAATAATTTTGTACAAATACTTTTCAATTTATATTTCATAAATAATAAAATTTTTATCCTGGTTTTGAAAATTAAAAAAGAAACAAGGTTTGTTTCTTAAGTCTTTTGTTTACTGTTATAAAATTTTCTCGATTTGACATTTTCAAAGTTCTGCCGAAAGTTAATACGTAAGTGTAAACGTTTCCATGTGTATTAGAATTTCTGTTTGTCTAACATTTTAGTTGATTAGTTCAAAAACTTTAAATACTTCTAGTCGTCGTTCGTGTGTTCGTGTCATGTAAGCTTGGAAACTATTAAAATTCAACTTGTCATGTACAAGTAAGTGTATATTTGATATCTGTACATTTTCAAATATATATTTATTATATTTTTTTTGCCTAACTAAGATAAACATGTGTCTTTTTAAATTAGCAAAAACGTACAAAAAAAAAAATAAATAAAAAAAAACGTCTGAGTTAACAAAAAACAAAACACAATCGTTATTGTGAGTTTTCAGATTGACAACAACCTGTTCTTTCAACAGCTATTATTATTTAAGATGGATTTATTTTAAATTAAAATGTAAAAAAGATTTTTTTTCTGTTTAGTTTTTGTGGAGGCATTAGAGACAATATACAAAATTTTGAATTAAATATAAACAATTAATGAGGAGTATTTCATGCGAATAATTTACATCATTAAACCAACTAATATCAAGGAAATATTATTTGGTAAAGTAGATTTACTTGAGCTATTTATACATAAATTTGCTTTCATGGGATTGCCAGTAGATCATACTCACTGTTTGCACTGTTTTGCACAGAAAGTATGTTTGATGTCTTCAAACTATTCGTCGTATAGGACATGCTAGGTTACAGTTAGATTATTTGGTTGGATGACCACTAACTTGCAAGTCTTCTGAGTTATTCTTGAGGTAGACAAAAATCCTGTGCAAAGTCTTGCAAAATTGGTTTGAGAGAATGTGCTAGCATGAAGATAGCCTAAGCAGTTATATGTTCGAAAATATTACTCAAAAGCACCTTCATTTTAGTCCGACAACTTGCCAACTTGTCTTTATGGAACCCCCCACATTTTATCTTCTCATATAACAACCATAAGTGATTGCAAATTAATTATTGTGGTTCAATATTTTTTAATACTCTTAACAATGACTTGATTTGGTTTTATTTTAATTTTTCATTGTATTTCAATTGAGTTTTGTTGTTGTAGTTTTTATTGTTATTGTTGTTGGAATATTTAAATTGACTTTATTGTTAGTTTTATGTAAACAGCAGTCATAGAGGGCGTTGCAGGCGTCACAAATCTTATGCGTGTTCTTCAGATATACATACATACATTGATAGAGCTAACAAAACAACAATGAAAAAAAGATTCAATTATAAATAATTTTTAAGCATAAAAACCACTCTAAATTTGAAAATATTATAAAGACATTACAGTGTTTATCTTAGTTTGAAGAAATATAGACAAAACCGTTAAGTTGTTGTTATAAGTTTAAAACTAATAAAGCACGTTTTTTAATTAAAATAAATATAAATTTGATAATCATTCAAATAGGACCACTATCTAATATGTCTGCTTTATAAACAAACGTTAATCAAAATTGCAGTTACATAAAACTTTAGGTCATAATCTTTAGGTATATAAAGGGGGTTTGAGATTAAAAGTTTAAATTTGTTTTTAAAGCTTAAGACGAGACTTGTATGCTTGAGGTTTAATTTAATTTTCTCTTTTTTATATACACTGAGAATTTTTTTCGATTAATTGATCATAAATAAGTTGTAGGGATGCTAAGTTGTTAAAAACTACTTAAACCATTTATGACGGCCTAGCACAAAAAGAGAATATATAGTTAGTTTTTAATTTTTATTCTTCCATATAATCTACTGAATCAGTTTAACTTATCTAGCAATTCTATCCCTTGATTAAGGGATTGTATCCCTTGATCGCCTTCAAAATAGTGGCGTACAACTGCAATTTCATCCTCATTTGAGGTAAAACGCTTGCCAGCTAGAATTTTTTTTAGATTTGGGAACATGTAAAAGTCACTGGAAGCCAAATCAAGAGAATAAGGTGGGTGGTCAAGCAACTCGTAGTTTAATTCGTTGACTTTAGCCATTGTTAAAATACTCTTGTGCGCTAGTGCGTTGTCTTGATGAAAACATATTTGTTTCTGGTGTAAGCCAGGATGTTTTTCTCGAATTTTTACATGTTGCAATAGTACTCGGAACTTTTTGTTTTACCTTACCATCCGATTGAATTGTTTTTGCCTTCTTTGGGTCACTTCCTCCAGCTGCAGTCTACTGCTTGGATTGTACTTTTGTCTCTGGAATATAGTGGTGGATCCATGTTTCATCAACAGTTATGAAACGACGCTTAAAATCCATTTTATTTTTCTTAAAACTATTCAAACAAGCTGGAGAAATTTTCATTTTTATGCGTTTTTAGTCGACTGTTAACAAATGCGGCACCCATCTTGCAGAAAGCTTTTTCAACTGTAGTTCTTCATGCAAAATTAAATGGGCTCAATCATTTGAGATGCCCATGATATTGTTGCTGTTTTTGGACGTCCACTACATGGTTCATCCTAAATACTTGTACGACCATGTTTAAATTCAGGATGCGCCTTTTTGAACACCTGTTTTAATATGAAGGAGTTGAGAGATCGAAAATAAATTTAACATGTGTTCAGAGCAGAGACGGAGGTTTCTAAAACACTTAACATTTATCTGTTTATACCGAGCTTTCTGTATAAGGCCAGAAAATTTCCGAACCGCCTTCGTATACTCATGATAAATAGTTACAAAAAGTAAAATGTAGAGCCTAACTTAAATTTCTATCTGTAAAGAAACTCTAATGCTTAGAGCAATATACTCTAAGCACAAACCCCATATACCTCCTTTATATGGTGGTGTAGCGCATATATATATTATAAAAACTGATAGAGTTGTTAATACATTATTCGAAATTAAATTAATGCACAATGAATTAAAGAACAATGCAAAAAATTTGTCTTCGATGAAATGGTTTCAAAGTATGTATGTAAGATCTTTATAGACTGAAAAACAGTACAAAATATTGCTTGTCAGTTGAGTGGTTCAAAAGTTTAAACACATAGTCGTAATATGAGTTGAATGTAGTACTAAAGTCTCTAAAATCTAAATTTAATCTTTTAATAATCAACTTTAATTTACTTAGTTGGAATTTTAATTATGTTTTAATAATTCTTTGAATTTAAAACAAAAGTGCATATTTATTATATTTTAAGAGAATATTCTTCATGTGTGAGTGTATGTTTTTTTTTCGAAGAAAATTTGTGATCACTTATATTTGATACCAAAAAACAATTTTTCTTTAATAGTGATCTAAACTGAAAAAGGCGGATAGTCTGTGATCACACAATTTCTCACCAAAATTTGGTTTCTTACGAAGAATTCTAAAATACGATCTTCATTTAAATTGAAAACAAGGAGAAATCTGTGATACTTCCTATCATAAAATCAATTTTATATATCATCATCGAAAATCCAAAAGCACGTATTATCAAAGAAAAAAAATCAAAATCGAGCTTTTGATTGATTATTATGCGTTAGGTTATCTTACGTGTCTCTACCAATTTTTAGATTATTGCGAGCAAAAATAACACTTTTATATCCATAATTAACAATAACGTATCAACATGTGCATTATTTTCTCAGGTTAAATTTTAAAGTAATTTTTAAGTGTTGATAACTAACAACTTGTGCATCTAATAAAATATTGCCTAGAAAACTGATTTCCTCTTAACGTTCATCACCTTAAACATGAATATTTTATTGATTATGAAGCTCATCATGAAATAGCCACTCTTACAAAAGAAGCTGTATATAGTAACTGCATATGCTATTGTAGCAATTATTAGTCTTGTAATTTGTCATGTGCCTTTAATATATGCTATCAGTTTGGCTAGTTTTTATGTTGTTCAGAAGGCGCTCTCAGATACCCTCCTCATATGTGGCTCAAAAGATAGTACTTCACTTAGGTATTTAAAAAATTTGCCAATAATAATCTGCTATTCTTTAAACGAAAGAAAATTTTGCTATGCATAATATCCTGAAAATATATTGAACGTTTCAAATTAGTTGCAGGAGTATTACCGTTCTTTTTAAATATGAAATAGTACCAATAAAAAGTACATTCCGGATTTAAAGCAACAACTATTTTCATCACAGAAGATAATTTTCTAAAAAATTCACGTATTCAAAATTCCCAAAAATTTTATAGTTTTGGCTTCATATTGATACATATTTTCCAAGATATTTTTTGAAAAATTTACATTTTGATTAAGAGGCTTCATTACATGAGGTAATTGGATTTTGTATGGATGTAAGGTAAGATCATTATGCAAAATACGCCACTAGGTAGACTGACACATATCTAATTGAAGGAAATGGTTTGAAATTGACAGAAATTATAACTGAAGCATTTAGTTATGCAATATCTATTTCGCGTTCGTAAGGACAGAAAACTCTAGCAACAACATTGAGTACAGGGGCCAAATTACCGCATCCGTGATCGAATAAGCTATCGTATCCAAAATGATTTCGATATCGAAATTATGATATAATGTACTAAATTTCTTGCTCGATATCGTTTGCCATAATCTCAAATAAGAAAATGACGATACATTTTACTCGATATCGAATGCGGTAATTTGGCCCCAGTATGTAAAGATATTTCTACTCGTAATCATAAAATTAGTTTTTAGGCTACATCTATTCCTTCAACTGAGTAAATATCATTAGCATTTTATTTTACAAGCCTATTGCATATATTTTCTAAGTATTTCTTTCAGTGTTTTCATATCTTAACTATAATTTTATTTAACATGTTACTCATACAGCAGTGTATTCGGTGCTCAAGTTAGTCGCATGAATGTTTAAGTATTATTTTATCTATAAATTGAACATTATAATTTACAACGTTTACAACATCAAAAGCAACACCAACACCACCATCAATACCACCACCAATGAATAACAGCAACAATAACAACCACTAAAAACAGCAACGACAACAAGAACATGTACAAACATATATATGTAAGTATCAGTTGCAGCGGTATTATTATGATTATAGTGTTGTAGCCAAACGTAGTTATTGTGTATGAAATGTTGTTGTACCTGACAAAATGACATTAATTGAGTAATTTATATTGATGGCGTCAGTGTTTTCAAATTTCTTTAGTTTTTTTTTTTTTTTGTTTTAGTTTTTGTTTTGCTTCATCAGAGTTGTCCTTTTTTACATTGGCCACGTCTTGTTAATGACAGCTTTAAGCCTGTTTAAATTAAGGAACAATATCATAATGATGATTTTGATCACCATCATCGTTATTATGGTCTTCATGATCCTCATCATGGCTATATGTATATATGTATGTATGTATGTATGTATGTACATATATAGTGTGTCTGGTTGTAGACTTTTGTTGTTGATTTTGTTTTTTCATTTCTTTGCTCTTTAGCTTGCTTGGTCCGACATCAATGTCTTTATTGTGATCGTTTCATAAACTATCATATAGTTGACTGTTATTATTATGATTACCACTCAACATGAATTCAATTAACACTTGTCAGTCGATTACTTGTATGTATCAGTATGTCGGAAAGTATTTTGGTGTATTTTTTTTAAGATTTCTTAGCGGTTCCTACGGCAATAGTTGGTGTAGTACTCTATGGTTGGTGGGGTTGACAACACATTGCACAAAGGATTCATGATAGAAAAAGTTAAGAAGAATATTGTGAACAAAAATGTCCAATTATATATAGCTTATAAAGTAATTATACAAATTGAAGGTTTTAAAGACCGTATGGCTGGTCAGGAATAATGAAATTGCTTTTAAAATATGTTAGAGATAGGTACTTTCTTCCATAATGATAAGTAACCTGTACAATTAAGCACGTGATATTTTACACAATTCAAATTAGAGTAATAGGTTGATCCTTAACTCTTTTCCGCCGGATGGTACTTATAAGTACCAATACTTATTTTCATGCACTACATATAAGACAAATGTATTTTTGCATTGTATGACCATCGGTACTCTGAAGTATCATATTATCTATCAATAAGAATAAGAATTTCATGCTCGTTTGATCTTTATTTTTAATAAGATCAGTTTCTCCTGAGCCCTTGCGGTGTTAACAGGTGCTTGAAAATCAAATTTATTCTGGCGTATTCATACAAAATAAAGTAGGTTTGGAGTGTGCTTTTAGAAAAAATTTCATACAAAATTTTCTTAACGTACATTTGAAGTTTACTTTAATTTTTTATGAATTAGACTGATTGTAGTTAATTACATTGTACTAAAAAAGTTTAAAAGTGTGCATTTTAAGTTGTTTAATTGTTGTACATATAGTTAACTAATTGCACAAACTCTTATTTTTACTAAATAATTAATATTTTGGAATTTGTGCTCGTTTCGTAACGTTTATTCGCAACAGTTTTGTATTTTTAGAATAAAAAGTCTGGAATTCGGCGTAAAGTTCTTGATAATAAATAAATTTTAGCAGTATTGAAAGAAATCACAAATAAAAATAGCGAAGTCTTTGGTATTGAAACTGATGATGATATTGATGTAGACGATTTTGAGAACAATGACAATGAGCTTAGTAGTCTTTTTGATAAACTGGTAAACAGTGATGATGAAATAGTTGAAAGCTGTCTCTGGTGATGATTTGCCAAGTATAATTTGGAGCCTAATCGACAATGGAAAGCAAAGGAAAATGAAGCAACAATACCAGAATTTGGTAAAAAAAAGTTAAATAACTTGCATTATAACAGTTTAATGGGAGGAGTACACCACGCTGATCAATTACGATCCTTTTATGACATTGATCGTAAATCAAACAAATTGTGGCATAGAATTTTCTGGGTTCTTATTGAGATTGCATTTGTAAATTCCTATATTGCATTCTGTCAGTTCAATGATAAAATAACATTGCTTCAGTATAGACTATCTGTTTCCCCAGGATTAATGACATACAAAAGGCTTTCTGTCAATAAACGAAACTAACTTACGGATCTTGAAATATCTAGCAACACCTGAATTTGTTTCCACGGATGTAAACCTTGATGTACACTGGCCAGCATTTGTAGAAGTTAGCGGAAGATGTAACCTCTGTAGCATTGAAAAAGTTCAGTCAAGACCATATTCCAAATGCAGCCATTGCGGAGTTTTTTTTGTGTTGCAATGATAAAAAAATTGTTTTACTGAGGACCATGGTATAAATAAATTTTTTTTTTATGAAATTATCTAAAAATGTACAAATGAATTTCTTTATTTTTTACACAAGCCGAAATAAAATATCTAATTTTTTTAATAAAAAGAAATTAGCCTGAAGGAAACTCCTTAATAATTATAAAAGAAATTTGGTTTAAAAATATATCACAAATAATTTATTCTATTGACCCAATGGTACTTCTTAGTACCAGGGATATTACATACCCTTTCCGATCCGCCAAAAATACAAAACTTGGTATATAGGCTTAAATTACAAATATAGCGTCGATAAAAAAATTACAATAACTTAATGATAAGACGTCTTAAGCAATAAAGGGTTAAATGTATTTGTTGTTGGTTCTTGATCCTTGAAAATTCTTTTAAGGATAAACATATCAAACAAATTTGAGAATATTGACAACAATCTGTTGAGGCAGATTAATAGATTTTTCGGGTTTATATATAATATACTTTACTCTGCTACTTTCTATGAATTGTGCAAGTATCCAGTGGCGTATTGAACAGGTTACTTACCACTGTCGAAGTAACTTCATTTATACCAGGTAGATTTATATACAGTCTTAGCTGATTTATTTAAAATCATGGGAGTAATATAGAAATATGTATTATTTTTAGTTTTTATGTTGCCTTTTTGATTATCAAAAGCTTTGACATTTCCAGTCGTATTCTTTGCTCATTCTCCTTTCCGAAGACGTTAATGTGTCTCATGTTCAATAGGTCATTGGATATTTTTCCTAGCTTTCCCTAAAATAATTTCACTTTGCTTAGTAAGGTGTAAAATTTTGAGGATTTTAAAGTCTCTGAATAACTTAAAGTTGCGGAATACTCGTATGCCTACATATTGTAGAAAATAATTTTTCTTGTAGGGTGACATTACTACCAACTGACCAACATCTTGATTTTTTTTTTGTTTATTTCCTCTTGTATTTTTGTCTTTAATAGGTGGTTATTTAGTGAGATGTGATCTTTGTAATGTTATAGTTTACGAACATTTTTATAGGACAACAAGAAGTCTTAATCACGTTTTTATTGTAACATTTTCGAATATGTTAGAGATTTTATTTACATGTTGCCAGCAAGAGAAAAAAAACAACCACCACATAGCAAAATGTATATCACATACGTTGATTTTACATACAGTTTCAAATAGTGCATACAAAATAAAATAGACTATGAAAAGGCCAACATTTGAAAATAATATAAAATATATAAAATGTTATATAATTAATAAATTGATTTAAAAAAACATACGTTTTGTTAAATGGTAACATGACATTTTATAAAAAAATTACCTCATTTAAGCTCTTGATATGCAGATTTTGTTAAAAATAAGAAGAACCAGCAGATGAAATTTGATATTATAGAAAACTAGCTGACCGCCCCGGCTTCGCTCGGTATTTACTATTGATTTGTATTTCATAGAATAAGATGTATTCACAACCTGCCTGCTCTTATTTATTTGCAAATTTGTACAGCATACTTTAGGGGACTTTTTTTTCAAATGTTGAATTTTTTCAGGAAAAAAATCATAACTGGAGAATGGCTAGACCGATTTTGGATTTCAAAATCAACTAACCATCATCACTCCTCCGTGTACCTTCCCTAAAAATTGTATGGCAACCGGTCGAGCCGTTCTCGAGTTATGGAGTGACAATCAAAATGTACACTTATTTTTATATATATAGAAGATAATGCTGAATAAGCAGTTTAATATTGTAATGACACATCAATATATCAAACAGTATCATAATTTTTATGATCATAAATTGGATGGTTTAGAATGAGTAATAAAGTTCAGAATAACTTAAATTAGCTACAATTAGTGTAGTGTCTAGTGGATAGTGTATACTAGAATTAAAATACAGTGATAGCAAAAATAATAGCACTTCGATCATTTATTTGATATCTAATCATACTACATTTTCATTATCCAGTCCAGGACGGACGAGATTAGAATTATTTTATTAGACGTCTCCCAAACGCAGAATACAATGCAATTCACATCTGAGAAGGTTAAGCAATGAGGTTCCAGCATTTTGGTATGGGGATGCTTTTCATATTACGGAGTGTGGGGCAAATTCATTGCACAAAATCAACAATGGATCAACATGTTTACGTTGATATACATACTAATTAATAATATGCTTCCCTATGCCATGGATGAAATGCCATTGATGTGGGTCTTCCAACAAGACATCGACCCAAAACATACAAGCAGAAAAGCACTTCAGTGGTTTCTTGACAACAATATTGAGGTCCTGGAGTGGCCAGGAAAATCACTTGACTTGAACCCAATAGAGAATCTTTGGGCTTACGTAAAGAAAAGTGTATATCAAATAAAACCGGCTAACAATAAGAATATTTGGGCTGTAGTGAATGAGTTGTGGGCGAAAATACCTAAAGAAAGATGTGAAAACTTAATTAACTCTATGTCGACAAATACCATGCAACAAAATATTAGTAAGTTATTTGTTTCATCAGCTTCATTTTATTTGTTTTTTATTTTATTTATTTGAAATATACAGCCATGTCACAGAATATAATTCCGTTCGGAAGTGGAATTCATTCCGTTTTTTGCTTCTATAGAAAAAGCAAAAGCAAAAATATTTTCGGAATGAAACCACTTTTAATTTACTATGCGGATTTGTAATTTTAAGAATTTCTATTTTTCATTCCGAAGAATTCTTTTTTTTTACCTTTTCTATAAAAGCAAAAAAACGGCATCAATACCACTTACGAACGGAATTAAATTCTGTGACATAGCTGATATTTAAATTTTTTAAAATCTGTAATGAATAGTGCTATTTTTTTACCGTCCAAAATTTTGATACTTCACCTGAAATTCTTTTCAACTAAAAGCCAATAAAAGTAACACAATAAATAATTGATTGACATATTTAAAATTTGTGTCACAGGAATAACAAGGTAACTAAATTGAAGAAAAATTTATATGTACAGTTGAATCCTGCCTTCAGTGCTATATATGTTAGATAAGTTAGAACCTCTTGAATCTGGTAAGTGTCTTCAAATTCTAGAAAACCTTATAAAATATTAGTAATACCGATTTTGACTATATGACTACGACTACCAGTATACTTATTATGCTTTCAAAAGCAAAATAGTGTCCACATACTCTTTGATACTTTTGTGGATATTAGAGATTCACTATCATCCCACCTCTTGTATAACCAACAGCACTTTTTCTCTATAAAGAGGGATTTTAGATGGATATTAATATTGCTTCTAACAATTATCTGCTCTAGAAGTAGTAATACAGCTCCATAATATATGTTAAGCATTGTTGATGTTGTAACAGCTCTGTTGTTGTCGAAAGTTTTTTCTAACAAAAAACACCAGTAACTGAGTAGGAACTTTTAGGCTAATGAATTCTCGAGTAGTTATAAAATGAAGATCTAATTGAACGTAGAAATATATATTGAGCAATTTTATAACAGCTTTGTTGTCGTAGAAAGTTCTTCCCTGGAATAAAAACTTTCGGTTGGCTGTAGCTGTGTTGACACTTTTTAACTGAGGGAAACTTTATTAGTTGCGGAATGAAGCTCTAAATGTCGTGAGTTTTAATAGCTAGCTGTCATCAATTCTAGATCTAAAGTTGACATAACTATATTCGTAAAACTGCTTACAATAAACACTAAAATTGTTTGTGCTCAATGGATCGATCGAAATTTTAGCGATAATTTAAACACAGAGCATTGAAAAGGTCTAATTACGAAAATATACTTTGCGCAACTTAGTTTTATGTAAACGAACTTTTTATTATTTATTATTAATAAATGTTTTATTACTAACTTCTAAGTCAACTCATAAAAATTGACCTTTTAACAGATAATTCAAAATAACCATTCTCTTAAAAGTCTCCATAATCACAAAATCGTTTTCCTTCACAAAAGCCTCATTAAAACACTTGTTATCTTAAATGTGCCAGCAGACTTAAAATGTATAACCTCATATTAATGTCAAAAATTTGTCATATTATTATACGCCCGTGCATCTGGAAGCACTTTGTTCTAACTACCATGCACTGTCATAAACCCTGAGCAAATATGTATGTGTGTAGGTATACAAATTATTCATACACATTAAAATATTTATAAATTTTTGTATAATTTTCTACCATTAACTATTCGCATAATTTAAAATATATAAAATCATCATTAATCCTGCCATTTTAGTTAAATAATCATAATTTAAAATTCATTGTCGTGATGAGGAACTGATTGTCAATAATTTTTCTTTTAATACACATACATATGTATTTATGTATACATATGTACTCGTACTATACACAAATATATGTAATGGAAATTGAAAATTATATCGTTTAGCAATGAGTGTGTGAGTGAGCGAATGACTGAATGAATAAATGAACAACGAATAAATTGTATATATAAAAATGCAACTGCATCTATTTCATTGCATTCTATATTGATTTTCTAAGTTGATCTTTCTTTACTACACTACAGAGACAGACAGACAGACAGACATCAATTGATTTGACATTATAAAGAATTTTTTTTATTTAGTTTGTTTCGTTTTGTTTTCTTTTCTCTATTTTCATTTTATTTCCTTCATCTTCTTATTTCTTTTGAAAAACTTTTAGAAAAGAAAAACATTTTATGCATTTATTCCACCCACCAGATTTTTCTTTCGAGTTTAGTTTAGTGCATTTTTCTTGGTTGGTTTTTTTCTGGGTGCATCAATATCAATTGAATAACTTGTTAGTTTAATACTTTATACGTATGACGTTTTGGAAAAGAGATTTATATTGATAATAATGCAAACTCCATCCAGCACAATATTCATTTGTATGTATGAATGTCGTATGTAGTCGTACTCTTATGTTGTTATTCCATAGATAATCAAAATGTAAATTTATGCTATTTCACGTATTGCACTGTTTGTGACACTTGAGTAGGTTCTTAGAATAAAATACATGTGCATGTGACATTGTTGGTATGTTGCATTCATGTGCCAGGAAGGATGCATCTATGAAGTTTTTATAGTATTGTATTTATAAATACAACAGTTATGGATGATAGTTCTTTTTTTTATTAGAAATATTAACATATTATAATTTAGATTGATTATATGCTACGTATTACAGGTTGAATTTTATTGATAGGAATATATATTTGCGTATATATACCACAGGCTTCTTGAAGCTAATCCAAAAAGTTTGAATTTTTATATGAGCATTTCCATGGTGTAGAACGCGACATTCGTACACTAATGAAACTATAACGTTTTCTGTGAATGCTAGTTTATGTCGCTTTGTTGATTGAACTGTTTTTGCAAGATTCAGAACGCTGCAAATCTAGATTTATTTTTCTACTGCATCTAGAGAAAACAAAAATCTAAAATATACATTGTTAAACAGATTTTTTTTTAAACTAAAATATAATAATGTAGCTCTCTGTTGACAGTTGTCATGTCAAAAAATGTTGCATTTGTGTTTTTACAAGCTTTGGTAAGATTTAGCATGCCAAAAGTGCCGCATTGTTAATTGCTTTTAAAAAAGAAATCTTACAATAGCGAACAAGACATACTTTAAAAATTAAAATAAAATTATTAAAATAAGTTTTTTATAGTTAAAAATCAAACTAATCACCATTTAAGCCATCCATCGCCAACAAGAGTACTGATAACAAACGATAATTTAGGCACCAGAGCACGACGTTGGAAGCTGTATACAGCATATACAAATTATTTGTGTTAAATTACACTATATATATCGCGATTCCTAGACGTGACCCAGAGAAACGCCGAGACACATATAACTTCTTTTTACCGATATAACATTTCCCGTTGGTTTCATCCCATCCCGATCAGTGACCCCTACCATTTGTCTCACAGTGTTATATTTTGTTATCAATAGCGGTAAAAGATTTATGCATTAATAATATTTAGATCATATCGAATAGTTGTGCCAACCAAGGAAGCCGACTGACTACCTTAGTCTATAGAACCAAGGTAGTGTCAAGTCCTTTTCTGGATTTGGTATCATTATAATCTGGGACATTTTAAAATCACTTGTAAAACCATGAAAAGAAACCCCATGCCATTACATTTTTCCAACCGTACTTCATTGTTTCTTGAACATGGTGCTTTGGAATTCTCTGGAGTGCTCGGCGAAATTGTTTATGTTGGCATTATAACATTCGACAATAATAATTAGTATTTCTACCGCAAAATGGACAAGGTTTTGCTATTAAAATACAAATAAAGAATAATTAAAACGTAAGTTTTCTTCTAGGCATCCAATAACGTAAAAAGTATAATTACGTATGTGCGTGTGAGTTCCAAAACTCGTTCTTTCTAAAAATTTAAAAAATGAGATAACAATGGATGCTGAAAGTTATTTTTCTACTTATATAAAATATATTGTTTGTATCAATTCATATCCTCCTTTTATGTTTTTTTTTTATCCTAAAATTGCAGTTCGTAGCAAAACTCGTTGGTTCCCTGTTCGAAGTAAGCCAGAGTACCATCGTGTGTGGTGAAATTCCAAATATTATTATGTATCACCTTTTCCTTATACATAAAAGAAATTCTTTCAGGACCAAAGAAAGTTGAAGTAATAGCCCAATATGCAGTGAATAAGCAAAAATCTATTATATTTTATTCAATGCTAAAAAAAAAGATCCATCTGTCATAAGACCCTCATTTGACAGCCAAAAGAACATAGTCCCCGACTACTCTGCATATTACTGTAGACAACTCTGTCTGCTTAATTTCACAATCTGTAAAGGAAATTCTACTAGTACGCAAAAAAATGGATCAAAAATTAAAGACTTGTCAGTCTTTGAAAAAAAGATACGATAATAATGCCAAGTGAATACTGGGATATCTTTAATCAATTCGGTACGGTACGGAAAGTTGTTAGCAAGGTTCCTATATATGATTTGAAAATAACTGTAGTAGCTTCTATAGCGAAAGCACTAGGACAACTGCATTTTCAATTTAAACCTTCAAAGCGAATAATAATAGAAAAGAAAGGAAATGGCCAGATAACTTTGCAAGGTGAGATTAATTACATAATGAATTCCTGTGACTCTGAACCATTCTTGAGGCGAGGAAAGAAAGTCAAAGATATTATTCCAAACCTATTTTCCATAAATGTGGCGATTAAACCTGAAAAGAAAAAAGATGTAGGAGCCCATTTGTCTAATTACTTTGGAGAAAATTTAAAACAAAACAAAACCTTTTATGTTTCGATTCAGGACAACGACAATGCTGGTCATGATGTGGAAGAAAACAACAAGGAGTATACTGAAGATGAAATACTTTTTTTGTCTGTTTAAAAAATCATATTTTTTTTCATTTTTTAATAAGTTTACTTAGTTTTAATAAATTAATACAACTTTTAAAATATAGTGAAGCTAATTAAATTATTTTACGGGCAAAACTCGTTCAAAACTTAATTTTTTTTTGGTTAAGCAATATTGATTTTGTAAATTTTAAGGTTTTAATAAAAAAAAACATCCTAATAAAGGGTGGTTAAATTTCAAGGGCCGCTGTTGATTTTGAATAAAACACAAACTATTTAGGAAATTATTGTATTTTTATTTTATTATGATATATTGGTATGACTCAATTATGTATGGAACAAAATATCGGCCAAATGGGCGCCGCGACCACGGCGGCACACCTCCATCCGTTGGTCCAAATTTTCGATGACCCTGAGGCATAATGGAGGTTCTATGCCGTTAATGTGCCGAATTATCTCATCCTTTAGCTCTTGAATTATTGCTGGCTTATCGACGTACACCTTTTCTTTCAAATAACCCCAAAGAAAAAAGTCCAACGGTGTCAAATCACATGATCTTGGCGGCCAATTGACATCGCCATTACGTGAGATAACACGGCCATTGAATTTTTTGCGCAAAAGTGCCATTGTTTCGTTAGCTGTGTGGCATGTGGCACCGTCCTGCTGAAACCACATATCGTCCACATCCATATCTTCCAATTCGGGTCATAAAAAGTTCGTTATCATCTCACGATAGCGAACACCATTCACAGTAACTGCCTGACCGGCCTCATTTTGGAAAAAATACGGCCCGATGATGCCGCCAGCCCATAAACCGCACCAAACAGTCACTCTTTGTGGGTGCATTGGTTTTTCGACAATCACTCTTGGATTCTCATTCGCCCAAATGCGGCAATTCTGTTTATTGACGAATCCACTGAGGTGAAAATGTGCCTCATCACTGAAGATGATTTTCTTCGAAAATTGATCATCCACTGTTGCCATTTCTTGCCACCATTCTGCCCATTTACGACGTTTGGAATGGTCAAGAGGCTTTAGTTCTTGAGCCAATTGCACCTTGTAAGCGTGTAAATGCAAGTCTTTATGCATAATGTTCATCAACGACGAGCGTGAGAGGTACAATTGTTGGGCACGACGACGAGTTGAGGTGGACGGCTCTTCAGCCACACTATCGCGAACAGCAGCAATATTTTCTGCAGTACGAGCTGTACGAGCATGCACTGGTGTTCTCACATCTTCTACAGACCCGGTTTGCTCGAATTTTTTCACGATTTTTGCGATTGTACGCACATTTGGACGATCAAATTGACCAAAAAAAATCACAAAGTGCACGATATGCATTTTGATTTGAACGCCCATTTTCATAATAAGTCTGTCAAACTTTAACACATTGTTGGATTGTGTATCTCTCCATGGTTCAAATTGAGTAAGTCTGAAATAGAGAAATGTCAAATAAAATTCGGAAAAAAGCTTGGCGTTTAGGTGTGGTTCACATTCAACATCGGCCCTTACAATTTAACCACCCTTTATTTAAGAATTAGTAGCTTTCAAGCTTTTTACCAAAATTTTGTAAACATGGAATCAACGAGTTTTTCTTCGCACTTCGTCGTATATAAAATAGTTAAAACCATGCAAGAAACAGATTTCTCTTGGAGAAAATTTAATAAATTGATTTCAATTTCCTCTATGACGTGGTTAACAATTTTGGAGACTGAACTTTGTCCTAACCCCACTAGGTAGTCATTCCCCACACTATGTTTAAGAATTCCAATGTGTGACCTCCAACAGTAGATTTGGAGAAATTGCTGTTGACATATATACCACGAATTTCAGCTTGCCCAGAATATGACTAAACATTTCCTTTATCAGCCTAAACCTTGTTTTAAATCTAAAAGTTAAATACCATAACTTAAAAAGTTTGACATTGAATTTATCTTACGCGGTTGCCGGATACGAAAAAGTATCACTTTTGTCTCTGATTTCTTTTCTGATGCGAGAAATAGATACAACTATCCTACTCGTCTGATGAGGATAAACAAAACAGCAATGCAGGGTTCATATTTAACACACTTTGGTTTTTTATTTAATATGTAATTTTGTCTGCCAAAAAAATGTTTAATTCAATAATTTATTAACATAAATAAAACATATGTTTATACTCCATTACAATTCTTAAAAATTACAATTCGATACATATCGAAAGCAGAGCTGAGATGATACGACTCGCTATGGAATACTGCAATTTGGCACCGGTCTCTTTTAATTTGTGTTACCATGAAACTTGAATCCGCATACGTTAATAGCTTTTTGCGAGCTCTGTTGAACTCTTATGATCACTGGCCTAATTTAAGCTGTTTAGTTATTACTCTTACTTACTAATATTTTTCATTGCTAGAATATTGTATTTAATGACTTTTAAAACTTTCTTTAGTATTTATTATAATTGGATTTGCTAATTTGCAAAAAGTGTTTTCCACATGCAATTAAATTAATATCAAACTAATGTTTTTTCAAGTCATAAAATTTATCAAAAAATAGTTCGTATGTAAAAATTACTATTTTTATTAAAAATTTTTTATTACGGCAAAGTCGACTGAATCGTATTTTTCTTAAGAAATTAATGCCAAGAAATATATTCAATCAACTAGAGTCTGCTTTGCTTAAAATTGAATTTTAGAAATTCTTTTCAAAAATTTTGTAACTTCGTATGGTGTCACAAGTTAACCCAGATGTGTGTATAAGCCATTTTGTATGACCCAAACATTTGGTCACATAACTTCTTCAATACATATAGGTTACATATACTTGAGTGTGGGTGAGTGAGTGTGCTACCTATATTCAAGTTTAAAAATATTTCATAATAATATTTATGACCATCATTATTTTATATTATTTAAGAATTGATTTCTTTTGCGCAATTTCTTCTTCCTCTGCTCAAATTCAAACGTTGAAGGAAATAGAAAAAAATCAAACAACTTTTTAACTACCGTTTTGATTTTTGTTTGTTTCATTTTAGCCAATATAGCAAATACTACAGCAACACTGTGGCAATTGCACTTCTAAACGACCCAATGGCCTTTGTTTGGCACCTAACCGTAAGTCAGTTTCAGACATCACTATGAACTATAGTGTTTTTTTCTTGCAACTTTTCTAAATTTTTTATTATTATTATTGTTATTGTTGCACTAATGTTTATTACCGCCAACACCAACACCAGCACCTCTCAACTAATACACCAGCACATGTTGTACGAGTATTTTGTATGCCTTCCGAACGTACTACTGTTGTCAGTGTTTTATAGTGTTATAAGATGCTTAGAAAATATTAAAGTAGAAACTTTAACAAAACACATACAACACGTATTGACTGCTGTTCCTGCTACCGAATGAGCCAACATTTTGTGGGGGCATTATGTTGGCTTTTTTCGTAATTTTTTTTTTTTTGTAGGTTTTCAATTTTTTTCTTTCATATGCCACCAATTCTCTAACGGAGCCAAAGTCTTGTGTCTAGAGTAGTCTAGTCTAGCAAAGTAAATGGAAGTACTCAATAGGATTTTGGTGTTTTTTTTTATATATATTTCTACTTACTTAGTAACTTGTACAGCTCATAAATTCATTTAATTCAATAAAACCAATTCACATGGACACCATGAAACAATAAATAATGTTATTAATAAATAATAAAAGGTAATATTGTATGAATTGCTACCTGTTTTTGTAGGATTTTTTTTCATCAGTTGATTCCTTTAAAAGAAACCTGAAAAAGATAAAACAAAACTCTTTTTAGCATTCGTTTTGAAATGAATTTTTATGATGGCGCTGGTAAGTAAATTGGCACTTTTCTGTTTCCCTATTTGTGAGTACTCTACAATAGGTCTTCCTAGTAGATTTAGAATAGAAACAGAGTTCAAAATGTTATTACTTGTCAAATGGATCGACTATGATAACCCGGAGCGTAACAGATGAAAATTGGCCAGACCATCACAGTAAACCTGTATCGAATGCCACTGATTTCTTTGAAGAAAGCGTTGGCCGAAAAACACCCAAACAATGGCCAGACATGAAACCATATTGAACTCTCGGCTAGGTGTTGCAATACCTGTTGAAAAATATTTAGAAGTAAGTGGTTGTGAATTTTTGCCTCTCTTGGATACGCTTCACTTTAGACCAGAGTAGCCAGAAAGATGGGAAGAGGTCAAAGCTAACAATGGCAAATACTTTGTATTAATTTATATTGTAGAAATGTTTCAAAATATAACCTTTATAAAAATGTTAATTCATAAAAATTAGGTTGAAAGAGTAGAAGTTAGGACGGGTTATCGAACATAACCTTTAAATAAATATCAATCATACGTCTAGTAAATCAAAGTAAATAGAATGTCAAATTTAAATAGGAAACAGTTGAAGTTAATGATTCAATGGGATAAATTAAGTCACATATTTTACAGTCCACACAGAACTACTTCCCTACATTCACTGGATTTATGAACACTCAATATTAAAGTATTACTTATTATGAAAATCTGCGTTCTGACAGAAAATTTTTTCGTGCACTTTGAGCAACATTTCACATCTCAAACCGGTCAACTGAACGCCTAAATCGTGTCAAATCACATTTTTTTAACTAAGCAAAGCCTTCGTTGATAAACCAGCTACACTTGGAGGCTAACATTACTGACGTAATACGCGAAATACCGGTAGAAATACTGGAAAGAGTAATAGAACGCGTGTCAAAACATTTGAATGAAATTATTTTTAAAAAGTAAATGTCAAAGATTGTTTTATTAGCGACGCCCAGTTATATTTGAAGTGTTTTACTTAAAATTACAATTTTTTAAACTTGATTATGCGTCGGAACTATAGCAAAATCAATTTAACTGATATAAAAAGAAAAACCTGGCATTTGAGAAAATTCATTGAGCAATTTGGAAGAAGGATCTCTTTCGGACTAGCTGAACGTTGTAGTAATCCTTAGAATGAATTTTTGACGATGTAATTGCCTAATATACCGCCAGATGTCTGGCAAGGATATTTCTGCATATGTCGATTATTAAGTTATTATTACAATGTACCCAATGCAGACTATCTATCTACAATGTATCTCTTTCTCCAAGAGAATAAAAGCTTACTACTTACCTTAACAGCCGATCTTAATACTAAACGATAATATACCATTGTTGGAAAAAGTGAAATATCTTGGTTTAGTATTACATTCTAAACTTAAATTCAACTTTCATATTCCAAATGTTATCAACAAGTTAAACAATCTAACAAGACTGCCGTTTCCGCTAAACTCAACACATACAATCAAATCATTATCTTAAAAGTAATTTTCCACGCTATAATGGTTTATGGTGCTCCAGCTTGGTTTACAACGGCAAAATGTCATAAAAAGAAGCTGCAAATAGCTCAAAATAAAATATTAAAAATGGTTTACAATTTGCCTTGGCACTACCCCACGCAGCGTCTTCCACATTAGGAAACGTCGAACTTATAAATGATAAGTTAAATCGCCTAACATTCAAGTTCAACGCTAGATGTCTTACCACTGGATAAACAAAATTCATGAGATCGTCACATCTTAATTTTAAATCTCTAGTATTAATTTTTTATTTAAAATGCCCCAAAAATTATAAAAAAAATTTCATAAAGGCTTTTTTAAAAATTTCTCCTTACTATTAAATTTAATTCAAAAATGTTTTTGAATATAAAAATTGTTATTTAATATCCAAGTAAAAAAAGGTTTAAATGCCTGAACTCTTTATAAAAAATTATGTAAATTTATAAGGACAAATGTTATATACTCACAAATAAATAAATAATTGAATTGGATCTAAAATGTAACCAATGCTGACTATCTACCCTCAATTGCATAAAACAACGCTGATGAAAATTATCAATTAAGTTTCAACTGACAGCGGAGCTTTTTAACTCCTCAGTAAAAACTTTAAGATTTTTGGAAGCTAAAAAGGGATCTAACAGCTAAAAATGTTCTGCTATCCTCTACAGAGAAGTAGCTTGTAATCGAAAAAACTAATAAATTATAGAACTTATTCTAATACGAGAAAGCAGGTTGTATTTGGGAGACATGTTTCCAAGTGGGAATTCTATATATACAAAGCATGACTTTTGCAAACAGTTTGTAAGATGGAATTTAGCTCCCTTTCTTACAAAAATGCTTACGGGTAAACTTGAATTTTTGCTGGGTGACTATTGACAGCTCGTGTAACTATGATTTCGAGTAAAATAATACCAAATCCTGATTGAAATTTAAAGTTATGTTGCACAGTTGAATCAGTGACAGGGTAGGATCATAAATACCATTGATCATTTCTTGGCAATTTCTGCAAGACATTGACAGGAACTGCTTCATAATTAATGGCTGCTACACCAATGGTTAAGTTAGAATACCAGAATATTCTACAAATTGTATTCCAAAGCGTAACCGTTGTACTCATTTTCGGAACATAAAACCCAGCGACACAGTACTCAGTGCAAATTATATTTTAATAGTTATGTTGGAAATTAACCACAACAAAGAGTCTTTTAATAAATTTTATTTACGAGTTTATTCACTTACTACTTTCTAGGACATGTTGAAGCTTGGATTCGAACAATATTAAAATAAGTTTACAAGTTTGTGATAATTTGGATTTAAATCCCGCCATTAAATAAGACGCAAGGGTGGACTTAATGACAAAATTATGTTTATTTTACATTTAGAAGAAATAAAATTGATAACAACATAATTATATTATTTATAAGCAAATTTAACACCGTTAAATAGTTTTACTACATCACATCACAGAGGCTTTTCGCAGAATTCTACTTTACGGTTTACTAAAACGTCGTGAAGATTTATGTATTCCATTCTCTATGGCAGTAAACAATTTGTTTTCTTTGGTAGTAAATTTGGTTCTTTACAAATATTGTGTTGAATGAAAGTGAAAGAATTATTATGTATTGACTGACTTGGAATCCTGTGAGACATGTGATTGCCATCATTGGTTTTTTGAGGCACAACAAGTGAAATATTTGTTTATTTTTAAACATCTGAGGGTACATGAAATTTATTTGAAATTTAATGAAATTTAATTTAAAATTTAATAAAATTTAATTTAAAATTAAGTATACGGTAAAGAAACACTCCTTCTATGCATGTAGCGTAAATCATATTCGATTTCCCTCTATTATATTTTCAAATTGTTACTTAGTACATATTTTTATTTCTAACACTTTAACTAGCGGTAGTTTAAACGTATAGACAGTACATACATTTTCAAGAAGATATTACTATTAACTATCAATAGATGATTACCACACTGAAGGAGATAGTGGTTTATGTATATGTACATAAATATTCCTACGTTTATGTATAAAATATATATTTGATAATATAATGATGATCATCATGATGATGGTGATGGTGTCTCGTCTTATCGTTTATTTCTGTATGTAGTAGTTTTTAAGTTTTGTATTAGAACGTATACAATTTTAAAAGTTTCTCACATTTTCAAATACTAATACAATTGATGATCGGTGATTTAAAATGAAAAAAAGTTCTCACAAAATTTTATAGAACAAGAAACGAACATTTAATAATAATTGTTTTAATCTGTTTGGTTTGAGATAGTTTTTATCATGAAAATATACAATACCTATATATATTTCAAATAGTTGATAGATGATATTTGTGTTTGGGGGCAAAATATGTGAATTTATTAAGGAGCTGTATATTTCCGTTACTTTCGTTTGTCAGTTAATATGCAAGCTTTTAATACCAAGTGATTTTAACTAGCTTTTTAACTTATTATTTTAACATTGTATTGTTATAGGATGAAAGTATTAAAACATTAATTATTAGAAGTAAGAACTTTAGTACAATGAGTTACTAAAGTTCTTACTTCTTATTATTGCATATAATTGTGTAAAATCACATTTTCTGGTCAAAATTGAACCTAGTAATCTGTAATCTGGCCGAAAATAACTCTTCCAATATGATCATGATCATACATTTTATTTTAAAAAATAAATCACTAAAAATAAATTTTATAAAATGATTTCTGTTTTTTGTTCTTTTTTAATGCCTTGGTGAGATTTATTTACATACAAAACGAACACTTTTTAAATTTCAATTGTGGACTTAATGATTTCTTTTTCTAATTTATTATTTGTAAAATTTTAAATTTTTTTGCAAAATTGTAGATTTTGTTTTGTTTTTTCAGTTTTAGCAAAATTTACGTTTATATATTTTGTTCCAAAATTTAAGACTTTTTCTAAACTTTAAGTTTTTTTTTTAATTTTTCGATTTTCTGTGAAATTTTAAATATTACCTACTATTAATTATAATTTTTATATTCATTTCGAAAATAAAAGTTATAAAGAAAAAAATTTATTTATAAATCACTCACTTTTCTTTTTTGTTTCTCTCAACCACTAACTGAAAAGTTTCGCTTATAAATCACTCTCTCAGTGATAAAAAAAAACAAAAAACAAAATTTAAATGGTTATTGGTGCCAATTAACCACTAAAATTAAAGTGGTCCTGTTATTTTCGGTCTCTTCTATATTTTCATACAAAATTCTATCAAATCTATTTTAGTACTTTTTATAAAAATAAGCTCAATCTGTGATCAATTCTACTTTGGATTGAAAATCAATTTTTTCATAGAAAAATGCAACCAAATTCATGTAAATCGTTTAAAATTCGGTAAATATTAAGTCTTTTTGAAAAAAATTAGGTCAGTCTGTGATCACTTCTACTTTGAATTTAAAGTCTATTTATTATATGAAAATTCCATTAAACTTAAAGAGTTTAAAACTAGATAAGAACGACGTTTTTCGAGAAAATAAACTCAGTCTTTTATTTCTTCTATTTCGGCTGCAAAATCCAATTTTTCATATCACTGAAGCAATTATGACTCGGTGAATACTTCCATTTCCGAACAAAAATTGCTTTTTCATAGCAAAATAAAAAAAATTATATCGTGTAAAATTTGATAAATAATGCGTTTCTTGAAAAAATAAGCTCACTTCTACTTTAATCCATAATAGATTTTTTGCTAGAAAAGAAAATCTAAAACTTTTTTTCCGAAAATTTTTTATCAAAACTTAAATATGTACACTAATACCCCGATTTGCGTCGACACGATTTGCGTTGAATCGATTTGCGTCATCAAAAAAAAAGTTGCGTGGCTTCGAATTGCGTCGTTGATGTTTCGTTTTGCGTGGAAAAATACATAATTGTGGCTTCGAATTGCGTCGGTAATGTTTCGTTTTGCGTCGTTTTCTATTACATTTTGTGCACAGAAAGAGGATTTCCCTTTTTACTTGTTTTGGTCAAACACAAATATATGTTTATGTTGATTTTTTACATGTATGAATTGGCTTTAATATATTTTTTTACTTTACGTTATCTTTTTGTTGCAATAAATTTTAAAAAATATACCTATGTATACATTTATTTATAGTAAAAATTTTCAACTTTTCAAAAAATTTTCTTCTGGAACGAATTAACGAAAAATCCATACAAATATATGGAGAAAAGTGATTCGATTTGCGTTGTTTCGCATTTCGTCCCGTTTGGTCGGTCCCAATTAACGACGCAAGTCGGGGTATTAGTGTATATAACTCGATTTATTTTAATAGTATAACAAATTTTCTATGTGTAAAAAATAAGTTTGAAAGGGGTTGACAAAATTGAAAATTTTGTTTTACAGAAAAATAATTTTAAATTTTCGATAATAACATTGAACAGTAAGTAAATAATTTAAACAGAAAGTGACCTCAAGCTTAAAAACTATTTAATAAAAATCATAAAAAAGGTCGAAGAAAATAGAATAGAATCCGATTGATTTCAGGCGGACTCCCACCCAATATTCGACATAAACCGAAAAAAATGTATTATTGTAATTTTATACCATGTTTAGCTCTTTCTTTCTATACTCTGGCATAGATAATTTACAGATAAATAAGGAATACACTAAGGCTTTTGAAACAACTTTCACTTTTTTAACCCCATCTTTGAAATTATAAAACATATGGCCAACATATGAAATTTTGATTCAAAAAAGTTCAGATTTGAAATGACGTAGGGGCAAAATATTTGAATAATTGGAGATATTGTTTGCATTAGTCAGATCAATGTAAAAATATTATTTTTAGAAAATTAATTTTTTTTTATAATTTCTTAAAGAAAGTTTATTTAATGCGAATAGTATTAGCTGTATAACTTTAAAATATGGAGTTTTTTAATTTGTAGCTCTTATTTTGAAATATTTGTACTATTTATTTACAGTATTGTCCATTGTTTTTCCATCTTTCTGTCAATACTTTGATTCCGCGCCAAAACAAATATTCATCTTTTGTGGTCAAGAATGTATCAAGCCAATTTTACATACCCTGTTTTGAAATGAAGCATATCCCACAGAGTTTGAAACAAATAGTAATCGGACGGGACAAAGACTGGAAAATAAGGCGGGTGTATAAAAACTTCCCTACCACTTTTTTTAAATGGTCTTTAAAAGGTGTGCAATCGTTACTTACGCTTTCAAGACTTAAATTAATCAGTTGAATTTTTCACAAGTGATGTTCTGGCTGTATTTGATCTTTGATCTGATCGAAAAAAGGAGGCAGAAAAGAGTCCAACTAAAGAGCATTTTCGGAGCGAAAGAAAAATTTGCTTGTTACTGTCCTGAGTCGGCACGCAGTATGACTCAGAAATTCCACTTAATTATGTGTGTAGCAAAGCGTTGTTGTCTTGTTATTTGTGCTTTGAACAAAAAAAACATAGCTGTACCACACAAGAATGATAAAAACAAGATTACACAGAGCCCAAGAAAACCCTCATAAAAGACTCTTTTCTGGCATTATCTAAGAGCTCTTTAAGAGCCCAAAAAACCCTCATAAAAGACTCTTTTCTGACATTATATAAGAGCTCTTTCTGACGGACCATTTTCGAATGTAATGACCCTCTTTTCTGAAGGTTTTCGGAGCAATTATGATTGTTTTTTGGGCTCATAAAGAGCGTTAACGCTCCGAAAAAGGTGTCAGAAAAGACTCTTTTCGGACTCATATGGCTTGCTGGGTATTTGGCTTTGGTATTGACTCGGCTGTTTGGTAATGTTTCATATACAATCCATTACGCTTTGGGTTAACATAATGGTTATGTTTTTATCCCAAGAAACTTTTAGTGCAAAAATGATTTAATTTTATTGCAGCATTTCGGACATGCAAAATCTTTCAAGATCTTTCGGCTACAGTTCATATGATATCAAATTTCCATGGTTTTGGTTGAATGGTGCTGCTCGCAAAGGTTTTAAGATTTCCGCTTGACAATGATTTGGCAAGCTCTTGTTGAGTTTGGCAATAATCTTTGTGTAGTAATTTTTTTCGATTCATGTTCTTCAAACTTGTTTGTCTTCCGAGTCAAAATCTTCACTTCTGCACTGCACAAACCATTTCCAGCTCGTTGAAACCGATGGAACATATTCACCATATGCTTTGGAGAGTAATCGATGTTCTTGATCTCATGCACTTTTAAAATTAAAGAATTAAAGCAAAACTTCGCTTATATGGCACTTTGCTGGCACAAAATTCGATATTTTCGAAGCAAAAAAATACTTTGTTGATTATATTATACAATAATTAAGTGAGAATTAATAACAGATGTATACCTAATACAAAAGAAAAATAGCACACGCAAATACGTATTACTCGTTTAAAGATCTAGTGATTGGATGGAGAAGAAAAAAATTGCATGCGCTGAAACAAATTACATGTTAAAGGTCTTCAAAAATTAAATTTGATTACTCCTTGGCTAGTTCCATGTAAGATTTTCTTTCGTTCGGAAGCTGCATTTTATTTTGATATTCGTCCAATTTTGGGTCTAATCCAAAACTAATACTGCATACTCGGTCGGACTCAAATGATAATAAATAAGTTGTTATTTTATTACTTATCTGTACTGCGGAATGTATGTAGTAGAGATTAAGAATCAACTGAATAACATCCAGTGATTGCAAATGAAAACAAAACAAAAATGTGATCTTTTGCCCACCTAAGTAATTTTCATTTGATGACAGTTTCTGATTGTTGGATTAAAACATTTCTAACACCCTTAAAACTTGCATTGCTTTGAATATAAATTAAAAATATTTGTTATGCACCCAACATTTTTTTCACGCAGATTTTATACCATAAGATATTAAAGAATTTTTTCAACTTGTCACCACGATATGTTAACGGGTGGTATGTTGCACACATTAACTTTACATACCTGTTCAAATTCGCAAGAAACACACGCTATGTCTAATATTGTGATATTAAAATATTTTACTACTGTTAAGTCTGCATGCAAATAAAATATAGAAACGAAAAAAATTAAAAAACCGAAACAGCATAAAATCAAACGAAAAAGAATTATATGTGGAGAAAATTTAAATAAAAACGTGACCATACAGTAAATAGCCATCATTGTCATCTTCATCATCAGTAGCAGCAGCGACAGCGGTTGTAACAGTAATGGCCCCACCATCAGCTGGATCTGGTGCAACCAGTGGTGGGTATCGTAACGCTGTCGTCACTGGACACTTGTGCAGACTACCTGTTAACATTTTGGACCACAGCATTATTTTGTTTTAGTTTTTCTGCTTTTGTTTCTGCTCCCCAATACCAACTCTATGTGGAGGAGTTGTTTTTAGATTAAACTATTCTTAGATTTTAATATGCAGTTGACACACTCAAAATATTTCATGTATAAAAATACGAAATGGTTTTTCGTAAAATTATTTTCGTACATTTTACTAAAGTTTTGTACATAATACGAAATTTTAATAATTTTTTTATTTCGTAAACTTACAAAATTCATTAATTTACAAAATTTTTTTCGTAGAATTATTTTTGTATATTGTACAAAAATTTCGTTTATAATACAAAACTTTCGTGTTTAGATATTGTAGAAAATTTTGTAAATTTAGAAATTTTTTGAATTTTACAAATTAAATTTCGTTAATGTTTTTTTGTTTAAATTACAAAAATTTCTCGAAAAATACGAAACTTTCGTATTAAATGCAGAGAAAAATTTCGTAAATTTATAAATTTCGTTCATTTCACAAATATAATTTCGTAAAATGAAATGTACCGTTTTAAATAAAACTTAAAAATAACAAAACAAGTCATGCTTTTACTGACAATTAAAGAGATAGAAGCGTTAGTCGTGCCTTGTTAAAAATAGTTAAAAATAGTTTGATTTATTAAAATAAATTTAAATTAGTGTAAGAAAATGAATTGTTATTTGTTATTTATTTATTTCGAAGGCATGAGTTTAACATTTTAGCATTTGAAGATATACTAAGTCACTGGAACGGCTGTTTTGAATATAGGCAAAACACTTTAAAAGAGCTATGCGACCCAAATTCAAAAAAACAACTTTTGGATTTGTGGCCTATGTACAATAATCCAGTAGGATTTCGCTTAGTAAGTAAAATGGCATTCAGTTTTTATTAAGAATAAAGCTAGATTTACACGATGGAAATTTTCTTCAAAATTGCTCTTCAAAATGCTTCAAACTCGTGTAAACAGCAAAATTTCTTCAAAATTTATTTATTTAATAACTATTAATAACTAAATTTAAATAAATTTTGCAGAAATTTTGCTTTTTACACGAGTTTGAAGCATTTTGAAGAGCAATTTTGAAGAAAATTTCCATCGTGTAAATCTAGCTTAATTCAAAAATATATAAGAAAACATATTGACTTCTTCAACCCTTTATTTAATTAATATATTTAATCATGTATATTTAGATCATTAATGATTTCGATCGCATATATGGAGAGAGAAATGAATTGCTTGACAGCTTTGACGATTTTTCTGATTTAATGACTCAAAAGATATTTCCAGAAAACGAATCGAAATTTAAAGATGAAGATGACCAAAAGCTTTGGAATTTTGTACAAAAAAATAATTGCATTGACTATAGTAAGTAGAAAGGTTTTATAAACAAATATAATCAAATTTTTAAATTTTATTTAGTGATGGATAATGGTTATGCAATTTTTTTTAACTTTTTAGATACCAAATTTATCATAGTCTTAACACTCTTACATTCCTTACTTCCACCATCAAGAATTAAATCAAAAAGTTCTAATAAAGGAAACAAGTTTTATAGTATTATGGAATCAAAACGGTCTTTTATAACATTTTCACCAACTGAAGAGTCATATAAAGAGAAGTTGGATACAAAAATTGTGGCAAAGGCTTCAGTTGCCCCTTACATTACTGTTATAGGGGACATATATAAGCCCCAATAATTTTTCTGTGACTTTGACAACATTAAATACAAAGTATTTAGTATCACTAAAGCTATAGACATATGCTTTAAAGCGTATCACGTATTTTCAATTAAATATTCTGAAGCTTCCAGCTATATGTGGGATTTTTTAAATATTCAGTTCTATAAAATAGATGGACATCATGTTAATCCAATTACGCATATGTTGTACAAAAAAAATACAAGGTTAGTGTGTTTTATATAAACTAAGTTTAAAAGTTACTAATATATACATTTTCTTTGTAGAAATCCAAAGCAATCGACAAAATCAAACTTAATTTAATGCAGAAATGCTATTATTTTTTCCTTTACTATTATTTATAAAATAAACAAATCTTTTCGTTTAATAAAAAAAATATTTCTTGAGAAATTAACGAAACTTTTTCTAAAATAAACAAAATTTTTTTTTTATTTTTACACAATTTTTAGTAACTTTACAAAATATTTTTAGAAAATTTTGTAAATTTACCAATTTTTAGCAGAAATTTACGAAACTTTTCTTATATTAACGAAACCTTTCGTGTATTTAGGAAATATTTTCGTGATTTTACAAAATTTTGTAAAATAAACGAAAAAAAATATGAAATTTTTCTTATACCTACAAAATATTTTTCGTAAGTTTAGAAAATTTCGTATAACAGGAGACAATATTTCTAAAATTAACAAAATAATTTTGTATTTTTACGAAATTTATCAGTATTTTTACGAAATATATTTCTTATTTTTATTTAATTTTATAAACCAGACCAAATTTAAAAGTGTAATTTACGAAAAATTTTCGTTAGATATTTTGTAATTTAACAAAATAATCTTGGTAAATACACAAATATTTCGTAAAATGCGGAAAATAAAAAGTCCCAACAAGAACGAAAAACATTTGTATATTATACGAAATATTTCGTTTCGTCAAAATAACGAAGAATTTAGTAAAATGAACCACGATTTTCGTTTGTTTTACCTATGAAATATTTTGAGTGCATCCTGCTGAGCTCTTGAAAATGTTTATATACTTTTGAAATAATGTTTTTTTTTTCAAAAATTCTTTAAACCATATATTGTGATAGTTGCTGGTTATAGGTTTCCCCCTCACACAATGTATCGGTCAATTCATATAAATATATATCCATCTAATGTTAACAATCTGCACTTGTGCCACTTGCTATTGCAAAATAGTTTAGTTCCACTTTTAGCTTTTGGCTATTCAAAGTGAATATTTTTCTTTAGTTGTTTTTCTCTTTTTTGTGCATTTTAGCTTCAAACGCCTTGTTGCTTTGATTTTTTGAACTCTGATATGGTTTTCTTAAGCATTTTTATTTGCTGCCTGTTGTACTTCCTATGTAAAACCTTAACTTTAGGTTATTTTTGTAAGTAGGTTTAGTTAGTGTGTGTATGGTTTTCTTTTAGTTTTTCCAAGCTGAAGATATGTTAATTTAAAGTATTTTGATTTAATTTTTGTTTCGTTTCAATGACTAACTTAGGCTTACATTAGCTAAGCACGGGTTCTTTTTTTTAAATAGTTGAAAATAGTAGTTAAGATCTCATGTAAATTAAGCCCACGATCTTTGTTTTTGGCTATAAGTTCAATGCTGCATTGATATTTGCATTTTAGTTTATTTTAGAGATTTTTGTAGGCAAGCGAAGCAAAAAAAAACAAAAAGAAAAACAAAAGAGTTGGTTAGAAAAATTAAAACTGCAAAGAAGACTTCATTAGATAATAGTATGTTTAAAATGCCTTAGATACGTTCTAATATGCTTGTTACTGTTACAACTCGGAGTGATTTGAATAGAAACAGGCTATTTCTTAAATTCCAGTGTAATCATTGTCAGGTTAAAGGATATTTCAGCATGTTGCAGACAGGGCATGTTGGCTCTGTTATGATTTTTAACTTGTTTAGATTATAAGTACCTTCACAATATTCTGTGTTATAAACAGCAGACACTTTAATGATAATTATATCCGAATAGCTCAAGAAAGCTGACTTTCATATTTTTTCAGAGATGAAATCCTTTAACCAAAACCCTTCTTTAAACGAATCTGATAAAAAAAAGATCAATATATATCATTCCCACCTAAAAATTTTAAATTAATAAAATCGTTCATGTTTACTTTAAGATTGTTCCAATTTCTAAAATATTTGAAAAATTTAGGTCCAAGTTTTAATTATCAAACTTTACTTTTTGCAATAAAAGAATACCTTAAATTTTTCATATTTATTTTTGGCTTATTTTGTTTAGAAGAACAAAGTTCTTGTTGAAAACGCCTTATGTTTCTTATGTATTACTTCTAGATATTTGACATTTCTTGTTATTTGCAGCTTCTTTCATATTCAATCATATTTTGAATTTTTTCTCTTTTTAGTAATTTAAAATAAGCTTCCTAGAGAATAATTATATAGCAACTTATATAACTGGGTTTATCTTTCGAGTGTTCGAAACCACTGATGTCCAGAGAGCCCTTCTTTATTTTTGTCACATTAGTGAGGTTATGTTCTTCCAAAGAGCGCACCATTCTTCCCTTTTCAATAGTTATGGGTATAGAAAGACTTTCTTTCTTTGGACCATCTTGCTGAATGCCTTTTTCTTGGACTGATTAACGAGATTATTGTGCGTCCGACGACGAATTTACACATCGAATTGTGGAATTGTATTGGTGAGAAATTCGTCATTCGTCCAGTTAAATTGTAACTTTCTTTTAGTGAATGCTAGTCTAGCAGTTTTGTACCGGAGTAATAGCTTATTTGGCCCATATAGCTTACATTCATTCATAATCTGATTAAGACTCTTCATTGTGTTGCTGGCATACTTTATAATTTTTTGATTTTCCCGTTTAGAAAGCTTTTCTTTAACCACAACATGAGACTGGTACATTTTTTTGAAAATTTCTCAAAAATTTTAGTCAAATTTGAAATTTTATATTTTTTTTAAAACCACTAAGGTACGAACCACGTGGCAATTTATAGCAAATTATCGAATTTTGCATAATTAGAATAAATAACAGTTATGCTTCTGTTTTTCTAGTATTCTTCTTTGTTTATCATAAAATGTAATTATAGTTATGAAACATTAACAAAATATTAATGTACATTTTTTCTTTTAAATTAATGAAGTGGTCTTCCAAATTTAGCATGAAGAGATATCATTAACTTACTCCTAATATTTTTAAATGTTTTAAAAAAGTGTTGGACTTATGAGGGTAGAAAATATAATCACAAATGCATGTTGTACGAAAATTGTAAATTACTATAGGATGATAAATTAGAAAAATACAGAGATTTCTCTAATCAAATTACTCTCAGTTTCTTAAACTATTTTAAACATTCTCCTAACTTTATTCAAATCTTCTACAGTATTATTATCCGTATATGCCGTTCTAGTTAACAGTATTATTTTCTTTGGCAGTTGTCCCTCTTTTTGCTGGTTTTGCCGTTGTGCTGTTGTTGTCATAGGGAATTAGTTAATATGTAAAACAGTGATTGTAATCTTTGGCCAGTTTATAAATATTTATGTTTAGTTTAGAGAGTAGAACGATGATCTTAATGGCAGTAAAATGTAGATTGTTTTACAAGTTGCTGATTTGCTAAAACAAAAATACATAAAAATAAATACTTTGTTATTTGGAGAAAAATCAAAAGACATGATCAAAGAATAAAAGTAATTTATTTTTATTTAGTTTATAATAATCATATATATGTAGTCGTTAGAAAAGTTTATACAAGTAACTAACAATGATATGGGTATCTTTATAAATAAAGGTTGTTTTCTTTAGAAGTATAGAACTTTAAGTTGACAATACTTTTTTAACTGGTGGCCATTTTGTCAGCTGTCAAGTGATTTCAGTTTTTCAGATTATCTTTACAGTAAAGTAAATTTCATGTCAATTTAAAAACTCGTCTTTGTTTTATTCCATTTCAAAGTTCTATACATTTAAAAAAACCCTTTAATAAAGAAGAGAGCAGCGTCCAAAAAAAAAGTCTATGGAAAAATGTTTGCAGAATATGAAAATTTTACTGAAACTAGTTCATTATATCTTTTATTTATTATATCATTGATATTCAGGTAACTGAATTATTTAGGAAACATTTGAAGGTGGCAAGTGCATTTTAATCATATTTAGGCGAACCATTAATGTACATTAATATAATAAACATTTTTATGCCAAATCACAACGTCTATTTACGCCGTTTGTGGCAGTTCCAATGGATTGGTGTGATCCCTTTATATACAACTTAGTTTGACTTTTTCACTACACTCTTCCTCCATCAATAAAAAGTTTATTACAACCTCAACCATTTTAAATTCGTTTAAAAATTGTTTCCACAAAAATTTATATACCACCAAGTTGTTAAGAAATGTACTACAAAATGTAAACAAATCAAATCAGCTGATTCGAATATGCGTTTTGTTTAAACTCGAAACAAGACAAAACCAAAACAGATTCATAACACTAATTCAACTCAGAATCGATTTTCAATTCTGATAAATGACAATTCGGAATTGGTTTCTATAACCACCGTAATTAATTTAAATGAACTCGTTGATTCTAAATGAATCGTTTCACCAACAGCCATATACATACTTGCAGCTTAGAACATGTATTTAGAATAAAATATTTAGAGACTCCAATTCCGACCATTCAGAGCTCCAATTATCTTTCTTAACCCTTTAACGCCTAAGACAGTCTATAGACGGTCATCAGTTGAGTATTAAAAAAAACCCGGGTTTTTTCCGTTTACCTACTAAGACCGTCTACGGACTGTCTTCCTTGTTTTTGTCCTGGAGCTTCCCAGGAGTATTTTTTTTTTTTAAATTGGAACTAAAATTCGTAATATTGCAATTTGCAATACTTGGTGGAACAAAAATTTATTTCAGCAATTGGAATGTATTTTCAATTTCAGGTATGTAAGGGTTAAGGTACGGTCATATTTAACAAATATTTGACGAAAAAGACGTAACCACTTAATAAAATATATTTAAAAAAAACTTTGTTTATTTAGGACAGGATACAACCAATATTTAGTTTTATTTTATTTGAAGTTTTTTGATCTTGAAAAACTGTTGTAAGAGTGAACAGCGTCAAATTTATACTAAAACAAGTGGTTACATTTATTTGATTAAATATTTGCCAAGTGTCGTACATTTATGTAAAAAATCTAACTTGTACACATTTCATTTTCCAGTTACCATTTGCAGCTTCATACAAATTGTTTATGAATTACGAGTATACATCAAATTATATTTATATTCTTATAACAGGTATCTTGTTTACTAAACTTATTTTTATTTTGTTTCTTTGACTGACCACCGTAGTTACAATTTTCACGCTTTACAATAAATTTCCCTTGTATTCAAACAAAACCCCAATAAAATTTCCATAATGCACCCTATTAATATATACAGAGAAATTAAGTTAGTAGTTGAACTTATAATTTAGTCTTAATAACTACTAATCAAAAGGAAACTACCGCAAGCACAGCATTTGAATTAAAAATAATTTAAGACACATTAATTAGAAACGCTACATAATGCCATAAACACAACCAAACTCAAGACTGACCAACTAAACTCTCCATTGATCTATAGATTTGTATATATTTTCCACATATAAATATTGATTTGAATAAATATTTTCAACAACGACTAGAAAAAAAACTGTGAGAAATACAACGCACCTCACACACTCGTACAACACATGCAACAGCTCAAAACTGATTACAACAAGTTTTCATATTTGGCGTTTAAAATTTAAATCTACCAAAATATACTATAGACAGATTTTTAAACACAGTGGCTGCGATGGTGGCGATGGCGGCGGCTGGCATTAGGAATACAAAAGTGTCGGTCGATTTCAAATGAAATTCAGAGACACACACACACACAATGCACAGCAGCAATTAAAATAAATTTTATTAATTAATAGTGTCACTCCGTATTACATTTCTAGAGCAGGTCTACTACACACAAGTCGGGATTTAGTTGAATTATAAATGTATTTATTAAAGAAAAACTTAATAGTTTCTAACTGTGTGTCTATGTCAGTGTCTATTGAAGCTGATGATGATAATGCTGTTGATCCAACACTAAGACTGTGATTATAGTCATGGGACTTGTGTTCTTGGATTATTAGATTTTAATCAAATAATTTGCATATTTTTTTTGATTTTGTTTTTTTTTTGTTTTTCTGTTTGGTTTTTTATTTTTTATAAATATTTAAATTTAATTAGTTTTGATTTAATTACAGAAACTTTATGAGTTCGTTTAATTTTATTAGATCATAAAATTTATCTTCAAATTTCAAAGTATTTTGTACATTTTTTTTTATATCTGTTCACGGTATTTTATTATGTTAATCAAAGTAGTTTTTTTTATTAATAATTTAAAAACGTGTATGTGGTTTTTTCTTCATATTGCCAGTAATCAGTGTAACGTATTTGGTTAGTTTGCTTCAAGATGTTTAACAAAATGTTATGAATATTTTTAAAATTTTGTGGGGAATAGGAGGGTGTATAATTGTGTAAATGAACCCTTGCGATGAGTTGTCTTTTTGATGTGATACAGAGACTTAAGTGTAATGTTTTGTTGGTCAGTTAACCTTGTTTTGTCAATCCCTAATATGTTTACCCAGGATACTCAATGTGAAACTATGACTTTTCACTTATTTGTGATCACATTAATACACAGAATATATCAGTGGTATTTAGTTATTTACTACTTCTTAGTAAGGGAATACAGTAACTGTTAATGTGACTTCTTAGCTTTCTAAAATCTAAACATTTTTTTACTGGGAAATTATTACTTACAATTTTTAAACTACACTTTTATTTGCAAACTTTTCGACCTTTATACTAATGACCTTTACACTTTTAAAACTTGAATCGATAATTTCATAATAAAATTAATTTAAAAATTAATAACGTACTTTGCATATGAATAAACAAATAATACTATTTAGGAATTTGTCCAAACATTATTAATTTCTTACTCATGTTCCTGACAACCATGAGCAAATTGTTATTTAAAGTCAATCAAATTTGTTCTACCTGCTTTCAATTATATTCATAAAATAATACCCCCTAATGAAGCACAGCAATACTTATTAATATTTTTCTACCTCGAAAAAAAAATCTTGTTTATTTTCTCACATTTCACTTGTTTAATCTTTAGCCAACAATCAGTGATAATTTTAACAGCTCTTAATAGTAATCAACCTGTTCGTTTAAAGCTTGATTGCCTCAGTCATAATGACTGACAGGCTCATTATTTGTGGTGAAAAAATACAAAAAAAATAAACATTTCTTTGTGTCGGTCCATCGAGACTACACACAAGGTTATTTTTACTAAATAGTATTTATAAAATGTTTTGTTTTTTAATTTAATTTTTTGTATTTTTAATCATCATCCCCATACAAAGAAAACCTTGAATTGTTTAAATTTCATTTTAATTTAATGATGAACATTTTGCGGCTCATATTTTTCAGCGTTTTTCTGTTTCGTAGCTTGATTTCATTCCCAATCTTTTGTCTTCTTATTGATGTTGCTGCTGATTTCTTTTCTGGTTTTTGGATGTTGCTTAATATTTCTTGTCTTGATTTCATCAAACAACATGATGCTAATATTAAATGGCGCTTTGGCTAACATTTATCTAATGTGCTTGATGAAAAAAAAGAAGAAAAATTATCAGAAGTTTTGCCGCTACTTAAATCGGTAGAATCTGTCTTAGATCACAAACATTAAACAGATCATCAAATGATGCTCTTTTCGTTAGCCAAGTTTACAAAGAAATAATGATATGTGATATAGTTGATGGCTTGATGGCTTTAATCATTATGTGTATATGTGTATACACTCACACATGCTTTAATGAAATAGAGAACTACCTAAGGTAATCATCTCCTGTTAAAATTACAGGTAGAGTATTTTATTTCATTTAAGGTCTCTTGTTTCATTTTTCAAGCGTTTGTTGTTAGATTTTATTTCTAAGATTTTTGTGTGATTTAAGTACCCTACATTAACAAAGTAGGCAGTAATTTTACACAGTTATAGCTAAAGTATTTGTGAGACGCACAGTTTGCAAATGTAACAAACGTCTTGTTTTTTAATTTGGATATTTTATCTTTTTATAAGAACAATTCCGACTCTAAAGGTATGGTCACATTTGAAAAATATTAACACAAAAAAGCGTAACCACTTATTTTAGCACAAATTTGTTTGACGTTGTTTACTCTTACAAGATCAAACAGCATCTAATAAAATAAGACTAAATATTTTATTTTGTCTTGTCCTAAATAAACAAAGTTTTTTTAAATAAATAAGTTCAAATAATGAAAATCCCTAAATGTGAAATAAATATTTACATTCAATCCATGGGAATAGTGCTGCCTTAACGTTTATTTTAAAAGTTTTTCGCAATGTTGGTCTTAAGAACGGTAAAGCTACCATCGGAATCCCAGGACTAGTATTATTGCCATTCTTATTAATACTCTTTTATTGAGAGTACAGTTTAAGGTTCTGCCTAGTACTCTGCCAGATACATGTTCCAAAGAAAAGTGACCGCCTTAAGTAGTCAGTTTACATTTCTCATCATGACACTCTTAATTGCCATCACTTTCAAATTCACCATCTGAATCCTTTGTAGGACTCGTATTGTTGTCATTCTTCTTAATACTCTTTTAATTATCTGGTACTCTGCCGCTATATGCCCCACAGAATAGTGACCGTCTCAAATTGCCAGTTCATATTTTGCATCACGGCTCTCCTTATTGCTATCACTATCAAATCTTTTGTAGTACTCGTATTAGTACCATTCTGCTTCATACTCTTTTATATAGTACCTGTCTGGTACTCTACTAGATATAGGCCCCCCGGGATAGTGACCATCTCAAATTGCCAGTTCATATTCCCCTTCATAACATCAGAGAGGCTAAATTTACTGTAATTTCTCTATCATGCTTCTTGTCCCGCCTATGTCTCTGTTACATCATATTCAAGGGAATTCATAAGTAGGCAATAGTTTTATAGTATTTGGTTTCCAATTTCTTTAGCAGACAGTTTATGATCAAGTCCATGAAAGAGGGCACAAAACGCCACGCGTAGAGGGAATCTCTAGATTTGAATAATTGATACTGCAGTTAAGTGGATCCATGATAAGCCTTACAATGGTTTTAAGGCTTGCTTTATAGACTTTAAAGTCCATGTTCTTACTGTGACCAAACTATTGAAATTGTAGCGCTCAGTTACATTCACCTATTATGTGTTCTTCACATTATTAGCATATTTATTATTTACTTCTAAACTCATTTAGTGTGATGAAACAATGTCTTATTGTATATGTACTCGTATATTTACAGATCCATAATACTGTTGTTGAAAGCTTCATCAACAATATCTAGCGAACATAACAAACAAAATAAATAATAATAGTTTATGCGGACGGTATTAATATTTTTGAGTGTGTGTTTTTGAAGTTCAGTATTATTATTAATTTAAACACATTTGATTAAATCATCTAATATTTTTAAAGCTATTTCAGCTAGTCCAGTACAATTATAATTATTCCACGAATTATGAATATTAATTATGCGGTTTAAACTGTTTGGTGTATGTCGATTATTTATAACCATGGGAACTTATTTTTTTTAAATTTATTCACAAATTTTTTATAATTTTATTAATCTACATACACAGAAAACAAATATGAACCAGTTTCCTACATTTGTAAATATTATATTAGTCAGGTTTTTTGTTAATTTAACATATAATTTAAGTTTTATTCAATTAATTTGGCAAAATTGTAAAAAAACTAATTTTTTCTTTGTTTTAATTTTTATGTTGTTGTAAAGATTTACCTGTTGCTTTAATTCCACTTAAATTTCTAAAACAGTTTTTTTTTTTTAATTTTGGGTTTAAAGTTTAATTTTCCTGGAATTGTCTTTTCAAAAAAGTATCACATCAATATTGAGTTTTTTTTTCTTTGTCCCAAATTTTAAATCACAGGAGTTGGCCTTAGATAAAAAGCACAACGTCGCCTCAAAATATTATGGTATCTGTTGTGGTCTTAGATATTTTTTTTTCTGGTTATTTATTTACTTTTTTTTGTATTAATCATATGGTAGCTACCTGCGCCAATTTATATTAATTTAATATGTACGCCCGTCAATTCAATAAAGTTGCTACATTTTACGCTCGTATTCCGTTCGCGTAGTTTTGTTGGGCAGCGGCTTAAATCAAATGAAATTTTGTTTAGAAATCAATTCTTGTTTTCTTTCGTTTGTTTTTTGAATTTTTTGGTTGTTGAATATCAATGTTTCGTTTAAAATAATTTTCAACAACAACTGTTGTGTTTGTAGACGTTGAATGATTTTAACAGGAAATATATTTCATAGAAAAACAAATTATAGAGCTTTTGTTTTCTTGCTGGAATAGAAATATTATAATTAAAAGGCTTGGTTTAAGATGAGGATGTCATAAATTTTTAGAGTTTTAAATGTTGTTTTTGGAAACAGAAGGTTTTAAGAAATTTTCTCTGGGAAAAAAAAGATTTGTTAGTGTGTGGCAATTATAAACAAGTGTATAAATTTCGAAAAATTTAAAATGATTTCGAAAATTTCATTATAAGCATCATGTGAACAAATATTAGGGAATGTTTGTCTCTTTGGATTTTATAGAAAAATTCTTATCCCAATTTTTTTACAAATATGAGACTTGAGTTGTTGAGTTTTGTTAAGCGATACCATGAACCTATTCTAACCTATTTCGCTCTGTATTATAGAGAGTTCAAAATTTTATTTATCGAACGCTTATCTTTTGACTTTTGTAGGGCAGGCTTTATGTAAGACTTAAGGTACGGTTGCACTTGGCAAATGTTTGCCGAAAAAGACATAACCACTAAATAAAATACATTTGAACTCGTTTATTTAATAAAAAAAACTTTGTTTATTTAGAACAGGGGCCAAATTACCGCATTCGATATCGAGTAAAATTTATCGTAATTTTCTTATTTGAGATTATGGCACACGATATCGAGCAAGAAATTTAGTACATACATTTTATCATAATTTCGATATCGAAATCATTTTTCGATACACAACAAATATTTAGTTTTATTTTATTTGATGCTGTTTGATCTTGCACAACTCTTGTAAGAGTAAACAGCATCAAACAAATTTGTGTTGAAACAAGTGGTTGCGCTTTTTGAGTAAATATTTGGCAAGTGTGTCCATACCATTAGAAGCCTTCTTTGTGTTTTGACGAAAGTAAAGTGTTGGTCCTAGATATTTCCAAGGCTGCCGATAGAGTCTGATCCATCTGACTTTTAGAAAATGGATAAATTTAAAAAAAATTTGTTAGCCTAATTTGCCAAAGAAGTTTGGGCTACATCAAGATTTAATTGGCAAATTAAAGACGAAATTAAAGCACAAATGACCCGACTCAACGACAAGTCTTGAATGCAAAGTGTTGCTTTATAAAACTACTTATATGGATAACATAACAGAAAAAATCTACGATACGTTTTAAAATTAATATTTCTGTTCTAAAATAGCCAAAGCAATTTCAACACTTGCTGTTCTTCTAGTTGAACAAACAAATTCTTTCAATATGCATTTTGTTGGCCTTTCAGCAACAACTTGTTAACTTAAAACTATCATACCAATAGTCTCCAATTTAAACATTGTCTTTGCATTTTTAAGTGTCAAGCGAGCAAATTGCATTCCTTATACTAACAGTCTCTAAACCTTAAAACATTGTTAGTTACACATGCGTACTTTTTACTTTATGTTATTTTTTTTTGTACTCTTCTGCTCATTTTTATATTCTATTTTAGTTCATTTCAAAAATAAAGCAAAAAGAAAAAAAAACACTAACTGCTGTAGTAAATCGTTCCTATGTGTATTAGTCGTATATTGAAAGTCGATTTACATGTACTTGTAGGCGTACTTAAGATAACTTGAATTCTTTAAATAATACCAACTCTTAGGCAATGTAGTATGTTGCCAACGAATGTTAAGTTGGTAACTATAACCATAGAGGACATGACTGCAACAAGCCGGAGAAGTGATAAAGTGATGGACAAATGTAGCCGCCTGAAATAATGAACTATTGTATAAATAACAAAAACCCATTGAATTAAAACCAATCATTAAACCTTTAGTTTGTTACCCCTTTAGTAAATAATTTATGATATTATGAAAAAAAAAATGTCTTATTCTTATTCAAATATTTAATTATAATAACACTTTTGTCCTGCACTGTACTTGGCAGTAACAATTTTTGCAAAAGGCGTTGTTGTCTCAGTAGATGGAAGGAAAGTGTAGTATTTGCATTACGATAACCAAACTAAAATAAAGGAGAGAAAGAGAAAACACTAAAGCAACAACTAAGAAAAAATTGTGAAAATTGTCACCATGATTACACATTCTATTTTCCAATAATGGTTATAAGTCGAAAATTAGAAAAACCCACAAAAAAAATAGAAGAAATCACTAAGAATTTTTATACTTAAAATGAACAATAAATTGCATACCAAAGAAGCAGATAAAATTAGGAATCTTAAACCACAAAAGCACTTGTTATCGTTCACTGCTAAAATTGCAGAGAACAGCAATTTTCTTTTGCACATTTTTTAAAGTGTTAAAAGTTATTTTGAGTGTGTGTATGCAGGAATTTATGAGTGAGTTACATACAATAAAATAATAGCAAAGCAAAGATGTGAAATTAATGAGAAATTAACAAAGTGATACTTCTCCTAGTTGGACATTTCGTTACACCCGCACCTAACGACCTTTAGGCATTCGAACACATTTAGCATAATGACCTCTGAGCAGATTATTTTTTTGTTGTTGTTTTGTATTGTACGTTTCAAAAAAGACAATGAATGCAACAGGAATAAAACAAGACAATGCAATACAAGAACGACTAACACTTTTTCTATGTGTCTTGTTTTTGTTTTTTGTTTGAACTTCGACAATACTACCAACAAACAACAAAACCTAACAACATCAATAATAATAACAAGAAACAAACAAAATACAATATTCCAAGAAAACACCGACTTGTCGCCCTAACCTAACAAATCAATACAATTATTTGGCGGATATCCTAAGTTTGTCACAATGAATGTAAATAATTAAAAGTTCTTCGTAAGGAATTACGATTAATAAGATGCATAAGACATTATTGTCATGTAGCAAACTAAGATTTTTGGGAATTAAAAAAACTGATCAAATAGTTAATTTGCTCATACATATGAATGACAATATTAAATCTAAGCCCTTAGTAGGAACCTAATGGCAAAATCATATGATTATAAGGATCTTTGGTAACACATTTCACAAATTAGTTCAGTCCACTTATAATAAAGTGGCTCATAATCTCAACAACATAATGTTTCGGTAAGCTTTTTTTTGTCTATTTTATCTTTACAAATTTCTTAGATATATTTCGATGGTCGTAGTTATTAATTCTAGGTTAGCTTAGATTAAACAGACACCCAACAGGAGGAAATAATCTCCATAACTAAGCAGTTGGAGTTTATAACAGAAGCAACCAGTTGCAAGTAAGTTACATCCAGCATTATGACGTCCGTTTCCTAAAAATCTGTAGCAAGAAGTCTAACAAAATTTCAAATCTTCGGCTCTGTCCTTCAAAGAGAGTGCCAGATACTGACAAAGTAGATGGATCATCATCCCATCCTCTTCTTCATTATGACAACTTCTGTAAAAGTAGTGATATGCGAGATTTAATCTTTTAGCATGCACACTGGGTCGCAATGTGTTACCTAAGTATGAAGGGGTCAGGAGGAAATAATTCTACATAATTGTATAATTTGAGTTTATAAACAATGCACCCAGTTGCACATATAAACCTATCCAGCATTTTGACTTCCATCTCTTAAAAATCTGTAGGAAGAAGTCTTCCAAACTTGTTAATCATTGGTCAGCCAGTGCCGGAGAGTGGCAGTGAAAATTCATCATCGTCTCATACTCTCCATCATCATGACAATTTTTGTAGCAGTAGTGATATGCGAGATTTATTATTTTAGCAAGTACACTGATCACACAATTCCGTAGTCGCATGTTTATCAGTGTTGTTGTTCAGCAACAGCCTCGATGTTTATCACAGTAGTTGTTTGGCGACAGTCATATTTAAAATGTATGATCCTTGTCATCACACATGTTCGCATGACCAATAGTTTGCATGATAAGAGCGGTATATCAACCAGCCAACTCATCATTCACATGTGGGATTACCCTTTTGATCAATGAACCCCCAGCGAAGTTCACAGGGATATTTTAGTATCCCTCTCTAACGGTATCGTTCAAAGATAACCGGCATTTAGGATCAGAATAGGTTTCGTGTAGACTAAAACTTTTCAGATCGGCCTAATTATCAGCTAAAACTGTATACACACCAATTATTATTTATTTATATATTGTATAGACACTATTTACTCGCCCCAGTCAGTTCACAGCCAACGGTCTAAAAAAATACTTCTGTGAATATACGCGTAATAGAAAGTGCAATATAAAAACTTCTTCCTACAAGCCAACTGCTGGGTTCTTCTGGAGGGTTTGTATCCTAATAGATCTTCTGTCCGTGATTGATGCATTAAAACCAATGTTTAAGTAGGGTTAAATAGGACACCATTCAAAACTACAGGCTTAGTGACCATATCCAACTATCATTTGTATTGGTAGTGACAGTTTGGACTATGTGGTATATACAATAGTAAAATGGGTTTGAATTTCAGAGTAAATATTGATGAAAGTTGTGGGAATAAAGCAACATACATAAAAACTGCTACTTTACTTAGAACTTTTGAAACCCCACCTGAGAAAGGCAAGTATTTAAGTTCAACTTTCAACTGTTGTTCACAGCGTAAAATTTAATGTCAAGTATCCCGGAATTCTTCACGAGAAAATGATTCCTGTTAAGAATATTGTGAGCAAAGGGACGGTCCCAACATTGCATTCTCTGACGGCTTATTTTCTCTTATATTAAGTAAACTAATAATCTTAAGAGCCAACACTCAAGTCATTATTTTAAAATATAGAAGATTTACTTCAAAGAGGTAAGCAGTAAGATTACGGTGGCCTAAGCACATGAAAACTGGTTCCAGCGAAATCAATAAACAAATATTTCGTTAAATTTAAGAAAGGTTTTTATGAAAATTACTGAAGCTGGCACAGGATTTTATAGTCATATTGAAAAATTTTAGACAAAACAAAAGATACATTATTATAATTATCCATGTTACGCCTAACATGGAACTCTCGAAATATGCCAATAACGTTGTCATATAGCATCAGACTAGACAGGAGCTGTACGTAAATGCCTAACCTCTATATGCTTAAAGCATGTGCTTAAAGCCAATGAGAGAAGTTTGTAATAAGCTGCATACACTTAAATCACGGGCAAGCAATATCCAGACGGATAACTCCTCCAATCAATTGTGGAGCTAAAACTAGGCTCGATAAAACCACAATTAGCAAAATGTGCTCGTACTAGCCATTGATGTGCAATGTATTAAAATATAGGTTGTACATCGTATACCGCATATCGGAAAAACGCATCGAATGTTGTCCTCCAAGTGGTCAATCGTTTCTAGCGGCTTGAAACATAAATTACTTGACAGCTCACAAAATGACCGCCAGTTAAAATAGTGTTGCCAACTTAAAGTTCTATACATCTAAAAAAAGACACTATACAAAAACAGCGATTCTGCACAATAGACAAGGGATGGGAATATGCTATCCTACATCCCATCCTAATGATAATGATTTTGATATCTATATTGCAAAAATCAGACAGGTCATTTCCTTTCAAATTAAAAAGCAATTATGGGAGTTAAACCACAATTCATTTAAATTTCCATTTATAATGAATATTTAAATAGAACGACTCCTAGTGGTCTTTGGTAGTTCTATAGTAGGACAACCTTTAAGTCTGGCAGCAATCGCGTAATATTTATACTTTAGAAGTTTCTAGAATTTCAGCACCAAAATTAGTTTAAAATTTCATAAAAGAGAAGAGAGGACACTACCTTGAAATAATGATATATTGACCTAGGAGAAAATAGATGTAACCACAACCGAAGTGAACCATAGTGTCTTAACCAAGAGGGAAAGATTACCAAACATATTCAAAACTCCTCTAACTAATGTGAGGCACAGAACACACGTCAACTTTTCTCTGTTGTAAACATGATGTTTGTTTGTTATACATATGCAATATGAATAAAGTAGGGAACATAAAAATCGTATACATTTAAACCCAATAACATTGTGTTTTTTTGTTTATTTGTTGTATAGTTAAGGTTCTGTTTTATTTAAGTTTTTTTTTTCTTCATTGCCTACCTAATGCTTAGATGCTGTATCGTTTCGTTGGCGGTATTAAGAATTAACCGCTTTTACTCTATGCCGCAATGGTATCAGTTTCTATTCCTTTTGTTTTATTTTTTTTTCCAACATTTTGCCAATTTTTTTTTTTGTTCTTTCATGTTGTATTCCTCACTATCAACTCTGAGTGAATTTGTATGTTCACAGTTTAGAAATAGTTGCTCAAAGTTAGCCACCTTGGTTGTAAGTGTTCGTTTGGTATGTAGTATTGTAGTATTGATATTGTCTAATCATGAGGATGATGATGAAGACGATGGCAGTAGTGGTGGAGCTGATGCTGGTTGTAGTAGTGGCAGTGTTGGTGTTCATTCAGCTGCTAACCTTAAACATGAAATTTAACCTTATGCTTAGTATGGCATCATCACCGTCATCGTCATCTGTGCCGTTGTCGTTATTGTAGCAATATTGGTTGGTAGTCATCGTCCTCATCATCAGCGGCAGCCCCCAAAATAGTTGTAGCAAGTCTAGCACCTTTTGGACCGCCGCATAGTTAAGAAGAATTGTTCTTTATTTTGTTTATTGTTGTTCTATGATTTGCAAAAGTTTAGCGCGAAAAACGATCGCACAACACTGAAGGATTACAACAGGTAAAGTTTAGCTAAACGAGGGAAGTACACTGTGGAATAATATGGGAGTTATAGGTGATACTTTACATGAGGCGGAAATAGCTTTCATTGTTAAAATTTATTTGGTGTAATTCCAAAACAAATAACGCATTTTCCAGTAATAAACCTAATTAGAGGATTCTAGGTTTATGTATTTTTTTTTTAGAAAATAAATGGAGCCAAATTGTTAGGGGAAAAACTACCAAATAATTTATTATTTACTTTATAATTCGTCATTTATTTCATTATTATTTTTATCATTAATACCTCCAGCTCATACATAGGAAATTATCTATTCTAAATTTAGAACTATCTGACAACTAAAGCAAAGTAAACCCAATATCAACAATTTTTGGAACTAAGCTTCATTTATTTTTTTAATTATGCTTTCTCAACAAGTGTTTAAAATTTTATAGTTCTTGTAATTCAAAACCTTTTTATAACACATATTGATAAACTACCAACAATCTCCAATAATTTCTCTCTCTGTATACCACCTTCAATCGTACGTTTGCTATCCAATTCTATTTATATTCCTTCTTTACTACTCAACACAGCTCTTTTTAATATTTTCCATATTCAAACAACAGCCAGAAAAGAAAAGAATGAAAAAAAAAAACAGAAACAAAGTTCAAGATTACCGCTATCGTTTCACTGTTTAAAACTAAAACCTCTGCGCAGCGTATTAAATAAAGTAAGCTTATTTTAATGAACTATGTTCTATTTTTATTCATTGAGATACTATACGTACGCTCCTCTATGGTTAGAACCTGCAAAAAACTATAGAAACTATATGTAAAGGTATGAAAAAAAAGAAAAATAATGAAACAAAACCTTATAGTTTATGTGACGAGGACAAACACCAACTTACTACCGCGCCACCACGATTAAATACTTCCACAGCCAATGTTGGGGTGTACAGTGTGTATGAGTAGCACTATTTGTGCCACTACACTACTAATAGCAACCATGTTCAATGTCTGAGACGGCTTTTTGGGTAACAAACTATGCTTAAGTGATTGTCAAGTTAGTCTTTTAATTTATCATCTATAGACAAGAAGAGCACCTTAAGAAATAAACAAAAAATAAATAAAAAACAGTTGATGCATCTGAGTACATCAATGCCTCACTAAACGTTTGGAATAAAAAAATATCTAGTGCCCGCATTTTAGAATGCATCGTCTTTATTTATTTTTTTGTATATTTTCAACCAACCCACAACTTCTGGTTCCACTAAGTTAAAACTGATGCATCTCAACTCGCTTAAATTGACAAATAAGGCCCCAATTACCGTTCACAACGCCAGGTATTTTGATGTTGTATGTTGCAAAATGCGATTACGAATTACAACACTTATCGGCTTAATTGTATGAAAAATGCATGTTGTATTGTAGTCGAGACAACAAAACATTTTAGTGTTGTGAACGATAATCGGGCCTTAAAACTGTTTAATGGTTTTGCAGTACATTGGTTCTTCTGCCTAGAGTTAACCAGATGACATTTTCTGATCCTAACTAAAGTTTTTAAATAGAAAAATAACATCTTTATAATCGGTCACTCATGGGAACAGTTTACATATCATTTAATACTTTGAAATAAGTAACTTTTAAAGAGTGATTTTTTAATAAAAAAAAAAAACAACACACAAATCTATGTTGACCACGTCTACGCCTTAAATGCTACATACACTGGGTCGATTTTATTTATCTCACTAATAAATTCTTATATATTATTTTTCAGAGGATAATTGCAATACTTGGTGCTTTAAATTATAATATATTTTATATTGTTAAATTAGTGTCAAGAGTAACAACAGGGTCTAACCAATTTCATAGAAATTTAATAAATACATATAAATTTGTATAAGAATAATTTTCAAATTTTATTGAGGTAAAATTACTTTTATACCAATTTGAGAAACAATTTGAAAATACTTTTTTCAAAATGTCTTTGTTACAAGTTAAAAGTAAATTTTGAAGTCCGTTGATTTATATACTTGATTTACGTGTAATATAAGAATGATCAAGATTGCATTATTCTTAAAATATTTTTGCTTTAAGAACGCTAAAATCCAAAAATGAGACGATTTTATTAATTACCAACTGTAGAGGACTCTGAGATTTGTATGTATCCTTATAAGAGGTATACTAAGCACTAGTCCTTTAGAGGCTCTGAACAGTGTTCTCGAAGTAACTTTAATAGATCTTCAGTTAGTAATTGTAGACATCAGTACTACGGTAAGAGTAATTGCTTTTGGATGCTGGGGATTCAGAATGTATGGGCATGCAAGGAACTTATCTTTATACTTCATGAGGGGCGTCACTGACTTTGATAAGTTGATAAACATTTTATTCCATAAATAAAGGAATATTAATATCGCCTGTATATTAGTTTTCACTGTTTGTTTAAAGATTGAGTGTGTCGTCCGATCTTGTGCCGTCTGTAATGAACTCGCAGTAAAGACCTTAATATGCCTTCCAGGTAAAGCTGGAGTACTTCAGAGAATTTCGAATAATTTCTGCAAAAGGATTGTATGGAGATGATTTGAAATTTTGGAGCCTTCAGGCGGCAATCATATTATAACATCTGTTTTAATAAGTGCAAAAAAGAATTGCTTGAGCTCGCTCATCTAGCAGACATCACTCTTGTTTGTGTTTATTATGGTAATTAATAATCAGTCGAGCTGTAATGGATAGAGGCCAGTTTTAATTGCCTCAAATTCAGTATCTGTTAGACATTGCCCCCAGAAGGCAGACAGTAGATGGCGCAAACTAATAACAATAAAGACTGGCAGAAGATTTTGGCCAGCATTCAACGAGAAATGAAATACCTGTATTGGAAGTGGAAGGACATTTCGAAGGTTTTTCGACTGATAAGCATGCTAACAGTTAATGCCGCAGTTGCCAAGATCATGGGAAGGAAGAAACAATTTTTCATCTCCTCTGTGAATGGCTGGTCACAATTAACTATATTCAATATTCCTTAATTATTTAACAATTTAAAGTGGCCACATTCTGTTGAAGGCACATACTTGATTGGGGTGTTCATTTAGTTACTGGTGGCGGTGTGATGTTATTATTGTTAAAGCTGATGATGTTTGGCGGTTCATCTTAAAAAACTTAAAACGCCAGCCCAATACAACAACCTCCAAAACTTCAAAACATAAAAAAAAACTTAGCTAATACTTACTGCTTACTTTTTCTTCTCGGATAGATGTTAGGTCGACTTGAGGTCCGTCCTTTTAAACAACCAATAAACTATAGCCATGTATAAAACTATCTGTACAGAAATATATTGCATAATCTTTAGTTAAACAGCTTATAGTAACAAAACAACAACAATAGCTGCAAAATAAAAATAATCATTAACAACAGCAGCAATAAAACAAAAAATTGGAAAATATGTTGCTCAATCATTAGCTCCTGTAAATAAAAACAACAACAACAGCCATTACCAGCAATTGGTTGGTAAGTTTGCGTACCTTTTAAAACCTTTTGTTACTGGGTGATCATCATCAACAATCTCCTGGTGGAGGTTATTGTTGGTTGCGCCAACTTTTTATGAATACCTTTTTTTGGTGTTAGCATTACAGCAACATTGATGTTGCCAGTACTGTTTTATATATGTACGTGTAAGCCATAACGTTCTACATTCCAGCATAATTGATTTTAAGTTGAGGTCGCTAATAAATCGTAACTTTATCGCGTTTTTATGTTAAAGTTTTTTCTACTTTTTTTTTGGTTTTTGATATTACTGCAGGTAGCCTTTGTTAGTGTTTTGGCTTTTTTTTTATGAGGATCCTAGTTGTCTATTTAGGTTTTTTTTTGGGAGCAAATAATTTATCGTAAAGTGTAAATATCTATAATGTGTTGTTGATATTTAAGAGCCTTCTTAGGTAATATATTTTTTTTTACAGTCAAATTGTTTGACTATAAATAATGATGGTGTTAAAGAAATTCAATAAAAATTCTTTAATGTTTTGTTGAAGTTTTTTTTTGTTCTTAAAATAAAGTACAGGCTTTTATATTTTTTAACTTTATTAGCAAATAAACAAAATTTTCTATAGTGTTTCGAAAAGGTTTCTGTATTTCAGGTATGCAAGGAAATGATGGGCAATGAAAGGGAAGGGAAACGTAAATAATTTTGTCAATAGTATTTTTATTTATTAATTAAACTTTGAAACATTAACATCATTAAACAATTTACTTTCTTAACAAATAAAATCGTGTTGCACCTTGATATGTACCTATGTACATTAGGGTAGGGTGAAATTTTGTTTTGCCTTAGATCGTCTTCTAATAGCAAAATTTTATTGTGTTACTAGTTCAAATTGAAGCCTTTAAAATTTTATTGAAATATTTTAAATGTAAGAGCCCGCGCATTGACTACAAAGTAGGGTGGATCGCTTGTGTATGGGAAAAATAAAAGTTAATTAATAAAGTTCTAACAGTAATATTTTGCAGTGTTAGACTTAAAAAGATAATACTTGAAAAAAAATATTCAATTAAGTGATGTCTTTTGCCCGCGTATATACCCTTCACAAGTTACTAAAGACAAAATTCGCATTCAAAAGATACGCCATATCTTTCAATCTTATCTGATATATTCGCAGTACATTTTAAGAATGTGTTTAGCTGGCAAGCACTTGAAATTGGCTGGACAATTGAAACCGATTATCAAACTCTCTGAGCCGAAACCAAATCGTTTAGATTTTGATACTCAAAACAATTTAATCAATAAATATGAAAAGAAACGAATGAAACAAAGAAATTAGGAATTTTTTCTTATTATTTATGAAATTATTTGAACAAAGAATTACTTACCAGTAGAGGAGAATGAAGTAAAGAGGTGAACGGTTAGTTTGTATTTAGCCAAAAATAAGTATTTACGATCGTTTAAGAACCTTGTCATTTTATTTAGCACTTTATGACAAGTGGAAGTATACTGCAACATATAGCTTTCTGCATTTAAGGTAAATTGGAATTGTAGGGAAAATATGGAGAATCGCTAAGTGTTGTGTTGGCGTAAACAGAATGTGATGAATTTCAATCCCAATGCAACCAAGTGATATAAGGAATGACATTGCTTTAAACTCTAGATAAAAATTATGTTAGTTCTGCAGAATGCAATAAGATGAGTCAATTGGCAATGTGGCTAAATATTTAATTTTTGCTGTTGTTATGATAAAGTAAAACTGATTATGATGAAGATGAACTACGTCCACTCTTTCGCCTGCAATTCCTGGCGAATTATAGCTAATATGATATTCACTTTATTGCATCAAACCCCAACTGTTCTTGAAATATCACAAGTTTATTAGTAACATAGAAATGTAAACGTTTCATACTAGATCAGCTTAAAACTGCATTTTATGTTTTAAAACCAAAACAATATACAATATTTTAAAATACAATCCTTGAGTGTCAGCATCATTATTATCTCCTCGACAAGTTACAAATATTGCAAACAGATATTAATCATTGTATTGGCAATTTTCTTAACAAGGATTTAAATTGGATACATACATCAATATTCTGACTCATAATTCTCCTACTCTAAGTATGTAGTCATATGTGGTTTGTTTCGCATTTCACATGCCTAAAAATCACTCTAAAACCAATCACATCAATTCTGTCAAACTTAAAATCTCAAAGAATACAGAAAACAGAAAACCAAACATTTCGTTGACATTTGAAACAATAACTTTAGAAGAAATAAACTACTGGAAACAAAGCAAGCATACAACCTAACAAGCAAGCAGCCCAGGCCACAATAAGGATTTAATGGAACACTTGTGCTCTTAACAAACGAAAACAACACCATGAACATTTGTAAGAAAACCTAATCAGAAAGACACCAACACCGAGACGTACTAGGAAATAAATATAGCCCAAAGAAATGTTGCGCACAATTTCGAACAAATATATACTAACATATACCTCCACAACTACATGAAATGGCCAGACTAAAAATGAACGAGCGAGTAAGTGAGTGAGTAAATGAGGTATGAATGAATGGGTGAATGTAAGTGATACGCTGATATGTACGTACTTATGCGAAAGGTACTTTATGACGTGCCATAACAATGTAGCACACATGTTTTCTTTCTATGACACTGGTAAAAATGAAAAAAAAACAAAACCTAAAATAAATGTATTTATATTGAAAAGAGTGCACTAAACTCTTCAAACTGCACTTTACACAAATCTGGCCAACAGACAGAATACAAACTGATTTTCGTATATTTGTGTTTTTTTTTTTTTTGGTTTTTGTTGTTCAAACTTTATTTGTGGTACATAAACCAATAAGAGTGTGGAGCAACAACTACAACAAACATGCATGCAAAAAAACATATCCAAAGGGAATAACTTATGTACGCTTGGGGTACAATAAATTCTTTCTTGGCAAAAAAAAAAAAACACAGAAAAAGCCTAAAACACCAACCAACAGCAAATAACAAAAAAATGTCAATTAGGCGAGATTTTTTTATGCTGCAAAAAAAGCAGCCACATAAAAACAAAGACACAAACAACAAAAGAAGCAAAAATAAAATTAAAAGAAACAACTTACAACATACAAATAAGTACTATGAGTTGTTTGGTGGACATTTATTTGGTAGAATGGGTGGAGATATTTATAATTTGTTAAAGATCAATATCCATACGATTTTAAACAATTTTAGAAATTGAAATTCTAGAGTTTTATCAGTAACATAACAAGCATAACCACTTGTTTTAGCACAAATTTGTTTGACGTTGCTTACTCTTCCAAGAGTTTTGCAAGATCAAACAACAGCAAATAAAATAAAACTAAAGATTTCTTTTCAAAGTTTTTTTAATTAAATAAACGAGTTCTAATATATTTTATTTAGTGGTTACATCTTCTTCAATAAATATTTGCCAATATTTTGAATATTTGAACATACTCTATACCGATAGAATAATTTAGTTTTAAAGAGATTAATGTATTGCGATTTCTCTAGCATCTTTTTTCACAATCCAGAATTAATTAGTCTGCCTATAGTAATTCTGAATTATGTAGATGTTCATAAAACAAACTGTTTTTAACATTGTCTACACTCTTTAGATTACAATTCTCTAGATTTTTGGCTATTTAAATAATTAAAGTGTGCCAGGAACAATTTGTGATCTATGTCTTTAAACCTGCATTTTGATTACAAACAACCAGACAGAAGGGGCAAACTGAAGGACATTCACATCTATTTTTTCTGAGTTAATTAATTAACGGGCAAACTGAAGGGCATTCAATTCATCCTTCATTTTTTGAGCGATACAAATATCAGCAGTAATACAAACTCAACCGTTCTTTAATAACTTATAGATTTCTAGGAGGAACTAGATAACCTTATGTTTTCTCTAAATATCATGAACATGGATTTTAGATACTAAATATTGGGTGTGAAAATTTTTACGAGTTAAATTTTCGTTTTTTTTTCGTTCGGAATTGGTTGAAGTTTCATGGTGAACATATCTATGCCTTTAAAAAAGACCATTTTGACCATTGTCAGATCAGTTCAGATAACGATCAACGGATTTACCGTATATTTTGTATTCAAGCCTGAAGCTTATTGATTAATAGGAATTGATTCTTCATCTTTAGCACCCTGCCCAAAAAGTATCTTGACGATATCATAGACAACGTTGAGTTTCTTAAATTTTACATTGAACTCGTTCGGAGTATAGCTTGCAATCAAACTGACTTCATTCCGAATGTTTTTTCTAACTTGTTTTAATGACGACATGAATTACAGAAAGAACCAACTCGTACACTCTTTGAAATAGTTTGTTTCAAAATCTATTCAAGTTTTGAATTCTATTTTTTACCAACAAACAAAAAAAAACAAGAATTGTTTGGCAGAAGTTTAGAGTCAGCAATTACAGATTACTCTAATAGTTCGATATTTTCGCGCAAAATATGTTTGACTTACGTAACTTTATCAGTTATGAAAAGTGTAATTGAAGAAAATTAGACACATGGGTTTAACTGGTGATGCTTGACACATTAGCACTCTGTTCTGTTCATTATGGAAGCAGTGTGCAAAAGTGTTGTGAATGTCCAAGAATATCAATGGAACAAGAATTTCAAATATGAAGAATTGAAATTTTTGTGAATTGTAAAAATTTCCATATTATGGCTCTAGAGAATTCAACATATTTTGAGCATCAGTCAAACATACATACTTTTTCGAAAATAGTGAAAATTGTAAATTCAAGACTGCATTAACGAAATTCTGCCACAGTTATACACAATAATCAGGAACAATTTTGTCCAAAGTTCTAGTAATGCCGAGGACTTAAAAAAACTCAAAAGAAATAAGTAAGAAAGTATAGTCCGTCAAGCCCGACCTTATAATACCCTACAGTCAATATATGTGTAAAAAGATTATTTTAATAAATGGGCGCTAGTAAGGATCTATGGCATATTATGAACAGGTCATCTAAATATTTAGTGGCATGACTTCTGTGCATATAAATATTTATATTGTTATATTTTGTTTTGTAAGGATAGGGAAAAAGAGGAAACGATTTTCCACCTTCTCTGCGAATGCCCAGCCCTTAGTGTCAAGAGACATAAATTCATGGGAAACTATACATTGAACAACCTTGGTAAGGTAAAAAAAAATATTTGAGAGATTTATGGTTGTTAATGTGATTTTTACAAGTGGGCCTTATTTGGGAGCTATGACTAATTATGAACCGATATCGTCAGGCAGTGATTCTGAGTCGATCAATATACTTTAAGGGGGTGGTAGACTAATACGCGTTACAAACATCAGCACAAATACCCTCCATACTATGGTGGTGTGGAGTATAAAAACTGTATCAACCAGCTAGTTCAAATTGAACATCCTTTATCTTTCTGTTAAACACATTAGTTCAATAATGTTCAAAACTTATTTAAATTTACGAAAAAGGGTCTGATTTTAAAAATCTAGCAAGTTTGTAAACTTCTTCCGAATCAAAGAATTGACAATTTGGGTAATATTCAAAGTGACCAATTTTATACATTTATTTCGGCTTAATATTAATAATGTTTGTTTTGTGATTACCCTAATTATGATTTCCTTATTATATATGGTTCTTCGCTTCTCCATCATTTCGTTAAATAGTGTTATCAATATCAGCCTAAGTTGTAAAATCGGAGTAATTTAAATTTCAAAATAATTATAGAATCCCTAAATTGTCATGAAATATTTAACACAAATATATTATGAAATCAAATACCCACAAACTTAACAATTCACCCACCTAAAATATTTTTGCAGCATTTTTGTTTTCGTCTGTCTTATTTGAAAATTGAAGTTTGTTGTTTATTACTGTTTTTGGGAATATGTGGGAGCAAAATGTACAAATCATGGGGTGTTACTAAATACAATTGATTTGTTAAAAAAAGGACAAGACAACACCTATTGTAAATGTTGCTATTTTTTGCAGCTTTGATAGTTGCAACAGCAACAACGATGACCAACGAAAAAATGTTTAGTAGAGAAATATTTTATAAATTTTTTGTTTCTTTTTTAACAAAAAAAAAAAAAAAATACAACAATAATGACATAAAGGGTCTTTACTTTTCAACGTATACTTGTGACATGAGAATTGAATAAAAAAACGCAAACAACACTTGTAGCGTGCGTAAAATCTTCATAAATAATAGCTTATTAAAGTCTTCTGCCACAGCCAGAGGAGGACAAACGAACAAAAACAAAAAAAAAAAAAACAAACAACAAGTGAACGAATGAATTGAATTTTCTTAGTAGTGTTTTTATTTGTATTTATTTATATATATATATATATTTTTTTTTGATATGTTGTATGTTGCAGTCGTATGTGCCACATGAAAAAAAATCAAAAATAATTGCCTCTCTTAAAATGACAATAGTGTTGCCAGTTTAAGCCTTGTTTAACTTGCAAGACTTAAGCTTTAGTTTGATATTGAACATGTAGTAACTAACAACAGCAGCAACAGCAACAAAAAGATGCGTTTCTGTTGATTATGTTGATGCTGTTGCTGGTGGAGTCTCATTGAGGGATGTTACAAAGTGTTCAAAAACAACATGTTAACAAACAACTTACCAAAAAAACACATACATACCGGTAAGTAAATATATATTTTGTATTGTTGTTGATATCAACTATTTTGATTCTGGTACCCTACACTGCAATAGATGGGAGTTTATTAGAAATTGGTGATTAATGGAAAATTAAGTTACTTTTGAAATAATTCAAAATATGTATGTCCAAATGTCTTTAAAAATATTCGAGAACCAATTCTTTCTGAAATCGTAATTTTACTGATCTTCTATACGAAAATATACAAAATAAGCATATATTCACATCTATTATAAGTATCAAATCTAAAGTCAACATAATTAATGATGCGACAGAAAATCAGTTTCTTTCCTACATTGTATATACAAATGTACGGTGTTTTATAGTCGCATACTTATATTTTCTCTTGATTTTCTTAATATTGTTTGTAGTCATATACAAGTACTAGTAGTGATATTGTCAATACTAACCATGAGGTTGACTGGTCACTTAAGCCCATTCACACACAATCAGTTACACACAATCGTACACTCTCATACACCGAACACATAGGTCAGTATTTTTGTTGATGGATACAAGATTTATATGACAACATTGGCCATATTTTCAAATTTAATGAGACGATATATAAGTTGGTTTGTTTTGTTACATACGCTGTATCTTTAGGTGACATACAATAGAAAGATGATTGTAACCTGTGAAAAGAATAAAAACTCAGCGTATACACAAACACTGCCAAGCATGTGAATATTGAAACTGAGTGTCAGCATTCTCAAACGAAAACATCATTGAATTTTTGTTGCAAGCAATAAATAATAATTGAAGAAGTATTTTCAAGTTCTACTTAAATATTACTAGATTTATTTGCTATATGATACAAGAAAAAGTGTTTAAAAATAGCAAAGCTTCAATCTATACTTGTCACGGTTAATTTTACTTAAAAATGTTTGTTATTGTTATTAGTTTCTATGCATAGTTATATTTAATGATAAATCAAACATAAATGGTCTTCAATTAGAATATTGTTTGCCCACCGGGGTATATTGAAATAAGGTGAAAGTTTTGACATTTTACTGGTTAACATTTCAGACGCAGTAGCCTTAAAAATACGCTCGAAAATCATCGTAGATTCCCTGAATTTATTCAAGAACAACCCGCGATTTTTTCCGCAAAATATTTTCCACTAGATACGTCAACAAACAATGTTATTAGGAAAGTTGTAGAGCGCTATGTAGTCTGGATGCTTGATTGGAAATTTTTCCAAAAATTCGACTGGAAATATGCTAACGCTGAAGGGATCTCTCTATCGAAAGATGTTAACAATTAAATTATGTGATATTATTGACGATATATAGACATCATTGATATTTGATTTCAACAGTAAATCAATTTTTCTGATCGCATAATTTCACGAAATTTAACGCTACTGTATTAGTTTTTGTACGGCTATGTTAAAGACGGTATGTTAAAGAAGGTTGCAGCCTTAAAACTAAAAATCCGTGAAGTGATTAACGAAATAGACCTAGCATTTTGCCAAAATGTGAACATTGGCATAAAAGGATTGACATATACATATATGTGTGATAGAAAAAATCTGTGCAATATTATCTTTTTCATTTACAATTGTCAATCCTTATTCTTTTTAATACAATAACGATTTTTGAATGATTTTCATATAAATTTTGTTTTGAAAAAAAATTCTTGTTAAAAATCCCTTTACATGACGAATTTAAGATTTTTCTGGTATCAGTGTATACAACACCACCGTCCACTTCGGATCTAAAAGTTTCAAAGTTTCATCTGCAATGGTAGGAATATTTGAATGAACTGAGATGCTAATTTTCGACAGCTCTTATACAGCTCTATTTCTAAATGCAAATTACATATTTACTATAAACACTCAGCATAAGCCAATATTTGTTAACAAAATTGGAAAAGTGGTACTTGATATAACAATATATTAATATACTTATCATGTATCCGACCTACATTCCTTTTCAGATCATACTAATATTTTTCTGACAATAGCAATCCCAACATCTAGTTTTGCTAATTAAACCAAATTCATGTGTAAAAATTACAAATTCGGAAATTAATAGACTACCGATATGTTAGAAATGTTTGGGGCGATCTGTCAATTTCGAATAAAAAACCCTAGATGACTGTGTAGTTAATGAATATTAGATAAAGCGGTTAATATATGTAGATAGTGTTTCGTCATAAAAGGTTATTTTCCTGCAAAGTCTTGTTCATTCACTAAAAAATAAGAAATTTCATCTCATAAACATTGTCTGCTAAGAATTCTATTCGATGACCGTTTCTTATTCAATATTGATCAGGAGAAAGGATCTAAAAATTGTATATGAAGAGCCACAGGAAGCCCTCAATATATTTTATAACTAGATCAGACAGAGGGAACAAAATGTAAACTGGGATAAAATAGAAATCTCTAGAAAGTGGAATAAAACAATACAGCAAGACAATTAAATAACCAGGAGTAGTAGAAGACTATAGGAAACTGTCCACATTGATAGAAGATTAAAAAAAATAGATGAAATATTGGCTTTGTCTATAGGTATTATAGGCTCAAAATGAGACATAAAATCGAAGAAAAAAATTTCTTCGAAAAAAATATACATATATGACCCGGCCTATGAAAAGGTGGCTTATGACTCAAAAAAAAAATTTGCACTTTTTTTTTATTGGTTTCGATAGTTTTTGAGACGCTATTTCACGTGGTGAAAACTAGAAAGTCCTAACTTGCTTAGAAGTGTAATAAAAATGTAGAGAAAGAAGAGCACAAATGAGAGAAAAACAAAATTTTATTGAAAATCCAGAATCAAGATAATAAATGGAATTGAAAAATTTAAAAACAGGATTGTACGCTGCAAAAACGATTTTACAAAAAAAGCTGTTTTGCACAAAAAATACTTATTTAGCAGTATTAAGTAGTTTTCTTCGTCGCTATCCTTGTTGAAACCTTTAAAGTTGCTCGTTTTTTTCGAATCTCCTTCTGGAGTTAAGGCCTTACGTTTTCTTGATTTTTTTATTGCAGTTGAAGTCGCAGGTTTCTTCAGTTCTTTCTTTTTTGGATCTTGACACACGAACTTGTCTCATTTATGGTCTGTTGCCTTTTTTGGTGGGCTTTTGGGCATGACTGTTCATAATGCAAAAGAAACTGCCAAAATGCATTGTTTATCTTTAACAGCTGTGTCTCGCAATTTCTTTTTTGAGTCATAAGCCACCTTTTCATAGGCCGGATCACATATATTGTAATTAATATATGTATATGTATAATACATAATATAATGTAACATATAATGTATAATGTGAATAATGAAACAGCTTTTGCTAAAACTAGATTTATTGCAATGAGGGAGTTGGTAATAAATGAGAAATGCAACCAGACTATGGGTGATAATAAATCTCCTACCACAGAATTCTAACATAATGTCTTAGAAGAGTAAGCAGTTATTTACAGATGATTCATAATCTGTTGCATCTACCAGATCATAACTTTGTTTTTCAGACTAAGATTATGCGACAAAGTTAATTCTAGTAACTTTTTACAGTGTAAAAATGAAACTAGCTCATACTATTATTGCATGGCATTATCGTAATCAAGAAGAAGGACAAGCTCTGCAGGATAGGGAAATGCGAAATCTTTCACAACAATTACTTCTATCAATAAACAAGCTTGTAAGGACTGGCTGAACTCTTAATTTGACCTTTTGGGAAACCCGTACCTAAAGAGAAACAAGTACGAATGTATATCGGTCAAGCCCAACCATATAATACCCTACACCCATTTTATTTATAGTTTTTTTTTTAGAAATGGGCGCTATTTAGAAGTATGACCTACTTTGAACCTATCATCCAAACATTTAGTGTCATGCATATAAATATTTATTGTGTAAACTTTATCTTCACATTAACAGTTTTTAAGGATTTATACATATCAAAGTGATTTTCGACAGATGTGTCATATGGGAGCTTGGATTAATTACTCGAATAACCGTTATAAAATTAGGTGTTATGATTTCTATATAAATTTTATTAGGTTAACAACATTTTTAAGAGACTTATGGTCGTTAAAGTGATTTTCGGAAGTGGGCCTTTTATAGAAGCTATGAGTAATTACCGATCATCATAAAATTCGCCGATATAATTTGTGTATATATGAAGCATATTTGTGTTGAATATTATTTGTATACCACAATTTTTCAGAGTGTTATGCTCTTTCTAGTGATTTTTGGAAGTTGGTTTTATATAGGTACCATGGTGAATTATTTACCGATCTGCACAAAAATTGTTTGACATTATTAGTAGGCTTTATGTACAACTTATTTCTGGAGAATTTTATTAGGACACGTGTATAAATAAAACATTTATGAAAGATGGACTCGTATTTCGGGAGGACATTTGTATGGGGGCTTCGTGAAATGATGAACAGATTTCAACCAATTCTAATTCCAAACGTTCTTGTACCGAAAAAATATAAATTAAATTTATCGAAATAGCTGCTAAATTGCATACTTTGCGCACAAAGTTTACATGAACAGCCAGCCAGACGGACAGACGGACATCGTTAAATCGACTTAGGAAGTTATGTTTACTATATTGGTCTATACGATGCAGAGCGAAACAAAACACTGGAACATTTTTTGTGCTACTGTCCAGCATTTACATAATAAAATAAGAGATGACATTTTTAGTAAAAATTAGAAATTACTAAGAAATTGTATTGATAAAACTATTCTATTCTAGCCAGGCTTGGTTTTCAATTTTATGAAAAACCAGGAAGAACACTCCCTCAATAAAGCCGAACAAATCAATTATGTTGGTTAGACCCAACAGGTTTTAAAAATACAAGACTTACGATTGGACAGAATTGCGAACAACCTAATGCTATTGGTGAAATCCATAAGGAACGCTAAAAGAGATAATAGTAATAATAAGCTCGTCACGGATTTTAAGTCTGGATTATAATACCATAAGAAATAATCTGGTGGTAGTACTCAGTATTATCGGGGAGGTAAATTAACAGCTGAACTTCGTGATAATATGCCATCAGGAAACTTGGTTTTCAATCAATTCATTGTTTCGGTGGTTGTTTGATATATGACATCGTTCTGTTAAAACCACACATCAGGAAACATTTCATAACATCAATAACAAATAGGTCAAAATTTAGTTCTAAACATCTCCCTATAGCATGATCCACTCACAGCAACCAAATTTCCTGCTGAATTTTCGAAAATAAACATTTCCAATCCCGTCTCAAGACCATATGGCGCACCCTAGATTGATACGTTTTACTTGCATGGGCTTCTCAATAATTGTTCATGGATTTTAAGGAACCCAAATGAGACGGTTGAGTATTCATGTTTTAAAGATAATGTTTTTATTAAAGTGAAAATAAAAAACACATAAAATACAATATTCAAAAAGCTTACTACACACATTCTCAAACTAAGTATTTACAGTACATACAAATAACATTACAATCAACAGAGACAATTTTATCAATCAAACTCTTATAAGTGATTGATTAATTTTATGAAATATAAATATTATCATAGTTAATTTTCGTCCGAAATTGAATTCATTGTATTCAATTCAATTACCAGAGTTTTAAATACTGATAAATATCAAAACTTATTGCAATGCTAATTTTGTCTTTTTCCTGTTGTTGACATCAATTCCGCATGCTGCTTAAGTCTTTTGTTTTTGTGAATGTTAAATTATCAAGAATTAAATAAAGCCCAATTCAATTACAGAACTACGTTAAATAAATATTAAATTTTCTAAAAAAAAATTATTAAAAAAAGAACCCAAAATTGTAAATAAACTCTAATGGATTAGTGTTGCATATAAAGAATTTCCCAAATTAACTAAATACTAGAATTGTTTCACACGAAAACTAAACGCAGACACACCGTTATATTTCCATTTAATTAAAACTGCCACCAATAACAAAATACTTTAATAATTAATGTTAATTTTGTTGGCTGATAAAATCAAAGATGACCATAAAAATGTTTTTCTAAAGAGCCGAAACAATTTTGTAAATGAACTTTTTAAAAACACATTAAAATCAATTTTAAATAAAACGTCAACAAAATAGGTAAAACAAAAGTAATTTTCAAAACTATTTGAAAACTAAAAGGCGGAACAAATCAAACACTTGTTTGTATATGATAAGAAAATGTTGGGTTTGTAAACCATAATTATAAATTTAGTTTTATTTATATTTATATTTGTTTAATAAACTACTCTCATGTTTACTGTATCAAATATGAAGGTAGTGGAAAATACAAAAGAGACAGAGACAGTTTTGTTAAACAAATACAAGATAATTATGTAAATTTTACAATATGTATATAGTTAACAGGGAATATGGCAACTGAAAAAATTAACATAATTATCCAAAAATACGAAATACCTTAACAAATACCTAAATGGTGTAGATGAACAGATTCACAAACAAGTCTAGTTTGTCTTTGAAAGAAATAAAAATTAAACAAAACAAATGTTACGAAACTTAATAGAAGACAACAACACAAATTAAGCCAACACCTGATTCGTGGATGAGACAAACTAGAGGTAACACTATTGGTGACATATTTAGTTTAGTTTCTTTGAATAAGAAAAAAAAAATTAATACATACAATATATATTTAATGAACTAGCCCCATCAATAGCAGTAGCAGCAACAACAACACTGACAAGTGTTTGAAAAATTCAAAATTTGAAATTTAACCAAAAATCACAGTAAATATGTTTGTTAAATTAACAGCATAAACAATTTGAACAAAATTTTAAATATCTTATTAAAAATTCCAAAAAACCAGGTTTATTATTTCCTCGTTTCTTTTTCTTTTGACAAAATTTAATAAACTTCTCATTTTATAACATTTAACACATCCTTAATGGCTGGCTGCGTTAGTATTAATTTGCTAAATGGAATTATTGACCCTGAAGTCTTAATTGTTTTTCAGACCTTTTTGTGTATTTTGAACTTAATGTCGCCATCTTTTTTTTGCTCTAAATTTTAAATATTGTTTTAATTGAACACATTTTAAAACATTTGCATAAATTTTGTTAATTCTTAATTGAAAATTCAAATGTTACTTGGACTGTTGTGGCTTTAATACTGGCATTTGGAGCCATTGTCAAATATTGTCATTGTGTGTTTAAATGTCAATAATTATTTGTCAAATTTTATGGCAGCCATTAATGTTTTTTTTTTTCTTTTTTTCCTCTTAATTTTGAGCAGGTTTTCAAGATTATTATATATGCTAATGATTAAAGTTTAAATTTTGTTTTAAAGAGGATGTTCCTCAACTAATAAAGTCTGCTTTTAACAACATTTGCCATGTTATTTCAAAGTTTAAATGTACTTGTCACTGTAACAACAATTAATACATTCCACCTCTGCAACATAAAACTGAACTTGTATAAATGTAAATCTTGATTGGTGTCGTGATTTGTTTTGAAACTTGTTGTTCAGACTTGTGTTAAATAAATGTTTGAAAAAATTAGCATTTATTTAAAAAAATGGCGCAGAATCATTTGCATGAATATAAAATTCATTGTGAATTTTTAATTTTCAATTAAGTGGATTTTAAATATATCATAAGTATATCGTAAATTTCAATTAAATACAAATTATTTTTCAATACTAATTAAGATAAATAACAAGGTGTTTTGGTAAGAGGTGTTTCTACGTCTCCTGCTATCAGCATAGTTATAGACTTGTATTAAAAATTGTTTTTTTAAGAAACCAAAAATATTCTTGCTGAATAAACGACAATGAAAAATCAAATAGAATATAAAAATCATTATAATGTTTACACAATTTTTTTAGAGAATCAGAATTAACATAATTTGTTTGATTAATTTGAATATAAATTGGAATATAGAAACGGGGTGATCGATGAGGAACCTTAAAGTTTACGTAGTAAGGTAATGAACAAGAATGCGCAGAATTAATAATGTAAATTAAAATCGCAGAACCTTTTTGGGAATTACATTAGAAATGTTATTAATTGATTGAATAGTATATGAAGTAAACGAATGTATGATTACTCGATTTTACGCACATCTCTACAAAATCATTTATAAAAGTTTTAAAAATTTGGTTTGATTTTACATTACATTCTTAAGGCTTTCTCAAGTAGTTCAGTAAATAATTAAGCAGTTTGAATTTTAAAATGTTTAATGTTTGGCCTGGTCTACAACATTTACAGATGTACATACATATACAAATCACTTTGGTATTAGTGAAAGTATTTTTTCCTAAAATCTGTTGATATCTTTTCTAAAACATTAAAATAAGAATATATAGTCACAAATGTGCACTTATATTATTGTTTTCACTACAAATATGAATAAAATCCCAACTGTAACCAACATAGGTGACATTTTCTGCAAACAACATCTTAATTTTCACAGTATTACAATTATTTGGCCAAAACAATAACGTCAAGTACAAAAATTTTAATAATAAAAAAAAAGAAATAGTGAAAAAAAAATGTCACTATAACTTTGGCACAAGCCAAAATAGTCTTACAGTCTTATTACTTAACATGGTATGGCATGCCAACTGTCGCAAATACTTAACACTTAAGACAACTATGACAGACCAGACCATAGCAAACGAATAAGCACAGAAACCAACCAGCAAACAAACAGTCAGGCTGCAAGACAGACAAAAAGCCACTAGAAGAAACAAATAAAACTAAGAAATATCACAACAAAAAACTACAAATCCCAATGATACATTTGAAACTAAAACCAAAACCATAAGATAGAAGAGTTTGAATATGTACATATATATACATATAAATATATATTAGTAACTGAACATGCAGACATGGAAGTATCTACATACATATCTGCATATGTACATAGGTACTCATATGTTTGTTTGTAGTGTAAGTGTGTGCAAAAATGATTGTTAAACACGATTTTAATGAGCAACTTAAAAGTGCACCTTATATAAAATATTGTATGTAAATTCTTCTAGTATACAATAAATATTTGTTTATTTTGTTTATATCAACTACTATTACCACACTACAAGTATTACAATGGCCCACAATGTGCCTGAGATAACTGGCCAAATTTAAAAAAAAATTATAAAAAAGAAAGAAAAGAAGCAAAACAAAAAATAGATATAAAAGTGGAGAAACAAAAAAATCGTATAGCATGTGTAACAATACACCTGATTTGTTTGTTTGTCTGTTTGTTTAGTTGTTGTGTTTTTATCCCAGTTATGGGGACCAGGAAATTCATATTGCAACAATATTTCTAACCATACACATGTTATGTGTCACATTCAAGTGTTTGTTTTCTTTCATTTTTTTTTTGCTTTGTATCCAGGTATACTACTCCTCCTTCTTTTGCTTTTAATCAACTATAAAGTCAATGACAGTGATTTAGGTTTGGTGAAATGTTTGTTACGTTTAAAAAAATAATCGACTGTTCTTCTTGCACATAGAATCTAATACTGAATTCTCAGCTGAGTTTTATTTTAAAAGATCTGCATAAAGTTATCGTAACCTTTATGTGAGTGACAGGGTAGCCGGGCAACTTTTTAAACTTTAATTGTTTTGGTTTCCAGGTTCTTGAGGGAGTAGAACCTCTTTAGAACTCTTATTATTTTGTTTAAGATATATTTAGATAAACATTAACTTAGTTTCTTAACTTGAGACGGTGCTGTGGGTCAATTTGCATTTTCCACCCTTAACGGAGTGACAAGGCACCCGAATACCTTAAGGAAAATATTTAAAATAGCATTTTTTTATTAGTATTATTTTGATTTATTTTAATGAAAATGGCCCATAATTATAGTCATAGAAAAAGCATACTTTAAGCAAAAGCATGCTTTTGTTTTAAATTCAGAACAAAGTTTATATGTTTTTGCTGTTTAAAAGTCTACTTTTACTTAAAGTATGCTTTTTCTATGACTATGATTATGGGCCAATGAGTTTAAAATCAGGTAGGTTTATTCAATCTGCAATATTTTCTTATTTTTGACATGAATGAAAATGAAAAAATAAATGCAGAAAAACACTTAAAAAGCTTGAAGCTTAAACCCTTTAGCCCGCAACATATTAAATTATAGTGGCTATATTCAACTAAGAAGAAGGGATACAGCGGATGTGAGCTGAAGACAAGAAGGAAGAATGCCAACTTAATAAATAAAATAAACAATGGTCACACAATTTTCGCCCGGCACTGGCTGGACTAATAATTAAAATTAAACCATCGTTACTGTAAATCGTTGTCACCCGTTGTTAACACGGTTTCATATCCATCGTCTAATATATTTGTCATGGCATAAAATGTTTCAAATCTCTTTCAATTCCCAAAATGTAGCTCAATTTATTGTCTGCTTTTGCTGGCATTACTTTATTATTTCTTCAAAACTTTCTTGCATGTTACATCTTGTTCTTCTTTCAATTTTTTCCATTCTGTTTTTTGTTGTTGTTGTTGCTGGCAATTTAAGCAAAGTGTTACAATAATGCTCTTCTTTTTTAATGTTTTTGATAAAGTTATTGAACATTTTCAAGTGACACTTTAAGAAATGATGTTGCCAACTAAACAGCAAACAAAGAATTATTTTAAGAATGTAAAGGTTTTTCGTTTCATGTGTTTTCTTTCTCTAATTTTCCAGCCAGTATCGGTATAATAAATGTAGTCCTTTTAAAGCCAACAATATTGCATGTTTGATCAGAAGTGTATGTATGTGGAACATGCAAGCGTAATGGACATATAAATTGTGATATGATATGAAAAGAGTAACATAATATTTGCTATAAAGGTGGCTAGGTTTTAAGCATATTAAAAAACAACATACTTGCATACTTAAGCAATAAATTGTAATATAAATGAAATTGTTCTTAACATAAGCTTAATGTGGACTCAATCAAAGGCACATATTGTGATTTTTTAAATAAATTACTAGAGATTAGTCAAGTGCTTCTCAATGTCTGAACAAGATCTATGTGCATTACGCAGGTTCTGAACACTTTGTTGCATATAACTCTAATAGATCTTTACTTAATGGCTCTCCAGTAGTACTATAAGAATATCTGTCTCTGGATAATGGACATCAATGACGTATGAAAATGCACGAATTTTGAACTTTCGCCAAACCATAAACAGACAGACAGAGACAGTTAATTTAGAAAAATATAGTCTATGCTAGACAGAGACTGTCTACTCTAGACAGATATTGTCTTCTCTAACCTATTAATGCGCAAAAGGAAACTTAAGGTAAAAAAATGTTTTTGTTTTTATTTATTAATTTAATATCAACTAAATAAATGTAATAATAAAAAAAAAGTTAAAAATTGTTATTCACTTTTTAGAAAACTGGATGTCATCACCTGGGCACATTGGGCATACTAAGTATGAAATCTCAATTGATTCGAAACTAGATAGACTGGAATCTGGTTTACCAGAGGAAGGTCGCTGTGGTTAATAGTCCCATGAACCCGCAAGGGTTCCAAATGAGGTGGACACTAGCTCCATGAATTTGCAAGGATTCGAATCTAGATAGAGTGAAATCTGGTTTACTAAAGGAAGGTCGAAGCCGACCGGAGTCTTTATCTGGTGCTGCGGGATCAGTTATTGGCCGGGGACATATCCCTAGTTTCATTATTAGGGTGACCGTCCCCTAACTGATGATTGGTTGAGGTCACTTCGGTGTCCACGCAGTGGCTGTGGTTTAATACCCAAAGCGGGGAAAATGGCAGTTGATTAAAAGTCCGATGTATGCTTGCGCAAGTAAGCATACTTCAGGCTATCAAATTGTCCTAGGTGCTGTTGCCGAACTCAACAGAGCCGTTAAAATGTAGCGTAGACTCTTAGCTCTGTGCTCAGGAAGTAGTGGAGGGCGGGGTCTTCGTAGCATTTATGTTGACCGGGACTTTGGACTTGGTTCGACCTTGACCCAGCTTTGGTCACTGCAATGCTGCGTTGGTTCTGGCTTTTCGTTGCTTTCCTGGGCTATGTTAATTGTGCTGCGTTACTGACGGCAGGGATAAGATAGCCCAATCTCTTAAGCAAGGTGATCTTTACTGTGATCTTGCAGTCAAGTATTGAGAAATTGCTAATTGTGTGACCCTGTAGTCCTCCTAGAGGCTATTCCTGTGTCATTGGTAGGACACACAATGCGGTTGACGGGCCGAGTCCGTCCTGCCTTTGAGTGCGCCGTGAAGATAAGCCATCCTGGCAGGTGCTTCACGTTAAACTTGAACAAATTTGTTGTCTTTGGAAGTTATTTAATTTTTTTTCAGTTGAGCGTTATTTCATTTTTCATGGGACTTATTTCATTAGGACTTATTTCATTGGGACTTATTTCATTTGAGAGTTATTTCACTGTACCTTTACATATACCAACTATAATTTCTTCCTCCGTCCTCTAGTGGAAAATTTATTAACAATTTTTTATTTTACTTTGTTTATTAATATAGAATAATAATAAAGAATATGTACTGCACAAAAAATAGATTATAGATGCTTTTGGGCCCCTTCAGAGATTCAGGTTTCATCTTTATAGACTTAGAAAATAAATTCAAATAAAGACAGAGTGTCACCTTTAAACTTTTTTCATGATTTCTTCTACAAATTTACTTCCAGTACATTTGAATGAGATTAAATAAGATTAAAATTTCCCACATTATGGTCACCTTAAAAGTAAATAATATTTTATTTTAATACATCTCTATTCCTTTCATAGCAATAATGAGTGAGTTCAAATACCACCTTCATGTCATCATAATTTTAATTGTCATTTCAAAAAAAAAAAAAAAATAGAACGAAAAATATACATAGAATATACAAAAAAGCTAGCAAAAAATAAGAGATTTTCATCCAACATCTTCGGGTCAAAACCAAAACTAAAGTATTAATAAACCACAAAACTACAAGTACAATTGAAAATAAAAATAAAACTAACAACAACAGTTGCATACATTCAGTTGTGGCAACATCCATACCAGCAATAGCGGAAACATAAGTGCGAAGTTAAACTTTATTGTAACACAAACACCATATTTTCTCATTACGAAGTGGACATGATGCATGTGAATTGGAATGCCAGTAACACGCAAAGACTCTATATCAGACTTTGCAGTCACAAACATATAAACACACAAACTCAAGATAAAAAATTAATAAAAAAAAACCAAACCACTATGAGAAATCCTTCCTTCACTTGGTAAACCCAAACACAGATTGAATTTTGTGTTTTTATTCCTGGCTGTGGTTTAACGGCTTGGACTTGCACAAACAAAAAAACGTTAAAAATCGAAATAATTAAATCCGTCAAGTGTTGGCGGGTGGAAAAATATAAAAAAAACAGAAAACATAACATAACCATTGTGAAATTATATTATTTGCAGGGTTGTAAAGTATTGAAATGTATCATCAGAATTAATAGTTCCATTTACACATTTATGATACATCATTTATTTTGTGTTTATGAAGTTTGAGAATTTTTTATACTTCCCAGTGTGCTCCAAAAGGAGCAGGTTTTATGTAAGAATTCATATCGCTTCAAAAATGCTGATGGGATGCATGATTTTTGGATGAGGTGTTCCCGCTTTGTAGGACTACTTTCTGCTGACAATAAGCGCTTTTTTAACCTAATCAAACATGCAAATAAAGCACTTTCCTAAAGTGTTTTTTTTTTAATTCTATATGAATGTTTTTGCTTAAGAAAAATTCATAGTAACTGAGAAGCGGGATGTTTGTTTTATAATTGACTTTCATTGTCATATGTAATTCTGTAGACTATAGATTATCATATTAATATTAGCAATATTCTTCTTTCTAAAACCGTTTAAAGTTTGAAAATTGCTTAAGAATTGACTGCGTTACAATTAAAATAAAGCAGTAAAGTCATTTACAAACAATTTTACTTTTAACATTGCTTACTATGCGCTTCTCATTATTTCAAGGGATATTCACAATTCAATGTTTGTGTAATTTATAGTCTTCGCTCGTGTCTGCTGTAATCGTTTGTGTTTTTTTTTTTTGTTTGTTGCTTGTTTCTATTTTATTGGGTTTTATGAACGAAACAATTAACGTAAATGTTGAAATGAATATGACGAACTTTTGAAAAAAATAATTTTTTTTTTTTTTCTTCTTCAAATATTTTTTGTTATGTGGTTATAAGAAAAAAAACCTGTTGTAAATATTTCTTAATGTGCTAGAAAGTTATTCAAAAATAACTAAAATAAAATAAGCCTTATCAATAGAGAATGGGAGTTACAAGCGTATAAAAAACTATTTGTTACAACATTAAAAATTATGGATATGCACTGAAACAAACAATTTGTTTTATATGAAATTAAAATTAAAAAAATCTTGTTAATATCAAAAAACATGATTTTCCAACAAGTACTGAAAGAATTTTATAAAAATAATTCAAATGTTTATTGTATTGGAAAGAGAATGTTTGAAAATTACAAATGAAAAGATGTCCATCAACAGATGTCGTCATGTCATGTATTTTCAGTTGTAATCGCCTCGATGTAATCAATTCGATTAGTTCTAAATAGACTGTATTTTAAATATAGTCTCTCAAAAAACCCATCCATTTGTGTTAAATCGCATGATATGGTCGGCCAATTATTTGTGTTAAATCGCATGATATGGTCGGGCAATTATCGGCTGAAATTTTATGAAATTATGTGATCTTCGAATTAGGCGAATGGTTTACAATAAGCACATTGCTTCTATGGCAGTGTAACATATGTCACCATCCGGTTAAAACCACATGTCAATGACATCCATATTATCACCAATAAACTAAAATGTATTTGGCCAACACGCCAAAATAGAGCGCCATACAGTGACATATTCAGCATGAATAGGCTTGTGGATTTCAGAATCCAAAATGCAACAATTTTTTTTAAACCAACTTTTTAATAGCAAGCTTAGAAACTGAATATGCTGGCAGAAAATATTACGAATTTTACAAAATATAGCTTTTACAAATTCACCATTTTCATAGTGAAATTTTGTGGGAAATTGAATTCATTGTAATAATTGTCAAAGCTTTTACTGATGATATTACAACAGGTAATTTATTACATCATATTATTCCAATATTTCAATTGTAAAACAAAAGGATAAAAATTTAAACATTTTATTTTAAAAAATTAATTAAATCATAAGGTAAGTGAATTAAATAAAGAATAATATTAGGTTTCATAAAGATTTCTTGTTATTAAATGCATTAGGCGCAATATCAATTTCGACTGGTAACTGACGAATGACACCCGTGATGTTCTCCTGAATCGAAGCGCGTTTGTGCGCATAACCTTTGGACACAAACCACACCAAACTGTTGTTTTTTCTAGAGGAAGTGACAGCTCTTGAATCTCTTGAGGTTGCTCTTTGTTCAAATTGCTGCAATTTTTTTTGTTTACATACCCGTACAAAATATGCCTCGAAAACGTCAGATCGTCTTGGAACTTTTCAAGAGCCAATAGGGCGAAACGATGTCGCTTGGGAAGGTCGAGCGGCTTCAGTTGATGCACAAGCTGTATTTGGTACACTTTCAATTTAAGATCTCGACGCAAACTGCGCACAAGTCGTTCCATACGTCAATCAGAGTTGCTGCGAACGGCGCCGAATCGACTCTTCGTATACACTCTCAGCTACGGCCGCTGTAGTTTCTTCACAGCATGATGGCCATGGTCTATTCGGTCGAATATTATCCAATAATGAATGCTGGGTCTCAAAATGGGTGATGGTGTGGCGAATAGTACGCTCAGTAGGCCGATTTTGTTGACCATAAGTTGAGCAAAATGCATGAAACACATTCCTCACAGAACGCGAATATTAGTAATAAAGTTGAATGATTTGTAAACGTTGGTCAGGCGTAAGTCTTTCTATTATGAAATGCCAAATAATACTAAACAAAAATAACATGACAGCATGACACGACTAACACGTGATCTGTCAAAAAAAGGCTATCGAAAACAGTATCTCTACTTGAATCACCGAGTATCTAAGACGGTTCTTTGGCTAGTTCGTCCACCTGCTCATCAAGTCTGTAAATGAAGGCATCTAAACTGGATTAATATCAGATAGATTTAAGTTAAAATAAAATAAGTTGTGTATAATTTGCGTAACCGAAGTACAACATATCATTCCTTTAATTATTTTATATTTCAAACCAAAAACACTTTGCTTAAATACACCAAGAACATTTTAAATGCACAGACAAACAAATAAGTATATTTGCCTGTTCTGGCACTTTTTTTTAACCAACACATCTTCTGTTTATAGCTTTATATATGCCTGGCGGTTAAATTGTGTGTGGTTCTTAATATAACTACAAGTCTTTTCTTAAATTTCGTTTTTTCTCTGCTTTTTTGATGCTCGCTGAATTTGTGAGGCTGCAAAAATTAAACGAAACAAAACAGAAAAAAGAGTAAAGTCAGAAGACGACATTGAATGGTTTATTTAGATCTGTCGTCCATAAAATTGTTACGAACGCATAAAACTTTATACAAGACATATATCCACAGAGAAAAAAAATACTACAACTGGCAAATACTTTTATTGCTTTTTGTTGGTTAGCAGAGGAGAGAGGTGGGAGCATTAAGCGCGAACAAATATCGGTGACATGTATTTGTGGTAGATATATTTTTTCACAGATTTTTTTGTTTAATTTCATTGGCGAGTTTCTGTTAAGTATTTTATAGTTGTATGTTGATGATGGAGGGTGAAAAAAAGAACGAATGCAAGATATATGTATATGAATGTTTTTCAAGTTTATTTGGCACCTGAAGATGATAATCGGTTACAAATTAATTGCAATCATATTTATTAAAAACAAGTACACTGGTGTAGAAATTGTTGTTAGAGAATTTAATTTAAAATAAAAGAGCTGTTAATTTAGTTTTAGGTAAAAAGTTAGTGGAATTATTACAATGATTATTATTATATCATATTCCTTTCAAAATCCGTTTAGATTCAATTCATCATATTATTATTTGAACTTTATATTTTCTTTTAATTGAATATCTGCCAGTTAATAAGAAGCATTAGTTTTAGACAAATAAGCATTCAAAATTTATCTTGGCGAAAAAATGGTCCAAAATGGTAATCTTAGCAAATTACCTGCAATGTCTAAGAACACGAAGCGACAAATCGTAAACTATCTGTATAGCCATCAACCCTGCAGTGTTTAGTTACAAACCTCTTGTTTAACTTGTGAATAAAATTTCAAAAGCAAACGACTAGACTAGTATGGTCTCAATATAGATAAGGTATAGTGCAATTGCATTTTAAAGAGATATAGAAAACAATTTTTGACAGCCTTTATGCCAAAGCAATAATGTAAAAAAGTAGAGATTCCGGAAGTTGCATAATGCAATGCTTAAGGAATGAAAGAAACATTGTTGTTACAAACCGATTGTTCGGTCAGTGCGCTGTTCCAGTGGAGAGATATTCAAAGCTGCCAGAATGCTGCCTTAAGAGCTGTTTAAAACTACCATTTACACTATGTCAAGAAGGTTCTCGAATTTTCTACTAACAAAGTGTCATATGCGGGAAGTTTTGTTTAAAAAAAGTCTCACACCGATTGCCATAAGCATGGCATTCACTGCAGAACAGGGTATCTGAATATGGCGTGATTCGTTCTTGAACTCAAAATATTAGCAGTGTTGCCAGACAGATGAAAAAAATATCATAAAAGATACAAATAAAAAAAATATCATATTTTTAAGTTAAAACCCCAATATAATATACAGGTGAGATTTACACTAAGTATTTGTGTTTGATGTACATATGTATAATTAACATAACACTCTTACTTATTTAAATTCGGTTTTCTTTATAAACTCGGATCGTATACAAGTTCCTTGGGTACTAAAAACGCGTTGCAAATTAGTCTAAATCAAACGCTTTTACTGAATAAGGCTGGTAAGTCATATACGGTTTAACACTATATAGGTTTAATATATCAAAAGGTTTAACACAAGGTCGGTATAGACCGACTTTCTTTTCTTACTTACTGTTGTATGCGTATTTATGTAAGTTTGTGAATTAGTCATTTACAAAGAACATATAAATGTAGGTGCAAAAATATCTCAAACTTATGCACATACTCGTAAATAAATATGTCTACCATTTTTTATCGTTAAGCCCTTGACTTATAGGAAACAAAAAGCACTTGTATTGTATTTTATCACAAACACACACTAACAGACATCAGCAGTACATACATATGTATGTGCAACATATTTATATGTACGAGGAGTACGTATGTAAATCCTCATACTAATTTCACATTTTTGCCAGTGACACTTTACTGTAAGAAGCAATTGAAACTGGTGTAGTCAACACCATTGTAAAAAGCGAGAAAATTCAAAAGATTACAATGTTGATTGCTAAGCTCTTAAATTAAGGTGCCAACAATAAAAATATGCCATTATGTTAAGTGAAACATACAAGCAAACTAACAAACATACAGTATATTATACATACAGTTGACAATACGATTTAAAAAGCCAGTGGAAAAAAGCCTGATTCGACGATATGTACGACAAATCAACCAATAAAGGTAACAAATCTGTAAAAGAGATGACAACTTTTATATTAACACTTATACATAAACTTACACAAATACAAATGTATATACATACATATACAAACTGAAGAGGTGGATTTAAGAGCTTTTTTTTTGTTCTGCATATTCGCTGCAGACACATGTCTACATGCGTAACAATTGTCACTGAAATTGAACAATGCACAAATTGTATGTTGCACACAATGAAAAAAATAAGGAAAACTTTGTATAAAATGCACTGATTTGTTATTGTGACTTTAATGTGATTTTATATTATACAGTTTTTGTTTGGTTTTTAGTTGAATATAATTTATCTTATTTTGTGGCAACTTCTTTGTCAAAAGAAGAAGTGAAGGGATTTAGGGAAAATGAGAGAAACAATTTACCACGCTAATATTTAATAAATTTTGGGAAAATTATTACATACAGTGGCTCACACCTTATTTTATGCAGCTATGATTTCAAAGCTCCATAAAAAGAAAACTAACAGGAATTTAAACAATAAATTGGTGTCATTTAAAAGAACAAATTATATAGTCTAACAAACAGCAATTTAATGCAAAAATGTATTTTTTCAAATATTAAAACTTAAATAAAATAACAAAATATTCGTTTTTTCACTTCACAGCTAATTTTATGCAGGACAATTACAATTACTGACAATTACACGATTTAATATTTGATGTGATAATCTTTATTATCTACTGCAGATTTAAGGTGAGATTTGTCACGGGCGAAATATTCGTCCCCTCCATTAGTAACGCTTTTTTTAATGAAGTTGTATTTTAGCCATGTTTGCACAATACTCGATTTGTATTTTGGATTGATATTCTGGTAAAATCGAAAATATTATCTTATGGCGTTTTCTTTTCTGGCAAAAATGTTACATACATGTTACACTTTTTACCCATTTCCCATATAAAAAAGGAAAAAAGTGTAACATTTTTGCCAGAAAAGTAAACGCTATTACACCCAGTTTCTCTGCGCTTTCCAAGATGTTGACCTTCAGAATCTAAAGGTAATTAAACTTGTCCACGGTTGTTTTAACAAAGGTTGCATTCGCAGTACCAGCTGCTGACATACAGTCCCATATCATGACACTGCTACCACCATGCATGACTATTGCCTTCATGGTTTCTTTGTTGCGTTCTGCATTTGCTTTCCACCAAACATACGACATGCCATCTGAACCGAATATGTTAAATCTAGATTTATTGGAGAAGATGACCTAATTCCAAAATACAGATTCCCTACAATTATCTTCTTTATCGAAATATAGCCTGCACAGACTTTTCTTTGAGTTTACAAACGGTCATGTTGGCGCAAGATATGACGAATAGTTTCAATGCAATATTGTTTTCCCAGGTTAGCTTCAACTTCGATGGCAAGTTGTAAAGCTGATAGCCTTGAATTTGCCCTTATTATTCTAAAGATGTGTCGCTTATCATGCTCATTACAAATTGTATTTATGAATGAAGCGCTCAATGATTTTTTGGACTGTAAAAGCTTTAATGTTAACCATTTCTGCTATTTTCGTTGTGGAAGGATATTTTGGAAATGGTTTAAACCAATTCACGTTATTCTATCATTGTACGCGAACTCATTTAAACTATTTTAAATTGACATTTGACGTTACAAAATCTGACACACAATTCAACAGAAAATATTGATAGAAGAGAAAAAATAAAAAATGAAAAACCAACACCGCTGCATAAAATAAGCTATTATGTGAAAAACAAGCATTTTTTTGTTTTTTTATTTTTGACTGCGGTCGAAAATGCTTATCGAATGAACTTTCATTTGGTATTATGGTGCACATTCGATGAAAAAACGCTATTGTGAAAATTACTCTTTTTGGGTTATTCCAAATAGTATATGTATTTCTATCAGCTGGTGCTATATTTGTTTACAAAATCTTAAAGAAAAATAAATTGAATTTGACCACAACGGATTTATAGTTTGATGATTCATCTTCCGATAAATTCTAACTAGAACTGGCCAGAAGCAGAAAAAGGCTGAGGGATGCTTCCACCATTTTAGAAATGGATTCCACTACGTGAGTATACTTTAGAGCAAATACATTTTGCTAACAGTGGATCTTCTTCCATGAGAGAAACGAGCATCTTCAATTGCTGTTTTGTAAAAACCACACCACACAGTGACACGTTGAGGATGCATTTGTTTCTCGTGAATCACTCGAGGATTTTCCTCACCCCAAATACGACAATTCTATCTATTGACGAAGCCATCAAGATGTAAATGGGCCTCGCATTTATGAAAAAAGGTCATTGAAAATTTCATTAAAAGATGGCGTGTGCCCCAGCAAAGCCGCGGCGGCCATCTGCACCTTCTACTGGTGCAGATAATAAATAATAAAGTTTCACGATTTTTTTTAAATATCTGTGTTTTATTCAAAATTTAAAAATTGCGTTCTACGACCTTAGACCTGCGAGATATTACCAAAAGTAATTTACTAGTAGTATTTGGTTGACCAAAAGAAAAAAAAAACAAATAATTTAAATTTTAATAAATTTTTCACAGTTTTATACAGCGTCGACAGCAAATTTATGTTCGATAAAAAATTCGTTGAACAACGAAAATTTCGACAGTGATGCCAACTCGTAATACAAATTTTAAATTCGATATACGATTTTCTATATCCAGTGAATATCGATTGTCAAATGCAGCTCAAAATAGGGGCCTATATTACGTCTGATTTTTATCATATCATAAAATCTTATAGTGTTCAATTACAGTTAAAGATATGCATCCTTAGAAAATACATACATATCAGTTATTAAAGAAAAATGCGTTTAAAAGTTAAGCCGCATTACTTTGCTTTATGTAATAATCCAACAATTTTACAACTCTGCCTTGCTACTGAACAAAGTACACAGCCTTGCTGCTTAGTAAGGAATTAAAATAAATTAAAATTTTAAAAAGTGAACTTTGATTAATTTAATTAATCCCCAGCTTAGAATATTATACAGCTGTAAAAACAAAAAAACTTTCAAAAATAATTATTTACATTTTTAAAACCTTATATTTATTTTTGAAATTTTGTTTTCAAAAAATTCATTTTAATTGTTTAGGTGTTTGTGTGGCATGTTAAAACCACATGCCAATGATATCCTTATCATCAAACACAGTCTTAAATTTAATTGTTAATATCTATCGATAACTTGATTTTTTCACCATAAACGTGCGGCATGCAAAGCTTTCTTAACAATTATTCTTGTAACAATTGTCAAAGATTCTCTTACTAATACAACAACAAGTAAAGTGTCCAAAGATTCTTTTTATTCTAATATTGGAAAACAAAGTTCTTGTTTTAATAGTAAAAAAACTAGATACACGAATATATAATATATATAAGTATATATACCCAATGATTCCGTATGAATATAAGTTACAATACAACGTTTTCAATTAGGAGGGTATATTGGAATCGTGTTGAGGTTTTTAACGCCCATAGATATTAGTCCAACAACCAATTTAAAGTATAACGATTGTTTCACTATCCTGAGTCGATTTAATGGTGTCTGTCCATCCATCCACCTGGTTGGCTGTCAAATTAAGTTTATTTCAAAGATATTTCAATAAAATTTAATTCATGATATACTTTGGCCCAACGACGGTTGGGCTTGGTTGAAATCGGTCCATTATTTTACATAGCCTTCATACAAATATCGTCCCGTAACAGATTTTTATCGGTCATAAACGTTTAATTTATTCACATATCCCATCAAATTTCGCCAAAATTAAGTTGTACATGAAGGCTAATCATATCTACAAATTTTGTGCCAATCGGTTCATAATTGACCATAAATCTCTTAAAAATTTTGGTATCCAAGTAAAATTCAACACAAATACGTTTCACATATCTGTAATGTAGTGTGCGTGCTATAATTGTACACATCATTGTATGTGCTATAATTGTGCATATCATTATACACGCGCCAAGGAAATATGATAGTATTAAAATAACCAAAAAAAAAGTAAACAAAATAAAAGAACCAATGTTCAAATGAAATAATGCTATCATTGCAACTTTGCATAATTAGAATAATAATAATAATATTGTTCAATGAACTTATATTTTATTGTATACTCAGCAAATATCATTCAGTACATTCACACGTAAGTTAAACCAAGGGTAAATGAAGAAAGTGATATTTGCTGATCATTTATTAATTTAGTATATAAGTCAGGTAAAATTGTAAATAAAATTCAGATTTAATCCAAGTTCAAAGATAACAACTTGTCTTGTTTTAATTCTCAATAAAATGGCGTTTTGCCGCTTGGTTACATCGGCTGGTGAGCTTTGAAGAAAACACAACCCGTACACTGACTGCCGTATTTATAAAAAATTACAGTATACTTCAAATGTACTTTAACAAAATTTTGTATGAAAATTTTGTCTAAAAGCACACTTCAAGTCTACTTTATTTTTTATAAATACGGCTGTGAATATATTACAAGACTTTTAGACCTTACCGTAACATATGTGTCAAGACACCTATTTTTATAACGGTCGGTCCATAATTAGTCAAAGCTCTCATAAAAGATCAATTCGAAAATCACTTTCACATGTATAAATCTTTAAAAAGTGTTTATATCGAAATAAAACACTTCTGAAAAACTGTTTTTACACATATACTTTGTATACGGTATTATATCATCGGGTTTGAACGACTAAAGTTTCTTACTTGTTTTCTATTAAGCTGAAGGAGTGTATCTACTTTCATATATATTTATTTATTCACTAATTGCTTCAGTTATCAGTCTATATTTGAAATAGTTAATTTTGCATTTCAGGACTTGTAAGTAAAACCAGAAAATTAGAATTTAAAATTAAACTTAACTGGTTTTAAAATGTATACAAATGAAATTATTTTTTTGCACCATTTCAGCATTTTACTACTTTATTTAATTGCATTCGCTAATTAAACACCACTAATTATAACACTGTTAATATCATGCATAATCTGCCATTGATATAAACCTAAAGATAAGGAAATGAAATTTTATGCCATAAAAATTCACTGTCATGCGTTTTTTTTTTTTTGGAAATTTTAATCAACAGAATTAATAATCAAAAATATTTTTCATAATCAAAACTCTTTTGTTCTGCATGTTAAAACTTCCTTAATTTTGCAAAGCATTTAACAAGAAAAAAAAAAACAAAAAACAACACCAGCAACATGACTAGAAAAACGGGGTAATTTAAATTGAAAAATTATTGTTATTACGCACAAATCGTTTATTATTAATTTTTATGAACAATTTACAGACATCTACCATATATTAATAAAAACTTAACAAAAAAAAAATAAATAAATAAATAAATATGTACTTGTACATGTAAACGTATTCTTTCTCTTGCAGTCTAAACAAAATTTGCGTGTTTATATAAAAGTAGCAAATACAACAATAACAAACACACAGTCCATAAAAACCAACAGAAGGTTCATTAATGTCTTTCAAATACAGCCCCCTTGCAATAACATGGTACTGCCAACATACTAACTCGTAAATAAAACTCATAATAGAAATAGACTAGAGTACAGTGGAGTGAAGTGCTGCAGAGTAGATGGCATATTATTATAGTCACGTGACTCACACCTACACATATTACACAGACTGATATTGTTTACTTGCAACTTCCAACCATACATAGTTACACAGGTTAATCGTTGTGTAAACTCTGTATTTCATTTTCTTTTTACTTTTTTGTGTCGTTTACAGCTCAAGCGGAAATTGTATCATCTATGGTCGTTTCGTTGTTTTTTTTTTTTTAATGTAAACGTTTTTAATGTTTAACTTAAACGCGTGTTAGTCTCATTTAGTCTAAATAATGACATGGTACAACATTGTTAGAGTTAAACTTAACGCACACTTCTTTATTCCATCAAACGAACATAAATATTAGTCTAAGGATGTGTCTCTAATATTAAACATAAAAAATAGTAGAAGAAAGTATAATTTAATGCATTTTATTAATAATAAACTGTAATGACAAAACACATGCAATAATAATCGTTAAAAATATTACAATTTTAAATGTAACTGCATGACTTTTTGAAACACCACCCCAGTTATTTGACATATTGCCCACCACATGACACTTGTCAAGAATCATTAATTTGTTTAATTTTAAACAAACAAGTTAATTAATTATCCACCCTGATAAAGTCATTTTTGCTTTTAAGGTGAAAATTACGTTTTATAATATTAAAATGGACTAAATCTAACTATATCCTTAAATAGACTCTATAAGCAAGTTGCTTAATATTTGAAAATAAAAATTAAAAAAAATAGTATTCGAATTTATTTATTACTTTGTTTGGATGCTAATCACGAATTCTCGCTGCTGAAACAAATCACAGGATTCTCGGGGTGTCCCAACTAGAACGCAATTTTTAAATTTTAAATAAAACACAAATATTAAAAAAAAATCGTGAAACTTTATTATATCGTAAAGTAGACAGAATGAGGTTATGAGATGGAGCCAGATATCGTGCAGATGGCCGCCGCGGCTTTGCTGGCACACACGCGATCTTTTAATGAAATTTTTATTGACCTTTTTGCATAAGTGCTGTGGTATTTCATTAATGCAGCGTCCAATTTCCTCTTTTAAGGCTTGAGTCGTCGTCGGCTTATTCGCGTAAACCATCGACTTTAAAAAACCCTAAAGAAAAAAATCTAAAGGTGTTAAATCGCACGATCTAGGCGGCCAATTCTGGTCTCCGAAACGCGAAATAACACGACCGGGAAATGACTAATGCAGCAATTGAATTGTTTCTCTGGCTGTATGACATGTGGCGCTGTCTTTGACTGTTTGCGTTTGACCTGCGTCATTTTCATAAAAAAAAGATCCAATGATTCCTCAAGCCCAAAAGCACACCACACAGTGACACGTTGAGGATGCCTTTGCTTCTCGTGAATCACTTGAGGATTTTCCTCACCCCAAATGCGACAATTCTGCCTATTGACGAAGACATCAAGATGGAAATGGGCCTCGTCACTGAAGATAATTTTATCAGCAAAATCAGCATTTTCATGTTGTGTCTCCAATACCCAATTAACGAACTACCTTCGCTGTCCATGGTCAGCTGGCTTCAGTTCCAGAGTCAATCGAACTTTGTATGCATGAAGTTGCAAATCTTTCGTCAAAATTCGCTGCATAGTGGATTTGGAGACACCAGCTGAGCTCGGTGTCGAATTGAGGTGGATGGAGTTTGAGCGACATCATCACGTAGAGCTGCGACATTTTCGGTCGATCAACCTGGTCGAAAGCACGTTGTTGTCTTTACATCACTAACAGACCCAGTTTCGGCAAATTTATCCATTAATCTCTTTACAGTTGACTCTTTTGGAGCATTATTGTAACCCCAAATTGATCGCAATTTGCGAACTGTAGCCGCAAAACGTTCACCATTTAGCTAAATCAATTACACAATGCGTGTAGCGCTCCATTTTTACTAACCTCGTACCTTCTGTTAGCAAACAATAACAATTGTTCAAATGTCAAACAATGACACTTCGAATGGCGCCATATTTAAAAATTACGTTCTAGTTGGGACACCCTTTATTTTATGTATAAATTCCTGGATTTTTGACATTTTTGAAATTTTAAAAGCTCTTGAAATACCTAGATAGCTAAAATTTGACATACTTTGGTATACTACGAATAAGTAACAGATTTCTGTGGCAGAGAGACCTGCGCCGATCGGCTAACAGCCGGCTGAGCCGAGCCGCCGACAAAATATAGCAGCCGCCGCCGGCGAGCCATTTCGGTCCAAATATAAGAATTCTTGAAAATTAAAAAACGTATACATATATGTAAATAATTGCCCACAAATTTTTTCAAACGAACAAATTTTAATATTTTTTTATTGTTTTTAATACAAATTAAAGATGTACAATTTTAAGGTACACTTTTATCGAGTTTTACTGTATTTCAGTATTCAAGTCATCATAATTCTGAACAGTAAAAGCTTTTCAGCTCAAAAGTCAATAATTTCAAGGACACATTCAATATATTTGTGGCAAATTGTATTGAAATGATGTTTTGGATTGGATTCTCCCTAAAGTGTATTATTATTACTTTACTTTGTTATAAGTCTTTAGATAACATTACTTTAGTTTATAGAAATAAAAAGTAAAAAAATTCAGATTTGGCGTTTCTACTTTGCCGTCGAATCTTAGCTAGCTATTATTTGCAAAGTGCTCATGGCATTGACGTCAGCACGATAAATATGTTCGTTCCGAGACAAAATCAATTCTGTGCGTAAATGCAAACATGTTAGAAAGATCTGAAACGGAAAACATTGCTAATGCAGTTTTGCATGTACAGATGTGCTGCAGAGATTTGCGGCCTTTTAATATTGTTCAACAAGGATTTATAGATTATATGAAAACAATTAAACACATCGTTCTGCATTGGAAGATGTATATAATACATACAAAACAATAATATTAACATTTGTAAACACCAATTGCCCAACAAATATTGCTCTGGTCCTTGCCATGTGGCCCGATTCGTATCAAAATATCAAATTAGTCAAAACTGTTACAGCAATGTTGATGTAAATAGGAATTTATAACAATATTAGTACTTATTGAAATTTCATGGTACATGCAAATTTTCAGCCGGCTGACAGCCGATTTTAAACCGCCGCTGCCGTCTAATTTGGTCGGCGCATGTCTCTGATTGACAGCCTTATACATTAGCTTATTAACAATTTTGTTTTGTCTATGAACGATGGTTTTCGTCAGCTTCATACAATGAATAATTAAGTGAATTTATTTAATTAAATTTTGTTTTTTGTATTTTCCTAACTTGTTCTAAAATAATTAGTTCTAAAACGACTGTAATAGGTACGAAATTAAGTTCTTCTCAAGTACCAGTTCCGTAGAACGATATTGTGATTCTAAATCTTTAACAATTAAACATTTTTGCCTATATAGATTAATTATACCCTACACCAGCATAGAAGGGAGGGTAAATATTATTTGTACTGATATTTGTAACGCCCATAAATATTAGTCTAACACCAATTAAATTAGTCTTTAACATACATATTTAATGAATCTGTTACCTAAACAAATATACTACATATAAATTAAAAATTGCCGGGCAAGCTCGCTTGCCTATGATCGTCAGAGAGTTATTTGACATAGAACAAGACTTAAATTCTAACCGTATGAAATCAAAATCGGTGGTCCAGTGTTAATGACAACCTTAAATAAGATTTACGATTATGATAAATTCTTCAAATACTGACAATCATTATATCTTGCAACATCAAAGTGAAAGGATATTGTGTTAGTGTTTGTCCCAGAATTATTTTCTGAGTCGAGCATTTAAACCTTTTCATCGAATTAACTTAATTTCTTTTGGGAATGACATAAATCCAGAAAATTAAATAATAATCATATGCTAATGTAGGGTACAGACATACAGACGACTTGACAAATTGTGCTAATATTTAAGGACACCTTTAAAACGTTCAATCAAATCCATCAATACCTCTGGAAACAACAAGTAACAAATAAAACGAAAAATGTATGACCACCGAAGTTGTATTTTATCAAACATGCCAGTACTAATATCAAGTGGGTTTCTTTTCTGGTTTGATTTTTTTATCTTGTGTCTTGTTGTATGTAAGTACATATATTTGTTCGTATGTAGCAGTAATAAAATTGTTAACAAGTATTAAATCTACCTGTTCAATGATTCTAGATAATCAACTTGTGTTGGCTGATATAAATCTTGTATTTATTATAACGATAAATAAAAATGAAATAAATTTTGCCAAGAAAAACTGAAAATCACCCCACACAGGAAAAGCAAAAAAAAAAAAATCAAATTGTACAAACTAATGTAAGACAAATAAATATGTTACGTATGTAAAACAATGACATTACTTGTAATGTTGGTTTAAATACAAGCATTTTTTGGGTTGGTTATTTCCTTTAATTTTCAAATACGAGGGATGATGCTTTAAGATTTGAAAGTTTATTTTAAACTAGATATTTCCCTTAAATTTAGTTTAATTACAAGTATTATACCTTATGTTGTTTTGAAACAACATTTCATCAAATATCACAAAATTACAAAGAACAATAGCATGAGGTGTTTAAATTACGCCCCCCAGAAAACACAACAGCTCAAAATAATATTTTATATCAAACAACATGACTCATTGCATTTCATTTAAAATAATTAAAAACAGGGTAATACGATGCCCTCATCAGCTGAATACTAACATTACAAAGCAGCCAGCAGAATATGAATTTTGTGTAAAAGTATACATCCTTTTGGTTATCATTTGTAGCAAGAGAAAGCAGTGTATAATTGGTGTTGGATGCACGAAAATACTTAATCATTGTCTATGCTAAAATTAATCAAAGATCCACCACTCAACGAGCTAAACAAACAAAAACACTCGCTATAAATACTCAACGTAGTTTAGGGGTCGAACTTTACTTTTGACTAGACCAGTCGTATGAACAGAAGGTGGTTATGAATGAAAATGCAATTTTAATATTTATTATACATCCAACCATGGAAGACCCGTGTTTTTAATTTAATAAAGTATTTCAAATATATATATAGCTACTTAAATAATAAACGCGTTCTTCCTGAATACCTGTGCCACCATATGCTGGCTTGCAATGATCAAGTTCATGTTCGTCCTGGTTTGCGTGTAGTTCCTTGCTAACCTTTGGCAATCAACAATGAATCTATGAAATTTTAGTTTTAGTATGGGTGCATAAAATTAACTTAAAATGTAACAAACCCAAATAAAAACCAAACAAGAAAAAACCTAAACAACAATAACAAAGTGTTTTTAATCAGGAAGGAAATGAATATTATATTAGTTTTGTTTGTATGTTCCTAAGAAAAAGTTTTACCTTGTAAATGCAAACGTCAGTTGTTGAACAATTTTGTAGTCCTTTGATTAAGCATAACAACATGATTAATTACAATTGTTTGAGTGTTTGTAATACAACCTTTTTTCTCTCTTTTATTTTTTTGCAGCAACATCAGCATCAACATCTTGTTGGTGGTACTTATGCTGTTATGTTTTGTTTTACAAATTAGCGTGAAACAATAATTTTTAAAAATTTTGACATTTTGTAAAGTTTTTTTTTAAATATTTTGTAGGTAAATAATTTCATTGTATAGTTTGTTTTTGTATGAACATAAGCCAAACATTTGTTTTATTTCGAGATTTAGTTACGGCACTTATTAAAAATTAAAAAAAAAAAAAAAAAGAATTAAAATCATGTTATAAAGAAACATAATTGTGAAATTTATTTGTTACAAATAAATAATTAAGAAGCTTGTAGTAACATTTTTGAAACATGTGTTCTTTTGATGCAGAATATATTTAGTGCTTGTTTCCAAAGTCAATTCTTAACTGATTATAGCAGCGGAGGATAAAATTTAATGAACAGAAATGCATACACACAACTAGAAAATCATGCTCTCTTTTGTATATCAATAATCAAGCAATAGGACAACAATCCAAAGTTATATACCCAGCCTTAGCTTCAAATGTAGACAGAATTCAAAGATGCCAAAAACAAATTGATTCGACTGATTACAATTGCCCCCTGATAATGTCTAAACGTGGCTTTGGTAAAAACTGAGATCTAAAAAATGCAAAAAAAAAAATATTTAATAGAGCTGCAGCCAAACACATAAGCCCGCAACATATTAAATAATAGTGGCAACATATTAAATAATAGTCCGTCCTCCAATTTACCCTCCCCACTATGGTGCTGTAAAATAAAGTAATATTTTACGCATATGCCGATTTTTTGACTCAAACTTCGACAATTTCAATCAAACAAAGAAAAATCAAGAATAGGATTTTTCAATATTTGGTGAATTTAGTTCAAAACCTCTACTCAAACGAAAATACAATGGTTTTGACCATGGCACTTCCGTAAACAACTTTTATTATATGTACATAAAACTTTCAATATCCCTTTGAGACCGTGATGCATAGATTGTACGGGTGGGTTTCGGTTTCAATATTATTGCTTCTGTTAGTCCAATTTGAAATAGACTGGCATGAATCGATTGTTACTGGAATTATTGCGAATTTCAACAGTCACATTTTAGTTTTAGCACAATGAGCCGTGAAAGTAAGTAAATGTCTATAATTACAAAAGTATTAGTAGTTTACTTATAATGAAGTGCACATATATTACTAAAAAAATGATAAGTTTTAATATTTAAAACTAATTGAAATAGTTTCATGCAACAAAAATGAATTTTAGTTAAAAATATTAATAAAAATCGACAGAGATGCATCAAGTGTGAGTGTCCTGAAAATACTTGAATGATATAAAAATGTTAAAGCCTAATCATTGAATATATTTTCCACAATTACAAAAATTGTAAAAAAAAATCCTGGTAGTTTTGTGTCAATTCTGAAAGGGATAAAATATCCGTTCTTACTATCCTTTTAAGAGAAGTCTCTTTATTATTACAGTAGATAATTTGTGTTTAGCTGCGACTTTTTTTCAATTTTTTAACTCTGTCACTGTTTTAATGATTTAATTCTGTAACCTACGAAATTTTCCTTTGAGTTAAAAACTCACTTATCAGCTGGCTAGTTCAACAGATGAATATTTCCCGATCGCATAATTTCGGCTGATATTTGACCACCCCAGTGAAGCAATTTAACACCACTGTATTATATTTAAATCCATTTTACCAAATTATGATCGAAAATTTTGCAAAAGAAACGACATCTGTATGCGTAGTTTTGGCGGTGATCTGTGCGATATAATTTATATAGCATTTATAATAAAAACATATTCTTATTTGGTATACATCAATTTCACGTCGTTACGGGAATTTTAGCTGTTCAATCACACATGAATTTACAAAGTTACAGCATTTGCTAAACAAACACATTAATTCCATTGTTTGCAGCACAAACATAAACTTCAAATAATCTTGCTAAAATTGAAACATATTTCTGATGTCAGTATTGAAAAATGAGCTCATGTCATAATTTATATCACAAGTCGACTAAAATTACTTTATTACGAAAGAATGTCATCAATAAAAACCCTTTTGACTATTACAAATGAAATTGTATTAATATCATTTACAATACTACTTATGCAGCCATATCAATGGCCACGCAGAAAATAGAAACGAAAAAAAAACAAAAACTTTAAGAAATACCGCCTAGTCTGAGTATTAAGTATTGATATCATTCTTTCCATGTAATGTTATTGAATTATGGTTGGGGGCTTTTACTCGTACTCTCGCATACACAGTTTCATTCTTGACACATTGACTAGATAAGGACCACCATGCCAGGGAACTCGACTCAAATCGACTGTGCTAGAGATGGCTGCATTAACTGTTTTATATTAAGGTACATATTAGTTACTATCTGCTCTTTTCCTTGTCATCTCATTCTCATGCAACAAACAACAACAATTGTAAATAATACAAACAAAACAATCAGTTATGTCTTTTGTTTTTATTACACTTGTCTCAAAAAGGTGACACATGAATGTCTTTATAAGTAAAATCAATTTTATGGTTAAACAGTTTTTTTAACCAGTTAGCATGTATGTATTTGTTTGTAAAAATGTTTGTGCAAGAGTGTCACAACTTTAAATTTAATGTTTCTTAAGTTGGTTTTAAAAATAGTTTACTAACATACATATATCGTTGTTAATATTCTATTACTATATCCAAATGTGCTTAATACACTCAAAGAAAACTGATTTAAATTTTACTGCAAATTGTTGTTTTTGAGTTGTGACAGTCTTCCCTTAAATAAGCGATATATTTATACAGTATTGGAGACAATATTAAAAAAAACTCGGTTTTGTTTTAAGGTATGTATATGTTATTTTGAAGGATACCTATCTGTCATTTATTTTTACTTAGTTACTGTACATAAAAAAAAAACGAAAATGTAAAAGTGTGTGCCAACAAAGCGTCATATGGGGGAAGTAAAAACCCATGCAGAAGAAATTAATCAATTTAAAATAGTGGGCGTTAGAGTAGGCGTGGTCGTATCAACTGAGACACCTTCCCGGACTCAATCCCAACAACTTTGCCAAATATCATCACATGATCAAATGCATAGTTTACGATTCTATAAAGGACATACTACATACAAACATTAATTTTTTGAGATGGGGCCTGAAAGTGAGCGTGGCACATAAAATTTTTATTTTTACCTCGAATTCAGTAAGAAGTGTATACAAATTGTATGAAGTAAATCTGTAAAACCCCATGCAGAAGCAATTAATCAATTTAAAAAAAGTGGGCGTTAAAGTAGGCGTAGTTGTACCAACTCAGAAACCTTCCCGGTCTCATGCACAACAACTTTGACAAAGATCATCACATGATCAGATTGATGGCCACCTACAAAATTTGAATGCTTATAGCTAATATAGAACCCTAGATATTTAATATTAATCTTAATTCAGAACGCGGAATATTGCTGACTATTTATTTGACCAATAATCGGTCGGTGACAGCTAAAAAACATCGGAAGTTTACTTTTGCGTCACCTTGTATATGGTGAATTTTACCTCAATTGACCCAATTTTAAAAATCGATGTCTTCCGATTTGTATCAAATTTGCACCCAGGTTAGAACTACTGGATAGTAGGCCAGACACAAATTTTCAGATCTATCAGTCTTGAAGTGCCGGAGTTAGAGGGGGTCAAAGTTGGAAATTTTGTTCAATTTTGGTCATACAGGGTTTTTTAAAATGAGTGTAACTTTTCAGCTATTGGTCCTAGCAAAAATTGTCCAAAGATAGCTATTTCTTCAAGCATTTAAAAAAATTTTTTTTTTTTTTAAATTTAAAATTATTTTTTTTTTAATTTTTTTTTTCAATTTGGGCCTTTTTTTAAGAAAGCCTATACAATTTACTTTAAGGCCTTTATAATCGCTTAATGGGATGCGAGTGGGATATCTATCAAAAAAATTATTTGTTAACTCAAGAATAGGATTTTTCAATATTTGGCACATGTATCATTTTCATTTTGCCCCATTTTTTTATTTTTTTTTGAGCATCACCTTATAATAATATAACAGTGAATTTTTTCAGATATGAAAATCTCAAATAAATTCTGCGGAAGTTTTTAACATAATTTGTTTAAAATTTCTGTAAAAGTTTTTTCAATGCGTTTTTATTTGAAAATTTTTTTTTTTGAACATTTGTGGATTTTTAATATGTAGCTCTTAAAGTTGATGTGAGCAGTCCCTATTGCTATTTCCTACACTGTATTATTTATGTGTAAGTGAGTCTATTTAGTCATTTTATTTTAAACTAAAATGCGTGTGAGGTTTGTATTTATTTACAGAAAACGTAGCATGTCAATTCGATTGGACGTTACTTCAGTCTGCCTTTTTGTATTGTTGTTTTTACTACATGCGCTTTTATTATTTGTGTGTGTTTGTGAGCATTTGTCTAGTTTAGTAACAGCATTAGTTACTGTTAGTTGAGAGGCTTAAGAGGTACTAGACAAACCGAGAACCCCATTTATTATGTGGCATTGTAGTGTTACATTTGAGTGTTAATAATGTCAGTAGGTATTTTAAATTTCATTTATGTTTTTATTGCTTTATTTATTTTTGTTCGTTATTGTTGTTGTTGTTATTTTTATCCGAATCCACTTGTTGTCGATGATTGTTTTGTTATGTTAATCATTACTTATTTTCTATTTGTTATTATTATTTTAATACGTTTTTTGTTTCTCTACTCTTTCTTGGTGGCTTACAAATCTTAACAAATGTTTATTTTATCTAGAGTAGAAAAGAATAATGTTTTTATTTCTGGTTTAGTAATTAAGAAGTTTACAACTTGGGAGGGCTTGTGGCGAGGTTGTTTCGGTATTTGTTTGTATAAAAGAATAAGAGTTAAAAATAATATTCGAAATGAATAATTTGAATTCGAAAGTTTGTTTAAGAAATACAATATATTCTTTTGTTTGTTAGAATAACAAAATTACTACATATGTTAATTTAGTATACATATTTAGCGGTGGGTGGCTAGTTTTTGTATTTTTTATAATATATGAATATATGCCAATCTCGTTGAAAAATATTGATAACTTAAGAACATTGTTCGGGTTCAAGCAATTTCTGTTAGTGGTGTTTGCCATCGAAATGTAATAACATGTTTTTTTTTTTGAAACAATTCAATTACAGCATGAGACATTTCCTGGTGTGATTGGATTTCTTTTTATATGATTATTTGTATACAACCAACAGAAAACTCAGACATCAGTGGCAGGTTTAACGATCTTTCTAGAATAATACTCAAATTAATTACTGTCACACAATACACCAATTCCGTTAATTATTGACACACATACAGTGGAAAGCATAAATGAGAACAAAATATTTTAAGAGCAAAACGGAAAATATTAACTTCTACGAACGACACGAAAATATCCCGCATATACCGAATGTGAATTCTATATCTTCACGATTGACCATTAATTCTCAGTTGGATTGAGGTTTGAACCTTTTGCTGGCACCTGCATCAAAAGAAAATTATGCTGGCTAAGGCATTCCTAAACAATTGTGGAAGTGTGCTGTGAGTCCCAAAGTAATTTCATCTACATGGTAGATGCTCCTGTCTACAAAATCAGGAAGAAATCGGGAAGAATATGCAAGTCGTTTTCTTTCCTCATTATTCCTTCGATTCTTTGCAGTGGTCGGAGGCATCATCATAGAGCACAACCCGATATTGTGGCGTTCCTCCCACTTTGACTTATTGTTTCCATTACATGGTGTATTTGAATTCTTTGGGCTGTTCGACACCAGCAATATTGTTTACCATCGGATGAAAAATTATTTAATTTGGATTCGTCTACTTCCGCATACATTAGCTTTCTTGGGTTTGAAATAATAGAACGCCTTTACTGAACTCTTTTGACTACTTGACACTTTCTGCATTATTTATTATAATTTGATTTGTGTTGGATAATTTGAAAAAAGTGTTTACCATATGCAATTAAATTAATATCAAAATAATGTTTTTTTTCAACAAATAAACAAAGGAAAGATATACAAAAGTAATGGTAAATTTTTATATCTTTGTGCAAATATTTTTAAAGACACACTTGTGCAAAATTGAGTACATGGACATTTTTTTGTACTATATATTTATTGTACGATTGTGACACCTTTAAAAGAAGGAATAATGGTTAGGAAGATTCAATCAGCTACTACTAGTTCGAAACGAGCTCCTATGCAAACAATTTGGTTGCAAAAATAAAAGCATTTCTGAAGAATATCTAATTCTCTGCGTTACATTAGCAGCGAAGTTGTACAACTTATGAAAACTGGAGTTACTATTGGGCGTGGCGTTCAGATGTGCTGTTTAATTTAAAAATATACACATAATGAACATCGCTTTTACCTGCATTTATAAATATTGTGTTGCAGATCTTGGTATTATAAAGTTTGATCACAGTTATTGAAACGGTTCAAAGCTGTCGAAGACCCACTTTAGTTTATCATATCAAAAAGAACAGTGACTTCTGTTGAAATATCAGAAACTTACTCGTCTTATTCTTTTGGCAGCGGAATATAGCTAGAAGAGTTGACGTCCATAGGAATCTCTATGATTTCTAGATATAGACCGAGAATTCGGTTTCGTATTAGAACAAAAATCGGCTTAACATTAGTATTTGGTATTTATGCGGACTTTGATCGAAACTTTTGTAAAACAGATGAAATTTTAAAAGCGATAATTACCAGAGTTTTTAAGCATACTTTAAAAACTGTTTCCACAATATAAAAACACAAGACTAATGGAGTTCACAATGTAATGCTGCTACCTCAGGGCGCCTTAGAAATACTTCGTTTCGGTTGGTTTCTACAGCTTGAGTTTATGTGCATAAAAAACTCAGTATTAACATCTCTGTAAATATAAGTTTAAAAGGAATCACTCAAATTTCTTCTGGCTACTTGCCAGAACTTTATGTAAGCGGCTAGTCTTATAGGATCCTTTCATGCCTTTCCTTATTTAAGAAACTTTTCCCTATAACTGAATTCCACACTTTGATAAATAGTTTGTTGGTCTTGTTGCTCTCTCAGCAAACCTATCTCTGCAAACTCAAATAAAAATTTATATGAAAAGCCTTCGAATGTTTGTTGTAGTTTAAAGAATACTGTATGAAAATTATAAATGAAAACTAATGTCGGACAGATGAATACATATGTCGATTATTTTATCAAAATTTGCAATCACATTTTCTTCAAATGATATGTCAAGAGTTTAAAAGCGCTATATAGACGATATCTTTGATATAAACCCCACTCTATAAAATTCATTGAGTGTATTATGCACTTTCAAATCATTTAAATTTTGTTTAATAAATATCATTATTTGAAAAATGTTTTCATTTTAAAGTAGCATTTAAACAATCAATAACTCTTCGTGTTTTATTACATTTGCGGAACGAATTCAAAAATCTTTAAAAGAATTCAAATGTTCTTAATTAAAAACACGATTGCTACATTGTATTTCCTATTATGGACTTCTTATTACATTGTTGTTCCTTATTCTATTCTGAACGAATTAATGATCATGGTTTTGAGAGAAAAGAAAAAAGAAACGAATAGTCATGGTCTATTACATTTGTACCCACACGCATTTAAATTGTTGTTGCTGTTGCCACATTACAGTAGCTTTTTTTAGTAGCATATTATAGCAAATTTATAATATCCTTCTGTTTTTGTCATGATCATTTCTCATTTTTTCTGGTGTTTTTTTTTTATTTGGTTTCTACTTCATCTATGGTAAATGTTGTAGTTGTACTTGTTGTGTTGTTTATGTTTAATGCCAACCAAAACAATAGTTAACAAACATTATTTATTCTAACTACTGTTTCAGACAACATGAACACTATGTGACCGATAATGTTTAAAAGAGTGCTTTCATTTTATGAGAAATGCGTAATAACATTGGTGTTTATGTTTCTAGGTCTACATTTTAGCTGTATTTTTCTCTCCTTCATTTTATACTAATATAAAAAATTCTTTTACATTTCTGACATGTGTCTCACAATTGTATGTGCTGCACAACGAATAAAAAAAATAATATAAAGGTCTTTTTCTTCTTGGCCAACGAAAGCAAGAAAGAGCCAACTGCAACATAAAGCAGAATAAAACTTGAAAGAAAAAATATCTACAAGTATGACCATTAAATTTCAGGGAGCATGACATTCACACGTTTAAAATGAACTTTTACGCACCCAAACGTTTTGTATACTAAACTAAGCAACACCACTCTGCCACCACTGCCTCTACACTACTATACCAATATCTACAATAACCAATACCGCACCTACTTTACAACAAACATGGTTTTATATAATAATTCTCTAGAAAATTGCAACAGAAAAAAAAAAATATTTTTGTATTTTTATAAAATTTTCCATCTTGTCTGTGCACCACCAATAACAAAGAAAAAAAACAGACTTTAAGGAAGATGAACAATATTGTTGCCACTTTTGTTTTGTCTAACCTGTCGAAGGTGTTGAAGATGATCGTGTTCTTTTCTTTAGCTTTAATATTGTATTATTGCTGTTGTATTCTTAGCATTTTTCTCTATTCAGACAGAAACCGGCATAAACTACGTGGTTCTTTAAAGATTTAAAGAAGACCTTTTTATTCAAAAGATCATCAGCTTTCTGCTTCTAAACGTCCAACAATTTCAAAGACTTAGAAATAAAATAATGTTCAAAATATTAAAGCAAAATAACAAGAAAAAAAAACATTGTTTGTACATAGCATGAACGATCGATTGCCAAGATCAATGATCATATACCAGCCACTTGTAAGTTTATACACTTGTTGCTGCGGGTTTGTGGTTTTTAAGACCATCATCATTATATCATCCTTTTCTTTTCTCCAAAAAAAAAAAAAAAAATACAATGCGTTGTTGATGAAGCTCTTGCTCTTTATTTTCTTTTTAAAAAAATTGCTTTTTTTGGTTTGTTATTTTACGCTTATTTTTTATTTTTACTATTTTCACAAGATCATTCTTTTGTTGATCTTTCATAGTTCATTTGAAATCTACTTGTTGGGGTTCTATACTAGAATTTCTTATACATATACTCAAATATTTTTTTTAGATAACTTGTGGAATATTTTCGATTCGAAAAGAGGTATGAGAATAAAAAAAATTAACTCTAATTCAGCGTATGTCTTTCAAATATGAAAAATTAATATTTTAGTGCAATTGTTACTTTTATTATGCATCAGTTATCTTTATTGAAGAATATGGTAATAATTCAGCTAAGAAAAGCCCTATAATTTATATGACATATTTTATTGTCTGCTGATACACCTAGAGTCCTTGGCAGTGATAGTTCAGACAAATTTCGTCTATGAAGTTTTATATTTACCAGTTTATGACTACATTTATAGAGATACTTTTGCTTTTATAAGAATTTTTAATCTACTTTTATTTCGAAAAGTATGAATTCAGCGATCGTAATGTCGAAAGGTACCGTCACACATTGCAAATATTTGACGAAAATTACGTAGCCACTAAATAAAAGCTTTTTTAATTCTTGTTTTTATTTAGAAAGGAAAAATCACAACAAAAGTTAGGTGAAATTTTATTTGATGCTATTTGGTTTTACAAAACACTGGTTAGATTAAACATCGTCAAACAAATTTCTATCGATTACGCTTTTTTGTGTAAATATTTGCCATGTGTGATCCTACCCTTAGAAACACATAGTGCTTGAAATCCTAGTAGTGGAATTTTAACTCATTATCATTCCCACAAGGAGGATGGTGTATTTCGCAGAGGTGCACTTGTGCGGAAAGCTATCTGCCTGTCATCCACTTGGGGATGACAAGAAGCGATTCCTCTGCTCGAAATTCCCAAGAGCTCACTACTTCCGGTCTTATACCAAGTATCCCCTGGTAATGTCTTTCAGACACCCGTCTGCCGACAGCTAGAGTGAGAACGCACACAGCTGAATAACCTGAATGTCATGCTAAAACCGATGCGTCTCAGGTAACTAGGTGGCCACCGAAATGAAGAGGCACTGAAATTCAACTGTTTGACCTGCCTAGAGGTTGTTGGCAACCCCAACACTAGGATCGGATGGGAGGCCTAATCACTCCCTCAATCTTAAACTGAAATGATTACTGAAACCGCAACAAATTTGCGGCCCTTTGTTCCTACTAGGAACCACAGGACATAATATATATATATATATCATTCCCACTTGAATTTTTTTAATGTCAGCGGCACAGATAAAATAAAAAAACGAAATAGCATGTGCAATTTTTGAAAAACTATTATGTCAAAAGTGTCAAATTTTTTAATGAAACTAATAGAACAATTAAAGCAAAGTTATTAGCATATAGCTATGGATACACTTCAGAAAATTTACCTTTTATCTATTGATAATTCACTTTACTGAAAATAGTACAACCCAATATATTCTCTTACGAGTATATTAAAATTTAAAAATTTAGCTATACCGCTGACGAAAGAACCATGATTGAGGCTCAATGGCGCAACCTTTCCTATTATAAATGGACAAACGTAAAATCAACAGTCGAGTTTTGGGTGGAGGTATTAGAGTTTAACAAGTAAGAGTGCCGTATCGGATCTTTCACACCCACCACCAATATTAAATGTAAATTTCACGTAGTTTATAAATTCATACATTTAAATGGTGTTCAAAGCTCTGTTTACTAATTCTACCTATTTGTTTGTTTGTTTGTTTTTGAACATTGATATTGTCAATAACTCTATCGTAGCAAATTCTTTCAAGTTATCATCGCTTATGTCGTATCCTGTTTTAGTTGTTTTTAAATGAAATACATTTGTTTAAAATATTAAAAATGTAGATTATATGGAAGCTACAACGCGGTACTGAATTATTTATGTCAAATTTAAATTTTAAAAAACATGAACCGACCCAAACAAAATACGGTTTTTTGAGTTCTCTTTATTCGAAACTTATTTCTGCTGAATTTTGTATGAATACTTCTTTTCTATTGGCATTTGAGCGAAAATATCACTCAGAAATATCACTGCATACTTTTACTTCCAAAAATAGAGGCCCAAAAGCCTAGAGGGCAAATATTGGTGATTACTTTTATTTCCTAAAATTTATGTATTTTGACTACGACCAATATCTCGGAATGACAAACTGAATATTTTTGTAGGTGTATATAACAATATTTATGAAGTAATCAGAAAAAGTATATTGCCAACCGATGAAAATATTAACTTGGATATTAAATTAAATTCTAATATTTTATTTTTATACATTTGCATATAACAATATACATTTACTAACAAAATACTTATTTATCTGTAAGTTAGTCGTTAATATTTTACACTTGATGTAATTTTAAGTTTTTTACATTATGCTCATTTAACTTTTAATTGGAAAAGTTAGAAACTTGGAATTGAAATTGTGTTATTATTATATTGATTTAATTCTCAAATATTTTATATAAAAATATTAATTCTTTATTCAATGAAAATAAAAATTACAATTAATACAAAAGTTTCAATGAGTATTTTATAAACAAGTACATATTTCTTATAACAGTTATCTTTTTTTAAAGCCCATTTAGCTTCTTTTTTCCCAGCCACTGATAACACTGTTCAGTAGTTACCATTAAATTATGTTAGCATGTTTATCTTATGACCCATGGAACCGAAGTATCTCCAGGGAAATATTGTCTACTGAACAACTGAAGGTTTTGGTCTAATTTGTTGTTATTATAAAAACGCATTCAATCTTATTTTATTAATGGTGATAACATTATCTTTTTGTTATTGCGTCATTAAACTGGATGCATGTACAGACCTTTAGAATGGAGTGATGTGGTCAAAAATTTAATATATAATCGAAGAGTAGTCTTTTGTTAGAGGCGGAACGGTCTATATTTTTTTGTTTTGCTCCCCCTGAAATGACCAGAAATTATTTGGAGGCCATCAGCTTTGAAGTCAGTTTTGACTTTGTGACAGGTTACAGTTTTCATTCCTGCTAAAATCTTTCCTAAATGAATGAAAGAGTCCATTTCTTCTATGTAGAAGTTATGATGATGATGATGATGTTGTGTCTCGTGAATGGCAATAGCTTAATATGCTAATGATGAACCTCATCAGAATACAGTTCGGAACGGTATTTCTCCTTACTCATCGATTTTAATCATGCTTTCGTTTTATAAGTTTCTTTACTCATATCTCTAGTGCCTCTGGCAAGCCCTTGTATACCTTGATTCTACTTTAAACGATTGTAGCGGCAATAGTGGAGGCTATTGAACGTTAAACTCAAAATCATCACATGTTTGCATTTTCGGTCTCACTTCTTTGAAGTGCTAATAAGTGTAGCAACCAAGTTCCCGGGAAGAGATTACTGTATGTACAAAATGCCATATGATAGTAAAGATTTAGATAGCAGGCTATTTAGCAATAGAGCTGACAATGTACTTTCATGAGGTAACCTTTATTTAATTCTTTGGAGTTTGTAGATTGTTTTGTAAGAAGAATTGCAATATATCATTCGAAACGTATAAATTGAAGGATTTTCAACATAATTTAGGTCAGTCAACTCATTTTTTTTTTCGTAATACATGCTACAGGTTGTATACGATAATGGCAAAAAGCTTTGATCGGACAATTGATCTAACGAACGTTTTGCAGGCTCAACAACTAACTTTAAGAGCTTCAATCTGTTTGAAGGAAGAATAATAGACAGAACGAAAACTGGTCCTGGTAAATTTAATATTAGAGACGGTGTTTACAATCTTTACAATCTGGCGGATATATCGATTATGTATGTCGGAAGGCTTAGTTGTAGAATATTAATACAGTATTTCATTGTCCAATATTTTCAATTGGAACACAAGTATCGTTTACGCTAATTTACTAATATAATTTACTGGGTATACTTTTTTATTATCTAATGTAATATCAAAGTCGTTGGAAGTTAAATACAATTCTCCTGGTCGATATTGCTTTTATGAGGGTAAAAACAGGCTAATCCGTTTCTAGGCTTGAATAAAGTAGCAGACGAAATTAGTTTACATACAATGTTCTGAACTCCACAACGCTTTTAGCTAGTTCAACTAAACCTTATCAAATCAAAAAACCACTGACCTGGAAGCTGGTTTGTAGCGGTGAGGTTGCTATCTAGATAAGTGTCTGCTCCGTTTTCGTTACAAATGTCATTTGGGACTTTATCATTCGGCTCGGTAAATTTAATTCTTCAGTAAGACCCATTTTATTAACAATAACATTTTGTATGTTCCTATTATATTTGCTGTTTAGTATTATGCTATATTACTCTTAACGGTCGATCGGTCGTCCTATTCATGCATTTGCAAATCTCATCTCAGAAACCAAATACGAAACCATCTCCACACATACACTTATTTACCACGCATTCATTTGCGGCAAGTAATGTGGTCAAAACCACAAAAGCTACACCACCACCAACAACAACAACAACAATATACAATTGAATGCGTAGCATATTTATATAATTTTTCGTTCTTTTTTCCTACTTCGTTACGAGTATTTTGCTGTTTTCAATAAAAGATCTTTTGTTCTGCTGATGATGCGTTTGTTGTATGAAATTTTCATAAGAAATGAGTTTTTAGTATTTTCTGTGTTTGTTTGTTTCATCTTTAACTCGTTAAAAATCGTGTCTATAGAAACAAAATAAAAAAATAAGAACGTTTTTGTGTTTCTTAAGAATGTTTTTTAAACAAAAACAACCTGCTAGCTAGCTGGATTTTTTGGCTTTCAGATTTTTTTTACTTTTGCCCTTGGAGCGATACACGTTTATAGTTAAGTACGCGAGTGTTTTTTTTTTTTTGTTCTTTCCAATGATGATCTTGCCAATTCATTTTTTGGAGTTGAAGTATTTTTCCATAGTTGGCTGGCTGTTGGTTGCTTGCTTTGCGGTGGTGGCATGTTGGACGTACGCAAGTGTATGTTTATTTGTGTGACCACATACTACTCTATTATGCTGGTGGTGTGTTGGTGATTATACCATGGATTATTGGCCGTGTATGTCTAGTAGACTTGAAGTAAATAGCGATCATGTGGGTTGTGTTTATGTGATGATGCTGATGATGACGATGATTCAAGATGATGACGATGACTATGATGCTGATGATAATGATGTGTAGGATAAAAAGTATTTCAAGTGTTCTTGGGCCCTACCATTCAAGTACCTGTTGTTGTGGATCTAAGAAGTACGTACTCTTCTGTACTACTTAGCCAGACATGTTTAAATATGTATGTATGAAAGACGAGGGAAATACAGACAGAAACAAACTTTGTTTTTATTACTTACAATTTTGTCTGGCCTTATAACAATTGCGTTGGTTGGTCATGATACAGTGGTTTGCAAGAGTTAAGAAATTATTGTAAATGATGAGAGAGAAATTTAAAATTAACTTTGGAATATTCAAAAATATTGCAGATTATTTTGCTGCTTACAGTTGCAGGTTATATACAATGAAAAAATTATGAATCATTCTGAAATTTATTATTTACTTAAAGGTCATACATTTTCTGAGCCTTACGAAACCGCATATTTAAGAACTAATTGAATAAATTGTATTGAAGTGATATGTTCTTCGTAATATATGAAGACCCTAATTGCCCCAGCTTCGATCAACTGAATAGTATTGGGATATTTTAAAAGTAGAGTTAAAGTGGAGTTTAGGTGTTGAAGCTAAAAAAAATAAAGCAAATACTGAATACTGCTTGTTTGAAAAGGGATATTAGGAGATTCAATTTTCGTTTTAATTAGTTATTTTGAGTTATTATTTTTCGATAATTTCCGGTCGTACCTTTTACCTCATTATTGTCAGATGAGTAGAATAATATTCTAAAATAGAACTATTTACCAAAAAAGTTTAATTGCTTCTACAACACTCACCCAAAAATCTAGCTGGGTTGTGATTGCTTATTTCAAAAGTTTTCCAATACTCGAACTTTAAACTTTCAGACCTTTAATGACTGTATAAAATTTTTTCAAATAAAATTGGCGTTCCGTCGTTTATGTTTTAAGCTATTTTTTGTGCCTCTACAACTATCTGGGCAAGTTTCTATCATCTACAGGATGAACACAACCGCTATTATGACATAACGTCAAGCAACCCACTGTACGCACTTGTTGATCGTGCTGATCTTGTTGATTTCAAATAACCACCTTAAAAAACAAAAGAGTCGCAGCTATTGTATATATAGATTATTTGCCGCTCGTTCGCTTTTTCACGTTTCTTATTATTTCGAAAATTTTTTAAAAGTCTTGAAAGAAAATAAAACAAAATTAATGTTGGCAATAATAATGAGCCTACAGCAGGTTCATTATATTTATACGGGTACAGGTGATTTTGTCCTTGGGTTAAAAACAAGCAACGTTCTTTTGTTTGCTGAAAAAAAGAGAAAGAAAAAAACAACGTAATGCCTTTTTTACTTTTCCAACAATAACAAAGTAATGAAAAGGGTTTTGTTACACCGTGCACATACATTTTATTTAAAGTTTAAACAAAAAAGTAAACAGAAACCATAAATTATTTTCAATTTAAGTTTGGTTTGGTTCGGTTGTTTCTTTGCTTTTTTTTTTTTTGTTAAATCAATTACTTTATGTGAACAATTTATTTAACATCTTAATTACTTGAAATTCCCCTCAACAACCCTCTAGCAGCAGCAGCAACAGCGATGTGTCTGTCTAAAATAAAACATCATGTTTGGCAAGATATTTTACATTCAATTACTAGACTATTAATTTTTAACGCACTTGTTTAATCGTATGTAGCTACACTGGTACCAGCTAACGTTTGTATAACTTGAGTAAAATAATTTTTTATTACAATTCTTAAATGTCTAAATGGCATAAAACGCAATGCCTTTATGTAACAAAAACAAAATTGAACAGAAATAGACATTATGGTGGTTATTGGTCCGTATGTGTATATAAACCACCATTTGGCAATTAGTGTTAAATAATGGATTAGTTTACGTTTTCTAGTTACTTTTGCTGAATTTCAGTTTGAAGTTTTGTTGCCCATGGTAATTTATTGGTTGTTAAACTTGCATATAAATAAAAATTAAATTAAGCAATTTTCAAATTTATATGCAAATTTAGTTTTTTTTCTTTCTTTGTGGTTCGTGTCTCTAGAGTCTAGATTTATATAACTTTGTTATTTAGAATATTTTTGTTGTTGTTGTTTGTGTGTTGAAAGATTGCGCATGCGTAGAATATGTTAAAATGTCAGTTTTTATGCTAAACAGTTTAAGGTGATAAATGCATTTTTGATATTTGAATAGTTTTGAGTCAAAATTGATATATCATATCATACACAAAGATATAGGAAATGTTATTATGTATATGTCAGGATATAAAATAAATTATTTAAGATAATTTTACTAATTAGTACTAGCACTAATTGCTTTAGTAACTTCTCAATGTTTTGAATTCCTTTAATTATACATAATTTTGAAAAATGCCAGTTATTTAAATATTTGATTGGTATAGAGTTGTAAAAGTTTAATGGATAAGTTAAGAAATAAGTACATATTTAGCATCGAAACTAAGCATCAAGTGTCCAAAAAGTCACCACTACAGGTGCGCCACCAGCTATAGTAATTTCAACTCTGTTGCGGGTTTTTGCTATTTATGAATTTGTTCAGAAATCTTAATGCTACGGATATTAAAATGCTAGCATTCGTTGGATCGGTTTCATAAGTTTAATATTTTATGCTGAAACAAAGCTTGACTCATGGCCGATTTAACACTCAAAGACTGATAACTGGAATTGAAATGAAATTCCAATATAAGAAGTAAGAAGCTTATTAATTTAATTTTGGGACTTAGATATAAACTTTCGTCTATACATGACCATTATTTGGCCAGTTATCATATACAAAAGCTAATGATTGACCAGTTTTCAACTATGCTAGCAAAATATCAATGTTTAACAAATTTTACCCGTATAAATTATTAAACAGGAATCAAAGCATTCTATAACATACCCGCATAGAAATCATTACACTTGTGTCTCTCTTCAAAATTTATTATAAAATCAAATCAAAATATTTTGTAAACAAATCTGCCATTTAAAACTGGCCAATCCAATGACATACATTGTCACATAGGCACACCAGAGGAGTTTTCGTGTTTAACACTTACTTACAGAGCTTTTAAAAGCGGCACTGTAAGAACTCAGAGTAGAACAACTCAGACATAACGATTAATATTAAATTTCAGATACAGGAAAGTAGAGAACTAGCTCTGTGGGGTCTCACAGTTTCCTTAAATGTTTTAATGTTTATGTAACAAAAAAGCCATTGAATACTCTGGACAACAAATTAATACTCATTTAATAATAGAAAAGAGCTTAAAGAAAATGCATGTTTTAGTTTTGATGTACATACATATCTCATTAATAGTTACATTTCGATTCAACTTTATTGCATACTTATTCCAAATCGTTAATTTTCTTTAATTATCAAGAGCTATAGTTCCATTCTGCTTCGATATTTAATATTGCTCAACTGGCCGAAGCTAAATATAATTAGGGAGCTTCATCAATTTTTTTAAGTACGTCGATCTAATTACTTTGCTACCAATCCACAGCAGATTTTAAGACAAAACTTTACTGGTACTTATAAGAGATAACAAACATTTATGCAGGCATTCAAAATATTGTATTTTTAAAAAATTTATCCATATCAATATTTGCAATATAAAATTTGGTACTGGTAGCTGTTAATCTCAATTTTGTAAAGTTTGCAAGTTGCAACACCATTTTGCTTTTCACTTTCTATTCTAAATAAAATATAAGCTTTGGCTGCCGTATTCAGAAAAAATAAAGTAGATTTGAAGTTTAGACAAAATTTTTATACAAAATTTTCTTAAAGTACATTTAAAGTCAACTTTAGTTTTTTACGAATAAGGGTATAGGTGTTTTAATATTGATCTAAATTTAAGAAGAAGGAAATTTAATCCTACTAAAAATCAATTTGTTTTTTAGATTTATAAAATAGAATACAAATGAATGCCATATGTGCCTATTACAATAAAACTAATACAGAAAATTTAAAAAAGTTGTTTGTAATTTATTTTGTGTTTATATTAATGCTACACAAAATAATTTACAATACAAAACGAAATATAATAATAGTCGGCAAATATAAACAATAAGTATAAAAAAAAAAACTAGCATGCACTCAATTTTGCACATGTGTATCTTGTGAAATATTTGCACAAAAACATTTGATTTTTATGTGTTTGCTTTGTTTATGACGTTTCGCTGGGTCACGTTTAGGAATCGAGATATATCGATGTGAAGTTAGTAACTATCATATAGGGGAAATTGTCACCTTTGGTGGTTTATTTTGGACATAACTCGAGAACCACTAGTCCAATTTTGCTGAAACTAATTTAAAAAAATTAGGAATTACAATTCCTTTACGTACAACGTTTCGCTACATAAGCAACAGTTTTGCAGTTATAAATAAATGTATGAAGAAAAAAAATATTTTTTGCCTAAAATATTAAATTCTTTTTTTTTAAATTCATAAAAAATCCATAGATTATGAAAATCGATGAACGCATTTCGCTTTTATTTACAATTAAGTAAAGGATGGATTTCAAAAATTTTGCTCGAGATATACACAAAAGTCTTTTAAAAACCGGAGAAAAATTTACTTGTACATTTTGTGCATATCTAGAGCAAATTGTTGAAATTCATATTCTCGAGTTATGTCATAAAAAAAAGACCACCAAAGGTGACACTTTCCCCTATTTGATATAAATAGGGGATATTTCTCGATTCCTAGACGTGACCCAGCAAAACGCCGGGACACGTATAACTTCTTTTTTACCGATATAACTTTCCCCGGTAATTTGAACCCTTCCCGATCACTGATCTCACAGTGTAATGAACAAACTGCCAAGAGCCATTGAGGAAAATATTATTTTCTTTTAAATATTTTATTCTATCATCATCAATTAAAATGTTTGTTCAATAATTACATTATTTGAGAGTTTACTTAAAGGAAAATATTCTAGCAATGGCAAAAAGTAGCTATTCTACGCAAGTAATAGCTTAACAGCTTAAAGTAAGTTAATCAGTCGTCATAAGAGTCCGAATCGCGACTAAAGTTTACAAGTGAGGACAGAAATTAGGCAAATCTAAATTTAATTGTTTTCAATACGACAGTAAACAATATTGCTTGCGCCGAATGTTAAGGAAATAATGAAGCATGGTGGGAGAAACATGATGATATAGGGTTGCTTTGCATGGTGGCATCTCGGACCACTGCAAAGAATGGAAGGAAAACTGAAGAAAGAAGATTACCAGCGTATTTTTCAAACTCCTCTACCCGATTTTGTAGATAAGAGCATCTATCAGGTGAATAAAGTCACTTTTCAGGTGGATGGTGACCCAAAGTGGGATAATCTGGAAAGAATGACTTAGCGTTTGATAAAGCTTTTGCAATGGGTTCTACGCGTATGAGAGATTATTTCATATTTAATGTAGAGTATGCCAATATGTTTAAAAAGTGTTTTACCAAATAACGAACTTTGGACTTAATAAAAATAAATAAACATAAATAACATATACTCATTTATCCTCCCCACTGTAGTTGCCTTAGTAGTGTTCTAAATTGAAAAAGAATGTGATCATTTTATTTCTCAACAAAAATCGATTTTATATGCAATTGTAAAATAAGCTCGAGATTCTGTAATAGTGGTGTACAGTTTAAAAGATCATTCAAATTTTCTACAAATAAATCTTTAGTTTCTATAGAATTTTAAAACAGGTTCTAGGAATTCCTTATCTAAATTTTATTTTTAATGTTTTGTCAATTATGGCACTCATTGTCCTTAAAATGTTTTAAATTTTAATTAGTCTCATTTAAAAGCGTTACTGATTTGGAAGCAGTAATAATCATTTAAAGAAATATTTGTTTCCGTGTTTTCACTGATTGTCCATTAACATTAACCAATATCAGAACGTCATCGTACTATCATACTATCTCCAAAATACTCAATAATTCCACCTTGTATTGCTACTCTGGTTAACTATTCCATAAGATATGGTCACACTTGCCAAATATTTGTCGAAGAAGACATAACCACTAAATAAAATGTTTTTGAACGTGTTTCTTTCTTAAAAAAACTTTGTTTATTTAGAACAAAATACAACAAATATTAAGTCTTATTTTATTTGATGCTGTTTGATCTTGCAAAACTCTTGTAAGAGTAAACAACGTCAAACAAATTTGTGCTAAAACAAGTGGTTACATTTTTGAGTAAATATTTGCCATGTGTGACCATACCTTTAGACTCGATGAATGCAGACATACCAATCCTGGATTCTAAGTTACTCTTAGGAGTCCCTAATTGTCTCGGTCTTAATATTACTGAAGGCTTCCACAGTAGCCAAGAGCATAGATTTGGTGGAACACACTGTTTACAGATTAAAGCCTCAGTTAGCCGACTGTAACGGAATGTTGTGTAATGACGTAAAAATGTAAGGATATTCTATTTCTTACAGATTCATACATTACGGTGTTGCGTAACACTTCTATAAAATGTTAATGTTAACAAAATTTTCAATTTTAATTATTCCCGGCAAACAGAGTAACTGATGTGGAAACAGTCCGAATTGGTAAAGCATCGTATTTGCTTTCAAACTCATTCAGACAAAGCCTCTAGGCGAGAAACCAGGAACAAAAATAACGTTATATTTTAATATGTTTAGAAACGATTATGTGCATTCCAAAAAGTTGCACATTTACACATAAATTTTAATATTTAAGTTAGTCTTAGAAGTAATTAACACTGGCTTGGAAAACTCCATTCAAAACATAAAAATATCAGTTTAACCCAAAAATCAATATATTTATAAGACTTAAAGTTTAACAATTATTATTTCTCTTCTCAAGAATTCAAATGAATTTATTGGCACAATTTAAGTAATTTTTAAGAAATCCAAAAACAATAAAAGCGCATAAAACAATGTGATCATTATCACATTTATCAGTATTTTTAAGGTGACGTAATAAATTGCAGTAAATATTTAAGTGTCATCATTATTAAATTGTGGCCTCTTCAATATTGATCAGTGATCAAAGAAATGTTTATTTAATTCTTTTTATTTTTTTTATTTTGTTTCATTTCGTTTCCTTAACTATAGTAAGTGTCTTCTTGTTTAATATTGTTTGTGCAACGATCGAGTTTTTAAACAACCTGTATGAAAATGTAAAGAACAAATATAAAATTAAGTGTTGTGTCATGCAATTTAAACGGAACCACTTCTTATGAAAAGCCAAACATATATACACAACACGAACCCTAAACGTTTATGATGGACACCAAAGGAGTTTGTTCTTCTTGTTTTCGTTATGAATAAAAAGTTTCATACAAGTAAAAGCCTCAAGTTTACTAAATGATGATCTACACAATAAAGAAACAAGCTACATTGGAATACACTTGCTGCGGCCGGACAGTCATTGATCGTTGTTTTTAATTTTTTGTGTTTTTTTTTTTGTTCTTTTTAAAAACAGAACAAATAACAAAAACAAGGAAAGGAGAAAAATAACTTAACGATAGAACAAAAAATTGCCATTCAGGGCGAGTCAAACCACACCAACTGATTAAATAATAAATTAATAATATCAACATCAACAAGTCCGCTAAAATTTATAAAAAAAAACGCAAACAGACAGTCCAATGGACGGACTTAGGAATATGTACGACAAGCAGACATTCGTATGAAAATGAAACGCAAAGACAACGCACACACCCAAAATACAGCTAAAAGAAAGGATTGATCATATTCATAATACAGCAAATAAATTAAACAGAAAAAAATATTCTACCGGCTTTAAAAAAATATATCCAAAGATCTTATGAATGCGTAACGATACATTTTATTTCGCCTGAATTTTTAATGCCCTACATAAGAGTCTGAGAGATGTTTGAGGATTTGGTAACATTATAATGTTTAATACTATGAAATTCTCTGCTTCAATTCTCTCTTCTATTCTAACAAGTTTTATATTTTCAAATTATAAGTGGTAATCAATAGATAGTTATTCTATAACAACTTTTATATTGCACGATCTTTTAAATTTGATAATATGCTTGGTGGTCTTTACATTATACAGTTTTTGGTGTCGGCTTTTGTTTAATGGATTAAGACATTAATTCTATTGGATTGTAGTCTTCGATAATGACAGATGATACCTTCCATAATCTCAATCCCATCGACATGCACGTAAAAGCTCTTATAGAATATTTACACATTTTTACCAATCGTCCTACCCATCATTCAAAACCTATATTCTGGGTTACTGATATGTCCAATTTGCAATATTTTCTGTTTTCACACAATCAATTGGTAACTATCAAGTACCTCTTCCTCATTATCATATACGAGTGATGTATTAGAGGTTTTCCAAAAATTCCTCGTCAAGACTTTCAACGATATATGTATGCAAAATACTCTATTTATAGGAAAGTCTATATAACATGAAGACACAAAAATATATCCATCTCTGAATCTAAGCAACTCATCAAACAGTTCATTAGATCTAAGAACGTCGACCTTTTCTGGAAACACTAGCTGACCATGCACTTGTTATAGCGCAGATTTAACCTTAAGTTATTCATCGCGAATTAGGCGTGTATCAATTATGCATCATAAATGTTAAGCAATCAATCGTTCAAGTGTTTTCGATAGAAAGAGGACAGGATTTGAGAGTTTTCAGAGACTTTTATTACGTGCCTTAAGAATATAGACTGTTACCTTCCAATACCCCTAGTGGCTCTTAGAAATTACCAATTTCCTCCATTAATATTAGTAAAGGCTCCCTCGTTTGCTTTAATAGTCCATTTGCATTAACCAGTACCACAACGTCATCGTACTATTTCAAAAGTATTCAAGAATCCCTATTTTTTGTGCTCCCAAGAACGTAGCTAACCAACCACTTGGTAGAGCTTACTCTTAACATATTTATCCCTAAGATATAGGTAACAATCCTGCATCTAAAATGTTGTGCAATCAGTCGTTCAAATGTTGAAAGTTGGTTAGGTTTATAGTAGTACGATTTAAAGAGTCTTGTGTTACGAGCCTTAGGAATATAGTTTACTTTTATCACTCCCATTCCCATTCCATTTCCATCAAAAGAAACAATGCAATGATATCCGTTATATAGTCGTAAGAATGCCATCCGAACCCGGTGATATATATGGATTTAAATGGTTTGAATTAGTTCACCGACAAAGCTACCTAATCGCTGGTAAATACTTTTTCCATTCCATTTTCCATTTTATTCAGGTCCCATCTTTCAGTAACCGTTAATTAATATTGATCAAGATTAAGTTATTTGAACTATTATTAATCTACAGTATTTTTTAATTACAAAATCTGACTGTTAATAGATTTCTTATACTACATATTAGACTATTTTAAATGCTAGATTCTACTATAAGCAGTCGAATAATGTTTTTAAAATAAGGCATCCAAAAAGTCTGTGTCATTAGATAAAACACCCAAGTTTTTGATTTTAAAATTTAAAAAACATTTTAAATTTTATATAACTTAAAGCAAAATAATTAAAGTGTTCGTAGCATCAGCCAGCAATTATATTTAGAACTCAGTTTAAGTTTTATTTCTCTAGCTGATTTAAAAACTCCTCAAAAAAGGCGGCTTTATATATTCAACTGATCAGTTCTGGTTCCTTTTTTTTTTTTTTTTTGTTACTCTACTGTTTATTTTTTTGCGGGTGACTGGACTTGAGAATTTCAATACCGTTTCCAAGTATTTTGTGAAAGTGTGGGTATGTTTTTAGTTAAAGTTTCATTTGGTTTCTGTACATGTAACATGTTTGCTTTAGTTACTCTCATAATATTTGCTCTCATTGCATTGTGGTCGTTTTCTTCTGTTGTCAAGTGACAGTGGAGGAGTATAGAACGAACCAAAAAAAGTATCTAAAAAAAAACAAAAAAACAGAAAATATTCTGGTTGTATTGATATCTTGGCGTGGAGTGTGTGTAGATAGATATTTCTTCTGCAGGTTCATAATGTAAGCAACAACAAAAATCCACACATAGATGCTGTTGGTATTCAAGGTTACTTTTTTTTTATACATTTTATTTAGTTTTTATTTTTATATTTTGTATTTGTGGCTACACTCACTCACCATCATCAATAACTACGCACCCAATTTACAATATCCATGTGTGTATATTTACCAGATACTTGTTGTATCTGTAGCTTTTTTTTGTTTGTTTATAAACGCATGGTTTTCTAAAGTTTTTAGTTTGAATTTCTTTCAGGTTTTATTTTCTGTTTAGTTTTTGTTTTATTACTGCTTAAGAATGATTTTAAATCTGGCGACATTCAAAAGTATAAGATCTCATTATTTTTTTATCTTTCCTGTTTTTTTATACTTATTTTATTCTCTCTTTTTGTTGGCATTAGCAAGTTGTTATTTTCTTACCGCACACGTTGTTGTTGGTTTGATTTTTGTTAGTGCCTCCTCAAGTGTTTGTGTTAATAATTTGTTGATTTGAAAAAATTAATTAAAGTAATCGGTTTAAAATTGTGTTGGATTAATTGCTTGAATTCTCTTAAATTGTTTATCTCAACAATATCAGGGTAATCAGTAGTTATAACATTCAATATAAGTAACAATGTTTGTTCAAACAAAATAAATCTAACTGAAATATGCTGTAACTAGATCGGTAAAGCTTAAGTCATCTTTTCCGAATAGATTTCAAGACAGTTTAATATATAATGTTATTCAACATCTTTAGTTTCGCTAGTGACATCTTGAACACCACAATTAAGTCGTTCGGGATTGACACCGAGATTGCAACTAACATACAAGTAGCAAAAGATCCTCAGTAACTGAAAATTATTTGTGTGGATGTCTAAAAATATTTCCTTTTACGGCCTTATAGACCGACTTTTTAGACCAACACATCAAGTAACATCACAAAGATATTAGTTAGCCAATCCTCCAAGCCCAAGTCTGGCCCTTTACATCTACAGAAAACTATTGAGAGCTAGATAACTTCTTTTATATAGCTTTGCCCACACGATTTTCTTGCATCTTAATTTTCAATCGTTTTCTTAAACCGATTACTTATCACTGCGCCGTTTACATTTAACTCACAATGATAACAACACTATCAATTTAATGCGCGGGCGTTCATTAAACGAAAAAGAAGAGGAAAAACGACCATCAACCTGCTGTTAAATCTTGTATTTCCTGTGCAATCATTAAAAGCCATGACAGTCATCATTGCAAGTACATAAGTATGTATTTCTAAACCAGTCACAATTAAACTTTTAAAGAGAACTATGTAACTACCATTACAAAAGGCGTCTTTAATATCAAATTTAAACATTTCCGCTGAAAATTGTGTAAATACTTAAGCAGCAGTAGCAACAGTATAAAGGGAAGATTTTTAAACCTAAATAATGTGCAATTAATTATTGTTGCTTAAATACTTATCCAGATTTATAGTAAACGTTTTGCCATAAATCTACTTTTATTTTTATTTATAAATTACAGAAAATAAAATAATCAATTCATTTTAATTGTGCCAATTAATTTCACTTATGCACTTGTGAGCCTCTTGGCTATTTTATTGGCTGTTAACTTTTGTAGGAAATTTTTTAATGAATAGCTATGTACAACTAATGATCAATCAATATTTTTTGTTCATGCACTTTTCTTCTGCCCGCTTTAATTTTTACTGCAGTGAGTGAATTGTTGGTGCGGAAAAAGAGGTAGCTGAATAAAGGTGTATGCTCGGAATGTCGAATGTTTCCCTCAGCAAAAAAAAAAAAAAAAAAAACAGTTCAGAAAGTAGAGTCGGTTAAGTCCTACCATATAATACTCTACACCCAGTATATGTGCATGGACAGTTTTCCAGAAATAGGCGCTATATAGGACTTATTTTGTGGCATGATTTCTGTATATATAAATATTTTTTGTGCTAAATTTTATCTTGATATAAACACTGTTAAAGTATTTTTCGAAGGGTGTCTCCTATGGGAGATTTGACTAATAACGGACAGACCGTTAATAATGGTCAGGATGTGCTCGGGATCGAAAACTTACGTGGGCGGTCGGAAGACTACATTTGTAGTAACATTATTTTTGCACTACAGAAAAAAATATTAAAAAATTGTAAAATTTGTAACGTACACTTTCTTTTTGCTCTATTGTTTTTGATGAAATGTTATTACTTTGATGCGCTATCAGCATACAACTGATGCCAAGTATTATTTTTTTTAGCAACAATAAAAGCAAAACAATGTGTGAAAATGTAATAATCAACCAATCAAGATTACTACAAATGTAGACTTCCGAGCACATAAAGGTTAAATTGGTGCTTTTTGAAACTAAAGAGTTTCTGATCATTGTTGCTATAGAATTTACTTGAAATATGCACTATGATCTTGGGCTTACTCAAAGGCTTATCAGATAAAGCTGAAACCAAATTAGAGAAAATTCCTATCATTCAGATGCCTACAAAATTAATGTAAAATCTGGGAAATAATTTTTTATATAGTGGGTTATAATTAGTCTTTATATAAAATAATTTATAAATATTATTCAAACGCCGAAATTACTTTTTCGTTCACCATATATCTAAACATCATACTCTAATATGATGTGTGTGTGAGAAAAAAAAATATTAACTGTCTAGTTAAATTCTTAACTTAACAAGACTTAACTATCTGTCAACTTGTTATCAGATTTAGAAAAAACAAAACAAACAAAAAACAAACCGCATTAGAAATTTAAAATAGCCATAACAAAAACTACTACTGTAGCAGTTGCTGGAACAACACAGGACTACTAGCCAACACTTCTGATATAAGAATACACAATATACAATTTATACAGCCATTGCTGAACGATAGTGACAACAAGTGGCGTTTTTATTTCATTCTGTTCGTCTGTTTATTTTACTCTTAGTATTTCAACTCAATCTGCGTTTATCGCAAGTCATATTACACATTGATATGCACAGCACAACATATGGTTACAGAAATACAAACAAATAAAAAACAACAAGAACAAAAAAGCCATTATATATTGTGGGTCTTTGGAGCAGCAAACTTATTACGACGATGACTTTTAGCTGTAGCAAACTAACTTATGCACTTCATACTTCTGCACAAAGTATCGCGTTAATATTATTCAAATTAAATGGTAGTTGGCTTGATTGGTGGCTATGTTGACGATATGCCATCTAAGATATAAACTCAGGATAAAAATAAAAACTCAAATGAAATAAAATGAGGCAGGCAAAAGAAATATCAAAATGATAAAAACGACTCTATGAACGCGCGCTGTCATCATAATTGATACGTTTGATCGATGGATTGGTTAGTTAAAATGTCGCGCTTTTGAGTGACTAGTTGGTGGTGATGTTGGTGGTGTTGGTGTTTGGCTAGATGAGTGATAGTGTGCAGTGGGACTACTATATGTCTAGATAATCAAACGTATTGTTGATTTTGACGACCTACCTGTTTATTAAAATATATATGTATGTACTCGTATGAAAAAAGTCACATTTGCTGGGACCATCTGAAAAGTTCATTAACTTTTAGTTACTAATAAAAAATTCATTAAAAGTTCATTATCCATCTTATTTCGCTGTCTGAGTAGATTTGAAAAACTACTTTTTAAACTAAGCATATGCAATATCGAAATTTTACTAGACTATTTAATTCCTTTTCAGTCCACCCTAGTATTTAGAGGAATACACTTGCCTTAACTGAACCCAAGTCTAAGACTAGACCTGTGTTAAAGTTTAGAGGAGGGGGTTGACATTTGTAGTTCCTGCTCGTTAATAAAGTTTTCTCATAAGTACGTGTTGTGTGGTGTTTAAAGCCAAATGAAATGGGGAAAAAACTGATTGCGTCTTTTATGTTTTAGATGTCTATCACTTTTTTCACACATACACACACACACACACCAATACACTTATAGGCTACTGTGGCAATTGTGTGTGTGTGTGTGTTGCAATGAAGACGGCCTTTACAACTCATGTGGGAATTCAATCAAAAATTGTCAGTTAAGCGGCACTTTAGTCTACTACACTAGATGTTAGTAGTTTCTTAACTGTCCATATGTACCGACAGACCTGTCTAGTTATCCGTACGTTCAAATCTTTAAAGCTCTAAGACTTCTAGTCTTTGTATTCGTTAATGGTAGCGGCTTTTGGTTGTTTTTAGTTTTTTTATGTAGACATTTAACAATGTAAGTTGTTCTTTGTGGTGTGAGAATAACTGAATTTTGTTAATAGAACAGGTACCTTTTCTTTTTCACGCGTCTATATTGTTTTAGTGTGTTTTTTTTTTTGCTTTTTTAGAGCCTGTAAGTGCAACATCTTTTTTGTTAAGTGAAGTTCTCGAAGAGTTGCCAGAAGTTTCCAAGAGTAGATTTGGGATACTTGTGCTATTACAGAAGTTCTATATACTACAATATCTATGTTAACATGTATTAGTCTACAAAGGGATATTTAGCGAAAGCTAATCTTGTTATTTATGATTAAAGCCCTTAAAATGTTGCTGATAAATTCCTAAATAAACTTCATAGTCAATATATTTTGTTTTCTAGACATAATTAAGTCAAACAAAATAACACTAACACGTTATGATGTACCACTCTGAACCAGTTATATAGATGTCCCAAGTAGAAAATTGTTTTTGGCGGTAGATATTTAATTTTACAAACAAATGCAGGATGAGCCCTCAGTTAGTCTCTACTCTCTTTTCAAATAATTGTATTCTGAAGATATCTTTGAGATAAATTCCTTGAAACTGCTTACATTTTTTCCAATTAATGTAATTATTTGTCTTTCAGTTTTCTCATTTAATTATTGTCGGTTTGATGATACAGATCGGAGTTTAGCTTTGGTAATTGCATAAACGTAGTCGTGGTCAAAGGCTGGCATATCGGACCTAGCGGAAGGCAGCCAGTTCAATGAAAAATTATTAATTTTCTATTCTACTCAAACCCATCTCAGTTACTGAAATGTTTTCCTAACAAATGGAAACTAAAAATCTTGCCGTTGCATCGTTACACGGTCAAGTTTTGCTTTCAAGTTTTTACACATACTGATGTCAAAATTCTCAAAAATTTAAAGCTTTAGCGTTGGTTGCACACAAATTTAAAACAATTTTATATTTTTAAAAATTTCGTCAAAAAAAAAGCAACTGAAAATGATGGCTTTAATGAAAGTATTGGAGGAAATTAATAAAATTATAAAAAACAAAAAAAAAAAAACAAAGGACTGTAAAGACATAAAGGGTAAAGCCATTGTTAATAATAAGGCTTATTACTTATTACTTTTATTTACAAACATATTTGTTTCACTTTATTAGGTATTTTTAATTAGGTGGATTATTATATTATTTATAAAGAAGAAACAATACCTTACAAAAAAAATATTTCTTCAGAATGTTTATAAAGAAAACCCAAAAAATTGAAGAGCAAAACTTGATCGTGTACCCAGCAAGTATGACACAATTAAGATTGAAACAGAATGATCAACTCAATAACGGAAGATCCGGTTAATCGTCGTTGTTATGCAAATTTCACTTGCAGAATATGTGAGACAACGATTTCTTATAACTATTTGTACATGTAGATCAGCACGACAGTTCTTTTACTATATTAAAGATTATATTACTAAAAGTATTAAGGTGTCAATAACTTAAAGAAGGATAGTGTTATGGGAAGTGAGAGGTGGTGATTAAATAATAATTATGAATATGAATTTCTGATCATTGTTCTTATAGACTTTATTTTAATCGTAGATTATAACTTCTAGCTCAATGATAAAGCTGAAGTATTTTTAGGAATAAGTAAGTAGCATATTGACAATAAAGTTAAAATATGAACATTTTTGTTATTCAAGCATCGAACTCACTTCTCCTCAAACTTTCTGTTTGCAATTACTTAAAGTTAAATAATGTCATAGGAAGTAAATTATATTGTGAGAAAAAGGAGTCTAAACAATTATTGCGGTTTCTGCTCGAGTTTCATATGCAAAGATATTCAAGTGATATCATTCTACCAAAAAAGCACTCAAAATAAAGGATAATGGGAAATTGTTGCATAGAACTAAGAGTTCTCAAAAAACAGATATTGAACTTGTGGAGGGTGTTAGTTCATAAAAATATTAATTATAACGAAATTACGGAAGACATAATGTTTGGGTAAAAAGACATTCCATGCATTAGTAGAACAAAAGTATGTAGCTCATGAATACGTATTTTAAATTAATTATAGACTATAGTGATATTAAATATTATCTTTTAAATATTAAAGTATGGTCTGATGATATTTGAAATGGTGTGGTAATCAATGTCCTGGTCTTTCGTTTTTCAGAAACTAGCGAACTTTAATGAAGAAAAATAAATTGGTGATCAATGTAGACACATTGTGGAATAATTCTCCAAACGAAATCCTTGTGCGGATTTATGAATAAAATTACATTGTTGAGACTTCTGGGCATAAGAAAATCATAGTTAATAATGTATGCTGTTAAAATAAAGACACATGTGAATTATTTCAACATGATAGTGATGTTTATAATGGATTTATGCTTATTTAAGCAATTCTTGAAAATTAACTTTATATATAAATGTACGCTGATAATATTTAAGATCGTGGATAAGGATTAACAACTCATCGAAACAATCGAAGAATGGCTAAACATTTTGTACTGCAGGCCATCGATAACAAAGACAATATTAATATGTTAGAATACTAATATATATATACAGGCATATCGCATATGCCGACAGAGTGTGGTGCTTTCTACTTGTCGAAAGTAATGAGCTAGTATATGGAATGATTCTTCAACTGCAATCGCATATTTAGTTAATACTGCGACATGCTCATTCGCCTCAATAATCTACTGTTTCTTCCTGGGTGACAATCAAGAGCAGTTTTAGTTTTATATGATAAGAACGAAGTGCATACGAAATGTAACTTTTACAGAACCTTTATTTTCACAGATAATTTTCAAACGTAATTGAATTCATTGTAACAATTGTCAATGATGGACATTCCAACAAATATATTAAACAAGTTAATTCATTACAATCAATTTAAGGATATAGTAACTAATTTTACAAATTCTATATACTGTAAGTACGAATTCGATATTCTTATTGTTGGAAATGCGAAGTACATCAAGGCATCATTATCTTGATCAACGATGATATTTCAACAACTATCATCGACATTCGGAAAGATAACAAAAGTTTCAAAAGGCATTGACTTTAGTCACTTGTTAACGTTATCTTAATTTTATATAATGTGGAAGAATATACTGAAAGAATTGTATTAATTAAAAACAATCTGGCATCACTGGCTCTTGTAAAAATCATCTGCTAGTTAACTTTATATTCCACTATATGTCTTTAGTAACATGTTATATGCCACTTTAATGATCTTGTCTTAACAGCACAACACTTGGTTGAAAACGTCAAAATATAAGCAACAAATAAAAATAAACTAAGAAAAAAATCACATTCAATAAACTAACACGATGATGATAATACTTGGCAAACAAAATTTATAAAAAAAAAAATAAGTTTTTTTTTATATAAAAATAGCCTTCTGATATTTTAAAAATGATCATAATCATCATAATAATTATCATCAAGTTTAAAGCACTATTTAAAGACATCATCGCCATTTCCAAATTGCCGCAACTGCTGCAACAACAAGAACAAGAACAACAGCAAAAACAAAATAAGTAGAAAAACATCAGCAACAAACATGTTGACCACCAACAGAGCTTTTATTGGTTTTCAGAGGCCTATTAAGTCATAGGCATACATACATGTGGACGGCTGGACGGACGCAGAGACAGACCGAACGACTACCATACAATCAACACACATTTATAAATTTTATTTCATGCAACATTACATGGTTACATAAATGGTATAAATGAATGGTGGTGGCAATCAAATGATTGTTTTAAATTTTCGAGACAGTTGAATCAAAGAAATAAAAGCAGCATGGATGTAGTGGCAGACACAATGAAGATGGTAGTCCGAAAATAGAGGCAAATAATAATGTTCACACAAGCATAGGCTCAAAGGAAAACCAAAAGAAACTAAAAAATAATTGTGTGAATTTTTTAATTTGATTTTTATGTTTTTTTTTTTTCTTTTAACAAATTAAATAACAAAAACTTGGTTGTAAACCAAAATATATTTACGAGTATATATTTTTTAGTACTTGTATTGATAAATTGGCTTTTTCAAGCTTATTTAGTTTAAAATTTTGTAAAAATTGGGGATTATTATTAGGTTTTATGTTCTTGCTGTTTAAACATAAACAATCACTTTTATTCATGGGTTTCAAAAGACCACACCATCATCATCATCAGCAGCAGCAGCAGCACCAGTACAACCTCTAATATAAAACACCAGATTTGGTGGTATTACAAGTGGTCTTGTTAATGAAAAATTACTAAAAAATAGTTTTACAATATTAACGGTTTTATGCTAATTTTTGTTAAGAGTTTTAATTTTTTTTTTCAGTTTTTTTTTTCAATAAGCAAGTCTTATATTTGAATAGGTATGTGCCAGTGTTGGTTATCAAAGGCAATGCCGTTTTGTGTGACTAGCCGTAGTCGTTTAATCGGCAGTTTTCGACCTGTTAATAAACAGTTTTTAATTAGTTTTTAACAGCGGTGGGTCTGAAAACAGCAAAAAAATATCTTAAAAATTCCATATGCTCTCCTTATTCGCTCTATATTTTTCGCTATTTGTGCTTATTTTCATGAATGGGTGGTTTTACTTATTTTTGTGGGTAATATTTCAATGCTGTCATAATTTGTCAAATTTGATTAAATTTTTCTTTTTTTTTTAAATATTTTAGTTTAAACAAATATGTATATCGAGTTTTTGGACAAGAGCTTTGTCTTCCAACAGCGGCATATTGGAATAGCATAAATGTTTGGAAAGTTTACATGTTGACATATCAGTAGTAGCAGCTTTGTTTATTGTTATAATAAATTCAATATCGCCCAAAAATTCACTATGAAAGTGATGGCTATGTAAAAGCTACACTTCTCTATAAATTCGTGATATTTTCGGTCAACATAATCGTTCTTCTGACACACCTCTTAAGTAGTTGGTTGTCACATTTTGGCTTCTGAAAATCCTAAAGCAAATATTGAGAAGCCTTTGACTGTTAAACTGGTCAGTGTATAAGAGCCCTATTTGGTAATTGGACTATTTTTTCTTTTGAAAATTCGTCTAAAAATGCGGTTACGGTGAATGGGTCACGCTATCGTTATGTTAACAACTTTTCGCCCATTATTGATAGTAAATATTGAAATGTTATCTACTTTATATTCAAATCAAATTTCCCAATTGCAAAATTACGGGTATGCCGCGATCATGCAAATGAACACTATTGTTTTATTGTTTTAGATTAAATATAGAGTCTTTCAAATCGTTTTCAAATTCAAAGTTCTTGCTGTGATCAACAAAATAGACCCACCCTTGAAAAAATGTGCTTAAAAATTTTGATAAAATAATCGTAAAATATCTTGGTGGACATCTAGCCGATATAATTTCTTATTTATAATAATCAACCTTGACTTTTTGCAATACAATAAACATTTCAATGAATTTCATATGTATAAATTCTTTGTTTTATTTGGTTTTGAAAACGTTTCGTGTTTTGATTCCGTTTTCTATAACCTATTTACCTGGTAGCAACACTAAACATGAGAGACGGCCCATTTTCCTGAGCGTTGCTTCAAAGACAGAGAGAGAGAGACTTAAGACTTAAGCAAAAACCAGTCATTTTTAAACATTTTTATAGTTTTTTACCCAGATATCTCAGGCGGAGCCCCTTAGCTTTTTATAAATTCCTCAATAAAGGTGATTTGTAAAAAAAAAAAACTTAAAATTTTGTATATGTAGGCGTGTTAATTACTCTCAACATGTTTGTAACACCAGGGGCCAAATTACCGCATTCGTTATCGAATGAGCTATCGTATCGAAAAATGATTTCGATATCAAAATTATAATAAAATGTACTAAATTTCTTGTTCTATATCGATTGCAATAATCTCAAATAAGAAAATTACGATCAATTTTACTCGATATCGATTACAGTAATTTGGCCCCAGGGCCCAGCCATTATGTAGAGAATGCAGCAAATACAATCAAAACAAAAGAGTAAGAGATGTTGTATCAAAAGCAGAATCAATTTGCTTGTACGTTTCAAAAATTAGTTTTTTATTGTTGTGTTGGCAGTTAACAAGTGTAACACTATACAATAAGTACTGAAGTAGACAAAATCTTTGAAACAGTTTCAAAATCAGAGCTAACTATTATGATAGATTGGCAAAGGCAATTGCCAATGATATACATAGAAAACGAAATTCAGAACGAGGTTGATGGAAATGAAGACGATGAAGACAAGAAATTAAAGATTTTTCATTTAAATTTATACAAAATATAAAAAGGCCCAGCTAAGCCCTGGGGTTCGCTTATGAGAATACATTTTAAAATTGGCTTAAGGATCAATATATCTACCAGCTTTTAGCTTAACTTTTCTGGCGAATTCACCAGCACTTTAATTTTTATCTTGATGATATCGACTAAATTCTATTACTTCCCTTAATAAAACTATTTGTAGTCTGATACACTTTCATTCTATTAAAAACATTTTAGCCTTTGCTAATTGTATAAAAATGTTTCTTTTGTTTATTTTATTATTATTTGTTCATGTATAACATTAAACTCTTTGCCAGATTTTATTAATTTTACTACTATTGAATATATGTATGTATCTACTTATACGTAAAGCTATTTCATCATACCATTTAACATTCACTTGAATAGTTTTAAACGCCTCCAAATGTTTAAAACAACAAGAAAACCTATTTAGACTACCGAAAACAAGCTGGTAAAAAAATGGCAATCTAATTAAATTTAACATGTTGCCACATACCGTTTTATCATTAATTAATTTTACTAATTATATCAATCAAAAAAAATTCCCATCACAAAATAGGCCCTGTAATATAACATTTCAAACAATTAATGATTAAGTATAGCAAAGATGTAAAACAAAATCGAACAAGTTGTTGAAATCAACAAGTTTGGCAAAAAGACCAAAAAAAATATATATTCTCAGCCACACACATGTTAATGACCCAAATTAGCAATTTGTTATGCCTAAATATTTTACACAAAATTAGTTGCTAAATTTGCCACTAAAGAGAGAAACAAAAGCGGATTGTAGGTAAAATATTTAAATGAAGTTATATACGCTTTTTTTACAAAAAAAGCCCAACGTGTGTATAGAAAATTTTAAATAAATTAATTAAAACTTTCAACGAGTGCTTTAAGTTTTGAAAAGATGTAAAAATAAGTTTCATAAAAATGCCTAAGGTGTTTTGCAAAATATGTATTAACATGTCTCAACAATAAATGGCTAATAGTCAAGGTATTAGAGAAGACAATGAGGTAATGTTTAATACTATTGCAATAAACACTTAAATTTAGGGAAGCTCTTATGGCGAGGTAAACAAATATTTAGAACTCAGGTTAATATCAATATTTCCAAAAGTGAACCTAGATTCCAATAGCAAACAACTTGAACAAAGTGAAGCGTATTTTCGATAGATCGTTCTGCATCTATCAAAGCAGGCGGTGCAAGTTATAGGATACGAAGGTGAATTTCTCATCCACTTCTTTCTACATAGTTTTAATAGATATTGCAACATGTGGCTGTGCGCTTCAAACGAATCAGTTGCATTCTGATGGTCCAATTTGGTGTAATTTCAGCAGCTCATAACTGATGAGACCCTTTTGGTTCCAACAAATACAGAGCATTACCTTAGCGCCATGAATATAAGACTTTGGACTGCACTTCTATTTTTAATAAGAATTTTATAAAAGATTTTTAATAATCAATATATTTGCAAATTGTTGCTCTAGATTTGATTAGGTTAACAATGCTGTCCTGAATATATCATTTTATATTACAGAGAGAGTTGATACATTTTTAAACATTTTCCCACTGTCTGCAAAAAATCACCCACCACAAATAAAAACAAGTAAGAAAGTATAGTCGGTCAAGCCCGACCATATAATACCCTACACCCAGTATATGTGTAAAACAGTTTTTCAGAAATGTGCGCTATATGAGAGATATGACCTATTATGGACCGATCATCCAAAAATTTAGTGTCATGACTTCTGTGAAAATAAATATTATATGTGTTAAACTTTATCGCGATTAAATACTTTTAACAGATTAATGAAGGGTAAAGTGAATTACGGAGAGGGTCCATTATAAAATTAGGTGGCATCATTTCTGTATATAAAAAACTTATTTATGTCGAATTTTATGTGGATACCAAAATTATTAAGAAATTTATGGTTGTTAATGTGATTTTCGGAAGTGGGCCTTATATGGGAACAACGACTAATTATGTGTAATAAAATTGTACAATAGTATTTGCATACATATGAAATATATTTGCTTTGAATATTATTTGGATAACAACTTTTTTGAGAGAATTATAATATTTAAAGGGATTTTAGCAAGTGAGATCTACACAAAATTTGTGGATGTGATTTGGCTTTATTTACACTCATTTGTTATGAAATTTGTGTGGATACTTGCATAATTCAAACATTTATGATCGATAAACCCCAACTTCGGGAGAACACTTGTATGGGACCATGAGGAATAATGGACCGAAATCAGCCAGTTTCAATCCATCCATCCTTGGATCGAAAAAATATCATGTACCAAATATTATCGAAATATCTTTAAAATTGCGACCTGTACTCTGCGCACAAGCTTTAGTTCCGGTTTACATTATGAAATTTTTGTCGCTGCGATTCTTGCTTTGTTGGCGAGAGCGGTGAGTCATATTAAAATATGCATGTACGACTCACCGCTCTCGCCTACAAAGCAAGAATCGCAGCGACAAAAATTGCATAATGTAAACCGGGACTTACATGGACAGCCAGCCAGTCAGCCAGACGGACGCACATCGATAAATCGCTCAGATAGTGATTCTGAGTCGATCTATATACTTTAAGGTGGGTGGGTGTTAGACCGATATTTCTGGGCGTTACAAACATCAACACAAATCCAATATACCCTCCCCACAATAATCGTGTAGGGTATAAATACCACATGTCACCTCAATCACTCCAATAATAAAATTACATTAAATTCAATTTACCATTACTAACAAGTTCTTAAACTAGTCCACCTTTTCAAATAACTGACAGACAAAATTCCCTGAATTTTCTTTGCACGTTCGTTCGCTCACTAGCCCGTTGATTGAATCAAATTATGCTGCCCACAAATACGAACAAAATAGCAGAAAAAATGTCCATACATAATCAATTATTGAATAATTCAATTAATGCCAATTATCACAATTTTTGCACCCAGCTGAAATGAAACGTTTTTCATGTGCTCCTTCGTATTGAACCTGTTATCAATCAATGATTTCCTAAAATATTTGCTGATGCTGGTGCTGTGTGCTTGTTCACAGTCACACAACCTTTCACTTGAATATAGTTTGTTTGCCACGGCATAGCTAGACAGTCTGACTGACGGATAATGTGAAGCCAGGTTATTGTAAAAATATAGCAACGTACTGGTACGTATGGTTTAAAATGCAAAAATGTTTAATGGAAACTTAATGATATCATTAAATGTGTGTTAAAAAATTAGTTAAATAAGCGTCAACAATACGACAAATATAAATCATTTGTAACAGAGTGTTGGAAAAAATATATAATGTAATGCCATAGATGAAAGAAAGACTGTCTAGGCCAACGTATTTGATAGACATACTAGTACGAGTACTAATGGACAGACTTACGGCTGAAAGACAGACAGACAGACGTACAAATAAATGGATGGACAGGCGAAAACAAGCATGTACTGAAAAATAAAATAAAACTTGATGTGCTGCAAAACAAGTGAAGTTAAAATACGAACAACAAGTAAAGTGTAAATTGAATACGAGTAGTGCAAACAGTCTGCACGGAAGGAAATTGCAGAGTCAAAATTTGGTCTAAATAAATAGATATTGTAATGTCTGAAGGAAAGACAATCAGAGCTAACCTGTTGATTTAATAAGTTCAGTTAATGCCAGATTCTGAAAACTGGCCCAGTCTAGATGCTGGTCGACTAGAATCAAAGTGTCAGAAGCGACAATTTATTAAAATACTAATATTGCAGCAAATACCTTGTTGACAGATCTGTTGGTTGGCACTCGTACAGTGGGGCAAAATTGATTTGTTTTGGGCCCAAAAAAGATATGTCTTTGAAATATCTTGTGTTTGGTAGGAAATTTTATTCTTTAAATAATAAAATAAATTTGAACAAGATTAGACAAATTTCTGACGATTCTGAAAACTGAGTAATGCCAGAAAAATGTCCCAGTCTAAATTCTGTATAAAATACTAATATTGCAACAAATGCATTTTTGTTCGCCAGATCTTCCTGAGTACTTCTTTGCAACAGCCATGTAAAATTTTGTCTTGAACGGAATTTTCGTAGTGCCAGATTTATTCCCAAAAAAAAAAAAATTGGATTCTGATTAGAAATTCTCATTGCTAATTTATATTTCTCTAAGTGTAATACACTTTTTTCTTACAAGATCACTTGAAATGTGTTAAATCTTTTTAAACATGCGAATTTGAGAAATATTAGGTGAAAATTTTTTAACATTTCCACAACATCAAAGCATGTCAATTAACTTGACTATTTTATAGTGCAACATACATATAAGTCGAACATCAGCAATTTCTTTCTCTCTCTCTCTCTCTCTCTCTCTCACTCCAAATAAGAGGGGGAGTTTACTTACAACTTACTTATTTACTTACTTACTGAAATAAATCCATAAGAAAATGAAAAATAATGAGTTGCATGAAGTCACTTTAACTAACAATTTATAAGTCAAACAAAACCAAAAAAAAAACAACAAATAGAAAAACTACTTAACTGCAAGTGTAGCACAGAAGTGTTTCACATTTACATACAAGTAAGTAAAACTAAAAACTATTAAAAACAAAAACTACAAAATCTAGCTAGACTTTGATTAACAGTTGAAATACACATTGAAAATAATTGTCAACACACTTTAACACTTTTAACGCTTGTCAGCTCGTAAATCTTTTAGCACCTGAATCAAAGGGGCCACGAGATAGGAATAGTTTTACTCACTCACTTACTTGACTTCACACACATCTTTATTTATATAAACATCACTGCCGAGCTAAAATGTTGAAAAGAAAAGACTGAAATGAAAAACTACTGGAATGAAAATGCAAGGTGCTTTTTGTGGCTCTTGTTATTGTTGTCTTCTGCACTGTATATTAAATAAATAAATTCATCTATAGCTGCAGAGTGAGCGGACGAGTACGACCAACTACTTACTACTCTAGTATGAATTTAAATAGTAGAAGTAACTATGCGTGTAATAAATTGTTCATACTTTTATGCAATATACTCGTAAAAGGTAGAAGCATGCAAACTTAATGTATTACACAATGGGTTGAAACATGTTTGAATGTGAAATTAAATAAAATTATTTTTATTTATATTATAAGAAATTATGATAATGAAATTATGGTAATAAAATCATTATAATGAAATATTAATTAATTATGCAAATAATTTATAGTGGAAGGAAGTCAAGCAGCAATCAGCTGTTCCTATAGCCGCGAATACTTTTTGTAGATATGCAATTGAGAGCGGCATATTTAAAGCGGAAAATGTCAAAAATTAAACTGATTTGTTTACTGGTCAATTTAAGCTGACTAGATTTTGTTCAATTCTCTTCTGAAATTGACTTTCATTCACACATATCAATTAAATTTTCGTACTTTTTATGCAAATTAACATGCATGAAAGAAAAAAACAAAAGGAAATAAGAAAATTTACTAGTTTCCCTTCTCACCTTAAAATACTTCCTTTGACGAGTCAGAACTGAGGAGTGTAAAAGTGGACTAAGGACAAATATTTACTCAAAAAAATGTAACCACATTTTTTTAGCACACATTTGTCAAATAAAATAAAACTAAATTTGTTTGTGTGACTTAATAAAAAAAGTATGAAGTATGTAAATAAAATATTTTAAATATACATATTTATTCATGGTGTAACTATACAAGGTGAGTGCAGTTGGACAGCTGACTGACTTTGTTTACAATTCACTTATGAAAAAATTAATACTTTTTCAAGCTTTTTTGACAGTAGTACCTTATTTTACACAAACAAAATGCCTGTTGTTTCTGTATTGTGTTGTATTTGTTGCCGATTTGCACTCACCTTCTACAATTACACCATGTATTTATTATTATAGTTTATTTGACCATTTTTATTAATATAATTTGTTCAGGCTTAAGGTATTTTTTAATAAAATCTTTATATTTTATTTTTGTAGCAACTTTTTCGTTAAATATTTGACATGTGTGACCGTACCTCTAGTCTGAAGAAACTTCTGGACACATTTTTGTTTTAATATTTATGTAACAAAAAATGGCTTAAAATACTTTTAAACCACTAATTTATACTCATTTAATTATATATACATATTAAAACGCTAAAAGAATATACTAAAACTCATTTCCTTTTATAAAACTTTGCATTTTTGTTTTGATAGACAGCATTAAGTACATATTATACAATCTATAGATCCATCTACATCGATATAAAAAAATTTTATTGTCTGGAACAACTGTACAACTGTTCTATACAGTACCATTACCAAATACTTTGAGACTGCCAACAAAGAGATGGTAGACAACAAGGCGATTATTCATTCCATATATCAATTTTTTCATCACTAGTAGCAGAATAAAAGTCAGTAAATGTGAATTACGTTTGAATCCAACAAAGTGTTGTCACTTTCATTTAAAATGTTTAAGCCACAACTGAAATGTTTTTAAACTACGATTGGTAATAAATATTACTTTCTACACATACGATTGGATTATGTGTGCCAAATACTTCCAAATCTACAAATACTTGATTTTAAAATGCAAGCATCTTTTGTTGGTATCTAAGGACAATATCCTTGGTTTTTCCCACACAAAACTTGATACCTTCATAATAGTATAATATTGCGCACAAATAGCACAGGTGAGATTGTAGAATTAATCGAAAACTTAGACAATCATAGTACATAAAAATATTTAAAATCAAAGGTCGTTCGAAACAAATCGGAGCCAAAACCCTGCAATATCAGATTTAAGGGCGGTTTGGAAACTTCTTAGCCTAGCACAGAAACAGAATAGTTAGTTTTTCAAGAACAATTTTATTATAGAGTGGCATACATCGATTGTGCTGATTGTTTTTTAGATTTACTTCTCACATTTCTCTTTTGTTTGATTTACCGTTACTTGAATTATTGCGAAATTCTTCAGTCACATTTCAGTTTTAGCAAAATGGGCAGTGGAAGTAAGTAATGGCCGAATTCTCGGTCATTAGTTAACCATTGGTAAACTAAAATACTAACTATTGTTTAACTATTACTTGGTATTCTTATGGCATACTAAGCATTGCGAATAAAGAATCATTAGTGAAGCCTTTGCCATTAGCCATAAGTGTCTTTAATTAGAAAACTATTAACAGTTTACAAATAATGAAGTCCACATACATATATTAACTAAAAAAATGATAAATTTTAATATTTCAAACTAATTGAAATCGTTTCATACAATAACATTAATTAAAGAAAATCGACAGATATGCATCGAGTGTGCTTGTCCTGAAAATCCTTGAATAATACAAAAATGATAAAACCTAATCATTGATTGTGTTTCATACGCTGTAGAGATCATATATTCCAAAAATTATAAACAAAAATCCTGGTAGTTTTGCGTCATGTCTGAAAGGGTTAATTCGTTGATTCTTTTAATTCTTGTGCGCTGGTGCGTTGTCTTAATGAAAAATTATTTTTTTTTTTGTGTTGTAAGCCAGGTCGTTTTTCTGGAATTTTTACATTTAATTGATCCAAAATGTTGCAATAGTACTCTTAATTTATTGTTTTACCCTTTAGCAGAAAGTCAATCAATAAAATGCCTTTGAAGTACCAAAGAACCGTTGCCATAACCTTACCAGCCTATTGAATTGTTTTTGTCTTCTTTGGGGCATTGTTTTGCCTTCTTTCAGTCCTTTGCTTTGATTGTTCTTTTGTCTCTGGAGTATAGTGGTGGATCCATATATCATCAGCAATTAAGAAACGACGCTTAAAAAAAACTAGCTTGAGAAATGTTCATACTTATGCGTTTTTGGTCAATTGTTAACAAATGCGGCACCCATCTTGAAGAAAGCTTTTTCAGCTGTAGTTCTTCAAACAAAATTAAATGGACTTTATCAATTGAGATGCCCATGATATTAGCCATTTCACGCACTTTTATTTGTCAATCATTTAATACCATATCAAGCACTTTGGATACAATTTTTGTTGTTGTTGCTGTTTTTGGACGTCCACTACATGGTTCATCCTCAATGCTTGTACGACCACGTTTAAATTCAACAACCCAATATTTTAATCTAACACATTCACCGTATCATTATGAAATTCTTGTTCCGCTAAACCTTTTTATTTAAATATTTAATGATACCACAAATTTTTAATTTTTCCATTGTAAAAAAACTGCAGATGTTTTTTTTTTTGAACACCTGATTTTATATGAAGAAGTTTCCAAATCGAAAACATGTATTCATAGCACAGACGAAAGTTTCCAAGACACTGTTTATACCGCGTTTTATGTTCTAGGCTAAGTAGTTTCCGAACCGCCCTCTTATGTTAGATTTGCTTTACCACGATCTAAACAGATTACTTGGAATTTCTACCAAAAGAGTTTTATGGTTGTTCAATTAACCGAGCAGTGTAAAAATATCATAAAGGAGTGATAATGTACAGTAACAGACCAAGTGTCTGTGGGGAATACGACCTGCATTCCTCAGCCAAAATAAATAATGGGCCGATTTTTAACAGTTTCACTGGAGCTAATTAATATGAATCGATTAGTGTATTTTGACCACTTTATTTATTAAGAAACTCATCTGTTTCACAAATTTGTCCATTTAATTTTTTTTTAAATCTCACATTTTAGTGCCATAGTGCATCTATGATGCCTTTATTGATATACGAGTTTTATTAGTTTATAATGATATATATTTAGTTGGTGTTGTTGTTGTTGTATGATCATCTTTTAATTTTTTTTGTTGTACGTTCTTCTTAAACTCATTTCAAAAAGCACTTCACTTTACAGCGAAGCAGTCAGTTATTGCATGTATTATTTTATATATTTTATTTCAAGCTTGAGCTTATTAAAAGTCAATAAATTAATAAATTATCGTATTAAAATAAATTGCATCTAAATGTTCTTAGATGCACATTAATTAAATAGATTGAATGATTTATTACCAGATCAAATAACCAGCCAACAACATTAACACTATGGCTTTGCTGCGCACTGGCACTCTATAGCAGTTCGGATACTGACAGCAACATTGTGTATGTATGTCGCCAACAACCGAAACAACAACAACAACACATGCATGCTTGTCGTTTTTATAGCATTTTAAAGGCGTTTTTACCTAAATTGGTCATCATTTCGCATACAGACGTACGACGTTCGCAAAGTGCAGACTTGACTTATAGGAGTACAATGAAGTTGGTGGCTTGTCTTATTTTTAGTTTTTTGTTCAGCTCCGAACATGAGCGTTAATTTAGTAGAAGATGATTCTATATGTTTTAATAAATTGTTTGCAAGTAATTTTCATTAATGCGTTGGTTTTTCTTTTAATGTTGTTGATGATTGTGTATTTGATCATAATGATAAGTGTTATGAGTATTGTGGTAATTCAAAGTAATAATTCTGTTAGTCATTAACAATAATAAATAATTAATTGATAATGGGTATTGTGGACATGGTGGCCTTTCTTTAATTAGTTATATGGAATTAGGAATAGTTACAACATTTGTATACATAATCTGAAATTGTTAGTATATCTATAAAATAATAAAAAATATAACTTGTATAAATTTCTCAAAGAAAAATTAAATAACAAACTATTGAAAATTGCCTCAAATTGCCCTTTATATTTGAATATCTTGTACTATATGTTTTGCGAAATGACTGAACTACGGTTTACTATTTGATTGATGCGCTAAATATAATAGTGATCTTCATTCAGAGCGAAGATTATACATCACCCACCAAGTCGGATCAATAGACTTATTAGTACAACATTTTATTTATTTTAAGTTTTGTAAAAAATCTCTTATAAGGACAAGAAATATTTACTTAATAGCTTCCTCTCAGAATTCCTTTAAATAAAGGTTTGTTGGGAAAAATTTAATTGTCAAAAAATCTCTGGAGTATAAATACGAGTACTATGCTTTAGTTCATATTCTCCATATAAAAATAATCAGTCCCAATAAATTACTTCATATGAAACTTACTCCATTTCAGAAATATATTATTCGGTCTCCTTCTTCATTTCATCAGGACTCTAAAAAGACAAATTTGAATTAATGAATATGTATTTTGATATTAAGTGGCAGGCTCATATTGACCATGGCTACTTTGAAACCTACGAAAAATATTCTAGTATTGGATCATTCATTCAACTAGTCGTATATATTAGGCTTTATATTATGTTTACTTTCATTAAATTTTATATTAACATGCTTGTTTTAAAACTAGTTGCTTAGATCGACTTTTTTTAAAGATTGTTAAATAGTTAGTTTCTGATAAGGCAGATGTTATGTAGTCTCAACGCAGACTGTCAAGAATCTTTACAGGACCGTTTAATATATTTGCTTATATAAAATTTGAATATCAATAAGCTACTTGTGAAACCGTGTGCCCTTTTTTTTTTTAGCTACAGAATGATTTTTATAGCTTTGGTCTGCCTTAGAAATTGTTGGTCATATGAATCCTGGCAAGGCATAACTTGTGTTGGTTTCGGGAAAATAAAAATACTTCCAGTTCCCACTATTGCATTTTAATATTAAAAAATAGTTATGCTGAAACCTGAGCATCCTTTGTTGGTAGGCGCAGAACATACGAGCGCTCAGTTTGTGCACAAGGATCTAAAGTGAGACGTAAATTCTATGAATATAAATAATTTCTTTGGGGCAGTTATTAAAACTATTCTATAGAATGGTGTCTCCATTTGGTGGGATATGTACACAAAGTAACAAATCTCTTCACTACTAAGAACATTTTGTATTCTTAAATCTATACGACAAGAAATTGGTTAAATTTTTCAGACCATTTTAAGAGGTGGATATATAAAATCAACAACTTAGGAAAAATTAAAAAATTCTTGAGATGTTATCTATCCTCTGTATTAAGTTAGTTAAGTGAATGCTATATGAGGCAGTTATCAAAAACGAACTATAGAATAATATCTCCATCTAACTAATGTTAAGAGTGGTTTATTTAAAAGTATGGAACTTTAAGTTGGAAACACTTTTTTAACTGGACAGCTGTCAAATGATTTAGTTTAGTTTGGCTTGGAATTTAACATAGACCGACACCTAAACAACGCTTTCAAAGTGTTGAAATTTTATTTTGAAAGTTAAGGTTCTGTTCGCATTACATATGCGTATTTTGTTTAGCGACGAAGCTCGCTTTTGGTTAAATGGATACGTCAATAAACAAAACTGACATATTTGCAGTGATGATAATACTCAATTGTATGTTGAAACACCGCTACATCCACAAGAATTAACTGTTTGGTGTGCTTTATGCACTGGTGGAATAATTGGTCCATATTTATTTAAAACCAAAGCTGTTACGTTACAGTCAATGGTGTCTGCTGAAAAATCATGATGTGCAGGAGTTGTGGTTTCAACAAGACGGCGCAATATGTTACACAGCTCGTGCCACAATAAAGTCGCTACACCGATAAGACCCAAACGATTGACCACTTAGAGGACAACATTCGCTGCGTTATTGCCGATATACGGCAACAAATTTTGGAAAAAGTCATCAAAAATTAGACCTACAGATTTGACTACGCCCGAGCCAGCCGTGCCGGTCATATTCTAGAAGTCATGTGAAAATTATAATGCCAGAAGATTATCTTTCGAATAAAGTAAGTTTCATGCTATATTAAAAAATTATCTTTGTTTTATTCAATTTAAAAATTCTATATATTAAAAAAAAAACAGCCCACAAATCGCATACATTTTTTTTTGTTTGTGTGAACTTCGATTATAGAAATTATATCAAATCATTGCATTAATATGTATTATTGCAGTCCTAATCATTTCCATCCAAGAAACGTTGGATACTTTGTTCAAGATGTGAGTATTGTCCATCCCTACCCTACTGTCATGAATGCCTAAAATAGAGTTGTTGTTGTTGTTGTTGTTTCTTCGAATAAAATCAGCATGTAAGTATATACAGCGTAAACTAATCGCTATTTTGGTTGCACTATTGTCCTGTGCAACTTCAGTAAAGCTCTGGTGCATCCGAGTGGGATTGGCGAATGACACTTTATGTCCACTTGACCCTATCAGGATGCTGAAATTTAACTGAGACGCTGTCATCCTTTATTGTCGTTTACGAGAGATATCATACTATAGACCCCGACTCCTGCATTTAAGTTGCAATTCTTTAGATGATCTAACCATTGGTTACAGTTAACCTCATTTACCAACTGGCTGATATAGCAATTTATTGCATTATTAGAACTGATATTGTAAATGATATTGTGCCCCGATAGACTAGGCGATGGTGTGCTGGACTATCAGTCAGAGGGTTGCGGGTTCGATTCCCGCCAAAGACGCTGGGTGTTTTCTGCAGTTAAGCCAAAAGCTTTGTATGTTAGTTATTCAAAAAAAAAAATGCTTATCAGTAAGACCCATTGCTTCTGCTGGGAAGTTAGAGTAACAGTCTCTAGTCTCAATATAGAGAGAAAGAGCTCTATTCAGCACATTGTTGTAAATGCTAAATGTAATGAATTTTTCGTTGTGTCTGGTACGGTCTTTTCGGCGAACGTTGTTTAGTCTTGTCTTGTAGACTGCAGTATCTAAGATGTTGTTTTTTTCACGATCGAACTAAGCCATAATATTCGTTTATTAGAACTTGAAATTTGTTCATGAATGTAATCAACTATTGTGGATTTTTTCAATATATTCATAATGAACAATTAAAAAGGGGTGTGTTGAACAAACCAGCTTTAATGTCAGGTTAAAATAGAACATTCTAGCTCTCAAGAAGGCATGCAAAACTCCTGATTAAAGCATTTTTTTAATAATCCAAGATTTCAATAATAATGATTTAGTACAAAACAGAAGAATTATATATTTTTGTAGGAAATTATAGAATTATCTTACACTAAGAGCTTTTACAATCTTTGTAAAATCATAATATTCGAAGATAACACAAATATGCTTCAGAGCCTGAGAATATTAGCACTTGTTGTATGCACACAAGAACAAAACGACGATAGCAAATCTATTCCTACCCTACTTCACACCTTTATCAATAAACTAAACACATAATCGTGTCAATTAACATATCAAATCTTTCATTTGAAAAATATCACATAAACTGAAATATCATAATCATAAAAAAAACATCATATAAATGTAGTTAAATTAAAGAGAATTGTAAAAAACAGCGGTTTTTATAGCATTTTACAAGATAAATTAAGCAAAGCGTGGGTTTCATTAAAGCACAAAAGAAAAAACATAAAAAGATATAAATGAATAAATAAAATTATACAAAAAAGAATATACATATATAAGCTCTCTTTTTCTTACCAGCTAACAAATGCTAAACTGATAAAGCATATTACGTTTTTTTGCTAGCAATTTTTATTATTTGCCAAAGATTTTTTTTGCAGTTCAAAAAGAGCAAAATAGTGCAGAGACCCATTATTTTACTTGCACGTAATAACAAATATGAATCATGTTTTATATGAAAAATTTGCATACAATAGTATGAGTATTGTTGGATTATTTTTTTTCCTATACTTCTTTCTAAATAAAATATATTTATATATTTATTTGTGTTTATTTGTATAAGTAACGTATAAGCATATTAAGATATATGTCAAAAAAACTAAACAAAACCAGCAACAACGAAGAAAGATATATGTATAATTGTGTGTATATAAACAGAAAAGTTTAACATAGTAAATCTACAGAAATTAAATAGAAAAACTAAATAATAAACGTGTTGCAGCAGCAGTAAGTAGTTACGGCAAAAATAAATCTAATGTGGGTAATTATGATGCAGATAATATGACATTAAATTTTTCATATTCACATGTTTGTACGTGCTTATATTTAAACATACTATAGTACAACATGAGCCACACTTACTCATACTCCAGCAGCTAAACACAAAATTATTCATTTTCTGGTCTTATATGTAGAGTATGTTTTTATGTATTTTTTGCTATTCTACATGTAATTGAGACAATTTTTTTAAACAGCTGCACATAAGTACAAATCAAGTCATTTGCTAAGTTTATAATGTGACTACAATAGAAGCAAAATGAAAAAAAACTGGGAGTAGATTTTCAAAGATTTGTTGACACTTTAAGTGCTTGATTTATTTTGAGTTTCTTTCATAAAGGAGCCAAAAAGGGAGATATAAGCTAGATAATACAAAAACATAATTTTGGTTTTTTAAATGTTGTATTTTTGAGGAAATAGCGTAAAAATTTATTTTCAAGTGGTTTTCTCCTTATGTATGTGTCTTAAGTCTTTTGTTTTGATGAACAAAAAAAAATTGTAAAAAATAGGTTTAAAAATATTTAATAGTCCGTCTCAAAAGAATGCTATGATTTAATAAAAAAGTGTTTTGAGATGTTATCCATTACGGTTTGGAATTAGCTATGCACACAGTTTGCCTCCACTTTAAAAACTAATATTTAGAATATATAAATATTAGGTGGTTAGCTTAAAAATGTGGGATTTTTTTCAACTTTTAACTTTTATTTTAAAACATTTATACAGTATAAATTTATTCAATCACCTTTTTCTAGTTTTCTGGCAAGATATGGATTCTGAGCCAAAAAAAAATGTTCATCTTTTCAGATAAAAAAAGAATCAATACAATTTTGGATACCGTGTAGGTATGGTCACACTTGGCAAATATTTACTGAAAAAATCGTTTAAAAATCGTTTTTTCGGCAAATACAGGGTGGGCCAAGTTTGACTGAATGATTTGAACTCTATTGGCATATTGTAGCCGTTGTGGTGCATCCCTCGGCAATAATTCTTGGGCCAATTGAATTTTATATGGAAACATCTTCAGATCAACTTTTAGAATACGTCGTAGCGATGTTCTGGAGATGTTCAATTGAGTATTAAATTAAAAATGCAAAAGTTATAAGCATTTCAAATCAGTCAGTCCAAGTTGGCCCACCCTGTATTTGTCTAGTGTGACCGTACCTTAAGACAAAGTGTTCTGCATCGATTGAAACAAAGAGTAGTCGAATAGGGCAGGTTATGCACTGTAGGGTTCGTTAGGCAAAACTTCCCAATCACTTCATTCTAAATTACTTTTAACACATATTGCAACGTGTTACGGAACGTTGTCATGATGGAATACGCCCTCAAGTTATATTTTGGAACTTTTTTCGGCTAGTGCTCCATTTTAACACATCATTTAAATTTGACAAAGGTTCCCTGTGATGGTCTGGCTAGAATTCAGCAGCTCATAATATATGGGATAGGAATCATTTGGTGTTATCGAGTCGGCTGGTTGAACTAGCTTCACATGTGATTTTTTTGCTTCGGGTTATGAACCCTGCTGATGGCAAACGTTTTGAAATTACTGCTTCAAGCTTTTTTAGCCGGCCTGAACTATCTTTGTCGTTCATGTCAAAATCATCATATTTGAAATGAAAAAATATATTTTGCAGTTATCATTATTTCGATATAAAAAGTTAAAAAGTAAAGCATAACTTCCTACAAAGGACGCTATTTTGTCTTTGTGTTGTTTAGAACATAATATTAATTAACTAAGCAAAAATAAAACAAATGGAATACATGTACAATTCTGTTGATGGAAACCCCAGCTGAGATCAATGTTTAAATGATCTTGTAAAGTATCAAGATACTCAAGTATTTTGCACTCTAAAATTTAAATAATTTTTATTAATTATTATAAAAATATCACAAAGGATTACATCTATTACAAAAGGATAAATAGTTTCAAAAAATTCTAGTAAGAACAGCTATTCTCTAAGAAGAAAATAATAAAATATTTACAACGTCATCACCTATGACGAAACTTCATTTTTAAGCTAATACAAACACTTGCTTTTCAAGTGCAACTTATACTATTATAAAATTCTCTTTATTTCCTATTTGTTACATTTGCAATTGTACATCTTGGTACTTGTTTTTAAACATTTGTTAAAGGAAATAATAAACGAAGAAAAAAAAAACACTATCTAACAAACACAACTTCTTCAGGTTTTACAAAACAAATATTCGTGATTTCTGATAAGCATCATTTGTAAGTGCCAACTGTGTTCAAAAAAAAAACTAAACAAAAAAATGCGGAAAGCTAATCAAAAACGCGTTACAAATAAAACTGCTAAAAAAACAAAAGGTAACTGAAAACCAACTCCAACGAAATTCAAATGAAAGCTCTTCGAGTAAGAAGACGAAAACCCAAAAAAAAAATAATTGCTAACAAGAACAATACTACAATGAAAAACACCTTATAAACCGAGTTAACAAACAAACAAATCCAAAAAATAAACACCAAAAATACTTTAAGCCAAGTTTAATATTGTTACGCCGAATGTTTGTTAAAGGTGTTTTTGCTGATGTAGTTTAAATTCTATTTTTTATTATTTTTTCGAAATAACCACAGTAAAATCCAAACAGCAAATGCGTTTTATATTGCAGTTTGTTTGTTAGCTTGTTGCACCATTCGAATGTTATTGACTATCAATTGCCAGCTACTTGAAATACATAAAAATCCGCAAAACACTTTAACAAAACTATTTGCTTTTCAAATTGCTTATAAGAGAGCCACAGAGCAAAAAAAAAAACGCCATTACATACTTATTGGCTGATTAACTTTTTCGTTAATGTTGAGTATTAGAAAGACATTTCTGTTAATTACAACAAATTTACTTGAAATTTTCTAGTTTTCTTATTTGCTAAATATTTGCGAGTGTTTTGTTTGTATGTTTTTATTTTTATTTTCAATTTATTTTGTTTAATTCTTGTGTTTAGACCGTGTGATCTCTCAAGGTACAAGGTTGTTAAGGTAGAAAACATCATTTACTTGTTACACAGTGATGTTAGCATGAAACAAGTTCGTGTCTCAAGTCTTTTGTTTTGTTTACTTTATTGTAGTCTTTTGATAAGAAATAATCATGTGTTATTTAGAAATAAACAAAAACATTAAACAAGATATAAATGTAATGTGTTTGTTTTTTTTGTTAGTGAGTGTTACTTACTGTCAATTAAATTGAAAACCAAGTGCAAAACGTTTTTGAAATCATTTAAATACCTCTTATTATGGGGTTACTAGTAGCAGTGAATGAATCTGTAAGAAAATTTGTAATGGAAAACTTTTATTTAGTGGATATGTATTACACGAATGATACAAGAAATTAATTTAATAAAGTAGTTAAGTAAAACTCTAATTACGAGCAAGTCGCAAATAATTAAAACATAATAAAAGTGCAGGTAGTTACATTAATATGGCATTACATCATAATATAATTGAGAATACAAAGTGATTACAATATTAAACACCAAGACCAGAGAGACCCAAATACATTTTTTTCTATGCTACATTACAACGCAACTAAAATTATGAAAAAGGGTTAGTTTTTTATACCGAAAAAAAAAATTATTTTGGTTCCCTATTGTAGCCATTTTAAAACTTTTTTTTTTTTTTTTTTTTTTTTTTTTTTTTTTTTTTTGCATTTAATTATTTATTGAATCTTCATATTTGAAATGACAATAAGTATTCAAATCTTAATACTAAAAAGAAAATAATAAGCCCAGCCAGTGCTAGACAAAAATTTTTATGATACTAAAAAAATTTCACATCAACTATCCAGTCATCTATTTTGCGCTTGAGTTAAAGCAAGGGTATCCCTCCTTCTCAACCGATTGTGGCCACTAAAGTTAAGGATGTCTCGTGCAAGTGGGTTTGGATGGTGTTCGAGTTTGCTGACATACTTTGACGCATATTTTGTAAATTCGACTTTTACTAATGGCACGCCTAGATCTTTGTGGATTCGAGAATTTTTAACATACCATGGAGCTGCAGTAATTATACGTAGAATTTTATTTTGACCCCTTTGAATTTTTTCAATGTTGGATGCTGAGGCAGTACCCCATAATTGAATTCCATAGCACCAGATTGGCTTTAGTATTGCATTGTACAACAAAAGTTTGCAATCCAATTTCAATGTAGAGTTTCTGCCGATTAGCCAATTAAGTTGCACTGCTTTTAATCTCATTTGTGTAAGTTTCGCTTCAATATGAGACTTCCAAGTTAAACGGCGGTCGAGGTGAATGCCGAGGTATTTGACTTCATTGTGTTGCGAGATAATTTGATTATTTATTTTGATGAACGAGCAGGTATCTTTTCGCAATGTGAAAGTTATATGAATACATTTCTGTTCGTTAACCCTGATTTTCCAAAGCTCTAGCCAATTATCTAGTTTATAAACATAATTCTGCAAATTCTGTGATGCAACTTGGTGGTCCTGATGGACGATGATAAAGGCTGTATCGTCTGCAAAAGTTGACGTATGGATTTTAGGGTCTGACGGCATGTCGGAGGCATATATCAAATATAAAGTAGGACCCAGTATGCTACCCTGTGGCACACCTGATTCAATTGGCTGAGCGGTACTTAAAAAATCACCTTCTTTGATTTTAAATTTGCGACCGTATAAATAACTTTCCATGAGTTTATGGGTGTTAGCAGGCAGAGTTAATTTTATTTTGTGCATTAAACCGTCATGCCAAACTTTGTCGAACGCTTGCGACACATCAATGAAAAGGGCGGAGCAGTATTTTTTGTCTTCAAACGACCCTCTTATCACATTTACCAATCTGTGTGTTTGCTCGATGGTGCTGTGTTTAGCCCTGAAGCCGAATTGATGATTAGGAATACATTCAGTGTCATTCAGAATTGGAGTCAATTTAGTCATTAACAATTTTTCAAACAGTTTTGAAATTGTCGGCAGTAGACTAATTGGCCTATATGACTCCACTTTGGTATGGTCCTTCCCTGGCTTAGGAATCATAGTGATCATAGACACCTTCCAATCTGCAGGATAGTATTCTAGGCGTAAAATAGCGTTGAAGATAAAGAGGATAATTCTTCTTGCTACACGAGGTAACTCCACAAGCATTTTATTGCTGATTTTATCCATACCTGGAGCCTTTCTAAGGTTCAGAGTACCAATAGCGTTTTGGACATCACGAAAGTTTAGTCTTAGAGGTACAGGAGGCCTTATAACAAGTGGTGGCAAATCAGATTCGTTATTATTTGAGATGTTTATAGTAAACACATTTCTCAAATGGTCTTACTGGTCTTTTTAAACCTCTTGCCGCCCTCCATAACGAGTAGTCAGATTGTGGGGTACTATCAAGACCTTCCAAGTAAGATCTAAGTGAGGCCGTTCTTTGGGTTTCTAAGAAATGTCTTAGTATATCTCTGCATTCCCGTAGCCTAGCTTTCAGTTCAGGAGACCTGTGAATTTGCCACTCTCTTCTCATTCTTCTTTTTTCTGATAGGAGATGTTCGAGTTCAGAGAAATAAGTTCTGTTTGTCCTATTTCTACATTCAACGTGATAAGTGGAAGCGTGATGCACAGCTCGTCGAAGGTCCTCGGTAAAGTTGCCAATCGACTCATCAATATCGTCGGTAGTTCTCAACACAACATTTTCCGTGCAATGAGAACTTAAATACTTTTTGTATTTTATCCAACTTACTCGGGTCTTAGTCATGTTCATAAATGGAGAACCACACACTTGAGGGAAATGCATTGAAATGATAGTAGGAGAGTGATCTGAGGACAAGTCCAGTGAAGGATCCACTTGCATCCATTCTACAGGGATATTTTTCATTACCCCAAAGTCAATAACATCGGGAATCTTCCGTCGGTCCGTCGGCCAATAGGTGGGATGTCCACTTGAGAGTACATCTAAGCCCATTTTAGCAATGGTGTTGAAGAGTACGCGACCCTTTGGGGTTACCAGACGTGAACCCCAAAAAGTGTGTTTGGCGTTAAAGTCACCAGCAACTAAAAATCTAGCTCCAAGGGAATTGAAGAAGCTGTAGTATTGGTGTTCTTTTATTGAAAATCGAGGCGGCGAATAAATTGATGATAAAACAAAATTGTATTGACAGAATTCAATACAAATGTTTGTTGCTTGTAGGTAATCCTCACATATGTTGTTCATTAAATAATGTTTTATTCTGTTCTTTATAAGAATTGCCGAACCTCCACAAGCTCTTCCGCGGGGGTCTTTAGTATCGTAGAACTCGTAGCCATTAATTTTGAAGTACCCTGTCGACGTCAAGTGAGTTTCAGCAATCATCATGACATCAATCTGCTTATCCATCAGGAAGTGTTCCAGTTCGTTTTTATGTTGGCGGAGGCCGTTCGCGTTCCAGAAACAAATTTTTAAATAAATCATTTCTTTAAAATGGCTTGCAAGATAGTGGATTGCATTTTCAGCATTTCCTGCATCATAGATGTCATGGTGGTCGTGAAAGTGTTCATAGTTTGGACAAGTGTCTGCAATGTTGCCTCTAGATTGTTGATATGCGGCTCAGAATATTGGGGTTTAGGTTCCTGCTCCAGACCTGGCATAGTAGATTTAACGACGTTTGCGTAAGAAACTTGTCTAGAACTAGGCGCGTTTACATGACTAGTGGACCGTAATAATTGAGGGAAATTGTCACTCGATGCTAAATTTGGCTGTTGAGGGCGATTAGGCAATACTGACGTCTTGTTGGTTCTTTTAAAACTTAAAAGAATTTTTATGCAAAGCGTTACAGTTTTTATTGTATTGAAGTAGGAGTAAGGTTTGGTGTTACGCACTGATGTCCACCACGAAGATTTTGAGTTTTAATGCTGTAAGCAATTCAATTGGCTCCATATAGACTTTATCTTTTACATAGATTCATAAAAATGAATCAAGTGGTTACCAAATAACAACAGACTTTCGTGAACTTATGTCATTGGAAAATTTGGTTTGCAAAAAATTAATTGTTCCAGTGGCTGTGTGGCATGTGGCACCATTTTGTTAAAAAGCATACATCCATATCATCAATAGTATGTTAAAATTTAGTTGTTAATATCTCTTGATAGCACTTAAACCCGAATTTGAAAACAGACTAATCACGTCACCACATAGCGCACTATAGAACAATTAGTACATGATTTTTATTACCCCAAATGCGGCAATTTAGCTTGTTCACGTATGCAGATAATTAAATATCAATTTAATATTGGTATAATGCTTATATTTAAAAATGCTGGATTCTAAAATATTTAGCTGTTATTTTGACAATTTTTAACAATATAAATTTATTCAAATTATTGGCCGTTATTAGTTATTAACATTTATAAACTAAAATTTATGGGCATTGTATGGATTCCGCGCCAAAATAACTTCTCAGCTTTTAAGGCTAAGAACCAATCTAGCCAATTTCGAAACTTTGTTATAGAGTGAAGTCTATCCCAGAGAGAGCGTTCTACATCGATTGAAACAACTATTAGTCGGATGGCGCGAGAACTGGGCAACAATGATCGTTACTAACGAATTATTTGCATTTGGTACAGATTCCGTGTAATGGTGTGGCAAGATTTTAGCAGGGTGATAATAGATAGGAGCCTTTTGTCCCATCAAATACAGCTTTGGTGTCGATTCGGCTGGTTGGTCGGGCTTCACATGCAATGTCTTAGGCTTCCTGTTATCGTAATGGATGCTTTTTGCATCGACAGTAATAATTCGGACAAGCAAAATCGTCTTTTAAAGTCTCTCGTTTTAAATTAGTAGCCAATTTACTAGCTTTTGGATGAATCCTGCAAAACACAAACGTTTTGATATTGCTAATTGAGCAGTTCCGAAAGATTTTGCAAGATCTAGTTGAGTTTGATAAAAATTTTCAAGCCATAATGACTTATGAAGACTGGGAGATTTGCTTCAGAGGCAATCGATATGCATTAAAGGCTTTTTTTAAATGACAGAAGTAAAGCAAAACTTTTCGCATATGACACTTTGTTTGCACAAAATTGTATGTACTTGAAAGGTATGACATATAATTTACTAAAGACAAAAACCGCTTTCACTAGATACGCCATCTGTTATAAATCTTGATTTTTTAAAGTATTAAATAAAAATATTACAAAATTTGTAGTATATTTAGCTGAATTAATATTGCCAATATTCAATTTATTTGATTTTCTAATGCCCAATTCTTAGAGGCATAACAACTATGCCTCCGAGTCGATGCTCAAATTTGAGTCTCAGTGAACGTTATTGGAATATACACTACCGAAAATATTACATTCAGTCTTGGTCAACTTTTTTGACTGGAAGATTAACATTACTAGCGTAATACTCGTGATATCGGTAGGAAAGAGTGATCGAAAATTGGAAATTACGAATGGACAGGCTGCAGCCTACATTTGACAACATTTGAATGAAATTACTGTTTAAACGCAAATATTATAAATGCTAATAAGTTATTGTTATTAGGTACCGATATTAAATTTCACACACAGACGTTAGATTACCTACAAGGATTCGGTATATACCTATAATGGATTTGTTTCCACTAAAATTTTAATAACGTTTTTATTTTCCGAATTATTTGTTATCAGCCTCCAAAGTTAAAATTTTAACTTTTGTTAAATAAAGTGTTTTATGGAAATGTGTGTAGAGATTATAAAATAAAAAAAATACTTCAATAATTTTTAAGTTTCTGCACTCTTCAAATTAGTTAGGAATTTTTTTCTTGCTACTTAAACAAATGATATCAACACATTAATTGGCCCACTGAGCGTATGATTTATGTGATTTTGCTGAAAATGTACTTTATTGCTTATAAAAATGTTCAACAAAAATTTACAAACTTTATGAAAAAACTAAACAAATCACAAATGACACTAACTGTTCATGCAGCCAATACTAACAAATACACCAAAAAACTACATATATTTAAATAGAAAACGAATCATGTTTTAGTGCTATAGCAACAAAAAGATTTAAGTATTTTCTGTTGTTTGTATTTAATTTTGATGGTTGTTTTCTTAGTAAGTAGTTAAGGAAGCAGAGAGTAAAAACATTTTAACATATAAAACAAAACAATTCAAAATTGTAATTTGAATAGCATGTGACAACCAGACACACTTGGCTTTTAATATAAAACACCAGCTAGACAAAAATACTACAAAACACACAAACAAAAAAATATTTATTTAATTTTGCATGTTCACTATATAATTTAGTTAGTTTTTTTGTTTTGGTATTTGTTGTTGCTGTTTTGTTTTAAATGATTTTTTTTTTATTTTGTCTATAAAATTTAAATATCTGAACTGCACCTTAAATTTAGTCTGGCGCTCGGTGATTTTCTGTTTCAGTTATAAATATATATATTTTTTTTTAATTTTACACATTTAACGACATTATCTTAAACTAGAGAGATATTTTTTCTTATTTCATTTTTGTTTTTTGTTTTTTTCTTTTTTATGTAGAAGAACTTCACCGTTGAAACACCTGGACAGACGTGTGCCAATAAATGACAATAAAAATGTCAATAGCTGAATCAACTTTCATAGTACCCTACTTGACAGGCAGGAAAATATTGTAATTTTATAGCCATACATTATTTTAGGGGTCCATGACAATAATTAATTGGTATTTGAAAATTAAGCTTAGTTGAATTTAATTTAAAAGTATTTTTTAAAGTACATTAGTTTGTTTCGTGCTGAACTGAGCTATTTGCCAAAGAGAATTGGAATTTGCAGTATTATTAAATTTCAAGGAATAAACAAATATTTCAAGCGCATTTTCGTATACTATAAAAAGAGCTGTTAAATGCTTGGTACTTTTTAGAAATTCGAAAGTTTAGGGTCTAACAAAGGGTAGCATTAACATTAAAATATTAATTTTTAAATTAATCAGCCTCAATAATTTATTTGTTTATTTATTTATTCGATTCCAATACAACAAGATACAAGTCTTATAATTATAGTATATGGTTTTTGTATTGTAAGTACAGAAAAAAAAAATATTATTATGAAAAATAATTACTAATTACTAGAAATAAAAAATAAGTTTAAATTATCTAAATACAAACATAATAAGAAGGATACAGTATTAATTTGGAGTAAAAAAAATTATATAACTCTTTCTCAAAAAGCAAGGCGTTGCTGATAGATTTATTGCCAGGCAGTAGCGAGTTCCAAAGGCGGATTGAGTTGACGTAAAAATGCCGCTCAGAAACCTGACTCCTATATCTAGTATGAATTATATCATCAGATCTTCTTGAACGCATAAAGAATATTCTGTCAAAAAGGGAACAAGTCGGTTTTAGTGACTTTGCTCAAAAAAAAAAAAAAAAAAAAAATTTCATCAAATAGGGCTTTTAGAGGAGATACCAGCAAAAAAAATCTGTTGGTGGTCACGCCTATTTTCGAAGGGGCGGGCCTTTAAATTTGAAAATATATAGGCCTATATCTCGGGAACTACTGGGTTTCTGATAATTTTTAATACACTAAGTTAAAGGTATTAAAAATACCTTTCTAATATATATCATGATTATAAAATATGGACGGAATATGGATTAAATCCAAAAAGAATATTTTTTGACCCGAATTTTTTTTTTAATATCTAAAAAATTTAAACAAAAGTCTACATAAGTGTTATTTTAGTTTATTAATATAAATTAATTTAATTTTTAATTTTAATTTAAGGTATCATGTGTGTATGTAGGTACTATAGTCATAGAATTATAAGATCTGAAAAATTCAAAAAACACATTTTTTCAAAATTTTTTATGCAGGATAGGATTTTTTCCTCTATGGTATACAGAATACCGGCTTCTCATTGTACAAATTCCCTGTATTATATACTTTCTTAAGTTAAAAACATATCTCAATACAGCATTGAAAGTTTTCTCAAGTGTTCCCTGGCTTGTTGAGTCACAACTTGCAAACAATTCGCATCCATACAGTAAAATTGGCATGATGTACGTTTTTGCAAGTAATATTCAAATATTAAGCGGTGTGATGGGTTGGGTGTTCCATAGCGCTCGCAGCATTGAATATGTTTTCCCAGCAGCAGCTGTTACATGTTCGGACCATGTGTGTGTGTTGTTAAAAAGAATGCCAAGATTTTTAGCTTTTTGCACAATTTCAATTCGTTGGTTGTTCAACAAAATAATAGGTTCAAGCGACAGTTTCTGTGTTTTTTTCCTTATTGTCAAGCATTTGGAGTTTGAGGGGTCTATACATAAACCATTTGCATTTGCCTATGTGTGAACACGCTGTAAATCAAGATTTATTTGCTCAACACAAGTGCACATTATAGTGTAACAATTGTTTACCTAGATCATTTATATAAATTGAGAATAGTAGTGGCCCAAGTATCGATCCCTGTGGCACGCCCCTAAGAACTGGTAACAATTTTGATGTTTTATTGTTTGCAATAACAGATTGACTACGGCCAGATAGATACAAATCAACCAGACGGATGGACGAAGGTGAGAAACTAAACATTTTGTCCAATTTCCAACAAAGAACTTGATGATCGACCGTATCGAACGCTTTAGAATGGTCCAGTAGTATAAGCATCAATGCTTTCTCGCATACCTTCAGATACATCAATTAAAGCTGTGGTACAACTGTGTTTTGCTCGAAATGCAGATTGTCTATTTCTCAGCAAGTTATTGTCGTTTATGTATTTATTTATTTGTTGATGAAGTAGTCGCTCAAAAACTTTTGATAAGTACGGTACAATAGCGATAGGACGATACTTATTGTTCGATTTTGGAGTAGGTATGATCTTAGCATGTTTCCAATTTCCTGGGTAGTCGCTTATTGTAATTATATAATTGAGCTAAATCAATACATCATTATTTGCATCAATATAAATAGCAGCTTTTATATTATTGTGCTGCCTTAGATCTCTTTTCAGCTACACAAATACGATGCAATTTAATATTTTCAGTTTTTCATTTTTAAAAGGGATTTCTGATTGGTGTGTGTAGTTTTTAAAATTTGACAAAATTAGTGGCTTGTGCGATATTAGCGAGTTTATTTATTTTATTTAAAATTTTTGTCGTGTTCAGCCATTGCTGGATGAAGCCAATGATTTTATTATATAGATCACTGGGTATTTGAGCGATCACGTCAACTGTAATAAACATGCCCTCAATTAGCTTATGCATATTATGCTTTGTGGCATCAGCTGTTTTTCACAAATCTCCAACCTTTTAAAATTAATTATATTTAAATTAACCAATTTTCCTCTAAGAAATGGACTGTATTCGAACGATAGTATTCTGCATGGTAAAAACAATGTCATCATCGCATTCGATAAACTATGGAACGATGATGATAAAAAAGTATAGCTAAATCATCTTTATACCAGATAAGTTATCTAAACAAAGCACAGTCAAGTTTTTTAATTCTTGTTGTTATAAAAACATGGTCATTTTGAGAGCATTATATATGGGGATTGTTGTTTATGCACAGAAAGAGTTTATTAATGTACGAGACGAAGTTCAGTGGATTGGTTGGAAATGTGGATGATGTTATAGGCATGTATTGAGGATAGGACGTTTTGTGGGAACAAGTAGCCATTAAGATGCTTTATGTGATAGAATCTTTTTTTCGGCTGCTATAGGTAGTGAGCAAGCTTCATGTATGAAATTCATATTGTATCAAAAATCAACTTTTTTATTAAAAAATAAAAGTATATAATTTAATTATTTAGTTCGTTTATTTGACCTTTTTCAATATTTAATAGTTTTCTTTTTATAAGCAATAAGGTCACTTGAATTTTATATAAAAATATTTAATTTATTTATATATATTTATTTCCAATATTTCGCTATCACAATGGATAGCTTCTTCAGGGATAATACAAGTTTTGAATTATAATAAAATAATTAATTTTACAATTAATTATTTAGAATGATAATGTAAATCTGCATTTATTTTATTATAATTCAAAACTTGTATTATCCCTGAAGAAGCTATCCATTGTGATAGCGAAATATTGGAAATAAATATATATAAATAAATTAAATATTTTTATATAAAATTCAAGTGACCTTATTGCTTATAAAAATAAAACTATTCAGTATATAATTTAAGTATAAAACAGATTTATATTTTTCTGAAAGGTATCTATCCAATGTTTAAATTATTGTGCCCCTACATCGTTTCGAATTTGGCCTATATATAAAAATTTCAGACTTAAGTCTCTAATTCTGTAATTTCAAAGCAGAGATTAAAAACAGAAGGCACATTTAGAAATCCTCAATTATTCCTTATTTATATTTAAAGTATTTTATCAGGCTCGACGGATACATACATATGTGTATCTAATAAGCAAAATTGTAAAAAATTAATTTTTTTTTTATTTTTGTCATATTTTTTAATAATTTCCAGACTTGCAATTTAATTTTACAATTAATTATTTCGAATGATAATGTAAATCTGCATTTCATTGTATTGGGTTAATGGATAAAGGTTTATTTATTACATATTGCATATTTGCTGAATCCCTAAAAAACATGACTGTGGTAAATTTGTTAATATCCTCTACTTTTCTTGGCAAAATTGTTTAATTTGGATAAGCTAGATTAAAGATAATTAAGATTTGCTGCAAAAGACATGACAATTCTAACATATTTGTATAAAATTTGGCTCCATAACTGGAGAGTGTGTGGAGTCAACTATCAAAACATAAGCTTGAAAACTCGACCAGCCGTTAACAAAATTTCATTTCTGCCTCACTGTGTATCACGGGGTATTTTCACGTATTTCTCCTTATTTAAAACATCATCAATTAATTGTGTGAATTGGGCCAACACCATTTCAGGCAAAACATCCCCATAACACAATAAAGCCTCCACCATGCTTCACTACCTGTGAAACATGGCTAGGGTTCAATTCTTGATTAATGGGCCTTCTAGCATACCTGCCATTATCAGGTCCAATGTCAATAATCTTTATTTAGTCGCTCCAATCGGTCCACTCAATGTCGGATCAATTATTATGACATCTGGCATATTTTACAAGAAATCTTCTTTGAACTTTAGCTAGAAGAGGCTTCTTGCGTGCTGCTCTTACATTAAGCCCACCTTCTACCAAACGGCGCGAAATATTTCGCCTAGATAATGTCACATTAAATTTTGCTTGAATTTCGCAAAAGGTTTAGAAAGGTTTTATTTTGCAAAACTAGATCGAAAAAGTTTCTATTGCTCGAAAATAGCAATTTAAGGCTACTGTTGATATTATTTTTCGGTCTTAGTTATAAATAATATATTTAAGGTAATGTTGAGAGATAATAGTGCAGATTTTCGAATAGAAGGAAAGTGAACTGAGAGCACTGAGAGCAGAGAAAAACGACTTGAAACGGACTTTGTTTTTTTCATTTAACAGGATGATTGGTTTCATACATAGCCTTTGTTATGACAAAACGTAGGACTGCATCAATGATTCGGTACTGCAAGAAAATATCAGACAATTTTGTGTTGAAAATGATTTTATATAATTATATGGATCACATTCTGATTCAAGAGGATTATATTACAAAAAAGTTGTAGTGTTTTACTAAAGCCTTTTCAATCAAATAAACTTTTATATGACTGTTATAAAGAAACAAATGAAACTACAATAAAAGTTTGTTTTAATGGTAACAAAACCATTTCTAAACCAATCACGCTTCAAATTGTTTCAAATCAATTTTGAAGTACAAACTAGGGTTTCTAAGTAGTTAAAAACTGCTCAATCTTTAAGGGAAATCTAATTGAATTTTGGAATTTTCTGAAAGATTAATATTATGCATATTCCTGATGAAACAAAGCTCCTGCAAGATTTTCCCCGTAAATTAGCAAACCCTTTTTACAAACCCATTACAATATTGAAATATTTTTTGTGTAAATTTTTTATTTTGTTTTTTGTTTGTTTTGTAAATGTCTACATGGTTTGTCTACGCAACAACAACGTCATTACAAATACTATTTTTCTGTAAACTATTAGACACATACATACATTCAAAGATAGCATGTATCTGTGTAGTTTTCGTTGTAGATGTAAGTGTATGTAAATATATTCATGTTTCAGCAATATGACTAAAGGCTTTAACGTTTTAACAGAGATTTTTCTTGTTGCTGTTGTTCAAGTAAAAATGCACTTGCATGTCTAAGCGAGACTTTATGACTATTTTTTTATGATTATTTTTTTTTTTTTGGTTTTGATATTTGACTCTTTTTTCGCTTTCTTAAAATATTCCTACAAACATATTTATTGTATGTATGTTGTATGGTTCAACGTTGTTTTTTTTTCATTTTTGGCAACTTTTAACAAGTTTACTTATTTATTTATAAACCTCTAGTTATGTGCGCAGTTTTTTTTTGAATCAGCCATGTGTCTGCGGTTTTAACTATGACTCATGGAAAATGTCTGCTGTGTGTTTTTCTTATTTACTTTTTTTGCTTTTTGCAAAAAAGAACAGAGTCCAAGATTTTTGTGTTGTGTGTGTTTTTTATATTTTTTCTACCAAAAAGTCTATTTGTTGTTTATGATTTTATTAGTTAAAATAAATGTTTTTTTGTATTGCAGATATATATATACGTATGTATATATATTTGTTATTTTACACACAGCATTTGTTAGTTTTTTGTTTGTCTCTGTTAGGTTTAACTTAGCTTAAGTTTATGTAGTGCATGTTTGCAGTTATTTAGTTTTATATTTTTTCATTTAATGCTTTGTCAATTAACCAGCAAATTGCTTTACAAATTTATGTTGCATTTAACAAATTTTTCTTAATTAAATATTTTTTTGCTTAACATTTTTTTTTTATTAAAAACGATATTTATTTATGGTGTTGGAAAAATTTTTTATTAACAAATTTTTAGTTAAGAAAAAAAAAAAAAATCTAAAACATGAATACTTGTAGTGTGTATTTTTTTAAAACGAAAGACTTAAGACAAATACGTTACAACTATATGTGCTTAAATATAAATGTTTTACATATTTTCATATTTTGGTTTAAAACTGTATTTTGGAATTGTTTGTTAAATGACTTAAAAACTCTTAAAATCGTAATATGTCTTATTGTTTAAAAAATTAGAATGAACTGTTAAAAAATAATCGTAATAAAATATCGTATGTGAAAAACCAACTAAATGTTTAAATATTTTGCATAATAGAACAATTATTATTTTTATTTGAACTGCTAATTTTAAATCTTTGATATTTCTTTATTTAGGCTCGAGTTGATTAAATTTAATTTTCATTAAATTATTTTTACTGAAGGTAGGAATTGTTACATGAAAATTATTATTAAAATTTTATTGATAATTTTTCTTGGCTTGGGATTCGAACCTGGGTTGTTGGTTGAATTTACATATGTTTCGAGAAACACCACTTTCTCTCATCAGAATTATTTGCGTTCTAACCCTCTGCACCACTGCGGTGCCTGCTAGCCAAACAGACAAACATCAATCTTTTAACCAGTGTTACCTGGTGGTTCGAAAGTTTGCTGTAATTATCATTTTTCAATTTATTTACATGTTCCCTCCTTTTCTTCAGTCTTTTCGTATTCATGTCTGTAGTATGTGGCTATTTGAAAATAACCAAGCGAAACTTTTTCTCTGTTTTTTTGGAAATCAAACTGTTGAAAAACAATAGAAATCGTATATGAGGTCTGAGTCCTAAAAAAGACGGCGGGAGCCATTATACGCTAGCTTCATCGGTTTTGGGGAGGTTCGTGTCTTTCTTATACTCTGACCAGTTCCACATAAAAAAATTTATTATAGACTCCCTAGATATGAAATTAAAATGAAATTAAAATAGGTCCATATAACCAAAAAAAAAAAACTAGCCCCATAATGGTTATAAATAAATGAAAGTAAAAAAAAAATAGCAAAACAAATAAAGTACTGATTCAATAGCTAATCAATAAGATTCCTGATGTCGTTTGGAATCCGTGCCTCTTTACCCACCCATACCTATATTTTGTCTGGCACAAACGGTTTTGATAACAAAATCCCAAAAATAACTTCAGCCTTTTAAATTATACCATGGAAGAAAATTTAAGCAAAGTTAGCCTTTCATAATGACAAATTTAATATTTATTTCAACCCATATGTTATAAAATATATATAAAAGAAAATTTTTCTATAAAACAATAATTCAAAATTTAATTGTTAAACCTACAATACAATACTATACTTAATAATTAAATAGATTTTAAATAATAATAATATATGTAGATATGCGTATTTAATTTATTTTTATCTTAGTAATATTTGTCAAAATTTAGCATTATTCAAATTCGGAAAAGTGTAAATTAAATATGCATATTACAACAAAGAAAATAGCAGGTAAATGTAAAAAAAAAAAAATAAGAACAAAACTCTATAACTAAACAAAAAATGTAGTTATAGAACCAACAAAACAAAGGGAAAATGAAATAGGTTCTCTTACGTGAGGTGTTATTCTTTTTCTTTAACCTCTTACCATTTACCAGCACGTATTTTAAAATATATATAGATGCAAGAATTAAGAGTAAATAGATAATTTGATTTTATTTCACTCACCCATTTTATATTGTTGTCGCAGAGGCCTCTGGATCAAATATATGAATGGAGGAGACTAAATGATGAATGGGAGAAGAATTCTTGCATATACGTAAAACTCTAAAACAGTGGGTAATAAAATAGCACAAAATAATAGCAACAAAACTTACACTTAACTTATTTAATTGAATTGTTAGATTTTTAGCAAATTATTTTATAAAGATAATTTAAATCAAAAAAAATTTTTTTTTCTTTTTTAGTAGATTTTGAAAATTTAAGTTAGAAATAAAATAAAACTTCAATATCGATAATTAAAAATAACGTTAATAGAAATTAGCTTAAAAAAATTTAAATTAAAATTTGAGAATATTTATATGTACGAATGTTGAGCTGACACAAAAAAAAATTTTTTAAAAGCCTAAGTATTGTACTCTAGTATATGGCAAAATTTTAGTTCTGCCTCGGGTTTTGCTTTTTCTTGCTACCGCATTTGATGTTACTAATATTCTAGTCTTAGAGACTTCTAGAAGGAAAGTTGCAGAATTTTGGAAAATGTTTTCATGCAAGAACAAAATTTAGTGGCTGGCTATCATTTAGTCTCTCCTGGACGATGATAGACATAATAGAAAATAAGACTTTAGCGCAAATAATATAAAATCTAAAATAACATCTTACCAGCCCCGGTTGCATTGAGTATGTATTAAAATTGAAAGCTTAAAAGCAAAAATTAGGATACTTGCTTTCCACAAATCTTGTCGTTCCAAAAAAATTAAGTACCACCTTCCAGTTGCTCAGATTTTAAGCACGTTAAGCTTGACTTCACCAAATAAATTCCACTTTTGCCAATATATAATAATAAATTTTACTTTTTACTAAAATATAATGACAAGAAAATTTTCCATTAAAAAGTCTAATAGGATCGTTGGCCGGCAGAAAAATCTTACAAAAATTTGATTAGGCACGTGTCCTTAACAAGACTCTATTTCACTTGTGCTAGTATAATTGATATTATCGCAGCAAATGTTCGCAAGAAAAGAATAATTTATTGGCTTCTATTCTCAAAGAAAATGGTCGTGACTAGTGTTGCTAATTATAATCCCCACAGTGTAATAATTACCGAGTATCACGAGTAACAAGTAACTACTATCTAAACAAAGTTTTTTTTTTTTTTTTCTCTACATTGACATATTTTATGAATGAAAACAAAAAGATGATAATAAAAAAATAAATAGATAATTAATAGTAATTCTCCTTTAATATTCATTCAAAAATAAAAGTATATATTAAATACTCTCATTTTGTTTAAAATCTTATAATATTTGATTTACCAAAAAAAAATTATCAATAGCATTGATCTCTGATATTGATGTGAGACTTAAGAGAATATCACAACATGTTTATATACATCTATGTATATGACTTTAGCAAAATGTTGAAATGTAGAAACATGAATGATGTTTATACTCAAATGGTTATATGGTACTGGTATGTGAAGCAATATAAAAATATTGTTAAGGTTTTAAGATTTTTGGTAAATTCAATAAGTCTTAAGAAAATAAAATAGAATTTATTTCCTATATTTATTTTATATTTATTTTTTTGTTGGATCAAATGCTAAAATATATATTATAAGCGACATTATTAATAAGAGATTTTAAAGAAATTTAAATTGTGTATTTTGTCGAATAATATTTGAAAGAAAAAAAATTTTTTTCAGTTTAGTTCGTTTTTCGATAAACGGTCATTACAAAACCAAGTAGTATTGGCTCGTTGAAGCAACAATACTAACTGGAAAAAGAGCGTTTAATTTTTTATATCCTTCGAATGAAATGTACCTATTAGTTTTCCGCTCATATCTTCTAGTTTATAGTAATGATTACCAAGTTTTTCTTTTACTATGGCTTTAACGAATATCGGCGCAAATTTCGCATTAAAGCGTTTTTCCAAACTGCTTTGGACGAAATTTCGTCTCCAAACTTGCTGTCCAACTTGAAATGATTGTGGCCTCGTTCGTAAATTATAGTACTCTCTGTTATGTTCATAGGCACTTTTAATATGTTTTTGCAAATCCCGTCTTAAAATTTGTAATTCTTCATCTCGCGAAAGCTGATAAGATGACTCATCTAAAAGTTTTATATTTTTTAATAAAGCATAAGTTGACCCATGGGTAATCATATCGAACCCGAATAAAGCATGGTATGGTGATATTTTAATGGCAGTATGCTGGGAGTTACGCAAGGCACAACTAATTGCGCTAAGATTTTCGTCCCACTTTGTGTGGTCTCCTTTTAAATATGCCCTTATTCCGGCAATGAGAGATCGATTTACTCGCTCAGACGCGTTAGATTGTGGCGAGTAAAAAGCTGTGTAAACATGATTTATACCCAAGGATGTAAAAAAGGCATTGAGATCATTGGCTTTAAACTGGGAGCCATTGTCACTCACAATTATCTCAGGCACACCATAGGTGTGGAAGATTTGTTTTTGTAAAAAATCCTTAATAGCTGTAGAGGTAAACTTACGAAGAGGTTTCACCCAATGAAATTTGGAAAGATGATCCAATACAATTAATAAACCAATATGACCTGATTTACTTCTAGGGTAGGGGCCTAATAAGTCAACATACAGTCTCTGAAAGGGTCGCTCAGAAGTTACTTGTTTGCCCATTTCTGGCTTCATTATAAAATTAGGAGCTTTGGTTGCCTTACACGTTTCACAATCCCGCACAAAATCACGGACATCTTTTGCCATTCCTGGCCAGAAAAAATGCCTTTTTAGTAAATCTAAAGTTTTACACATTCCACCATGAGCAACATTGGCCGGTTTATGATGATTTGCAATTAATTCTTTTCGCAATCGAAATGGAATCCAAAGTTTCCAACATTTTTCTTCATTTTCTTCCACTCCATCATAATGTTGTGTTCGGATGTAAATAAAATTGTTAAGAATTTTGATATCTGGGTATTCCGACTGTTTTGCAGTAACCTTTTCCTGCAATTTGACATAATCGTCATCTAAGAAACATGTGGAAGAAAGATCTATTTTAAGAGGGTCTACTTCTAAGGACTCAATTACTTCAGTGGGATTTCTGGATAAAGCATCCGGGACAACATTGTACTTTCCTTTGCGGTGGCTTACAGTGAATTTGAATGCTTGCAACTTTAGTGCCCATCTGGCTAGTCTACCACTTAAATTTGGTTGTCGCATCAGCCAGACAAGACTAGCATGATCAGTGATGACCTCGAATTCCTGTAACTCTAGGTAACACCTAAAGCGTTGGATTGCCTCTAAAGCAGCTAGACATTCGCGTTCCGTAACACTGCAGTTACGTTGAGCTGAATTCAGTTTCCTGCTCATATACGCAATTGGCCTTTCCTGTCCCTCACTGTCTAATTGTATTAATACAGCCCCTATGCCATAGTCACTGGCGTCACAATGAACGAAAAATTTCTTTTCAAAATCAGGATTAATAAGAATAGGCGCAGAGGTCAGAAGAAATTTTATCCTTTCAAATGCCGTTTGGGCTTCTGGCGTCCATAAAAATTTTCGTTTTGAAGACAGAGTTTCAGTAATGGGAAATACTATTGAGGAAAAATTCTCGATAAATCTTCTATACCAGCCAGCAATTCCTAGGAATCCTCTGACCTGTTTCAGATTTGAAGGCACTGGCCAGTTGATTATTGCACTTATCTTCTCAGGGTCTGTAGAAATTCCCCCGTCACCAATTACATAACCTAAATATTTTACTCTAGTCACGCAAAAATGACTTTTAGCCACATTTAGAGTTAAGTTTGCCTTCTTAAATTGGACAGCAAAGCGCAAAAGGACTTCTAAATGGTCTTCAAAATTTTCCGAAACTATAACTAAGTCATCTAAATATCCAAATGCATTATTTTTAAGGTCTGGTGGAATTATCTGGTCCATAAGGCGACACATTGTCTGGGGCGCATTACATAACCCAAAAGGCATAACCGTAAATTGGTATAATGGCCTTCCAGGAACTGTAAACGCAGTTATAGCTTTGGACTCTTCTGATAAACCAATTTGCCAGTAAGCGTCTTTTAAATCAAGTTTTGTTATAAGGTTTGCCTTCGGTAAACGGGCGAAAATACCTTCAATTGAGGGTAGGGGATACGCGTCTTTTTTTGTGACCATATTCACCTTTCTTGCATCAAGGCAGAGGCGTATTTTATGAGGCTTAATTACGAGTCTCATCGGAGAGCTCCATGGGGAGGTTGAAGGTTCAATGACCCCTAAGGATAACATACGATCTACTACATTAGTTTTTCCACCGCGGGTGAGACGGGGTAAAATCTCTGCTTTATTGGTCTACAGTGGTCTACGTCAATTTCGTGTTCAATTAAAGTTGTTCTTCCTAATCCTATTTTCTCGAAATTTGGAAAAATTGAAATTATGGCCTGTAGCTGCTGTTTTTGAATTGGAGTGAGTTTATAAAAATATTTGTCAACATTCGAATCACCTTCGTCCATACAATCGGATGGATTTTTTAGCGTTTTAAAAGTATTTTCAGACATTTTATTTTGAATGAAATCAGAATTTGCTATGCTGTCACTAAAGTTGTCTATCAGATCTACTGATTTAGTTATATTAGGTAACAATTCAAACTTTTTGCAAAAATCTATACCAAGCAATAGTCTTTGAGAAATGCTGGGAATTATAAAGAAATTGATATTTTGTGTAATATTATTAAAGGTAATATTTACACAGATCCAGCCTAAAACTCTCTGTTCTCTACCATCAGCAGTTTTTACTGAATGTCTACATTTAAAAAATTTTGAACTTTCAGAAAAATTTTCTAATGCCAGGTCAGCTCCAATGCAGCTTATGCTGGCACCGGTATCTATTAGACCATATTCGGTGTAATTTAGAAAAAATACTTTTGCGTAGTAACGACCATCTTTTGGGTTATTAACAATTGCCGAAATTAAAAGTTTAGAGCCAAATTTGCGATTTTTATAAAAATTTCGAAGCCTAATAGTAGAACGTTTAGGGGAACGTTTTGTGTTCAATTCACATATAGAGAAATCACTAAAAATTTCATTTCGCTTGGATTGGTATAATTGCCATTTTACATGAAGGGGTGTTTTAGGATAAATTAGCTTATAACAGTCAGTCTCAGGCAAATCTTCTAGAGAAACTAACTTACGTTTGAGAATTTTATATTTTATTTTATCATGTTCATTCTTTTCATTTAAATCAAAAAGTTTTTCAAAATCCGGGGACGTATCAATATCTTTATCATGTTTAAGGCAGGTTTTATTTAATAACTCTTCGGAGTATTGGTTTTGTAGTTTTTTGACAATTTCCTGGCTACACATTTTGGGCATTGTGGACGATATGTGTTCTTAGCTCCACAGCCATAACAAAAGATTGTTCTTTCTTCGAGACAATCTTGATAATAATGACCAATCTGGTCACAATTCCAACACCGAGGTGAAGTTTCATCTCTTTGTATAGCCTCAACTGTCGAGTCATCTACTGTGTCTAAAGAAACTTGTTTTTCTTGATCAAAATCGACTTCAGCTATATGTCTTCTTGGGGGAAATGGATTTAAAGTTCTACTAGAGAAATTTCTACGCACATATTCATCATTTAGAAAACTTTCTCGCATTTGAACAAGTTTTCTGAGATGCGGAATTGAATGAATCGGTAAATAGAGTAACTCGTGTCTGATTTCTGGACGTAAGTTGCGGGTAATTATCTCCACTAATTCAAATTCAGATATGGGTGTGGGGAGTCTATCCATTATGTTAGAAAGCGCTTCGTAATACATATCAAAAGTTTCTCCAGTCTTTTGTTTTCGATTTCTGATTTCCTCGCGAATATCAAAAGACGACTTAAAGTCTTTGTATTGAAATCGAATAGCCTCAGTAAAATCATTCCAATTAATGGCATCCACCTGTTTGTGGTAACGCCAAAACCATTCTCTGGCTTTACCTGTTAGCAAAATATGAAGATTTTTACATATAATATTAAAATCTCCTTGAAAATTATCAATGGTCAAAGACTTAAGGCGGTACAAAAATTCTTCAACGGTCAACCCGGTTGAAGTGCCATCGAATTTTAAACCCCAATTTTGTATAATTGAAGTTATCTTATCATTTTGATAGCTAGTACTGTTAGAAGAAAAAGATGTATTAGCTAAATGATTGCTGTGAATATTTTGTGCTGAAGCAGCAGCTGTACGCTGTGAATTACTCCTAAGAGGTTGTACATTCTGAGAAAGAGTTTGAAAAGTATTGGTTGCTTGTGCATTAGGAAGCACTTGGAGATTCTGTAATAGTCTAGTTAAAGTGCTTTCAATCATTCTATTAATTTCCCCATAATCAATCAAGTTACTTTGAGCAGAATTGGCTGAGTTATCTACACGAAATCTTAACGAATTGTCTTGTGGCTGATTTCGTAATGAGGTTTCATTTATTACCACTGGAGCCGTAGAAGCAATTGGATTAGTATTACTAGCAGTAACGACTACTGGTGTTAGTGGTTCATTAAAAAGATTTTTTTGAAAAACTACGTGTATGATATTGTTTTGCCGCCCCTCCACGTTGTCTGTGAGTAGGTTTACAAGGTTTTCCCGCAAAAGAAAACTGCTTTAAATCGGCCAATTGACAAGGTGAATGACATACTGGACATTCGGTATTTGTGAAAAGATAATTTTCTATACACGGACGATGAAAAATATGGTTACAGCTTACGATTAATAAGCATTCGATTCTTCCGTCCATGCGTTCATTACATATAGCACAAAGCTCGTTTGTAGCCGAAGCTATTATAGGAGCCTGAGGAGGGATTGGAGCATTAGATATTGCCGGAGATGTAGTTTGTGACATATTTACGGAATGAGGAGGAGTTCGTTCTAATGACATTGTATTAAGAATTTGCCGATTAATTATAGATTAATTATTATAAATTATAGATTAGATATTAAATTAAAACTTCTTTCCATGGCTATAAAAAAATAGGCTGACAAAAAAAAATTTAGCAATTAACAATCAGTACTGGAAAAAAATTTCAGGCTATGGAATAATCGGTAATCTATTATTTTTTTTTTTTTTTCAACTTGTCTGTCACTCAACAGATATATATGTATATTTCTTTCTTTTCTATAGATATCTTTGATATAAGAGATGCTAAATTGCAAAGTGCCATTTAACATTTTCTCATTATATATGCGAAAGTCTTAGTCAAGAAGTAAAAAAAATAATATTTTACAGAAATTATAAAATAGTTATAAACGTACCTCGCCTCTATTTGTGATTTTGGCAAAAGACTCGATTAGAGGTAAAACGGTTAGATGACTCGAACCCTCAAGTCTCTAAAATCCTGTAATACATAACCAATTATTGTCAAAGAACACCTATAGATACCAAATCAGTTTATCTCTAAGTCGTTAAAGAAATCTAAAAAAATCTACGTTAATTTTAACAAAAAAATAACCAAAAAGTGAACCAATAAATTGGGACACCTTCGGCCCCACGTTGGGCGCCATTTTATGTAGTATGTGGCTATTTGAAAATAACCAAGCGAAACTTTTTCTCTGTTTTTTGGAAATCAAACTGTTGAAAAACAATAGAAATCGTATATGAGGTCTGAGTCCTAAAAAAGACGGCGGGAGCCATTATACGCTAGCTTCATCGGTTTTGGGGAGGTTCGTGTCTTTCTTATACTCTGACCAGTTCCACATAAAAAAATTTATTATAGACTCCCTAGATATGAAATTAAAATGAAATTAAAATAGGTCCATATAACCAAAAAAAAAAACTAGCCCCATAATGGTTATAAATAAATGAAAGTAAAAAAAAAAATAGCAAAACAAATAAAGTACTGATTCAATAGCTAATCAATAAGATTCCTGATGTCGTTTGGAATCCGTGCCTCTTTACCCACCCATACCTATATTTTGTCTGGCACAAACGGTTTTGATAACAAAATCCCAAAAATAACTTCAGCCTTTTAAATTATACCATGGAAGAAAATTTAAGCAAAGTTAGCCTTTCATAATGACAAATTTAATATTTATTTCAACCCATATGTTATAAAATATATATAAAAGAAAATTTTTCTATAAAACAATAATTCAAAATTTAATTGTTAAACCTACAATACAATACTATACTTAATAATTAAATAGATTTTAAATAATAATAATATATGTAGATATGCGTATTTAATTTATTTTTATCTTAGTAATATTTGTCAAAATTTAGCATTATTCAAATTCGGAAAAGTGTAAATTAAATATGCATATTACAACAAAGAAAATAGCAGGTAAATGTAAAAAAAAAAAAATAAGAACAAAACTCTATAACTAAACAAAAAATGTAGTTATAGAACCAACAAAACAAAGGGAAAATGAAATAGGTTCTCTTACGTGAGGTGTTATTCTTTTTCTTTAACCTCTTACCATTTACCAGCACGTATTTTAAAATATATATAGATGCAAGAATTAAGAGTAAATAGATAATTTGATTTTATTTCACTCACCCATTTTATATTGTTGTCGCAGAGGCCTCTGGATCAAATATATGAATGGAGGAGACTAAATGATGAATGGGAGAAGAATTCTTGCATATACGTAAAACTCTAAAACAGTGGGTAATAAAATAGCACAAAATAATAGCAACAAAACTTACACTTAACTTATTTAATTGAATTGTTAGATTTTTAGCAAATTATTTTATAAAGATAATTTAAATCAAAAAAAATTTTTTTTTCTTTTTTAGTAGATTTTGAAAATTTAAGTTAGAAATAAAATAAAACTTCAATATCGATAATTAAAAATAACGTTAATAGAAATTAGCTTAAAAAAATTTAAATTAAAATTTGAGAATATTTATATGTACGAATGTTGAGCTGACACAAAAAAAAATTTTTTAAAAGCCTAAGTATTGTACTCTAGTATATGGCAAAATTTTAGTTCTGCCTCGGGTTTTGCTTTTTCTTGCTACCGCATTTGATGTTACTAATATTCTAGTCTTAGAGACTTCTAGAAGGAAAGTTGCAGAATTTTGGAAAATGTTTTCATGCAAGAACAAAATTTAGTGGCTGGCTATCATTTAGTCTCTCCTGGACGATGATAGACATAATAGAAAATAAGACTTTAGCGCAAATAATATAAAATCTAAAATAACATCTTACCAGCCCCGGTTGCATTGAGTATGTATTAAAATTGAAAGCTTAAAAGCAAAAATTAGGATACTTGCTTTCCACAAATCTTGTCGTTCCAAAAAAATTAAGTACCACCTTCCAGTTGCTCAGATTTTAAGCACGTTAAGCTTGACTTCACCAAATAAATTCCACTTTTGCCAATATATAATAATAAATTTTACTTTTTACTAAAATATAATGACAAGAAAATTTTCCATTAAAAAGTCTAATAGGATCGTTGGCCGGCAGAAAAATCTTACAAAAATTTGATTAGGCACGTGTCCTTAACAAGACTCTATTTCACTTGTGCTAGTATAATTGATATTATCGCAGCAAATGTTCGCAAGAAAAGAATAATTTATTGGCTTCTATTCTCAAAGAAAATGGTCGTGACTAGTGTTGCTAATTATAATCCCCACAGTGTAATAATTACCGAGTATCACGAGTAACAATTAACTACTATCTAAACAAAGTTTTTTTTTTTTTTTTCTCTACATTGACATATTTTATGAATGAAAACAAAAAGATGATAATAAAAAAATAAATAGATAATTAATAGTAATTCTCCTTTAATATTCATTCAAAAATAAAAGTATATATTAAATACTCTCATTTTGTTTAAAATCTTATAATATTTGATTTACCAAAAAAAAATTATCAATAGCATTGATCTCTGATATTGATGTGAGACTTAAGAGAATATCACAACATGTTTATATACATCTATGTATATGACTTTAGCAAAATGTTGAAATGTAGAAACATGAATGATGTTTATACTCAAATGGTTATATGGTACTGGTATGTGAAGCAATATAAAAATATTGTTAAGGTTTTAAGATTTTTGGTAAATTCAATAAGTCTTAAGAAAATAAAATAGAATTTATTTCCTATATTTATTTTATATTTATTTTTTTGTTGGATCAAATGCTAAAATATATATTATAAGCGACATTATTAATAAGAGATTTTAAAGAAATTTAAATTGTGTATTTTGTCGAATAATATTTGAAAGAAAAAAAATTTTTTTCAGTTTAGTTCGTTTTTCGATAAACGGTCATTACATGTCAAGACTTCGTCTGGAAAAAAAAATTATCAATAAATTTTAATAATAATTTTCATGTAACAATTCCTACCTTCAGTAAAAATAATTTAAAGAAAATTAAATTTAATGAAGTCGAGCCTAAATAAAGAAATATCAAAGATTTAAAATCAACAGTTCAAATACAAATAATAATTGTTCTTAATATAGATATGGCACAAGCTAATGTTTGCAGTTGTACTTTACACATAAAAATGTCGACGAAAGTGGACAACAAACATAATAATGTATTCAGGTTTTCTATTTTTAATTCTGAGACAATCTTGTCATCAGTTTTCTACACTTTCTTAGTTTCCACAGTCTATGATCTCATATTTCCTTTAACAATATTTTGCTCGATTTTGGTGTCCTCAGCATCTTATTCGATTTCATTTACCCGCTTCTTCATTAGGCTGGGTTGACTTCCACTCTTGCCCATCGAAACTTTTTGCTGCGGCATTAAAATAAAATATGATCACAGATTGAACTGAATTCCTTGATTAACGAATGTGTAAAGAGTTGTTGAAAGTAAAACATTTTCTTGTCAAATTTTTGTTATTGAAAAGATTAATGTTTTGTAGATTTAACGTCTAATTTCATAGTTATTTATTATTAATGATTATTTTAGATTTTGTTTTTGAAGATTTAATGTATATATCGATATGTGAGTGGAAATACATTATGATTATTTATACAGAGATTATACAGATTTTTTATTTGTTTCTTTCAGTCAAACATTTTTTCTTAAAATTTAAATACTTTTTTAAAAAAATTACCAATAATCACAAATTAAGCCGCATTTCTCGATATAATTACATAAAATTGTCTTTATTTAATAACATTTTTATATCCCCTTAACCTTTACTTGGTATTTGTTGCATTTTCAAAACAAACTTGCAACCACAAAAAAAATTACTTAATCCTATTGAAACAACACAATTGTATATGAAAACAATAAATATTTTTATTGTCTTTTATTGTGCAAAAGGAAGAAAAAATACAAAAATACAAAAAAAAACTTATCAATTCCGCACTATCTTTATGTATACATGTTAGATATGCATACAATTGTATGTTTACTGGCAACAAAGACGCTTACTAACAACAAGTTACTAGAGCAGAAAATAACCATATAAATGACCATTATTAGTAGTGCTTATTTAGCAACAACAACAACAACTACAACAGCAATAACAATAACACAGAAAAAAGGATCTATATAGACCACAACTAATAAAAGATCATGTTTAACAGAGTTGGTAACAATAACAGCAACAACAACAACAACTATTAGTACTAAACTAAACAAAGGCAATAAAAATACACAAACAGTTGCACCAAGTTAAGAGCAAAACAAAAAACAGCAATCCAAAATATATGTATAACCAAAAAACATACAGCCATACATACATAATAACAATAATGCAGCAAAATTATATCTGATAAATTATATAAACAAGAAGAAGCTTGGTAAAAGCTTAAATTTACTCACCAGTGTCTGGAAAGAAGTATGAATGTAACAGGCCAACAACGTATTGTCAACCCAGGGAATACTCGTACTCGTACATAGTTGGCAAATAATGTGTGTAGAGAAATATACCCCTTGCAGCAGGTAGGCTGCTTATTGTTATTGTTGACTGTATTGTTGACTTTGAATATAAAAGATGGCATAACAAAAAATTCTAGTCTTGAGAACCAACCTGTGCTTTTTTCTGTAATGTAAAGAAAAATCTTTCTTTTTTGCAATATTTAGTTGCTTAATAGAGATCAACCCTACTGGCGGTCAAAACTATGAATACGATACTTTGCTATGAATCCTATTTAGGGCTTACGAAACCCAACAAAGATCAAGAAGCAGTTGGCAAGAAATGGGATAATTAGATATTTTAGTGACTCGTTATTGGAAATAGATTCAAATTTAGAAAACATTAAGCAAATGTAACAATTATTTTTATTTTACAAAAATTAAACAAATCTTCCAAATGGTAACTTTAAGAAAATGGAAAAGAGATTAAAATTTAATAAATTAATAAAATAACCTATTTTTAATTATAACTCGTATGTTTCAAATATCTATAAATAAGTGCACAAGAAAATATAAAATCCTTATTGATGTATCAAGGGCAAACATTTAACGTTAACAAATTCACCCCTATTCCACATGAAGTTTGTTCCCTTTTATTTTTTTAACATTGAATTTTAATAGGAAAAATGTTAAAAGGGAACAAATTTAATGTGGAATTTTTATTCATGCTAGGGGTGATTTATAAAATTTTTCTAAAAACAATAAAAATTTTGCGATATAACAATAATTGTAAGAATGAAAATTTTTAAATATTACACAAACAAAAATAAGAAAAAGTATTTAATTTCCTTTTCCGTTTTCATAAATTAAAGGTGGATTCACCCATTCAATCCGAACAAAATGTTTCGTTTGACAAAGTTTTTTTTTGTTTCTTAAAAAGAGAGAGACGTCAAACTTCATATGAAACAAACTTTGTGCGAACAAATATTTTGAACGGGAATGGGGAATCCACATTAAGTGTTCATAGTTTTGAGCAACATTGGTGCATTTCGAACATATAAAGACGTTAGTAATTATTTTCTGTTTTCAAAACTGATATGTTTTCAAAGTTAGGAAAGTGATTTAAATTTGCAAAATGTATTATCACATGCGGTTTTTTGTGAAGGTATATCTCTTTAGTTTTGATTTAATATGTGTCCAGCTATTCTAGTTGTTAGTTTATTTTTTGTTGTACCTATATATACTTTACTAAAGGTTTTATTGTTATTACCATTACATGGTATTTTATAAATTACATTTGACATTTCTAACTTATAAGATAAGATCTTTTGTTTTGCTAAATAATCTGCCTACTGTATAGCTAGTAACTATAATTTGTGAACAATCTTATATTTGTTATTATCAAATGTATTAGATGTTTCCAATCTTACTGATATTTTAGCTACATAAGTTTATAACGATTTATATATCTTAGGTTCAGAAAATCTTTCTGTGCTATTTCTTTTGTTTTTTTATTGTCTTATTAATTTACAATTTATATTGATTTTACCGTTTAATATCTTTTTAATTGTTTTTATATTTTTCCTGTGGAATTCTTTACCTCTTATTGTTAATATTCTTTCAACAAGATTTTTAGCTGTATTACTAATAATTCTTTTAGACTATTTTTAATAATAATTAATGACCCTTTCCGTAGATGTAGATTTTTGACACCGATCTTTTATTAATTTGTTACTTTTCTGTATTATTGAAGTGTGTAAATAAGGAAGTGCAGAATTACCTTCTTTTTATATAGTAAATTTAATATGTATTAGCATGAAATGAAATGATTCTGAAATTATACAAAATAAATCATCTACATATTTATGTAAAATTTTTAATTTTATAGTAAATTTTTCAATACAAGTGTCAAGTAATTTTTCAGGAATTTTCAGGCAATAAGTCTGAGTCCAAAGGTATACTTTAAGGTTGCCCCACCTATATATCCTTCCCAATATGGTGGTGTAGAGTATTAAAAGTCTTAAATGAAATAATAGAAATTCTGAAAGAGAAATTCTAATTGAAAGCTTCAAAGGTTATTTTGGAAAGTGTCACTTGTAGAAAGTAAATAACTTTCTATGTTCAAAACCTGGCGGCGTTAAAAACACTAAAATGCCAACGGGTTAAATCTTAGTAACTATTACAGAATTCTAAATATGTTGATGTTGAACAGTTGGACACAATATTACAAGGCAATTTTCAGAACTCAGTAAACCGCTGTTTGAGCAAAATGACAGTTGTACATAATAGTTACCAGATCGCTTCTGGATCTGGACAGAAGTAGTGTATTAGTGTAATTCTAGGTATGATTTGGAATTATTATGCAATTTTTGAGAGGGTGCAAGAGCACTAGGGACATTTGTAAGATGTGCAGGACAAAGAGGTGCTAGAAATTATAAGGCATTTAACATTGCGCGGACTGCAATATTACAGTCGCAAATCCGCAATTGTTTAGAAGCCAAATAATATCGGTGTTTGTAATCCTGATGATATGTTTTATGTCATCAAGTGAATACACCAATACCTTGCTTTGCGTCGTTTCGTTTTGCGTTTTTTTCAAAGTTGACTCATTGATTAATTAGTAGTAATTTTCACTGTGCGTCTTTAGATTTTCGAGGTTGCGTTTTTTTTTTGGTTGCGAGTATTTATTTTTTTTTTAAATTTTACAAAATCTGCAACATCTTTTGAAGCTAAAATAATGACCCGAAGTGCTGTGATGATCGAAATGGAGTCCTTGCTTTCTAGTTGGATTGATCAATCAAGTTGCGCAAAGAATACCATGAAGTAAAATGGTATTTCAGACAAAAAAAAAAGCTTATTTGATGATATAAAAAGTAAAGCTTTATCCAACGATAATGTTGGTGGTAGTAATACAGACAATTGCTACAAGGAAATTTATTTTATTTTGAAAAAAAAAATGCTATTCAGCAAACATTGAACCAATTTTTTGTGACAGACAGCTGACGACTTAGTATTTTCGTAACCCTACAATCTATTTTCGATCTTTACATGGTTTGCTAAAGAAAATTTTAATTCACTTTGCGTATATTCAATTTGGGTCGTGTTTTTTTTTCGAACGTAACACCGACGCAAAATGAGGTATTGGTGTATTATGGTACTCTTTCGTTTTTTGTGATTTAAAAAGAAAAAGATGTTTGTAAATTTTATAAACAGAAATATAACGAAAATTTAAAGTGAGGTGAATTATTGTCATTGCTTGGAACTACAAGAGCACCATTGATTAGAATGCGAATGATAGCGGTGTTCCTATTTCAAATAAACGATTTTGCATTATTAGTGAATTTTACCCCCTGGCCCACGATGTCGAACGATAACGTTCGCTTAGATAAGACTTAAGACACAAACTTTTTTTCGTATCTATTTTTTACTCAATCAAGTTTGTTTATTCCACAATCAAGTTTGTTTCCTAAGTCTTATCTAAGCGAACGTTATCGTTCGACATCGTGGGCCAGGGGGTAAAATTCACTAAGTTTTTTTTTATATGGTTAAACAAATTTCAAAGTTTCGTTACTTTTTTGTAGACAGAACGCTAAAATTAAAAAATCTCTATATTATTGCTCGTTAATGATGGTACATTCTAAAGTCGTACATGATCGACCAGCAACTTTAACCTGTACAAAATATTTCTTATTGGTCATTGTTCGCTTTTGTTTCTCAACTTCGAATACAAGCGACAATATTTTGTCTTTTTTCCCCCCTTTAAACATTTATTTCTTAAAAACTCAGGTGTGCTGTATATGTTTTTCCTATTAAACCAACTAAATATTTACTACAAACCATCTATTCTTATCAGAGCCAATTAGACTTATATTTTTGCCACCTCCTTTCTACTTATATAAAAAAAAACAACTTTAGCTGTACCTCTACACATGTGACTAGTGGTGGCGGAGCTTTTAAGAATTGTTAAGCAGCATCATTTGTGGTAGTCATCTAAGAACGCAAAGGTCTGCTTCATTGTGACATTAAGAAATTCTTATTTTTATGGTGTTATTATGGCAATTATGAGCTATAATTGAAATTTTTATGGTTTGTTAAAGGCGAAGAAGAAGCGTCTAGAAAAATGCCAAAATTTTTATGAATTTTTATAAAATTAAAACTAATTGGTTCTTTATATGTGGGTGCTGGCTGGCTGGCTAGCTAGATGTCTGGTTTTAAAGAAAACATTTTGTGATTTTATTTGTAGTAAGTTAAATGTTGTTTATAGTTGTTGTTTTTACTGTGAAACTTCTTAAGGAAATTTAAAACTTTGTTAACATTCTTAAGCACGTTTTTGGATTTTAGTTTTTTTTTTTTGGTTTTTGTAGGTCTTTTCATCTTTTTCTTTTGTTGCCTGCTATTTTCTCTATTGAGTTGAGTCTAGGGTGGTGTATTCATTATAATTTAAAACTATTTAAGATTTCTTTTATGTTTTGCTTAAGAAGTTGAATTGTTTTAAATGGTCATATGTGTTTATATATGATTTTTTGGAGTTTTTTTTTTTGTAGCTATTTCTTTTTACTTTTGTTGTTTAATGTATGTTAAGAACGTGATTTACTTTTTGACCTGTTCCATTGTTGCCTGATTTCTACTTAATTATATTTTGAAATTTCCATAAATTTGTGAAATTAAATTTCTTTTGTTTGAAATTAAATTATTTTTTAAGGGTTTTTTTGTAACAGATCGTGTTTACGAAAATAGCAAAGTTCGTGAAAAACTATTAAACACAATTTAAAATGTTAAACAATGAGATTCAACTTAATTTTAAATAAGAACTTAAAATTAATTCTTTTAAGAGAAAAACTAAGAAATTTTTCCATATTTTAAAAATGGATTTTAACAAATAACTTTGGTTGACACATATTTTTTGACTTTGTTTTCTTGATTTTAATGTGAACTGCTTTAACTTTGCCATCATAAAGTTACTTACAAAATGCATCTGCAACCACTGAATCCCATTTGGATCTTCATGATAAGTCATTAATTAGTTGTTTAAGCTTAAAGTTTAACCAGACAACTCTTGCGTTTTATCTACACAGGACACTTTATGTTTTATGACTTTAGTTTAACTCAATTCCCACGCACGTTTTATTTTTGCAATACTATTAAAACAAAACTTAACTTGCAAGCTTTTGTTCCATACAAAATCCGTTTTTTGTTGCCTTTTTTTGTTTTTGTTAAAGCAAACAACCCATATTGCTTAACTCCTCCTGTTACTTTTTGCTTGTGGATTTAATTAGTTTTGATGATTTATTTAAACCTTAAAACCTAAATGAAGTCAAATGAAGTTGATGTGTTTTCTTAATTTTTTTCTTTTTACATTTGGTTGTATATTATTTTGCACTGTAATTGACACCCATATCATGGAACCATTAAATAAAGAAACCCACACCACAACCATTAAAAGCATTTCTTTTTTTTTTGCCGTTTTTTTTTCTGTATTTAATCTAATTTGTTGCACTATCTTAACACAAAATAAAAATGACTACTGAGTCTGTGTCTGTCAGAAACAAACAAAGCCAGACAGCATCATCATAATCAGTGTTGTGTGGCTGTTGCCATTGCCACGTTCCTTGTTTTTGTCATCATCGTCAGCATCTTTTATAGCCAAGTGTTTTGTGATATTTTTTTTTTCTTTAAGCCATACGCAGTTAATTGTTGCAAGTAAGATCATAGCGTTTTTATAACTTAAGTCTTTTACTACTACCTTTTGTTTTCTTATCTAAAATAAATTTTGGCTGAGTTTAATTTTGAGTGTAGTGTCTACGATTATTCGAATCATGGAGTGTATTTCTTTCATTAAACAAAATCAGACCAAGTTTTTTTGCTTTGCACTAAGAGCCTAATTCATTTTCCAAATGTTGAATCATATCATATGAAAATCATTCAGGTTTTAAATGTATATATGTAATTCAGCCACACAAAAACCTTAAAGCTACTTGAGTAACCAATTACCAACAATTTTGATTAGCCTTAAATTATATTCGAATAACTTGCCACAACAGCCACCAACAAACTCCCCAAAATATTTTCACCCCTCTGTGCCGTAAATATATCTAACACACTTGCATGTTTTGTCCTTGTTTGCAAATTTGCACTTTTTTCACTCCATACACACCAATTTTACATCTAACCGTGATTTTTCACTTGTAACTCATATTTTATTAAACTTTTGTATGTTTGCTTTTATTTTAGCCTCTTTCAACGTTCTGTTAATGTTATCTTGTTGTGTTAAAATAAATTACTATTGGCCGACACGTGTCTTGGTTCTAAAAGAAATTATTTTTCATTTCTTTTTTCGCAACCTTTCGTTGGTTGAGGAAACGGAAATGGCTGAAAAGCATGTTTTGGTGATTAAGTGTGAGTGTGTAACTTGCTCTTCATCTGTTTCAAGATATGTTAGAAAATATCATCTATTTCTGTTGTGTACTTTTCTTATTTGTTTGTCAATTACTTTAGTTTTGAAAGCAAATCAAGTAAATAATCAAATGTACAGTAGTACTAGAGTGCATTTCAGATAACCGTTACATTTAAAATTATTTTTTAAAAGTCAGCTTAGTTCTTGTCGCAACTCCATAACTGATAGTGCAATATTTATTCTGGATATCTTTCATGTAGGATTAATGCTATTTTGGCTGGCCTTAGGAATATCGTTCAGAGTTGTGATTAAATGTATCCTGCATGTACCTATGTATGATCTCCAAATTTATGATGTTGAACTTTACACAACTCATCCTGTTGTCTCCCTTGACCTTTAGAATATTAGTGCCCTCATTAAGACGTTGTTAGAACAGCCTATAATAAATCTTTAACGCTGAAATTGCAGCATTGTATATGTCCCCAGTAAAAAATGTGCTCCAAAAGGAGCAGGTTTAATGGTATGAATTTATACCTCAAATCGCTTCAAACCTGCTAATGGGATGCATGATTTTTGTATGAGGTGTTCCTGGTTTGGAGGTCTACTATCTGCTGACAATAAGCGCTTTTTTTTAACCAAATCAAACATGCAAATAAAGCACTTTCCTAAAGTGTTTTACGTCACTTCGCGCACACCAATCAAAGAACAAATTCTATCGTAATGTTTTTGCTTAAGACAAATTCATAGTAACTGAGAAGTGCGATATTTGTTTTGAAATTGACTTTCGTTATCGTACGTAAATCTGTAGGCTAAAATTTCATTTTTGTTTTTTTGCTTTAAAACCTTCTTCATTGTCAGCACTAAAAAAGTATATTTTTGTTTATTTTATTCGTAAGTAAAGAGCGCTTTTATTGAAGCGCTCGAATATCGTTTTTTTCTCTTAAGTGCTTCAAAAAACACGAATTAGACAGGGACAGCGATAACTATCCATACTCCAAACGATTTGGCTGGAGCTTTAAGGATCTCGATTATATTTCCTAGTTTGTGCATGAGTGCAGTTACATTTGTTCACGACGTATTTTCGTGGGGTCAGACTCTGTGTGCCGTCAACCATAATTCCTATATTGAGTTTAATCTACTTCGCGCAGGTGATAAATGTTGCTTCCAAATACCTCATTGTTTAAAACTGTATATTACTGGCAGTGAAGAAATTGTGAATTTCTTTGAGACATCAATTATGATCCAAGGCGCATCAACATTGTAGCCCAGGACCATGGTACAGTCATTCATAGAGATGGTTACTAATTATCGCCATGCTTTTTAGCATCTGTCTCTAAACTCATCAAACGGTGCCTGATAATGATATTGTTGTGCATTATTCTAAAGAGTGTGACGTGACGAGAAATGCTCAAGGTCTTCAATAGGTCAAGTGCCAATAGCATATATAGTTCTTTGTGCTGTTTTAAATGCTGTAAGATCAGAGTGATAATGGCGAATGGTATTGTGGTGATTCTGAGCATCATGCGGATTCTATGAGAATGATCAGTCGAATACGACATTGTCTGTCAACTAAATTGCTATTTATGTTCGTCCAGGCAGGACTGTAGCCAACCAGTTATTCAAATTATTTAACAGTTCATCATTTACTAAACTGCTGATATCGCAGTTCAACTGGGAGTTTCTCAAGTCTTCAGGTTTGATACTGGGTTGCTGTCACTGTATGTGCTTATTATGGTGTTCGACGGCTTCTGCTAGGAAGTGCAAAAGCACTATGTGACATCTGCCTTTGTGTCTTCAGTAGCCCGTTTATGTATTTTTCGCATCGTAAAATTTTCCGCATGAAACAAAAAACAGAACCAGCGTTGTCTGTTTTCGCATTCACTTTTGTCTCACAGATCTAGCAACGGTGGAATTTGTTGTTTCACACTTCATGTGAGAAATACAGAAACGTGCTACAGGCTTGGCTCTTTGAATGTCATTACGTTCATCTGTGAGTAAAACCTCACTATGAATATTTGACTAGTAGAAGTAAAATGGGCTTCAGCTGCTGTCACAGTTTGCCGGAGTTGAAATATTATTTTAGAATATCATTGAAGATGCGCTAAATTGTCTGATAATTAAAAAAATATAAATCATGACAGGTTATGCTGTTAAGCAGACTTGTACAAGTTATGGTGATATCTGGTGAACTTTTTTCCATATCTAAACTTCCAATAAAATATCATCAATAAGTTTTTGCATATTGGTTCGTCAACCAAGGACTGACCAAAGACTTAAGTGCCAGTGCTGATGAAGAGAGCTTAAGTCCTCAGGGACAAAACGGGTATTAGCATGTAATAATGCATTTTTTTTGGGACGTTAAACTTTGGAATAGCTGGCTACTGTAGCATTGTAGACATTATAGGGCTCTGAAGCGGTTTGCTTCTATCGAAAATTCCTAGATACGATAATGTTACCAATTAGCTGTAACATCAGTATTAACATCTTTACATTTTTGTAATGCTTATCAGTAATTGTGAATATTATAAAAGATCCCTAAGACAATAATATACAAAATACAAATTAATACAAAATCGCCACTGTGGTTCAGTTTTACTTAAAGTCTAGTGCCCTTATTCATAAAAAATTAAATTAGACTTCAAATGTACTTTAAGAAAATTTGGTATGAAAATTTTGTCTAACAGCACACTTCAAACCTACTTTATTTTTTATGAATACGGCAGTAGAAATATATACATATATAGAATTAGTACATAAATCTTTGAAAGCAATATAACTTAAAATTTTTTATATTTAAGTCTAATAAGAGATAGAAAACCAATGATTTTGTTTAAGATATTAAATTGCAGTTTTAATTTCCTGAAACAAACAATGTAATAATAACAAAGATAATACAAGTTTAGATAACCATCTAATGAATCTAGCACACACTCGCAAACAACATGCGAGAATTACTAGATGATTAATTTCATTTCAAAAACAAACAAAAAAAATCTTAGCAAAATCTCAATGATATTTGCTTACACAACACCAAACGAACGTATGCCACAAAGTGTGATAGTGACAGGTTCCATAAACAAAATCCAGTAGTTTTTACACTCCAAACAGATAGATGAGACCCAATATAATGAGCACGTGTCACATAAAGAAATATTTTAAATTAAAGATGCCAATGGCTATGAAAATTGATAGTCAAGCGTACAAGTACAAACGAAATCTGTAAACCAAAAATCAAAACCTCTAATGTGAAAAAAATGTGTAGTAAAAACCATTAAATGCAAACAACGATACACACGCCACCAGACATGAATGAAATAAAAAGCATTGAAAAGCATATGCTAAACTTCTCATAAATATGGGAAAGTGTATGCTTAAACCACTTTTTTCATGGACACACATCGTTATGGCTAGACACGCACCAGCAGACAAAAACATCAAATACAAGTGGCCAATAGCAGACAACTACATGTTGTATCTATTAAGCACCCCACCCAACCAACTACCACCCTTTGCAAATGCACACGAACGTAACTACGCAACTTTAAATCTATCTTATCGAGATAAGTGGCCAGGATAACGTAAGGATAATGTGTTTAAAATTAAAGCGTTACGTATTTACTTTGTTTTTTTTTTTGGTACTTGCAGTTTTTGTTTCTATAGGCTTTTCTTTTTTAAAATTGTTTAATTAATGGCTAAAATGGCACAGTGGTACAGAAAGTTAGAGAACAAAAATTTATTCATTTTAGATGGAAAGGAGTCATCTGAAAGCGATTTGCACACAGTGGCTTAGAATAGAATTTTTAGGAAATAAATCTGATAGTTCTAAACGGCTGTTTCGATCGAAATAAAAACTAGTATTTGATTTGAAGTTATGAAGATGGAACCCACCAGCCCTGTAGGAGTGGAGCTGTGGTTTCGATTTCTAAGATTTTTTATTTGTTCCAAAAGTTCTTGGCTAGATCTATTAAAACCATGCTCGCGTGTATTATTTATCTCTTATGGTTTACAAATTATACGCATTTGAAATTTAATATTTAATAACTTTTTTTAAATACTGGTGCGGTTTTTAAAAATGACGGGCAGATTATTTTTGACGAATTTAATTTAAATTTAAAGCAATGGCTTTTCTTGGTCAAAAGGTTTTTGTAAAGTTTTGCATTTTTTAGCCAAACAAGCGAATGAACAATTTTTTTAATAAAAGAAAATCTTTAAAAACCAAATTTATATTTCTCTAAAAGGTATCTTTACAGAAATCAATTTGAGAGATTTATTAGTATATATACATTGACTTGCTCTTACACCATTTCCAGTTGTAAATATTTTTCATCAAAATTTAAAATTAAGGTCATATCTTTGTACTAAAATTCCAAAGCTGGGATTGCAAAACCCGAAAGCAGTTTTGTATTTATTAAATGTGGATCTTAAGAGAAGATTTTAAATCTGTTTGATTAAATTTTTAGGATTTTCATTAATTTTTTTTTTTGAAATTGCGGGATTTCCTTTGTAGTTTGGTTAATTATTTTACAATTTATTATTTGATATAATAAAATATAATATGTTTTGTATTGTTACATATTTGCTGAATTTTTAAAAAACAAAATTATTGTAAAAATTTTGCTTTAAAACATAAAATATAGAGCTTTCATGAAAACCCTCAAGAATTAGAAACTGGCTAAAACAATGGAAGATAAAAGTTAATGAGCAGAGATGCACACGTATAACTTTAACTTTGCGTAGAGAATCATGTTTTTCTATTTATATTAATAGTCAAGCAGTAACACAACAATCCGAAGATAAATACCTTCGTATACACATATAGATGATGCAAATTAAATTGAAATGGATCCAAATAAATTGGAACATTGGCAGAAACTCTAGGCTAAGTTTATATTGCAAACTCTTGCTTTCAATCATAAAACCTATAGATATGGTGTTATGCAATACAGCTATGGGGAACAGCCTCAGCTTCAAATGTAGACAGAATTCAAAGACATCAAAACAAATTTCTACGAATGATCATATGATCAATTATCATTCGAATATTCATAGAGACCTAAACGTGCCTTTGGTAAAAACTGAGATCCAAAAATTACAGAAAAATACTATAAATACTACATATACTGAAGTACACCCAAACCCATTAGCCGGCAACATATTAAATAATAGTGGCTATATTCGACTAAGAAGAAGGCATACAACGGATTTGAGCGGAAGACAAGAAGGAAGAATGCCTACTTAACACACATAATCAAAAATGGCCAAAGTATCTAATATAACACTGTATATGACAATATTTTTTTTACCATACCACTGTGCAAATCCTTCATCCTTTTAAAAAAAATTTTCCTCCTCAAAACTTCTATAAACACACACAAACACTTAAAGGTTTAACATTTTAACCACCAACAAAAAAACTGATAACACAAAATGAAACTACCACCAAACCCATCGCCACCCTAAACTCAAAAATTCCCACGTTGCAAAGTGTTGCTGATGTCTCCACTTGAAAAAACAAACCATTAATGCATAAACACACACTCTGAGCGCATCCTTTTCGCTAAACAATGAAATACACGCACTTTTCATCCAACAACCTGACAATGACGCGTTATTTGCTGCTGGTTGGTACTCTTGCACTCGGCAAACAACAGCAGACTCATCATTCACTTACTTACTCACCATGTCCATAATTTAGCTACAATGTATTAATAATTTAAGTACTACTCGCACACAATTTGCGTAGCAAGTTGCTTATCATCAATGATGTTCCATCAACAATAGGGCGCTTATTTAATTACACTCCCTTAACTTTAGCTTGTTTTAGCTTATCCTTTTGATTATCCTGAAGAGCAGAGCAGAACATTTCAGTCACCCCTATTTTTTTTGTTATTTGCGTGCAATTGCGTGTTTGTTATTGTTGTTTACTTGCCATTTTAGCAATATGATAATAATTTCATGTTATTACTTGTTACTGAAGTGTTCAATATTGGTTTGTTACGGCTCTTCTGGAGTTTATTACAGTTTGGTCTGTGTGTAATGTGGTTTGGTCTGCTTGTTCAATTATTGCCATCAATTTGAACTGTTTCGTTTCTTTTTTTTCTTTCGATTTCACTTCTTTATTGTTTTGTTGGCTGCAGTTTGAAAAAAAAATTGTTTGAGTGTGGGATAATTTTAGCAATAAACGAGGGGGGTGCTAAAAGATGTTTGTTGATTGATTTTCGTCATGGGAATGAGAAAGTGTTATGAGGTGTTTATAATTGTTTTAATAAATTTAATTTATTTCATGATGGTTTGCTTTGAAAAGATAATTTTATTTGTACCATAAGTTGTTAAGAGGTCTTGTAGGAAAGTAGTTTTCGATATAGTGATCGTGATATATTTTGGTAGAAAATTTGAAAATGATTTTTTTTATCGTGATGCATTTCTGTCAAAATTTCAAAAAGAAATTGATTGGTATTTAAGTCATGTACCTTATATTATATATGTATGTACATATATTCGATTTTACTTAAATTAAAATCGCTAAAAACTAATACTTTGAATATGTTTGAGAAAAATTTTCTTTGATATGAATGAAACAAAAAGCATTCCAAGGATTGTTTTTGAAATACGCACTAGTCACCAGAATGAATATTGGCGTATGTAGCTTAAATAAAGAACATTATGAACTACATGATTTACTAATCAACCATTAATATTGCAGTAACCTCCTTGGTTTACCCGAACATGTGTCATATGTTTATTTGACGGTAAAATTGCAAAATATTAGAATTGGAAACGTAGAATGTAGCAATCAATAAAATAATTTGTTTTAATTCAAAGAAATAAAAAAAAATCGATGGAAATTGATTTGGACTTCGTGTATTGATTTATTTTGTGCCTTGTGCACATTTTATTCCATAAAAATAAAACTAATAAGGAAAACTTAAAACTGTTTTTTGGCATTTATTTTATAGGTTTAATATTTAGCTTTTCTTATTATAGTTTATATTATCTTTTTCATTAATATTCCAATAATTTTTTAAGCCTAAGGTCTTTTTTTAAATAAAATTTTTATTCTCGATCTTTTGCTACTTCGTTGTGTAGCATCTTCAGAAAAAATTTTATTATTTGTCATTTGAAATTTATAAAATAAAAAAATTTTCCTGGAGCTGCTACACAACCAAATAGGGAAATATTGGGAATAAAGCTTTTATTTAAAAAAGACATTGAACAAGTATTGGAATTTTAATACTTAACTAAATAATATACAATACAAAACGGATAATAATAATTTTCGGAAACATACGAGTATAGTGCAAAAAAAACTTTTGCGCAAATGTCTCTTATGTAATATTTGCACCAAAATACCAAAGTTTAAAGTTAGATTTGTATGTGCTTGCTTTGTTTATGATTTAAATTTAGTTAATATTAATTTAATTGCATGTGGCAAACACTTTTTACAAATTATCCAAAACAAATAAAAGTATAATAATTATATTTATTTCTATTTGGTTATTATATCTTCATTAAACATGAACTAACAAGAAGTATTTGAAATATTATATCTAAAGAATTTTATTTATTTAAAAACAGCCAGTGCTGGACGAAAACTGTTTATCTGCTGTTATTTATGTGTATTAAGTTAGCATAAACAAAATGTCAAGAGACATATTCTATTAGCTTTAATAAGTTGGACAGTTGTTAAGGCACGGATCACTACAAAGAATCAGAGAAATAATGAGGAAAGAAGACTACGAGTATATGCTAGACCATCTAGCATGAGTCCTGCATGTTGTATATTTTAAAAATCATTTAAATATTTAAGTGAACTAAGGCTAATTCAAAGGACTTTACAATTAGATGTTGAGCGTAAACTTCTACCGAATTAGCTTAGCCCAATAGGAGAGTCTCTACTCACCATAGGAGAATAGATGGTCCAAACTCTCCATAGGAGAGTAGATGGTATTTAATCCTCGATAGGAGAATATATGGTTCAAACTCTCCATAGGAGAGTAAATGGTATTTACTCCTCAATAGGAGTAGATGGCTTGAACTCCAACTCCCCCATAGCAGAGTAAATTGCCTTAACTTCTCCATATGAGAGTATTTAGTCTTAACTTCTCCATATAAAAATAGATAGTCTCAATTCCTACACAGAAGATTAAATGGTCTTAACTCCTCAATACGAGAATAGATGGTCTCAACTCTTCCAAAGGAGAATAGACAGTCTCAACTCCTCCGCAGGATAGTAGATTGCTTCAACTCCTCCATAATAAAGTAGATGGCCTCAACTCATCCATAGGAGATTAGATTGTCTCAACTTCCCCATAGGAGAGTAAATTGTCTTAATTCCTTCATAGGAGAGTATTTAGTCTTAACTCTTAACTGTTCTCAACTCTTCCATAGAACAATATATGGTCTCAATTCCTTCACAGAAGATTAGATGGTCTCATCTCCTCCATAGGAGAGTAGATGGTCTTTACTGAGCACCTTCGTGACACAAAGCACACTTCCAATATCGTTAAAGAATGACTTAGCAGATTTTTCTTTTGATGCAGTTGCCAGCAAAAAGTCCCGATCTCAATCATTACATTTATTTATGTAATGTACAACTTGAAAACTCGATGTGAAAATGTTGAAATACCATAAACACATGAGAAAAAACCTCCAATTACAATTCATTTGTAAAAACAAATACAACCGTATTCGGTGTGGACAATTTAGTAGAGAGAGGACTGCGGGAGCCATTAAGTTGCTAGCAACAGTCGGATTGGGGTGGTTCGGTCCTTCCCTATCTAAATGCATGTTCCATTACAAAGTTTTTTGTTATAGACTCCCTATTTTGTGTGTGAATAAAGGTGTCAGGACCGGGATAACTAGATTAATTATTATAATAGAATTTTGCCCCAAATCTAGTTATATTGAAAGTAAGAAAAATATGTGCTGAGGTTAATCGATTAATCCTAATATGTGGTAACAATATCGTTTAACCTCATTAACCGCAACCTCTTTTTCGACTACCTTCAACACATTTGGACGAGTATTGACAGCAAGTTCAGCACGAATGGGAGGGTATTCAAAATAAAATAATTGATAAATTGGTGCTTTTGTACAGTGCAAAACTTGAAACATGGTTATTTTCATTTCGTTTGTCGTTTTAGAAATTGATATTGTAGTTTTGATTTATAAATTAGTTTGTTAAATAACAAACATAAAACAAATGTTAAATATGCTTTATAAGTTCACTTAGTATGGAAAGGAATAAAAATTACATTAATGTATTCAAAATAAGCCCAGGATTGTTTTCTAATGTTTCTCTAAATAAGGGATAACTATCGTTTAAATATTTTATTCGGTTTTTAATTAATATTGGATCATAATAAGCTTCACATTAAACACAAATAAATACAACATATATTACTTAACCAAATTTTAGGAATACTTATTCAAATGCCCCTTTATCCCACATATTTGACATCCTCTCAAAAAAATTTTTTATGAAATTAAATGAGATGAAATTAAATTTAAAGAGAGAGAACGATCCGAAGCTCGAATATACTTTTACGCATTTTGCAACATAATTCAAATTAATAACGATTAACAAAACAGAAAGTTAGTATCTAGGAAATCTCAAGGTGGTTTCATCCATTCGTTGAGAACAAAATATTTATTCGGACAAAGTTTTTTTCATGTGAAGTTTGACGCCTCTCTTTTTAAAAGATATTTTGTTCAGACTGTGTGAATCCACCTTAAGCGTCTAGAGTAATATTAAGTTTCTTTAGAAAGTTTTGGGAAAATACTTCACTTATGATTCCTTGCTCTAGTCATGAGTTCAAAAACTATAAAAGAAATTGCATATTTTTCAATATGCTATTAAAGCCATACACTGTTTAATATTCCCTTGAATAATTAAGCGATTGATTCGAGCAAAATGATAACATCTTCAGTAATAATAAATACCAAAACAATAATATATTAACCCACGTTTTATTTTCACTCCGTGGCGATTACGATTGATTGATTTCCTTTACTGATTTTGATCTACACACTTTTCTCTAAGTTATAAAGAAAACTCCAGATTTATAATTAAAACACATTTGCATATAACAATGTTTTTCTATATTTATCTATATTGAAATTTATGACACTCGGACCCTCTTAAATGTTTTAAAAAAAAATATACATAGATATATGCAAATCAAAGTGAAAAAGTCTACAAAAACTAAACTAAACAAAGTTGGGCAAAATAGAAAACAAACGTAATTTAAATACTAACTATTTCTTTGACACTATGGAGCACAACACAAAAACATTAGACACTTTAGTTAAAGCAACAATAACGCACCAAAGGGCGCTAAACTAACGAAAAAAATAAAATTAAGTTGAGATTGAAACTTCACTTAAACAATCTATGATGTATGTATTATACGAGTATAATAGAAAGAGCCACAATAACAGCAACAACAATGGCAACTGACTGTAACAGAAACATAACAGCGGCGACATAAACATGATTTGCTGCTGTCAACCATAAACTACAGTTTTGTTTTGTCTATCAAACCAACACACTCAGCAACTGCAGCAAGCAACACACTAGAAAAGGTAATGAATGATCAAAGTACTCGTATAACAGGGATCGTATGACATCTAAACTATGGTGTTTACACACCGATACTATTTACTATTTGCAATGTGGTAGTGCGTATGAGTACATGTGTGTATTTAAGTGAAAATGTTAGCTAAACAAATAAAAACGTGGCTTTAGAAAATAACAATGGCGCCAAATGCTTTTGAAGTGATTAAAAAAAAAAAACAAAATAAAAACCTAGCTAAAATCTACTTTACTCACACATGGCTGTTGGAGGATATTTTCTTTTCTAATGTACATTTTTGGTTCATTTAAAGGTTTGCAACTCTGTGAATTCTAGGGAAAAATAATTTTGGAACCATTCATTCATTAATTGGTCATGAATTGAAACTTCAGTATTTACACAATAGGATTTCAAAACACATTATTTTAACATGATGGCAAATTATGTATTGCTTTGGTGCGTGTTAAGCACCGGTTATCAGATCTTGCAACATTGTCAGAAAAATGTGCAGGAAATGTCTAAAAACCGTGTGAACTTAAAATTTTTGTCTTTCAACGTTGTAAGAAAAAGCATTGACAATTTACCTTTTGCTAACAATTTTTCAATGTCAGTACATTGCTAGCACAGTTTTAGATCTGACAACATTGTATGATCTGACAACCGTCTATACATAACTATCTTAACAAATATGGAATGATTATAATAGCACAAAAAGATGTTGCCAGTATAACAGAATATGCTCCTTTAAACATGTTGAAAATAAGCAGTTAATAAATAGTCCTTATTAAACTACTTCCATGTAATGCCATCAGTATATTAACCGATAATTGCAAGTCTTTACCAATCTTGTTTGATTGGAGGCATGCCAAAATTCGTCTTAGCTGAATATGAAATTCTAACTTATTTTTATAAAATAATTTTGTGGGTGATTTTCTCTTACCTACACTTTTGGACATCATGTCGCCAATTCAGAAATAAAAAAACTAAAACGTTGATGATTTTTTTTCTATATCTGGCTGACATAAACTAAAGTCCAACATAGTATATGGAATAGAAAGTGTCATGTTTTCTCAACGCTCAAGTGTTTCGTTTTTTTTCCAAGCAACTTTTGTATGCCGCAAACTCTTAGTTTTAGCAATATTTTGTTTAATTTCTAATACTGGCGTCTCTAACAACAACCCACTACCACTTGCCTCTTTCGATATGTATGTTTCATATCTACTATATGTGTCCGGATAGAAAACTTATTTAGGTTTTATATGCAATTTATACATAAATGTAAGTAAGTATGTTTTTCTTCCCTGCATTTTATGTGCAGGATAACAAACTGCACAATATACATATATGCAAATTATTGCGGGTGTTATGGTTGCTACAGTCTTACAATCTTACAATTGCGGCTGCTGCCCGTCAATGTTGCCTTTTGTTTGTTGCTATTATTGTTGCTGTTGGTATCTCGTTATTATTTTGTATTGTTCTTGGCGTTAACAACACAATATTCAAACTTTATGCAAAGTAAAATTTATGAGAAATTAAAGAAAATTTATTACACTTACCAAACGAATTTTTTTCCTGCTCGTTTTTTCTTTTTTGGGTTTGTTTTGCTTTCCTCCCTGTATGGAAGTACATACAGAATTAGTCCGTTGTGTTGGTTTTGTTTTTGTTTGATTCGCTTGAAGACTGTAATATCTAGGAAAGAGACAGGTATAAAGAAGACTGTCGGCAGAGGAGACTTACAAATAAACTACAGCTAATTTTCAATGATTTCCTTTATTAACTATAGCCATAAAAAATAATAAGTTAGCTCGTTTTTATCTTTTAAGCAATTTGTACATAAATCTGAAATATTTCCTAGAAATTAGCCTTGTTTTAGATGGGACTCAGTAGAGTATTGTTTCCTTAAATTAGCCAGTTTTTTTGCTTTGCAAGCACTTATGTTAAGTTTTCTGAAACATATTTTCTATAATAAATCAATTTTACTTGTTTCGTATTTAGAGGTGTGTTACTTTTTATATTGATTAAATAATTTTTATAAACTTTTATAATTTATAAACTACATCAATAAAAAAGAACTAAATAAATCTCAGACAAAAATTTAAAATAATTATTTTTCTAATCAAATATTTCTTGGACTAAATCGGTATAATAGCGTGTTCAGATATGAAACTTAATTGACTCAATATTCGGTTAATTGACAATACTATTTTAAGTGTTCAGGCATACGCAATTTTCAGCTTACTTAATAATCATTTGACAGTTGTAAAACAATACAAAAAATACTCTAAATGGTTGTTGTGTTTTTATGTAAACAAACTTACCTTCACATTGATTTTTCAATGATTTCTTTTGTTGAAATTTGTCATTTTATACAATTTTGTTCACTAAACACAGTTGTGAACAGTGTTGCATTCGAAATCTTACTCAATATTATAACAATTTCGTATTTATTGAAGATAAAAATAGATAATTAATTGAGATTTTATATGAAATATTGAGCTCAATAATGGCGTTAACTGATATTAACGCAATTAAGGTGCATATGTGAACACGCTTTAAACTAATTGTGTAATATTATTTCTTGTAGATTTTCTCTAATTAAATTTATTAAAATAAAATCATTAATATTCTTATAATAAATGAATTTTTGGTGATTATTTTAAAATGTGTATTCCTGACATGACCAACTTTTGAGAGTCATCCACTAGCATTTATTTCGATCATGAACGTACAGTGGAGAGCACAGTTAAGTACATGCTAGTATTTGTGCACTTATTAATGCATAAAAATCAAACGTATAAACACAATTAAAAAATGTTTTTTGTCATATATATTTTACGCCTAATTTTAAATACAAAAAAAAACACAAAAGAAACGAAAACAAGCCAAATGTACTCTATTTCGCACCATACAAAAACTTTGAGAAATAATAGTATTTTTAATATTTACTCCAAAGCCTACTGTTTCGTAAAAGACTTCTAACACATCTTGACATATTAACCACCAATTGTTAATTGAATTCATTTGTAATGTCTCTCGGAATGAACTGTGTCTGCACGATTGACCACAAAATCTCAATTTGATTGATGTCAGAACTTTTTGCTGGTCACTGCTAAAGGAAATTGAACTCATTAGGCCATTCTTTCGCGATTTCGGAAGTGTTCTTTGGATCACCATTCAGCTGAAAAGTAACTTTATCTGCATGATAGACGTCATTAGCTAGATGAGCTTGCAAAATAAGCAAATTGTCTTTTGTTCCTTCCATATAGCATTTCCTTCCTCCCAACGTGCTTCATTGTTTTCTTTACAATATGTCTTTGAATTCCCAGCAGGATTGTTTAAGGTCGGATTCAAAGCGATTAAATTTAGATTCAGTCATTTACTAATTAATTTTTTTTTATCGACAATGTAGGTTTTTATTGTTTTTACTGCTTAGATGTAACCAATGCATCCATATCTCCATCGAGTTGCAGTTATTTTGCTACAGAAGCATCTTTTAGCGTCAAACACTTTTCATTTGTATTATCATGAGACATGCGTCCATATACGTTAATAGCTTTTGCGGCCTCTGATTTGTGATGTAAGACTCTTATAACCACTGATTGACTTAATATAAGCTCTTTAGCTATTAATAGCGTTTGTTATTGCTAGAATATATTTTCCTGGTTCTTGACAATTTCTTTATTATAAGTTATTATTTGATTTGTGTTGAATAATTTGTATGATATGTTTTCCACATGTAATTAAATTAATACCAAAATAATAACACAATTCACAATCTAGTATAAATGGTCTAGCATCATTGCAAGTAAACAATGGCATGTGCATTTCTGTATATTTTGTTAGTGTAGAGCAAAAATATTTTGCAAATGTAATGATGCAAGACCATTTACACAATATTGTGAATTGTACTAAAGTCATTAAAAAAGCAAAAACATACAAATCTGGCGATAATATTTGATATTTTTGGCAAATATTTCAAAAGACACACTTGTGCAAACTAAAGTACATTTTGTACTAATTGTTTATTTTCCGATAATTATTATTTTCCATTTAGCATTGTAAATTATTTTGTTTAGCATTTAAGCTAATACAAATGACAAGAAACATATTTAAATTTTCTTTATTAGCTTTATTTTTATGCAAAAAATTCGCAAATATGTACTCGTTTGTGCTCCCTACTGTAAATATTTTCTTTTATTTTGTTTTAAAAAACAAAAATCTAGACAAATATATAAACAAACATAGAAAAGTATACATGATGTATAATTTATTGTTAGATTATTTTAGTTTCCATGTCACAAACTAATTCCTTCACTTAACATACCATAAATCCTTTACAACTCTTGCCATCAAATATTAAAAGAAAATTGGTTTGAGTGATTGAGTTTTTTTCAAACTTTTTTTTATTTTTGTGCTTCTTTCAACTTAAAATAAGAAGAGTTATGTTTGTTTAACAAACAGAAAATGTACATATGATGTTGATTTTAATCTACATTTGCACAAATAAAAAATTGTGTAGGTGTACAAATTTGTATACCAACAAAATAAGAAAGAATATAAAGTTAAAAGCAAAAAAAAAAAAAACCAAACGCTTTTGTTAGCACAAAATTTAATTGAAATATTGATTTATGGTTAAAGAAATGATTTGTCCATGGCAATCTAAAGCATATTCTAAATAAATTGATGAGAATTTAAGTGCAATGAAGGAGTTTTCTATGAATTATAAGTAATAAAGAAATATTCTTTTGTTGCTGTTGTAATTTAAAATAAGCTTTGAAGATCAAATTGTAGCTGTAAGGAATGTGGATCAGAATTCTGAAAACTGACTGGAAATAACTATTTTTGAAAGCTGGGCCAAAAATATATTAGCTTCTAGTTAGAATGTATCACAAAAATATCAAAGTTCTCAGTTAGATGTTTGCTTTTCTCAGTATATGTATTAATATATAAGGCTCGTTTGGTGATTAAAGGGTACTCACAGAAGAAGGGGATTGATTATGAGGAGACATTCTCGCCAGTTGTAAAATACTCGTCTATTCGTTTACTATTTGCTTTGTCTGTTAAACATAACTTAGACATTGATCAATTGGATGTTGTCACAGCATTTTTACAAAGTGACTTGAAAGAAGAAATTTATATGAAATTTCCAGAATGTCTTCAAAATCAAGATGGTAAAGTCTGTAAGTAAACTAAGTAAAACTTTAATTGACTTTGGAATGATTCAGTCCAAAACTGATCCATGTATATATGAAAGATCAAGATCAAAACATATTTAATGTCAAATTTTAAAATGAAAGATATTGGAAATGCAAATTTTATACTTGTTATGAAATTAATTCTTAAAATTTTTATTTATTTTTTTTTTTTTTTTGTGCTTGGACCAGCACTCAGGTGACGACCCTTACTCATGCAATGCATTGTGTTGGAACTAGGAAAAAATGTTATGGGAGGGAAAATAGAGGGAGTAGTGTTTGTGAACATTTGACTTGAATTTTCTTATATTGAAAATGGCAGGGAATACTTCTGCTGGTAGTTTATTCCATATACGGACAGTACGGCTAAATAACGAATTCTCCCTGTAGTGTTTTGTGCGATCTACTGTCCAGTCGACCATGAATGGATGGGTCCTGACTGAAGGACGTGTATTACGCAAAAAACTACGTGTTCCCTAATTTCAGCAGAACATTATAGTATGGATAGAACAGTGAAACACAACCCACATTGTGACGATGTTCCAATGAATCAATAGAGTTGGATACCCTACTGTCACCGATAAGCCTCTCCTGTACACGATCGAGTAACTCCAAAATAGACTTCGAAGTTGTATTCCATTTTCGGTCGAATATAGGTGGTTTAAATACTATGGAGATCAGATGGAGTGAAGTATTTCCTACACCGTTTCAAAAAACCTAGGCACTTGAACACTTCTTTTGATACGTGAAAAATGTGTTTGGTCCAGCGGACATCACACTGGACTCACATGCCTAGAACGTCAAGAACGTTTGAGTGCTTAATATTTACACCGCCCATAAAATCAGACGAAGCAACATGATTAATTTGAATTTTTGACAAAAGTGACCAACTTCTCTCATTTCAAACAGATATTTTACAATTGAATAATGCAAATTATTTTCCGTAATTTTATATGACATTTATTAAAACTGAAAACTTGCAAAACACTAACAAAGACAACAAGCCGCCCGAAATATAACAAGTCACCAGACACTGATTTTCATACAAAAAGAACATTAACTAAGCCCCTTAAGCTTTTTACAAAAACTAATAACTTCACCATCGATATCAGAAAACTTATGGGCAACGACAGATACAGCCACAAGAGGATCAACACAATATTAACGGCAGAGAAAAGCAACAAATCTCAATATGATTATTATTACTTAATGGTCATATTTGCTGTGTACGTAAAAATAATGAACAAACGAAGGTATCAATGAATGAATGAATGAGTGGACGTACAACAAAACAAGTTGCATGCAACTTAACAAACAAAGTAATTGCCATTTACTTAAGTTTTACTTTTTATTGATTTAAGTTTAGGTAGATTTGCCTTATGATATTGCTGCCGTTGATGTTGTTATTATTACTGTTGTTATATTCCTGTTTGCTTAATCCTCTATTAAGAAGCTTGAACTATATACAGGGACTATAAACACACATAATTTAGTTTAGATATGGCAATGTATGCTACACATATGCGTAGCAGCAAAAGTGCTGTCAAGGAGGGTAGGTAAAAATTTAATTTTTCTGAACACTTTATGGTAACAAAATCTTAAAGATTTTCCAATGCAAACCTCGCATATATCCTACTTTTTTGCATGTATTGCTCTGTATTCTTTCTTTTTTCCCCTCGTTTTTGTTTGTTGATCAGTGTTCATTGTATGCTTTTGTAATAACTAAGTATTTATATCATGCTGTACTATAAACATATATATTGGATACACTCATAAATATTGTGTGTTTTATTGAAGTGCCACCAATATATTGATTAATTTTTATCGTTAAAAACATTTTAAAAGTGATTTATTAAGAGTTGAGATAAATCATTTAACTAAATATTGATCACAACATATTGCTGTCCACATACAATAAACTATACTGTTTTTTTTCCTCTTTAATACATACATTTATTTCTTTTTTTTTTAGTATTTTTTAGTAACATGCACATGAATATGAAACGAAATATGATCGCAATAATGTATCGTATAATATTAGCACGTACGTACTACCAAGTAGTAATTTGGTAATATTCATGTTTAAGTTACCAAAAAAAAAATCCTTAAACAAACAACTACACACATATTTACAATAAGACTTTTCAAAAGTTGTTGCAGCGCTGCAACAACAAATTTGGTACTAAAAATAAAACAAACCAACCAACCAACCAACCACTCTTACGTTTATGTTCATGTTTTTGTGATATTTTATGTTTCCTTTTATTTCGATGTTTTCTGTTTATTTTTTTTTTCTTTAATATTTATTTGACTTTTAATGATATGTTATTGATATCAGAGTGATAAATTTGTTTATATTTTGGTAAATGTTTTAAATGATCTGTTTTTATACTCTTTCACCAACAATGAACGATATATTGAAGTGATGTGAAGGCCTGGTATGTTTTGAAAAGTTACAGTTTGTTTATAAGCAGTTGGAATTTGGGTGTAAATGAAGTTTTAGTTTCAAATTATTGAAGATACTTGAGGATTCTGTGGACACAAGCAAGTTATAATTGAGGATATTTTAAAATCCTTTTAATAACCTTTGAGTTAAATTAAAGAATTAAATTAAATTCGAAAACATGAATTCTAGTTTACAAAATCCTTTCAGTAATATTAATTTTAAATCTAGCTGTATGGTGTCAACACTTACATATTTTCAGCTACGGAAGTAAAAATGAAATCGTGCATAATTTTTTTAAAAAATCAGATATTGCCGGGTTCAATGATTAAATAAAAGCTGAAGCTTTCAAAAAATATTGTAATTAGCCAATTCACAATGTGTGCTATTTTGTCCTTTTTTCTAAAAATTTATGACTGCTTGATACATCGAACAGTTCGGACGTGTTACTTTTAGTGCGGCTGAATTTTCGGTGAAAAATCGTAATAGGTGAAAAAGTATAAAAAGTTAAATTAAATAAAAAAGTGAAAAAAAAACTCGTAATAGGTGAAAAACTTTACAAAGTCAAATAATTGCACTAGGTGCAATAAAAAATTAATAAATTGTAATAATTTATTTTTAATTATTTGAAAACTACAAAATTAAATACAGTGAGACAGTGAATGAGTAACAATTCTAACAGTGCGAGTGGGCCCCAGAGCCGAAATGCTTATTTCGTGTTGAGCTCGGCAAGTGTTAGTAATGAGAACATTAAAAATCCCGAATTTAATAAAAACTACTTAACTGTGAAACCAAAAATAAGCACAAATCTGAATTTAAGTGCAAGTGCACCAAACTTGAATAAATGTGTTGAACAGGGCACAAACTTAGCCCAAAGCATATTTAATTTAAATAGAAAAATCACTGAAGGACCGTCTTCTTCACGGTCCTCGTTATCAAATATTGGAGAGACGTCAACAGCTGCAAAAGGCACATTAAGTCCTACAAATATAGTTGCTGTTGAAGAAAAACAAAAAACACAGGTAGGAATGGACCGTTATATAACAGTATCGAAGAGAGGCAGAAGCCCAAAATCTGCCGAAATTACACCAGCCGCAAAATTATCAAAGAATGCTGAAGAGCCACGCTCGCAAAATCGTTTTGCCATCCTCCAAGAGAAAAATGATGTCCCTAACGCTGTGAATAAGCCAGTAAAACCACCTCCAATATATTTAAGAGAAAAAAACTCAAACGAACTTATAAAATTATTAGTTTCATTAATTGGTGAAAATTCTTTTTATGTGACTCCAATTAAGCGTGGCAATATTAATGAAACAAAGATTCAGGTTAATAATGAAAACGACTATCGAAGAATAGTTTCGGAATTTGAAAAACGCAAAAAGAATTTTTACACGTATCAACTTAAAAGCGCAAAAGGTCTACAAGTCGTAATTAAGGGAATTGATTATTTTGTTGATCCTGAGGAGATTAAGAGCAGTTTGGCCGACAAAGGCTTTAAAATCAAGGCCGTATCAAATATAAGAAACAGAGATAGGATCCCTCAACCATTATTTAGAGTGGAGTTAGAACCTGGTGATGTTAAGCTGAAGAAAAATGAAACACATCCTATATATGACTTGAAATTCATAATGCACCGAAGAGTTACAGTGGAAGAACCTCATAAGCGATCTGGCCCAGTACAGTGTTCGAACTGCCAAGAATATAGTCACACTAAATCTTATTGTAAGTTGCCTACTGTTTGTGTTGTTTGTGGGGATCTTCATGACACCTCAAAGTGCGATAAACCTAAGGATGATTCCAGGGTAAAAAGATGCAGCAATTGCGGTGGAAACCACACTGCCAACTACAGGGGTTGCCCTGTTTTCGGGGTTGTGAAACGCTCCTTGATCAACAAACCCGCTTCTACCCCTACTCAGACGACAAAAGTACCTATTACAATTATTCCCCCCGTAGCACAAGCATCCACTAGCCAATTTTCATATGCCAACGTGCTAAGATCTAACCAACCAACAGTGCAAAATGAATCACCAATAAATGATACAAACAGCCACAATTTTAGCCGTCTTGAAGGTATAATGGAGAATCTGGCGCAATCCATGAACCATTTCATGACAAGCATGACAAGTATGATGCAGAAGATGCAAAAAATGCAGTCCACGCTACTGCAGGCCATACTTAATAGACCATGAACTGTCTCAAAATATGTTTCTGGAACGCAAACGGCATACGCCAACACAAAAATGAACTTGAATATTTTCTTTTTAATAAGAAAATTGATGTAATGCTGATTTCCGAGACTCATATGACGTCGAGAAGCATTTTTAAAATAAGTGGTTATACATTCTACGACACCAAGGACCCCAGAGATAGATCATGTGGTGGCTCGGCAATATTGGTCAAATCGCGAATCAAACACCATTCATTGGGTGGTCTTTCAGAGTGTTATCTTCAAGCAACAAACATCTGTATTGAGAACTTTTGTCAAAACCTCGTGATTTCGTCAGTTTACTGTCCGCCCAGATTTTCAATAACAAAAGATCAGTATAGAGATTTTTACAAATCACTAGGTAGCCGTTTCATAGCGGCTGGCGACTACAATGCTAAGCATACATTCTGGGGATCACGACTCGTTAGCCCTAAAGGTCGTATCTTGTACGACTCCCTGTCTGAAATGGGACTGAATGTGATTTCAACTGGTCAACCAACTTATTGGCCAACTGACCAGCAAAAAATTCCTGACGTTATCGATTTCGGCGTGGCGAAAGGGGTATCCCCGGAACTCATTGAAGTCGAGGCTTCACTGGATCTTTCTTCAGATCACTCACCCACTGTAATCACCATCAGAAGTCCTCAGCAAATCGTAACTGATGCCTCACTTCTTGTCAAACGTCTGAATTGGTTAAAATACAAAAAATACATCAGCACTCACTGCACAGAGAAACTCCCGTTAAAAACTGCTGAAGACATCGATGCCTGTATAAAAAGTCTTAATGAACATGTCGAGAAAGCCGCAGAACATGCTTCTTCCACTTACCGCCCGAATAGGTACAACAGAGTTTTTTCTGCAGATGTTGAGCAACTATTGTCTGAAAAAAGGAGAGTCCGAAGAGAGTGGCAACAACACAGATCGCCCCAACTTAAAACTAGGTTGAGAGAATGTACCAAAAACCTTAGGATCTTGCTAGAAGCGCAAAAAGCAGTGTCTCTCAAACAACATCTGGAAGGTCTAGACGCAACTTCCCAGTCAAATTATTCATTATGGCGTGCAGTCCGAAATCTGAGAAAACCCGTAATCGCAAAACCTCCACTGCGTACTTTGAATGGATCTTGGGCACGAAATAACGAAGAAAAAGGCAACCTTTTCGTAAGTCATTTAAAAAATGTATTCACTCCCAATACGGATACTGACATTAGCGAACTACCGCCTGTTGTTGCCAGACCACCTGTACAAATAAGATTTCAATATCTGGAGGTTGTTGAGGCTATTGATAATTTAAATGTTAAAAAAGCACCTGGGTTTGATAAAATCAGCAATAAAATGATTTTTGAGCTGCCTCGCATTGCAAAAAGATTAATCCTCTTTCTTTTTAATGCCATCTTACGGCTTGAGTACTACCCTCCGGTTTGGAAAATTGCACTAGTAAAGATGATTCCTAAGCCGGGAAAAGATCCTTGCAAAGTTGAGTCGTATAGGCCAATAAGTCTATTACCAACTATGTCCAAATTATTCGAGAAATTGCTTATAACCAAGCTGACTCCGATTTTGAATGAAAACAACTGCATTCCCAATCACCAGTTTGGCTTCAGACGTCAACACAGTACAATAGAACAAACACATAGATTGGTACAAGTCATAAGAAAAACCTTTGAGGAAAAGAGATACTGTTCGGCACTCTTTATTGACGTCTCTCAAGCTTTCGACAAAGTATGGCATGAAGGCCTGATATCTAAATTAAAGCAGAACTTGCCGGTGAATCTTCAACACCTACTATGGAAATACTTAATCGACCGTCAGTTTATGATTAAAGAAGGTGATTATTTAAGCCGTCCTCAACCTATAGGTGCTGGCGTCCCTCAAGGTAGTATCTTAGGACCAATTCTATACTTGCTGTACACAGCAGACATGCCAACAAACAATGAAATTCACACGTCAACATTTGCTGATGATACGGCATTTCTCAGTACTCACAAAGATCCAAAAGATGCCTCGATTCAATTACAGCACCACGTAACGCAAGTGGAGAAATGGGCAAGACAATGGGGAATAAAAATAAATGAACAGAAATGCACCCACGTAACTTTTACTCTACGTAGGGAATCATGTCCCCCTATTCGTATTAATGACCATATAGTGCCTCAAAACTCACACGTGAAATATCTTGGTATTCATCTGGACCGTCGCCTCACATGGAAACCACATATAGATGCTAAGCTGACTCAAATGAAACTGAAAGCAGCCCAAATTCATTGGCTCATCGGCAGAAACTCCGTCCTTCGGCTCGATTGTAAGCTTCTACTCTACAACTCAATCTTAAAGCCAATTTGGTGCTATGGTATCCAGTTATGGGGCACTGCCTCCAACTCCAATATTGAGAAAATTCAACGCCGTCAAAACAAAATTCTACGAATGATAACTACCGCTCCTTGGTATATTAAAAACAACAACATACTTGATGTTCCACTTGTCAAATGGGAAATAACTAAACACGTGGCCCTTTATTTGGGTAAGCTGGAGACTCATCCAAATCCCCTCGCTCGAGACATCTTACAACATCCCGGTCATAGCCGTTTGAGAAGGAGGGACACCACCGCTCTCAGATGAATAAATACAAGTTGCTCATTATATCCTATCGAATTTGAAAACTAGATTTTGCCTAGCATTGGCTGGACTTATCTTAATTAACTTTAGTTTTAAGATTTGAATACCTATTGTTAGTTCATTTAAAATGAAGATACAATAAAAAAGAATATGCAAAAAAAAAAAAAAAAAAAAAAAAAATAAAAATGTTGTTGGTATTTCATATTTAAAAATACAATATGACAATACAGCATTGAAACTCATGTTGTTTTGCTATGCTATTTAATTCAGTGATGACAGACTCACATTTGAACTTTGTTGATTCTGCCATAATTGTATCCATTGCATATTTTTCACACAATTCCTCCATAATTTGTTCTTTTTCTGTTTTGCTGGCCATTTTTTATTTTAATAATTGCGCCCTTAAAATATTTTTATTTATATTTGACGTTTGATGTTTATTGAATATGTGAATTCAGTAATGACATTTATGAAAATAAATAATATACGACAGGCCATTCACAACAGCGCTATTTGGCCTTAAATAGTATTTTATGACTTGGGATTTTAGAGCACATTGTGAATTGGCTAAATGATGTTATAAAACGATAAAAATACAGATCGTAAACAAAAGGTAAAAACAGATTTTACTACAAGAAACCGAAATCTTAAAAAGATAATATCAACGTTTAATAAAGCAAAATTGAGATCTCTCTCATAAATATGGGTTTAAATCTATACTGAGACCTAAATTGAATAATGCAGCAAAACGGGGGGCTGTCAGCTAAAAATATTAATTTAAAAAAATAAAAAAATTTCCGAAAAAAACTAATTACAGTTGTTTGCTTGAAAAGCAGCTTTTTTGTAAACTTTACAAATATGACTACTTTTTGTAAAGAACTTTTCAACAAGAACTTTGTTTTTCATTAGGGCCATATTGGAATAACATGTAGGTTTGTCATTTTAGTTGCTTACATTCAACAGGACAATGTTATATATCACAAAGTCGCCGAAGCAAAGAATTTATCAAATTTCAAAAAAATCAGCTGTTAATTGGAAGCCCCAAATTATGCGTTTTAAAACCAATGGATTATATTTTATGGGTGTATGTTTAGGTTTTTTTCAGATACAATCGAGTCGATCAAATGTCGATTAACTGTCCGATATAATTTTTCATTTATAATTGTTCAACCATACTCTGCCAAACACATTAAAAATTTTAATAATTTTAACATAAATTTGTTGTTTTATTTTAGTTGCAAAACAATGTTTTTGTTGAGAAACCCTTTATAAAAGAATGATGGTATAAACGCTTATTGCTTCTTTAAAGATATCATCACTCTTCAGTTAAGTTTTGTCCTAATTTAGCTCCGTCACTATTCAAATGCTGCAAAGATTTGGTATCGAAGAAACCATGTAGAAGTAAACGAATAATATATGAACAATCCTAACCGCCATCATTTTCAGTCCTTTGAACAATATAGTGTCATTGTCAAAAGTACGTTAATCTGAAAAGTTTTTTTTAATTTTAGACAATAAGAAATGATAGCTATTTGGCATAGGTATACAACAAGGGTGAATCGAAATGTAGTGACAAGTGTTATCTATAAAGAAATTACTTTATTGTTATATGTATAAATAAAAATATGAATGTTTTAGATCATATCGAGAAGAAAATTTTTTTATTTATTTCAGTTTCAGGTTAAATTAATATACCGAATTAACGAAGTCCACCGCTAACTCTTTAGCAAATATCACTACTTTCAAGTCACTGGCATTTTTCTTTAATGTTCTGCAAACCCTGCATAGCTACATTTGTGCAATAGAAAAGAAACATTGACAATGCCGACGAACCTAAATTGTTTGCACCCAACATCATCAAAATTAAAGCTTTTTTTCAGTCATTGAATACAATGTAAGCCAAACTACAACACCTAACTGTTGGATATTCCCCCTCGAGTTGTGTCTTGATAAAGAATCATAAATACATAATTATGTGCAGGATCCATTGATATCAAGCTCACAATGCGACATAAATGATATGTAAACAGACATCATAAACTCGGGTGGATAGCAAGCATTCAGAAGAACCTTTAGTGTAAAAGTAACAGAATTAAAATTTTTTTCAAACAAACATTTTCTGAACAAAATAATTAATTTTCATGGAAGTCGGTGTAAAACCGTTTTCGATATTTAAACAGTTTAACATAAATACTATGTTAAACTGTTTATTATTACAAAGAATCTATAAAGAAGGCAACTGATTCGTTTGAAGCATGCATATGCCGAAAAAAAGCCCAGAATAACAACGCAGGCCACTTATTGCAATAAATTTTAAAGACTATTTAGAAAGAAGTGATTGGGAAGTTATGCCTCTCCCGGCTTATAGTCCAGACTTTGCCTCGTCTGACTACTATTTGTTCGTGTTTTTGAAATATTTTGGAATTTTAAGGATTTATGAAAACGTTGACCTCTATCATCAATAATGCTATGTTTGAGTACTATTTTACAAGTCCTAAACTAATGACTCTTTTGTTTAGAGTCCATCTTCTTTGTTATGGCAACTTTTACAAACAATATTTCTATGATAAATTTGCAAATGCAAAGGATACTCTGTGGAACGCGGGACACTTGTTTCAAAAGAAGGATTTAAAGACATTTTTTTTTTATCAAATAATACATTTTTTGCTCTGTTATATATTACAAAAAAATCTTGTTCTATATGTTATTTCTCTCAGGCAAGTCCTAAAATTCCCAATACATGAACTAATAAATAAATAATTTTATTTAAAACAATTTAAAACCCACCTAAAGATAAACCACCTGCATTATTAAATAAAAATTAAAAAACAAAAATAAAACAAATTATCACTTTTCAGAAATCTCTTTTTTTTGGGGGGGTTTATAAACAAAATAGCATAAACCATAAATATGTTTTTTTGCTACAAAGCAATTCTACACATGTCTCTACCACACAAGGTACCACAACAAGCAAATCAACAACTTTGTAAGGAAAAAAAAATCAATGTTGAAACAATCAATATGCCACAATGAAATTGGAAAAAAATAAAATTTAAATAATTGCCCAGCAATGAGTTGGCACAAAAAAAACGCGACAATTACTAAAACAGCAAATAAATATATAAATAACAAATCGATAGAGAGCGAGAGCACAGCCATAAATGACGTTTATGTTTTCGTCGTAAAGTAATCAACAACATGCAGTCAATAAATCGTAATTAATTAACCAAAAAATCGATTGATTTTTGCTGAAGCTAAAAGGAATTATTTTTTTTCTTTTCAAAATAAATGAGAATGTATGTATGTATGTTATTACTGTGGCTCCAGATTTTCATTTTCGATTTCGATTTTTTAACAAAATAATATAAATAAAAATAAATAAATTATAATAAATGCTGCAAACATATACTGCAAGCAGTATAAGGCTAATATTGCTGTTTTTGTTGGCTTTGTTTTTTGCATAATACTTTTAACTAAATGCATAAATGATTTTGAAATTGGTCAGCAGTTAGACATGGTCCCAACATGTGGTCGTCTGCAAGTAAACAGACCAACCCCAAAATACTTACTATGTATGTAGTAAATAGTAGTAGATCTACAAGGTGGATTTTTCGTTTTGGTTTTTTTTCTTGTTGCTTGTGCTAAAATTTCTGTTACGATTTTAGATTTTTAGCCTAATTTTGCAATAAATACAATAAATATACAATATGTGGAGTTGGTTTCAATATTATATTTTTTGCAAGTTTTTCTTTTTTACTATCTAATTGTATTTAAACACGTATAAAACATACAAACACATATGTACAGAGATTCATTATTATATAATACTCAACGTTATATGATAATGGTAGGGTGGGTTAACACTACCAATTCTTTGTTGAAAGTTATAATATAGGCAGTGCTAAAGACTTGCCAGAACCCATGGCAAGTAGATATCTAATTTATCTACAACCTATTTCGTTTTGTTGTTTTCCACCAAACTAGGAATGCAATACTAAGCATACTATAGCGGTCTGTATTTAATTAACATTGAATATCGGGCTCAAGCCCAATTTTTTACCGCAAATCTTGCGAGTATTATAATAAGCAACCTCTTTAACAAGTTTTGTATATTAATTTGCCATGATAAGTTTGAGTTCAAAATAATATCTTGATATTTCGAATCGTCTGATGGTTAAAATTCATAGTAACTTAACCGTGGTTGATAGTTTAAATATGTTTTTGTGGTACACAGAACCAGTCATTCTATCACCCAGCATTTAAAGAGCCTCTCTAACAACAAAACAACAAAAATCTTGTACAGCAATCTCAATAAAGAAGAGGTTGATGGGTTTTTACGTTCAGCTTAATCAAACCAATATCTTCTAGAACCCCTTGAAATACTTACTATATCCATACCGTAGTATAATGTTTGCATTCAAGTGATTTATAATTCACACCTACAATTTCATGCTTAGTTTAATCCATTGAATGATGCTTTATGTGGATAGCTTGAGAGCAAGGTTTAAGGTTTTAAACAGGGGCTAAAGTTTTAATATTCTGGTGATTTCTTTTTGTGAATAAATACATTCTTTATTCTTCTCAAATCATAGTTGTGATTGAGGCAGTGTTTATATGGCTTATGGGATTTATGGACCGAAAAGGTGATTTAAATTTGTTGTCAATTTGTTTAATGTTTTTTATTTTTATTAATTATTTTTTTTAATAGTGTAGTCTCAGCACCCCTTGGACATTATTGAGACTTCGTTGGCAAAATGATTATAAATTATTTATGGGTTTTTTATTATTTCTTTTATTATAATACATTAGAAGCATTTTAATATGATTAAGATAAAAAGCTTTTAGCTTTTTCTTAAACAATGATATTGATGTACAATGTTTTAGAAATTGGGACAAATTATTGTATTCCAAACTACCCAAGTACTCTATTCTTTGTTTAGTGATTTCTAGACGACATCAAGGAATCCTAAAATTTATATTATTTCTTGTTTTAAAAAACATTTGGTTGATAGATGTGATGCCAATTTTATATATGGTTTCATAAATATATATCAATAACTGCTGTTTATAAATACTATATTTTGGTAAAACATTTTTAGCAATATCCTTATAAAGCAGCAAAGTGGGGTATAATGGCGGCAAATTAAAAACAGCCTTTAGCGATTTGTTTTGTATAACCTGTAAAATTTAAACTTTTACACAATATTTAAATTTGCTGCCTATGCAGTAAAGTATTGCTAAAGGAGCAAATGGAAATTGATAGTAAAATTATGCCAAACTTTAATTGAAATAGACAAACACTTCAACTTGCTCATTAAGTTCTTTCCTGGGATATTAATAATTAAATAAGAATTATGTACACTAAGCAGTCCGCTTTCAGAGACAATTGTTTTCGGAGAGGGTTTTGCATCAAACAAATAGTAGTCGAACGAAGCAAGATCATCTTTCAAAATTATTTCCATGGTTTTTGCAACATCGCTGTTATGTCTTTCCGCATATCCTGTGGGTTTTTCGGTCAATGCTTTCTTTAAAAAGAATCAACTCACTTAGTACAAGTATAATGGTCTGAGCAAATTTCAGTATTTCACAATAGAGTGAACGCTTTTGGTCCCACCAAATACATAACATTACCTTAACGCCATGGTTTTTTGTCTTTGGGTCGATTAGGCTGGTTCGCCGAGCTTCACATACGATCTCTTACGCTTCGGGTAAACGCAATGCATCCAATTTTCATCGCAAGAATGATTCGATGTAAAAATGATTTTCTTTTGTAGCGTTTAAGCATTATTTCGGATATGCAAAAGCGTCTTTCTCGGCTTCATTCAGTTTGCTAGCTTTTGCATGAATTCTGCTGCTCGCAAATGTTTTCAAATTACTGCTTGAGTATCCCTTAATAATTTTGCAAGCTCTTAGTGAGTTTGAAAAGAATCCTGGCGTGCACAATCTTTGTCAATATCACCACTTCTGTACCGCACAAACCATTTCTCGCGGATTGCAACCGATGGAACGCATTCATCATTAGCTTATATATTCAATAAGGATATACGCTATACAATTCAATAACTAATTGAGAATCAATGACAGATAAGAACTCTTTAAAATATTTTATATGAACGTTACTAAAAACAAGAAGCGCCTTCAAAAGTTACTCAATCTGTTATGAATTCCCGCTTTTTAGGACAATGATTTCCAATAATTGCTGTGAAATATTTTATAATCAAAACAAAAGACTTAAGCTACACAACTGATTTTATGGTTTGTGCAATTAATAAAAAAGGTGGATTTGACAAACAATATAGAAGACATTTAAAATTTAGTGATTATCAAGAGTTCTTCAGTTTTGCAAGGAGTATTACGTCAAGTTTAGTCCATCATGAAATTCTACATTATACTATCCTATTCGTTGCCAAAATTATAATTTGAATAATTATTCAACATTAGTATCAATATTCTTAAACATTTGGTTATTTATGAACAATTTATGTAATTATAATCAAGTTTATGTCTGCAGTCTTTTGTTTTTTAAAGGTATTAAAAAGTCTTTGCAAGGCATTCACGTAATCCACCATATCATTACGTATGTAATATTGTAAAGTATTCATCTGATATCAAACAAATTACAGTTCAACCTTGGTATAACGAATCTTAAGGGGATTAGAAAAAAAAACGTTATATCGAATAATTCGTTACAATGAGGTTCGTATATCGAGGTGAAGTTGCACTTCTATTCGTTATAACGGGGTAATTAAAAATAAATAAAAACAATAAATTTTTCTTCGAATATTTCAGCCGTTAGTCTAATGCATGCTGCTGTCGACTACGAATGTAGGTTTACTGGAGACGTTGTCGTTGCAAACACAATAATTTTGTGTGTATCTCTTTCATATAATTTGGATTAATTGATGGAAATCGTTATGAAAAGGTTGTAAGTTGACAAAATTCGTTAAAGAGGTAAGTAATTCTTTCTATTTCGTTAGTCTGTAGTGAATGAAAATTCGTTATAACGAGGCTATTGACAAATGTATTCGTAATAGAGAGGTTTATTTTGTATTAAATTTTATGGAGCGTTGTAGGGGATTTCAAAAAATACGTTAAATCGAGGAATTCGTTATAGTAAGGGTCATTATCTCGAGGTTTGACTGTATATACTTTTTTGATCCTTATTATAATTCGATTGAGCTATATCAGTCTAAGTGTCCATGTAAAACATTTTCACGCATGTAACCAGATTTAAAAAAAAAACAGTTTGGCATTGAAAACATTCAAAATCTGTTCAAGAAATGCTATTTTGTTTAAATATATTGCAGATAAAACCATGAAATTTGGACCACGTTATAAATATGATAAAGAGACAAGTTGTGATGCAAATATTTAAAATCGGTTAATGATTTCTCAAAGCATTTACAAATCCTTAACCCTGGAAAAAATTTAAAAGTCTATAATATTTTTATTATTTTCTTAAGGTTGTTTCTAGAAATGTGACCAATTTTAAATCGGAGTACTATCCTATCTTATACTGCAGTTTTTACGAGGCATTTATTAAAACATCTCTATTCGAACATTCGTTGATAATCTAATCTTAACAAAACCTAATTCAATTAACTTTGAGTGTATTTGCTTAGCCAGCAATTGTAAGTAAGTAAAGTTAGTTAGGAACTAATCAGTGTTACATACGCCCCGTAACACTAAAGAAAATTAGCCACTAACATATGTCTATCTAACCAGAGTTTTCGTAAACAATTTTTATGTGTGTTAATATTACTTTTTTTAGTTATTTTTTAAGTTTTTCACATTGCAGCAACCTGTTGTGGGTTTTTCTTGGCCTGGAACTGTTTTAGGTTACTACGAGGTAAACGAATGCATTAATATTTTCCACAATATGTGTCTGGCTATTGTATTGTTATTAATAGCTAAATATTTATGCATGTATGTATATGAGGTTGTTAGTGTAAATGCATGTTATTTTATTGATGATATTATCATTAACTACATGTTAAAAGTCATAAACATGTTTACGGTTTTACTAACATATATAACTGCACTTAAACTTAAACAATTCCAATAACAATAATGTTTCCATAGATTTAGCATAGTTTTTCCAAAGCAATTGTATTATTAGTTTTCCTAACAACTTTATGAATGTATGGTTTTTTTACCAAACAAAAAAAAAAAAAAAAAACAACAACAAAAAACGGAACACCAACTAAATGTTGATGCTGAAAAACATATAAAAATTAGAGCAAATTATTATGACCCAAGAAATACTAAAAGAAAAACAAATTTTTTAAAAAAAAAAAACAATATTATTAAGGTGGGGCTGTCTGCTTAAATTATAGACTGAAAATATTTTGCTAAGCAAAAAACAAAAAAAGAAGCTGAAAAAAGTAAAAGTGTATTAATTGGATTTTTATTAATGTACATACAGGTACAGGTTTACTAAAATGTAAAATTTTGGCAATGCAATGTAAATTGATGCAACACACTTTGGTTGCAAGAAACAGGTGTTTGTGTGATAATTATAGTGAGCTGCAAACTAAAAATTAAAAGATATTTAAAAGATAAGGCATTGTTAACATAAAGCATTAGTGGAATATAAGAAAACCATAAAATATCCTTAACAACCTATTTTTATTATTTTAAGCTTTTCTCACAATATGTAGAAAAACTTTGATTGTCCCATATCAAGGTTATTTAACATACTGTACAACATACATATGTTGTATAAGTTTTCCATTTTTAAACAATTTCCAACTGAAATCATGGGCGTTCGCTAACTTTTATGAAAATTGCTTAATGTCAAAACATTACTACACCCATATGCAGATTAGCTAGCTGCAAACCAAAACTTAAACCACATAACTATAGTATGAATATATAAAAAAATTTACATGATTCTTTATCACAGCGACAGGTTCACTGCAAAAAGCCAAACTTGCATACTTAACAAGCAGCAGAGGTAAAAAAAATCTCAAAGTTTAAGAATTGTTAGTACGAGTTATCCTATAAGTACGAGCAAGTAAGTTGTGTAGTTTAGCTCTTAAATTCAAAGATTCTTATAAAATGATTTTTGCTCTAGTTCGTTGTGGTAAAAGCAAAAATTTATACAATTTGCCTGCTGTATAAATTTTCGATAAAGGGTATAATGATTATTTTTCTGTTTGCAACTTTTGTTATTCTTAAGGTTTTTTTTGCTGCTTTGCATAGCTTTAAGCAAAAATCGTGATTTTACATTTATTTTAAGAATTTTCTTGTTTTTTGTGCTTGCTTTAGTCAGTTTTTTTTTTTTTTAAATTGAAGAAGATCTTTTTTTATTTAAAGTTTATTAAACTTGATTTTACAATGTACTCATACGTATGTACGTTATGTTTTTTTGTATTTCGTTCGCTTAAATTGTGCAGGTTACGCTTGAGTTCACCTGTTAAAGCCAGATTCCTGTCTGGAGATTAAAATCACCTGCCTGCCTGCCGTCTTCTTATGTAGCAGAGATCTTTTCGTACATTTTTTGGTTGTTAAAGTTTGCGTAAAGCACCCACGCAATTTTTTGGGTTTTCACTTTGTGGACCTTTAACAACGACAAGTTTTATTTTAAAGTAGCTTTTGCAGTGCTAAGATATATCTCGTCTCAACACAACTGCATTGTGTACGTCAGAGTCATTGAAAAGCTAAAGGCAGTTTCAAAAACTGATTTTTTTTTTTTTTTTTTTTTGATGGTTTGTTCGTTATTTGTTTTGTTACAGATGATGAAGTTGGCAATTTATACCATTTTTGGGGTTTGGTCATGTATGGATGAGTTTGCCTTAGTTGTGCAAAAAAAAATGTTTGCATTTGTATGTACACCAGTAAAATTATGATTTATTTAGCTTTGCAATACAAAAAAAAAAATACAAAAAACAAAATCCTAATTTCTGTGAAATATTTCATAACCAAACAAAAGACTTAAGCTACATACCTGACTTGGTGGTTAGTGCAATTAAATAAAAATAACTGGCTGAATTTGGCAAAAGTAAAGAAGGCATTTAAATTTTATTGATTATCAATAATATTTGCCAGTATGATATTTCGTCAGTGGAAGTCAGCTATAGATTAATGTGATCAGTTAGCTTTATTTGGCCTTTTTTATACATTACTGATATTATTCAACATTAACAGCAATATATTTAAACATTTGTTTATGTAAATATATATATATATATTAAGCCAAACAAAATATTTGTTTATAAATCAAGTTTATGTCTTAAGTATTTTGTTTTTTAAAGGTATTAACTCAAAATCAAATTTGCTTAAGAAAACTCCTTAATATACATAAGTGCATGTTAATAAAACATTAAAAACGTAAAACTTGAGCTACAAACTCGTTTCATATTTTAAGTGTAAAATTGTGTTTTCAATTCTTTAAATCCTAAAATTGATTATATTTTTGGTTCTTAAAACCACAAAACTGACCTTGAGGATTTAAATTAAAATATTTATTTTCTTGTTTATTTTACTTCTTTGTATTGCTGTTGTTGCTGTTATATTTATTTATCTTTTCAATTCCATCATGTTTGTTTAAATTTCATAAACAAACAACACTATATAATTGCTTATAATTTGTTCGAACTTATCATAGTAAACCAATCGAAAAAGATTGTTTTTAAAAAAGTTTTAAGGTGATAAAAACTCTTGCAAACACTTTTTTCAAGCAACTTTTGTTTAAGTTACAGCCATTATCAAATGTATTGTGTGTTATAAATAACTGAACAGGCTTAAACATGAACAGCTTTAAGCCAAACAAAAATATAAACGAGTAATAACTTAAATAAACAGGTGAGTATGAATAAAAAACGTTTAGTTGAAATAACCCGTGTAGCCCTATAATTATAAAGAAACCATGTATAATTAAAGTGTAGAGTTTTTTTTAAATAAACAAATGTTTAAATTACAAAACCAATGAATCATGTAATTAATGTGTATGTTGATAGTAGTAATTTTTCTTAACAATTTTAACAAATCTTAATAACCAAATTAAAGTATTTTTCTTTTGAAATATTTAAAATTTTACTTAACAAATCAAAACCTGTTTTTTCTGTTTAAAACTATTAAATAACTTTCAATTTATATTATATTTTTATATTCTAAGAACTGAAGTTTTTATTTCCCATTAAGTTGCTACTTAATCCTTAGCTGCACAATAAAATTTAAAAATTATTTGCAAAACCCATAAATCTTTTGTCAGCTAAAAAAAATAAAAAGAAACCCAAAAAAATATATCTTCTCAAAACAGATCTCAGCCATTGTTGTGCTTATGTATTCCTGTATTTTAGGAAAATTGGATAAAATTGTGTCTTTATGTTTCTTTTTGGTGTTTTGTTTTCTTGAAATCAGTTGCATAATTTCTTTAGCAAAAATATAATCTAAACAAGTGTTAAATTTTTGTCTCGTATTTTTCGTTAAGCTACTATAAGATGGTAGTTTAGGTTCGAAGTAAAATTGGTAACATTATGAAATAATCTATCCAGCATTTACTAAAAAAATAAAGACTGTCTTGTAATTAGACTCAATAATACAACATCATCAGTTTGTAATATTTCAGAGCTGACATTTTTTGTTTTTTCAATGATTTTATTATCACTATATTTAATTCATATTTATAATCATAAAATAAATAAATAAATCATAAATATCATTCGAAACTCTATATTATTTCATATCAACAAACAAACTAACAAAATACATATAGTCAAATAAATCGTACCAGTTCTTATTTTAGAATGAATCTAATATTATGATAACTATGTAAATCCCCATTCATGTCACATCAAGAAGTTTTAAGATTAATTAAGATTATCTTAAGATAAGTTCTTTATGATCTTGGATATGAGTGAATTGTCCGCATGGAGTACTCTCAACGTCAAGTTATTGTAAAAAGTTTAGATAAGTAAAAATTTTCTCGAAGCACTTCTTTAAGCTGATTACATTTTAGACATTGGGATGAGGGAAAGATAATAAAGATAATTTGAAGGAAGGAATACTTGTATCAATCTTTTCAATAAAGACTTGTTGGTGATAAGAAATCGATATTCAAATTGCAGCTGAATTGTGTTCGTGGCCCAAGAATGATTTATCTTTACAAAATTTCACATACGCTAGTTTTGAAGCTTCACTAAGATACCGGATGTTAGTTTATTATTTATGTAAATGATTTTATTTGTTTAAATATATTTTCTTAGAAATCTACTTTTCTGAATTTTTTATGTCTTCTAAATATTGTCAAATTTTTATTACTAAATTTATATTATTGAATTCATGGTGCAACTAAACAAGGTGAGTGCTGTAGCATAGCAGACTGACTTTGTTTACAATTTACTTATATCAAAAGTAATACTTTTTAAGTGTTTTTGATAGTAGTACATTATTTTACACAAACAAAATGCCTGTTGTTTCTGTATTGTGTTTTATTTGTTGCCAATTTGCACTCATCTTGTTTATGGTTGAATTGAAAGGAAGGTTCAACAAATATAAGCTAATTCTTTTTAACATATTTGTAATATAATTTTAATTTTTTGTTATTTTTAGTAAATAAACATTATTATAATAAAACTCTTCTATAATTTGTATTGTCAACAGCGGAGAAGATGACTCTATTGCCTGATATTAGTTAACTTTCAGAAAACAAAGCTTAAATAGTTAGTCCTAAATAGTTCTATAGCATACCGTCGAAAAGATAATAATTAATACCGATAGAAGAGAACGCAAACAAAAAGGCCTTAAGGGACCATGGGATGTGTACAAGAAAGGAAGAGCCATCTCTCCAGAAATTACGGGCAGATCAATCTGAAAGTCTAAAAAATTGAGGGAATATTGATTTCCGTTTTTTAACGAACCAAATGTTACTCGAAAAATACATGGAGCTAACATCATATTCACAGATTACTCCGATACCTAAAAAACGACGTTGATCAAGTTTGCAGGTTGTCAGAACGGGCAGTGTATGTTGAATACAAAAAAAAAGCGGAAACGATAAAGCCATTATTATTTTTTAGTTGAACTAGATTTTGCAAAGTTTTTAGAAAGTCTATGGGCAGACATTTGGAATTAGAATACTATAAAGACTCATATAAAAATTATTTTACATATTATTTATATTGTTATCTAAATAGTCAAAGCTCCTGACAAAACAAAAAACTGGGTTATGTTCTGTTGGAAATACATAAAAGTGGGCATTTACCAACGCTTATTGGGAGGACGAAATAGATGATCGTTGTTAGTACACAGGACACATTTTAAGGTTACCTGTGAATCGTGAAAGTAAATTATTCATTATTCTACAGAAGCGGAATACATGTTTATATCCGCATCATCAATAGAAGCAATTAATTCAAAACACTTTATTATATTTTGTCCTTACAGGAGCCTGTGAATATTTACAGTGCTGTTAAATTGTGCACAACTCCCGTGTTTTACAATACTACCAAACATGTTGGCATTCGTCACAATTTTCTGTCGCGAAAGCTTAATACAAAACAAAGTGCTAATATTTAATGGGTCTTATTTAATTTTTCAAAATACATTTTTATAAGAGTTTGTTAGCACTATAAATAAATGCACATAGAGGTGCACATAAAGCTCTCATGGTAATCTTCGTTCAAAAGTATTGCTTACTACACCTGCCATGAGTGATTTCTTAATTGCTTTTCTTGAGAAAGTTGAATTCCTTTTGCATAAAGAACTTAAGAATAAAGTTCCCATTTATAACACCAAAGCTACATTAAAGAACCGATAGAACGAAACCCAGCATAGCTGTTGTTGCAAAACTTTGCAGAAGTTTCGTCATAATCTATGCAATTGACAAATTTTATGTTTTTGGTTTTATTGTAAATAAGGCTAAGCTTAAAAAATCTCTTGAGCAGTTACGATTACCCAAAAACAGTACCACATTTCGTAGAGATAGTACGCATAAAAAGTTATTTCATATGTATTTTATATTAAGTAGACTCTTTACCAATATCTCAAAAATTTTATTAATTTATAAATGAGAAATTAATAACAGGTATGTGGGAAGACAATACTGCATGTTCAAAATGCAGCTTAAACGCTATAAAAGAAATATTTGCAATGAAAAAAGGATCATATGTGAAGCCCGTCCAACCAAAAGAATCGACACCAACGTCAAACATCCATGGCACTAAGGTAGTACTCAGTCTTTGGTGGGATCAAAATCATTGCATTTATTGTGAGCTTCTTTAATATGGGCACACCATTACAGGGAACTTATACCCAATGAAACTGATATTCGGCCAGACATGAGAGCATAATATTCAATGACGAAAACGTTCAGCAATATTGGCAAATTACTTTAAAAAAACTTTTTTATAAATAAGTGATTGTGAAGTCCCCTCCGACTGCTATTTGCTTCGATCGATGCAGAACGCACTCTGATATACGCTGTACTTCAAAACAGAGTTTCTGAAAATGTTTTGTTTCGTTCTTCGACTCAAAAGCTGAGCCGTTCTTTTGGGATCGAAATTTTTTCGAACTGTTACTTTTCATATAAAATTGGTGTCAAAAAAAAAAACAAATGATTTTTTTATTAATGCAGCATAAAAGTAGGGTACCACACCAACCTTTTTCAATCCTCCATTTTACATTGAGCTCGGCAGTAGCATTAGGCTTCTTCATTTCTGTGCTTACTTCACTACAGTGGATTTTTATCGCTTAGAATTTTCGTGCATTTGGCTTATTGTTAGTTTTAGTTTTTTTTTTTTGTAAATTGTAACCAGTCTGATTTTACTTTAAGCTAAGGCCATAAATTTAAGCAAAACTAAACAAATAACACCATATGCACTTTTTTTCCTCAACACTTATTTCGACATCTATAGTGGGAGAGTGTTACATAAAATAAAAAGCAAAAGGAACAAATAAGAAAAAAACTTTCAATTTGTTTATATATATTTATTATATATTTTGTACTCGCATGCATATGAATTTGTGTTAAGGATTTTTGGCGAAAAAAAAAGAAAACAAAAACTTTAAAGTTATTGTTTGGTTCAGGTGTTATTTGAATTTGTTAGTTTATTGTGTAAAACACCTTTATTTCTATTGAAAATTTGCATAACTATCTTTGATTTAATGGGATTTTTTTTGTTGTGTTTGTTTGGCTTATTTTTTTTTTGCAGAAAATATTTGAAACCACCAGGTTTAAATAAAAACTACTTATTAATATACCAAGCTGGTTTGAAGAAAACTGCAAAAGAGGTCTTTAATTTTTAGGACACATATACAGATTATGAAATAAAAGTTTTATTGTTTTGCCAGAAGAGGTAAATTTAATTCGAAATAAACGGGCACTATGCTTGTATTTATAAAAAATTAAATGTACTATAAGAAAATGTTGTATGAAAATTTTGTCTAAAAGCACACTTCAAGTCTACTTTATTTTTTATAAATTACTGTTTAAGTTACAAAAATTACATTGCTAGATACAAGATTATTAATTTATAGAAATTTAATTTAGATTTTTATATTAATTCAAAATACATATAACATTTGGTGGGGTGTCACAAAGCCATGGGATATAAAACCAGTACAATACAAACGGACATAAAGCCATAATTTTGATATGGCCTTAAGTTTCATACCAATTTTAGTTAAATCGGATATAAAACCATAATGATGTGCAATACGAAGCCGGTATTCTGTATACCATGGAGGAGAAAATACAGGAAATCTGTACTATGCGAGGCCGGTGTTCTTTATACCATAGAGGAGAAAAGTCTTTTTTTTACATGAAATAGGGTGACATGCAACATTATCAAAAATATGGCTTTATATCTCATTTTTGGAAAAAAATTTATGGCGTTAAGTCCCATTCCATCGAGACATAAGGGCATATGCCATTAAGTCTTAATGGAATGGGACTTAACGCCATATGGTTTTATGTCCCATGGCTTTGTGACAACCCACCATAAAATTTTCGAAAAATTTCAGTCTTTATTTTTAAAATTGTTCTTTGAACTTAATTTGACATCAAAAGCATAATGTAAAAACTTAAAATCTTAACTCTAAATTTAATTGAATAAGTTTATTAAACCCCTTTTAAAAAACTGTAATCTTTTAGTTTAAAAAATTCCTTCAGGGATTACATTTTAAAACCATTTTTGTTTAATGAAAAATAAACTTGTTAAATAGCTCTTCATTTTTATTACAAAAAAAAACTGAGAAAACCTTAACATACTGTTTATAACAGCACCCGCGTAGACTAGAACACGTTTCTTTGGCCATAAATAAATCTGTAAAATTCTTTCAGAAATCAGCTTGAAAAGAAAACAACAATATTCCCAGGCTTCACGATAATACAAGTGCAACAAACAATCAAAACCCTTAGAGCATTCATCACCAACAATTACTTGAATGATGGAGTTGAAGCAAGTACAGAAAAAAAAACTAAACAAAATAATAAAAAAAAAAAACAAACGTAACGATATAAAACAACCTTGAATCATTTAGTTTAAAAACCAAGATTATTTTCAAAACTGTCTGCTTGGTTTTTTCCTTCATACAAAGGAAAACAAAAAACTAAAATCACTTCAAACAACATACAAACATAATAAGAAAAATGTATCATCAACATACCACCATCATCCCATTATCACATACCAGACGCACTTGCTGCTTACTGTTGGCTTGGCCTGGCCTTTCCTCATACCTCCTCAAACGGCTCCAACAAGCATTGAGAGACGGACGTTGCTATGGTCAGACATTCTAAGCATGATGAGTAGGCTGGTTTGTTGTTTGGCTAAACTCATGAAATAAATCGCACTCACAAAATTTACAACAAAAAAAAAAATTGTGCTTAAGGCCAACTAAACAAAAAAAAAAAAAAAAATAACCAATAATAATGTTCACAAAAAAAAGCAAAAAACGAAAACTGTAAGAAAACAGTTGAGGGTTATATTTTGGTTTGGTATTGAAAAACGATAGAATACTACTAAACGATCGATAAAATGGAAATAAGTTTTATGGGTAGAAAACACAGCTATATAACAAATATTTTGCGTGAGCTGGTTGTTGTAAAATAAAAGCACACACAAACACAATTAAGTGCTTAAAAGCTTAAAGCTAAAAGCGTATAAAGATTCAAATTTTAATAGCGTTGAAATAAAGGATACATTTTTTTCATTATAAATCCATATTAACCCTGTACGGATCTAAATGTTTAATTAAAGATGGTTAAATATTTTGGCTAACTAATAATCCACAAGTAACTTCTCAAAAAAAGAAAGAAAGAAAGAACATTTTGCAAATCTGTATTCTTTAAAATAAAATATACACACCTAAAAGTATTTTGTATTAAATTTCATTTCAAAACTGCAGATATATTAATGAAAGAGCTACCATGAATGATCGTTAATTATATAGAAACCTAAAGCATATGCTAACAAAACTCTCATGCCTGAAGAATTTAGTATTCAAGTAATCGATGAAATAATCCAATACTATTTTCTTACTTCAATCAGTTCTATGAGAAAATGTGTAATAATAACTTTACCAAATGCCGTTTTGTAATCTAGAACAAAATCAGCTTTTTAGGGCAGATCTTATAGAAAAATAAAGCTATATTATAATTACTACCACCAAAAATATTACGTTTGTCAATCCGTTTGTAACACATCGAAATAATGTACGTAAAGCCAACAAATCTATATATTCTGGGTCCTTATAAGATTCTAAGACGATTTAGTCATGTCCGTACCTCTGTCCGTCTGTTGAAATCACGATAGAGCTTCGAAAAAAGACATATTTCAATGAAATTATTACCAAACATTATTTGATTTACCGAAATGGATAAATTCGGTTCAGTAGGGTCCGAGTTATAGATCAAAGTATCAGACTACCTCGATATTTTTCAGATATTTTTTTTTGCTGTTTTCTTCAAATATAATGCAGATAATACTATGAAATTTTGCACTTTTTGTAGAAGGAAAAGTCCTGTTGAAAATGGTAGAAATCGGCTCACGATTTTCTATAGCCCCCATACAAATGTCTGCCCGGAATATGGCTTTTATTACATAAATGTCTATAGAAAAGCGGTATACATACACAATTCTGCAATAACAAGTTTCATGCAAAGTGAAATCCCAAAACGATATTTTATTTGCATCGGTCCATATTTTGAAAATAGCCCCATATAAAGTCCACTTCTGGAAATCACTTAAATGTGCATAAATCTCTTACAATCATCAGCAGCAAGTTTAAATTCGACACAAATAGTACATACATATATAGAAATATTCACACCTAATTTAATGATGATCGGTCCTTATTTGTAATGGGTCATAGTTCTGTTATGAGTACTACTCCATAAAAACTCATTAATCTACATAAACATCAATATCGAACCGAAATTTTACACAAATCAGTTATAAGTATGTAAATATTATACTACTGACTTGTGTGAATGTTGGTCCTGCCACATCCAAAAATAACCACAAAGTATGCAAATGAAATGCAGATAAAATTTAACTAAAACAAACCTAAAATAAATAGAAATTACGGTGCAATATATATAAGATATGGCACAGCCGAATATAAACGCTTGCTTGTTTTTTGATACCTAATTGTGTGCTAATACAGTCAGTTTATGTTACTTGATGCAAAATTATAATCAAAAGGCAGTTCTGAAAGCAGAAATAAATAAAAAACTTGATTATTTTCCGTCTTTTGACACCTCTGTTTACTTCTTGATTATGGGAAGCAGTTTAATTTTCATATTTAAAATACTATTCACATAAAAACCTGATGGCTACACTTTCGATTTTTTCTGTGATTAGTTTTTTTTAACCTAACTTTACTTATGCTGTCAATAAATTAAATCAGTCGAAAAATATTTGTACAAGTGTACATTTTCATATATTAACAACTTATTTTATGCACTAAATTTCTACGTTAACAATAGCTCAATACATAGTTGTTGGTTTTTCGTTTGCCTTTTCTACTTCTCTCAATATTTTCTGTTGAATTGTGGGTCCGATTTTGTAACGTCAATTGCCAATTTAAATAGTTAAAATGAGTTCGCGAACAATGATAGAACAACAAAAATTCATTTGAAACTATTTTAGAAGTAGTTCACATTAAAGCTTTGACAGTCCAAAAAATCATTAAGTGGTTCATCCATGAAAATAGGCTCCATAACAAAGACAGAAATGTACAAAATAAAAATTTTAATAAAGAAACACTAACTAGGTGAAGAGAGAACCCTGCGAAAATGCATATTTTAAAAGATCACAATCGCTTCATTACCCCCTCTATGAAGCTTGGAAGTAATCATCTCTGACAGAACAAAGTATCTGAGTGTTTGTTGCTTACCAACCTATCTTGTCTTTAGACTAAGTACTCGAGAAGCACACATTGTAAGAAAAATAAGGGCAAATCCAAGGCTATCAGCTTTACAAGTGGTCTCTGAAGTTGAAGCTAACTTGAACAAATAATATTGCGTTAAAACTGTTTGTCGTGTCTTGCGTCAGCATGATTTTAATGGCCGAGTTGCACGCAATAAACTGTTTATAATTCCAAAAAATAGACTGTACAGGCTAAATTTTGCCAAAGAACATGTTTGCAAGGAATCCGCATTTTGCAATTCGTTCATCATCGTCAATGAATCCAAGTTGAACATATTCCGGTCAGATGGCATGTCGTATGTTTGGTGGAAACCAAATCCAGAACTCAACAAAGAAAATCTAAAGACAAACATGGTGATGGCAGTGTCATGGTTTGTATATGCTGTCATCTGCTGGTACTATATTTTATATTTGTTGATACAACCATCGACAAGTTTAAGTACAGATTCTGAAGATACATTTGTTGGAAAGCGCAGAGAACCAGGGTATAAGATTTTTTTTTGATTTTACTAGAATAACGATCCAAAGCACAAATCAGTAACGTATATATGTATATTTAGGGGAGCGTTTTAAAAATTGCTGAAAATATTGCATATTTGTTGGTTTTCAGAGCAAAACTAAAATACATTTTTGTTTGAACAAAAAAAAAAACAGCAAGTTAGAACGTAGATAAGGTAAGACTAATGTGGATTAAAATAATAATATAATATATAACAACAATTGTAATTTGTATAATTTTTGGCAATGGTGATCATACATCACAAGGACTTTAGACTTAAGTTGCATTTGTGGCTAAAATGTTAGTTTTACACAAGTTCTATTAATTATTATTAGTTAAGGTTAAGTTTTAGAACCAATATTTTACACGATTTTGCAAAATTAATAAAAGAATGCAAAACTCTAAAAGTATCTAAAAGTATGAAAATAGAGAAGAACTAATTTTCGTAAAAGTTGGCTACATATAATATTTTTTTGATCCCATAATTATGCTTAAGTTTTTTTAATTAACAAACACCACAAACTCAATATACAATATTCATCATGAAAACATGATTATGCAACAAGAAAATTGGTCTTACTGCAAGATTAGTACAAGTTTAAAAAAAAAAAACTAGGATTTAAAAAAAAACTAGGATTTAAAAAACTTTCAGCAAGATTATTAATTCATAAAGAAAATCAAACTAATTTAAATCTAATTTAAATGATATTATAAAAGGATTACACATTCCTTAAGCACAGATTCTAAATAAAATTTAGTCACATATAATGATAAATAAACCTGTTGACTAAAATTGTTAAATGTTAATAAAATGAGAAAAACTAATTTTTGTAAAAGGTTTGCTGTCTTAAAATATATCTCTAATATATATCTGCCACATTTGAGTCGCCAGACCTTAATGTTATCGAAAATATATGGTAAATTTTAGAAATCAGCATAAGGAAACACAAAATTTCTAACAAAAACTATTTAAAAACACCGCTGCTGATGATAAAGGCCATCACGATAAATATTAAATTGTGTAATTGCAAGTTCTAATTGCAAACGTGCTGTGACGTGAAAAAACGTCATTTTTTTTGCAATAAATTATTTTTGTTTGATAGACTATAACATTATTTCTTTAAGTGACACCAATTTCTATTTTAAGTTCCTGTTACTTTTATTTTTATGGAGCTTTAAAAACAAAAAATTCACTGCATAAAATAAGCTCTGAGCCACTGTATCTCCATCTCATTTAGAGATTGTATGTAGGTAGATACAAATTAAATATTTTTTGGGCAACAATCAGTGTAAATCCGTATATCCAAAAACTTAATACAGTAAAAATCAAAATCAAAAGAGCGCTTTACTGTATACATAGTCTTAAAGATCCATACGTTTCAATAGAAAAGCTTTCGAATGTCTTTAATTGCTTCTCCTAAAAACCAAAAGAGATTTCGTTAGGCAATAATTATAACAATTTAAAGCAATAGTCTTATCCACAAGAACTATTAGGAACTTTGTTCTGCATGGTAGAGAAGACCTTAGAAGTTATGCCAAATTTGAACAGTAGATCCATAATATCTTATCAATGGACGTAGAGTGTATGAATTTGGTAAGATTTTTTAACCAAACAAAATCACCATACATTTTTTTTTAGTATTCCACAGCACACGAATATATGGCCATAACGTACTTAGTAGACATTCTCGAGTACTCAGTCTAAAGACAAGATGGGTGGGTATGCAACACACACTCAGCTACTTTGTCCTGTCAGAGATGATTACTTCCAAGCTTCATAGAGGGGGTAGTGAAGCGATTGTGATCTCTTAAAATATGCATTTTGGCAGGGTTCTCTATTCACCTAGTGCTTTATATATAAAATCCAATATTATTCCGACACTGCCAAATAGAAATGAGCCACTTGCACAATAGTCTCATAATATTATTATTTATCCACAAGTAGATATTAATATTTCCACGTAAAGGTAACAAATTGTTACCTTGTAGAATCCCGGAGTTTGGCATTTTATAGATAGTACTTAAGTACCCATTGCAGAGAAAATGTATTTTACCTAATGGTAGTTGCACTGTTAGCAGAGGAAATGATCGTGTTGACAATATTTATGGCTACCTAGACTTGCAAGAGACCTACAAGATCGAGTGTGTGAATTTTCGTACATCGTTGTAAAAAAAATGTACAAACGTCTACACCAGTAAGTTATTCTAAAATTAGTATATCGTTTCATAACAAAATTTTTTAGTGAAAAGAAAGATAAAGTCATGTGAATAATTGCACAAAGTTCAAATATTCGTTATCAAAAAATATATAACTAACTCAACATTTAAAAATTCTACTGAGCAAAATATGGTTAATTTGAATTTACTTATAATAACTCTACCGTTGATGTTTCTTTCGTTCAACATTTTAGCTTGGAAGGTTTTTTAGGCGTTGTGAAATCCACCTGTTGCAATAGGCTCATTTTTTGTAAGCCTTAAAGCATTATGATATTAAAACAAGTATAATGAAATAAAACTCCGTATCACGAAAAAGCAAAACAAAATCTGTCTTATTTACAACAAATAATGACTGCAGGAAAAAAATCGTGCATCATCTTTGTTTAAGCTGCAGCAAATTACAAACAAAATATTTAACGAATACCAATGTTAAGACTGGCATATTAATGAAGCTCTGCTGTGGAGTTTTCCTAAATATATTCTTCCAGCCAGGCATGATTATTTTGTGTGTTTTTTTTTTTTTTTGATTTTGAAATGTAATAAAAGCGCTATTTAATTGCTTTGTAATGCAAGTTTGTAAGGAGGAAAATGAAACAAAACCACCAATCAATGGGCATACAAGTTATTATTTCCTAGTAAGCTGTATGAACATGCATACCCATAGACATATACATGCCACAATATATACATTGCCAGATAATTTTCTATAGTTGTTGTTTGTATTTTACAAAACTGATCGATACTTTAAGCCAGCAGAAATAAAAAATAAAAAAATAAATGAGAAATTTATAAAAACGCGTAAAAACATTAATACCACAACAACAACAACTAGCATCACACTATAGCTCCAATAGTTGGTTTAGTTGCAAGTTGTAGTCCTAAGCCAAAACATTAACATCAACAACATTAACAGCTACAGCATCAACATCATTCACATTTTACAATAACACCAATAAAAAGCACTTCATGCTGCCAATCAATCAATCACTCACTCATTCACTCACTAACTCACTTAAATACAAGCCACAAACATATAGCACTAAATATTGCGTCCAGCTAAAAGCACATCTTCTCTAGGAGTCTAGCTTATAGTTTAAATAGTTGCTGGTGCATTTACACCAACACCAACATCAAATCCGATACGACCAGCGCTTTTGTTAAATGTTCTGTACTGCAGGCGAAAATATATTTGTTGTTTTTTCCTCTTTTTTTTATAATTTCTGCTTTGAAGACTATATGGGAATATCTTTTTGCTTCATCGTCTGTTTATACTATATATTTCTTTATAATAGTAGATGATTTGAAATTATTGTTACGAGAGATGGTCAAGTGTAATGGTTTTGTCATGATGTTGCATTTAATGCCCGCTTTTTTTTCTATCATCATCATCATCATCGCCTTCTTACATATACCACCTTCTTTGTAAAGGAAAACATTTAGACAGTGTGGAAAGTACTAATGTATACAGAGATAATATTTATTTGTTATGTTGGCACTAACTGCAAACATCACGAAAGAGAGAGAGAGAGAGAGAAGATAACTAAACTAGAAGGTATAGTTTTAGTTCTAAACCATTTCATAAAAAGACCAACCATTTTATCATTGTGATGTCCAGTATGGAATAGCGTGATTCATTTAGAAACTGTTGGTATTTTTGTTTTTCTCACAGATCACGAGAGACTGTGTTTATACTGCCATCTTAATTTTACTCAGTATTATTTGACAATTTGTTGTAAAGAGACTATAGGTAGATTTACACGATTGACAATTTCTTCAAAATTGCTGTTCAAAATGCTTCAAACTTGTGTAAACAGCAAAATTTCCTTAAAAATTTATTTATTTAATAACTATTAATAACTATTAAATAAATACATTTTGAAGCAATTTTGAAGAAAATTTCAATCGTGTAAATCTAGCTTAACAGAGCAACAACGTTACCGAATTATTCACCTGTACTAAGTATTTACTAACGCTAAAGTACGTAGCTTTAGAAAAGCGTTTTGTGCACTTGAAGCAAAATATTGTTGCATCAGCGACCTATCGAGCAAACGATTGCCAATACCATTAGCATGTATATAGTGTATTTTATTGAAAGATAAACGATCGAATTGATCAAAACTAGGCTTCGTAGAATTCCAGAAGATACCGGTAGCAATGCCGGAAATAGGGATCGAAAATTGGACAGTCCGACTCTTCAATGAAATTATTTTTCAGGCAATAATAAAGATTTCGGGTTTATTTTAAGTGTTTTATTTAAAATTAAAATAGGATCAAAATTAATATCAGTATTGCCAGTTTAGCCTTTTTGAGGCTAAATTTACTTAAGATTAAATTGTATCGGTTTACGATATAATTTACAGTACATTTTGAAAAGCTTTATAGCAATCACTGAAACCGAAAATGTCGGATTTTTTTTTTTGATTTTAAATGGCCCAGCACCAATGCAAGAATATACCGACTGTTATACCTTTTGAAAACCCCCATAGTACGGCCATAAGGTTTTTAAAAAGTGTTTCTGTAGTTTGGCCGGATTTTATTTAAATAATGCTTTATATTTAAATCTCATAGCTAAACTTTAAATTACTTTCTGAGCGGGTTTTCATTAAATTAATAAAAAGTCTGTATTCCCTTATATTTATCACTCTGTACTCTTTTTCTACAATTCCCTCATAAGACTTACAGAAAAAACATTATCAGTTGATTTTCGTTTTTTCCACTGATTTTTCGTTGTTGTTCACACAACAATAACAGCTACAAGTTCAAATAATAATTTAAAAAAAAAATTTTTGTAAAATTAAAACAAGTTGCGTAGGTTTTCATTTAATTGTCGGCAATATTGTTAAGTTCTTATAATTCATATTGTTAATAATACACTTGATTGTTAAGCTGAGTGTGATGTATGGTCGATGCTCATTGTTGGCAATAGTTGTTGATTTTTTCTTCTTTATACTTCTTATTATTATTTAATATTATTTGGTTTTTATGGCAAGTTGAGGTTGAGCTTAAGTTTGATTTCGTTTCGTTTTTCTACTAATAAAAGTAATTACGTGCATTGTTATCATTCTTTTTTCACAAAAAAGTTTGTTGCTTAAGTTTTTTGTTTCATTATCAGTTACAGAGGAGGCATGAAAATTGTAAAGAAACAAGTTTAAAGAACTTGATATGTACTATTGGTAATTGTTATTAAGCGTAGATGTAACCAGTTGTTTTAATTTAAAGTCTTTGTAAGAAATTTAAATGTTCAATATTTGGTTGTGGGAAGAATATTTAATTTGTTGTTCGGCAAGATTATTTTTAATTCGATATTGTATATTTGCTTTAACAATATGAAAATTATAATTTGTTGGCTTATTAAATATAAGGAAAATATTTGTAATATTTTTATAAGAGAAACTTAAGGCCTATTTTACAATTCCATAATTGATTTGTATATGCTTTATTTTCTCTTTAGACCACTATTAAATAATTTATTTATTTTATTTTATTAATATTATATAATACAATTAATGACACTATATAATACAAGTTAAAGAGAGTGCTAGCAACTGAGGCCTTCGACTCTTCTGATTATAATCTATATATTCTATTTACATTTATACAGAGGTAATTATATTATGGAATATTAAGGTGTTTTAAATGTACATATTATTATATTTGATTGAATATATTACAATGTTTGATGAATTTAATGATTTTGGTGATGTTGCTATGGCTAGGGTTTTTAAGTGAAGTGCTGGGTAGTGTTGTTTTAAAAATTTCTGATCTTACTGTAGAATATTCTTGGCATTGATCAAGGATGTGGTTTACAGTTATCTGTACGTTGCATCTAGTGCAAATAGGGCTATTTTCTTTTTGAAGCAGGTGTTGATGAGTTATTTTGGTATGACCCAATCTTAACCTCGTGAAAACACGTAGTTCCTGTCTGGGGTAAGATTTAGGGTATATAGGTTTGATTCCATTAGGATTAATTATTTTGTACCGATGGTTGTAGTTTTCCCATAGTTTTAATTTGTTTTCTTCGAGATGTTTTGATATATGTTTATTTAGGTCTTTTGTAGCACGCGTGGTGAAGGTATATGTTGGTGATTGCGCGGCGAAGTATGCAGCTTTATCGGCAGCTATGTTACCTGGAATGCCAGAATGACCTGGGACCCACATTAGGCGTATTTTATTAGGGTATTTAATGAGAAAATTACGGATGTCTGTTACCGATTGTTCGTAATAATTAGTATTTAGGATAGCTGAGATTGTTGATTTGCTGTCGGTACATATAACATAACGTCCTTTTTGTTTTGAGCAATATTCCGTAGCAAGTTTTATTGCTAGAGCTTCTGCTGTAAAAATACTACAATATGGTTCTAAAAGGCCATGGAATAAAGGTTTGTGATTATCGTTTACAATGCCAAAAGATGTATGTAGGTGTGTTTTTGACCCGTCTGTGAATATGAATTTCCAGGTATTGTATATGTCGGAACGACGAATGGAATTGAATTCTAGTTGGTATACAATTGGTAAAGTTGATTGTTTGTCATATTTCTGCAGATCCAGTATAAATGAATTGCGGTTTAAAAGCCACCAAGGTTCATTTTTCGAGTGAGTATTTAATAGTTGAATTGTTGGAAAAAATTTACCGACATATTCAACACACCTGTGTATCGGTGATTGTTTTTTACATGTACGTTTAAGATTTATGGTATTTTTCACGATTTTGTGGAGATTTTTGTTGTTACTTATGTATAGTTTTGGTATTAGTTTTAAGTCGCTCTCGTATATTCTTTCGGTAATAGATGGGAATCCTGATTCGGCAAGTAAGTTTTTAATATTTGTAGTTGGAAAAGCACCAATGGAACATCTGATGGCTGCATGATAGGGGGAATTTATCATATTGAGATACTTTTTGGGGCAATTGCTATAAATATGTATACCGTAATCAATTTTGGTAAGAATAAGCGATTTAGTTACCATAAGAAGTGTATTTGTGTGAGCAGCACTTTTTTTGGATGCCAGGTATTTTATTATATTCAGACCTGAAATAAGCTTTTTCCTCAGGTTAATACAGTGTTGGCTAAAGTTAAACTTATTATCAAAAATAATGCCCAGTATTTTCAATTGAGAGACCTGTTCGATGTTTATGTTGTTATATAGGATAGTTGGAGGGCTACAGTGTTGTTTGTTGCAAATGTGAAGGATTTTACATTTACTAAGAGATAGTGAGGCGCCAGAGGTTTTTGACCAATGTTTTATATCACTCAGGAGGTTTGTAAAGGCTAATTTGACTTTGTCATTATTGTTGTTTTTCGAAAAAAATACAGCGTCGTCGGCGTATAAAGAATGCTCAACAATATTGTATTTTGACGCTATTTTACTGATGGCATTGAAGGCAATTAAAAATAGCACTACTGATAGAGGTGATCCTTGAGGAATACCGTTAAAAAGCGAGTAATTTGTTGAAAATGTTGAGTTGATTCGAACTTTGAACTTTCGATTCGTTAAGAATGATTTTACTATATTATATACTTTGATGCCTACTTTCCAGTTTATTAGTTCTTGCAGCAAGATATGTACGCCAATGCGATCAAACGCTCTTTCAAAATCAGTGGATAATATTGAAATATGATTCTTATGTGAAAGTCCTTGTGAAATGAAGTGGTTAATGTGAAGAAGAGCATCTGATGTATTTTGTTTTTTTTAAAGGCGACTTGGTTGGGGTTTATGAGGTTATTATAGGATGAATACCATGTAAGTCTTTCAGCTATGATTTTTTCTAGAATTTTACCTATGCAAAGGTAATAGAGATATTGGCCTATAGCTGCTAATATTTTCTACTGCTTTATTCGGTTTTTGTATGGGTAGTATAATAGCATTACGCCAGTTTTGAGGATAAATTCCTGTATTAAATATTTTGTTGTATAGGTTGATTATTCTACTTTTTACACAGGTTGGCAAGTTTTTTAGCATTGGGTATGATATTTTATCATAACCTGGAGTTTTACCTTTCGCATTCGAAAGTACGTGCTCAAATTCTATGAGGTTTATTTTGCTTTCCAATTGCTTTGCAGATTTAGATAAACGTACGTTGCTATATGAGAGATTTAGTGTTTCATATTTTTTAGATACAAAAACCGAGTCGAATTGAGAGTCGTGAGATAAGTCTGACCAATATTTCCCAAAATTATTTGATATATCGATGGATGTTGTAAAAAACTTTTGGTCGTGTTTTATGAATCGGAAGGAGTTGAATTGTTTATTGCCTGTAAGAGTTTTTATGTCATTCCAGATCTTTTTAGTGCTGGTTCTGGGGTTAATTGCGGCAGTAAATTTAGCAAAAGATTCTTCTTTAGATTTTTTTACATTTCTTTTAAAAAGAGCATTTGCTTTTTTATAGGCGATTAGATTGATTTGTGTTCTACAACGAATAAAAATGTGCCACTTTTCTTGTTTATCTGTTCTAAGTTTTTTTAGGTTAGAGTTCCACCAAGGGACCTGTCTTTTTTGTAAAATAGATGACGTTTGCGGGATTGATGAATTTGCTGCAAAATTAATGATTTTGTGAATCTTTGCTGCTTCATCAAGAGCTTGTGATAAAATGATGTAATGTCGAATTTTGCACAAATACATTATAATTTTCACTATCTATGGAGCTTTAAAATGATATTATTTGAAACTAATCGAGATATTGACTTGAATTGTTTTGGGTAAAATCAAGAAATCACTTTATCTAAGTAAAATAATAAAGTACAGGAATAATTTGGGTTAAATTTTTCCTATATTGCTAATCTATATAAAATGCGCCTTTTAGATTTTCAACAAATATTGAAACTTATAACTTATATATGCTTATACTTATATATTCATTATAGATGGCGTAACTTTTAAAAGTGATTTTTGTCTCTATTATCTTATTTGTAGTTTTAAATGCTACATATTTGGTACTTATTCTCACTTAGTTATTGAACAATATAGTGCAAAGAACAAAGTCTTTTTTTGATCCAAAAATCCTCATATGGGGTCGTCCCTGCCTGCACATGCGAGTAACGGCTTATGGGGTTCACAAGTGGCCAAAAAATATTGAAGACTAAGAATTTTTGCATTAATTTCATAAAGATTATTTAAATGTTGATTGAGTTGCACAAGCAGTAACTTTAAAACGTCTGCGAGCAGTAGAACTTATTCTAAAGCATATGAATTGAAGGCGAGATGTCTTGCATGTCCGAAATGCTGTTCAAATGCTATAAAAGGCAATCATTATTGTCATCACTTGCGATGAAAAATGAATCCATGTGAAGCCCGGCCAACCAGTCGAATCGACACTAATGTCAAATATCCATGGTGCTATTATTACTTACTGATATCTGGCTACAACATCACAGGGAACCATTACCGAATGCAATTGATTCGTTTTAATCGAGCATTGTCCGAAAAACGCCCAGATATGAAAGCATAATAATTCATCTTTACAACGCTAGACCATATTTTGTAACACCTGTTAAACACTAATGAGAAGACCTTGGCCCATCTGACTACTATTCTTACTGGGATACGCTTCACTACAGAACAGGGTATTCAAAATTGGCTTTATCTTGACCTCAAAATACCAGCAGTACTTTTGACACAGAATCCACATGTTTCCAAAACAAAGATTAAAAGCTATATAATTTTTTAACTTTCAAACTGAAATTTCTTGTAACGCCCATAAATATAAGTCCAACACCCATTTTAAAGTATGCCAATCAACGCAGAATCACTTACTTATTCTGGCTGAATGGCCATCTACAGCAAATTACAGCCCACATATTTGAAGATATTCCGATAAAATTTAGTGCATGATACTTTTTCGGCCCATGACCGGTTGCGATTGAAATTGACTGAAATCGACACCTGGTCCCCACACAAATATCATCACGAAATAGGGCTTTATAAGTCACAAATATTTGTCAGATAAAATTAAATCCCATCTGCAAATTTCGTGCAGATCGTTTCATAATTGATCATAGCTCCCATATAAGACCAATTCCGAAAATCACTTTAAAATCACGTTGGTTTCAAAATAATATTTAACAAAAATATTTTTCATATATACACAAATCATTCGGCCAAATATTGTCATAATTAGTAATAGGTATCATTTGAGACCCATTTCCGGAAATCACTTTAACGAGCATAACTAAAAAAAAATCGTGTTTTTTGAAACACTTAAGGGAAAAAGCGCATAATCGAGCGCTTCAATAAAAGCGCTCTTTTGAAGCAGTGAATGCTTACGAATAAAATATACAAAAAAGATGCTTTTTTAGTGCTGACAACGAAGAAGGTTTTAAAGCGAAAAAACAAAAATGAAATTTTAGCCTACAGATTTATGTACGACAACGAAAGTCAATTACAAAACGAATATCGCACTTCTCAGTTACTATGAATTTTTCTTAAGCAAAAACATTCAGATAGAATTTGTTCTTTGATTGGTGTGCGCGAAGTGACATAAAACACTTTAGAAAAGTGCTTTATTTGCATGTTCAATTAGGTTAAAAGAAGCGCTTATTTTAAGCAGAAAGTAGTCTTCCAAACCGAGAACACCTCATACAAAAATAATGCATCCCATCAGCAGGTTGGAAGATTTGAGGTATGAATTCATACATAAAGCTTGTTCCTTTTGGAGCACATTTTTTACTGGGTATCCAAATAAAATTTAACACAAATAAGTTTCATATATATATAGAAATAATGATAATAGTTAGTCAAAGCTCTCATATAAGAACCACTTCCGAAAATCACTTTCACAAGTATAAATCTTTTAAAAGTGATTATATCAAGATAAAATTTAACACAAACAATATTTATATGCACAGAAGTTTGCAACGAATTTTCAATTATTGATCCATTAAAGTCATAACTTTCATATAGTGGCCATTTCGTAAAAATAGTTTTTAAACATATACTAAATGTAGGGTATTATATGGTTGATAGTTGAGTCAATTATACTTGCTTACTTGGTTTTATTTAGAAAAAGTAGTACTGAAATATTTTGTATCTGATGGGAAGTTTGATTGTTTAAGTAAAAAAAAATAATTTAAAGGAAAATTTATCAAAAACTCTGTCCAATATTTTTAATTTAAATTTAAATATGTGACACCATCCAAGTACTTTTAGCAAATAAAAATATCAATTGAATGAGTATAAAAAAATGCATGCATAACAACTTCAACATGTCCTATTTGGAGCCACCACAGCTCCGTCCTTGGAATGTTTGTGATGTATATCTTCAAAACATAATTTCGAACAATCCTTAGCTATGCACGAGTCCTATTTTTTATCTCAATTGGCCTAACCATTTAGAAATTGCAGCTTTGTTTCCAACAAATTTCTATTAACCAAAGGATCTTCATAATTTTTAATTTTTATTCTTTGCCTCATTGTAGATGAAGAAGCGTTCTTATTAGTTTTTCTAACACTGTATTTGAATTTTGCATTTGACAATTGAAAGACAATTGGTACAGTCTTATTGTCAATATAATATGGTGCCCGAAGAAAACAAATACTGTTATTCCAAATTAAGCAACTGCGTTTGAACTTACAAAATCTTATAAGAGTAAGTATCTCTACATAATTTGAGACTCAGCGTCTTGTTAACCTAAGTGAATTTGTATTCTCTTCCTAAATAAATTCTATAGAATTCCAAGATAATATTTTGCTAACAAAATTGCTAAAATAAACTTTATATGCGTAGTTTGATTAAATACTTTTATTATAAAAGTATAATTTTTATTTATTTTTTTTTTAATTTCAAGAATATTTATCCTGGGTCACGATTTGATCATGATTTTAATTTTAAAAAAAACATACGTATATTTTTTATCCCAACAAATAGTATTGTTTTAAATTAACAACAATGTTTATCGTATAAATATGCAAATGTTTGTACAAACTTTGTTTGTACCTTTATTTTTCAGTATTTTAAAAGGAATGTATTTACTTAATGTTTCCAAAATACGATCACAAATAAACAATAAAAGTTTATAAAGTAGTATTTTTTTGTTGTTCGTATGGTGGAATTTATATTGTTTTGTATTAATATGTCTTACATTATGATAAAGTTTAAACAATATACATACAAACAGATACACATTTATGCAGAAAAAAAATAAACTTACCATAATACATTCTTATGCACGATAACTATTGATCGGCAATTTGATCTGTAGAAAACAAAAATAAATATAAATTATTTAACGTTTGCACTGTCATCGAAAGGCAAATTCTTGCTTCTTTTTCCAAAAAAATAAAAAATTGAAAATATTGAACATAACGACAACCCCTGCTGTGCACTTGTTTTAAGCAAAAGTTCACCACAACTAAACAGCAGCAGCAACAAAAAACAACATAAGCTTTTTTATGCTCCTGTTGCTTAAGACAAACAGTTTTTTGGATTTTCTCGTGAACACAACTAAGAGTGTATTACAGTTCTTTTGGCGATTTGGGCCCTTAAATTGAATTGGGGAATATTTTTAAGCTTTGGTGCCTTTTATGGTACTTTTATGTAACAAAACTTTAAGTGATCTAAGTAGTTTTAAATCAAATCGAATATGGTTGTGATAAATACACCATTTTGCGTAAAACATTAGTACCAATCAAAACTACTCATCTCCCATCCCTTGTTTGGATCGATTATTGAATGGCAAATATTTCTGGCTGTATTTCTGTGTATTTTTCATGTCCGACAAAGTCTGCGTAAATATTTTGTTTTTATTTGAAGCGCAAAAATTCACAGGAAGTGAAAACACAGCAGTGCTCTCGTATTAAATAAAAATCCCAAAAAATTATAAAAATAAAAGAAAAAAATATGCATAAAAGATTGTCATCATATGAGAAATGTAAAAACGTTTGCAATTTGACACATTTTTCGAAAGCTTATAAACTATGTTGTAGTTAAAGTTGTTTTTTTTTTGTTTTCTTTTACATTTGCAGAAATAAAATAAAGGTTACTGAATATAAATATGTAGATGAAAGGATGATTTTTGTTTATGGAAATAAAAAAAGTTTATTTTTTAAGTAAAATAAATATTTTTCGAGTAGTAGTAGTTCTCTGAGACTCAATGACCATATGTTTAAATTACAAAAAAAAAACATTTTTGTCTGCTTGTTTATTGCGTACTTTTCATAAGTTGAGTTGTTTTATAAATAAAACGAAGTAAAATTTAAATTCTTTCACTTTTTATGTTTTTTTAGGTTTTTGCAAATATGTACTTAAACCGTGGAATATTTTAATAAATTATTATATACATATATTCTCTCTAGTGATATGATGTGAGTTTTTTTGCTTTTTATATTATTATTTTTTTTGGTTTTATTAAAAGCTTTTTGAAGTTTACTAATAACCCAGCCTTTAGCAGATAAATGCTGGCAAAAAATACAAAATTAATTATATTCAATTTGAATTCTTTTGATAACAGGTAGAATTCTGTTTATTTTATATGTTTGCTTGAATGTCGTTAAGTGAAGTTGTGTTTTAAGGAATTTTATATTTGCATTTCATGTTGTTTGTTTATTAAAACAAAAAACTTAGGAAACAAACTTGACGATTTTACTGAATAAAATCAATTTGGAAAATGTAGTTTATGCGCAAGTTTAATTTATTTCTATAACTAAATCACTGACTGACTATATTGTTATTTTCTAGCCTTCCTCTTAACTGAAACTAAATTACAAAATTAAAAACTAAAAATGCGTAAGACTTGTAGAATTTCTTGTTAAATCTTTATATATCAACAAATAGCTGGGTGTATTTTCCCTGTATTATTATAGAAATTGTGGTCAAGCTTAGTACTAAAGAAACAAGCTAAATTAAAAAATGACAAGCTTAATTTTTACTCCATTCTAGCTTTAAATTGCATTCATATTACTAATACTTACAAATATAATACAATGGTTTTTGTTTTTACTTTACTTAATGACTTCTGCTTGAAATGATCACTTTTGAAACTACTCAAAAAGTTAAACAATAATACAAGATTCGTGAAGCAGTAGAAATATTGTTATTTCTTTGATTCTATCATTTTCTGCTATGGGATTCGTAAAAGATGGCGTTTCTTTTAAACTTGGTTTTGTCTTTAGTAACAACATATCTGTCATTTATTCTCACTTAGTTATCAAATAATATAGTGTAAACAACTCAGTTTAGTTTGCTTCGAAATTACCGCACTTTGTGCCAACAAAACGTCATATTCGCGAAGACAAATGCTGGTTAAACGCTATAAAAGAAAAATCATTATTTATAACAATAACCGTAAGCGTCAGAGATGGTATGTGAAATCCAGTCAACCAGCCAAATCAACACCTACGCCAAATGCATGGCGCTAAGGTAATGCTCTGTATTTGGTGGGACTAAAAGGGTCCTATCAATTATGAGCTGCTAAAATCACGCCAGACCAACATTGATAATCAGTAGCAATTAATTGATTAAAATCCGTCGTTGATCAGAAAATGCACAGAATATACAACCAGATATGTAAGCGTAATATTCTATCACGATAACTCTCGGCTACATATTGCAATACCCATTAAAAACAATTTACAAAAAAAATGGTTGGGAAGTTTTCCTCACCCATCTTATATTTCAGATCTTGCTCAGTATCACTACTACTTGTTAATATCGATGCAGACCACTATTTCCGGGATGTTTTTCACTTCCAATCAGGGTAACTGAAATTGGCTTAAGTCGTTCTTGGCCAGATAAGCAGTTCTTTTGGTGCCGAATCCATATGTTGCCAAAACATAGTGAAAAAGTCATAGATAACAATGGACAATATTTTTAATAAATTTATATTGTACCAATGTTTCTAAATAAAAGCTAAAAATGTTTAAAAAATCCCTCATTGTTAAGTTACACACTCAGTGAAATAAATGTTGAAAGTTATAGGATGCCCCGATAGAATAGGTCATAGTGTATCGCATTATCAGTTTAAGGGTTCTGGGTTCAATTCCCACCAAAGACTCTGGGTGTTTTCTACAGATAAGCTAAAAATCTTTGAAGTTTGTGTTTGTTAAAAAATATATATGTATATATTTACTATTATTTGTTCTTAAAGCTTAATAAATATTAAGAAACAATAAATTCTAAGACTTCAAAATATGCTTAGAAACATGATGTATAAAGTCAGATAAAGTAATACTTTTTCAAGTGTTTCTGACAGTAGTACATTATTTTGCACAAATAAAATGTCTGTTGTTTGTATATTATGTTGTATTTGTTGTCGATTTGCACTCACCTTGTATAATTACACCATGCTTAGAAACGATTACGTTTTAAATTTAGGAAAAAAAACACCTTTTGTATGATTTGATATTTCCTTGTTTCCTTGTTATTGAAGAATAATATTGTCATTGAGAGTAATTAAAATACAATTGCTTGACACTAAACTCAACTTGACTTACATATATTTGCTTTTAAATTAAATTTCAATAAAAATAACCATTTTTCTTTATTTAATAATTAATTGTCATTTCATTAGATGTTATTTATCATAAAATTTTGCTTTTTAAAAAAAACCGAGTATTTCAGCTTCACACTATTGTGTTACCGAGTGCCATCACTAGTTTCAAATGCACGATAACGGCGTGGTCCTGCTTCAATCAAATTCGTTTTTAGACTATGCTAAAGCTGACTTTCACTTTAAAAATTAAACTTTGAAACTTTGATTTAAATTTCCAAAAAATATTTTTTTTCAGCAAATAAAGCTAATTTAATGAATTAAAAACAAAGCAAGCGAAGGCTAATCCCTAGAATTTTATTGAAATTGGGTGCCTATATATCAATTAATTTTATTTGACTGTGAAACATTGGAGTCGTATGGAGTTGATGAAACTCAAATCAGATTTCATTAGATTTTCCCTATTCTAAACATCTACATGCGAAAATACTGCACTAACCATGACGTATACCAGACACATATGTTGATGAAACATACCTGAAGAATAATCCACAGTCCATACGAACTTATAACTGATATTCCACCAAGTAAAAAAATGTGCCATTTATAAAAATTACCACATCAGCAAATAATCGAAATTGTATCAGAGTTGTATGGGTAGCAGTATAGTACGATATGGAACGTAATGTAATCGAACAAAGACTGCAGGTATAATTTAAATGAAAGTTTGTCTTCATCATCCCGTTACAACTAATTAACAAATACGTTTAAAGTGTAACACCAATGTTTCTTAATGATGAAACATTTTGCTCAGAAAAAAATGTTTCAAAGCAGTCAGCACAATAAAGACCCTAAGAATAAGAGGAGATTTGGATTTAGAATAACAAAAAAGCGGTATGGGAAGAATACAAAGAAAGACTTAACCAAATATGTTTGAGTGGGAAGAATACAAAAAAATAAAATCATAACGCTATCATAGCTATAGATGAAAATTTCAGACAACTTCTATATTTGCTTTCAATTTCTGCTATCTTCTTCAAATATTATGCAGACAATAACTGTAATTTTATTATAAAACGTCAAGTGTATTTAAATATGATAAAAATCAGTGCATAAGGTTTTCTGGCTCCCATACAAATATTGTCCATTAATATGGCTCTATGGCATATAAATGCCTAATGGAAAGCAGTAGCCAAATTCAAATTCAGCAACAAATAGTTCCATTCAGACAGAAATCAGAGGACGTTAGGTCTATCTACATTTGACCATAACCCCAAATATAATGACCACAAAGGAATAACATATTAATTTTCAAAATATTTTTTAATGTTGGTCCATTGTGCAATGTAATCGTAAGTAATGTAGCAGTTAAAATTTTGTTTCTTGATAATAAATTAAATATCAACACAGATAGTTTTTGCAATTTCATATACATATTAGGAAGATCTAATAATGTAAAAGTTTTAATTCCAAAATCACAAAAAACTAAATTTCAATATATTCAATAACAAATTCTCAATTCACTAGTGACATATAACTTTAACTTAAGAAATTTCTCCATTAAATAAGAGAAATAATTTTTAACATTTTTTAATTTTTTAAAGAGGTCAGATTGGACATTCTAGAGACATGTTAGAGAAATGCAACATCCATTAAAATTTCTCTTTTATTGTTATTAATTAAAAAGAAAATAATGTCTATTGTAAAATTACACACACACACACACACACAATTTTCTAAATTAACATATTATAATAGGCCTGTCCCTATAAATGCAACAGGTTATCCTACAAGCAACAGCACAGAAAACACATAAAATACAAAATTAAAGCCAGACACTTGTATAATGTACGTACATTACATGAAAAAACAAATTTACTACAGATACAACTACTAGATACAATAGCTAAACATGTTGCGTTTTAATGGTATTGGAGCTAGAAAACTAACAACAATTGATTGATTACCACAATAAATAGCAACAACAATCAAATTGTAGAGATTTTAAATTTGTATATCTTTAAAAAAAAAATAAAAATTGGGATGCATTATAACGCAAGCAATAAGTCATACAAAAATTCTTTTAAATTGAACATGACTTCAATGAATTTCTTAACAAACAAAAAATAATAAAATTGACATATAGACAATCATATAGAAGAGTATGACTATCTACAGACAGACCGTCTAACATACAATATACAATATGTTCATTTATCGACAAGGAAGGAAAGTTTATTTTCTCCTACAACAAGCTACATTAGTTATTTATTTTGAACAACTATTTCTTTAGGTTTTTTTTTTTTTCTTTTTGTGTTGTGTGCTCAGAAAACGAAGGTGTTTTCTTTAGATACGCATTTCAATTGTGCCATGTCAAAGATAATTTAAGAAATTGTTTTTTAAAAAATGATTTCTTTATGAAATTACACGAAACGAAAGCTTATTAGGGTGGAGTTTATTTAATACACCTTGATATACATAGTAAGATATGTTAATAATTTATTTTCTGTTACTTTTTTTTTAAAAAATTGAGAAAGTATTCTGGGCAATCACAATAATGAAAAATTTTGTAAAATTCAATAAATATTATTCATTATCCATTATGGTTAAATGTTTGTTTGATAGTTTCAAAGGCTCGTGCTTCACCTCTTAACCTGCCATAAACAAGCGCAGCGGTGTAGAGTTTACATGTTAAGCCATAATTTTCGTTCATAATTTGTCTCTTGAATGTAGCTAGAAATAACTGCAGCTACTACTGCCATAAGCTTAGCTTAATATGTATGTATATGCAAATATAAATGAAAAAAAAAAACTACTGAAAAGTCTACTATTAATTTGACAACAATTCACTCAAGCTTAATTTCAAACTCATGAACAGAAAAAAATTTAAAAAATAATAATCATTAATAGTAACGAAAAAATGGGGAAGTAGTCCTAGCCATATAAACTGCTATGATTAACTTTAGTTTTTAAAAGCTATTGTACAAAAAGTAACGTAATTTTTTGTGATAAAACAAAAGACTTAAGAAACGAACTTTATTGCAAATAATTGTGTACTTGCAACTCAACAGATTAACTTACCAACAGATCGATTGAAAACGAATGCTTGACAATTTTTTGAACGTATAAGATTAAGTTGTGTGTGTATAGTCATCTTCAGATTCGGATTCGTCCTTCTTCTTTTCTTCTTAATTTTTTTGTTATATATATTTTTTGTTATAAAACAAAATAAACGAACTTTATTGAAAATAATTGTGTACTTGCAACTCAACAGATCAACTTGCAAGTAAGTGGTAGATCATTTCACATAAGAAATTAAATAAAATATATATGATTCCGTTTTTGATAAGACCGTATTTATAAATGAGATAAGTAAAAACTAGATCAAGTTTAGATACAAGTGTAGAATTAAGGTATTCAACAATTGGATTATACGGTACTGCAGAAGATGTTTAAGACATATCATTCAGTAGATATGCATTTTCAGACATACAAATAGCAGATGAACCAGCAACTAATGAAGAGAAAATCGATCCTGCTTTAATGCTTACCAATCGCCCAGTGACTTGTTAAAGATTTCGCGCTTAATTGTACCAAAAAATATTGTGCCAGCCATTAAATTTGACCCATTGACACATATATTCATACATATATACCCTCATTCACCACTTGTGGTGGTGGAGGGTATAAAAAAACTAAACTAAATCAGGTAGCCAATATATTGTATGTCATTAATATTGGGTTTTCTAAACTTAGTACTTTGTTTAATAACTTTACTGAGATGATTTAGCATGTTTTTCACTATGTTAGCTGTATAGGCTACCGGAATTCGGTACTATTCTTGCGGGTACGCTGCTCAGTTATGTTTATGACTAATTTATTTACTGACCTTTTTCTCCTAGACTACCAAAATTCTATAGAATATTCCTCTATGATCAAAGTTAGAAATACTGTGACTTGCTTCCTTCCCTAATCCGCACACAAATATTTAAGTAAACACTACAAAAATTTAGCAGCAAATTGGTATCAAACGTGATTCTTAAATAATGCAGCAGCATTTATTTTTCAGCATTTAAGCTTAAAGAAAAGGATTGTTTCTAATATTACGTGACCAATAATTGCCATAATTCCGCTAACACGATTTACATTTTCTTTAAACAGTAAAGACTTATTAAAAGCAAACACAAACAAACTAACAACCTAAAAAAACTATTTTATTAGCAAAACATTTTACAGGTGTCTTGGCAGTACTTTTTTCGGCTACATTTGTCTGCGTACCATTAACAACTTTGTGTCAATGACAGTTCAATGTGTAACCTTTTCATTGTTGTTGCTGTTATTGTGGAATAATTGTGGCAACAATTCTTAAGCATTTAAAAAACCAAATATCAGAAAAAAAGTAAAAAAGTAATATATTTTTGTTTATTTGTTTATAATTGCTGTTGATTTTGTTGTTATTTGCGCAAAGTGTTTGTTTTTTTTTTGTTTGCAATTTTTTGGTTCATTGGCTTGAAGCTTTAAGCCAGCAGTTTGTCTTGTATGCATGTTTGCTTACGAGTATTTACTTTGTTTTTTTTTAAATAAATTTTTTTGTGATTTTTTTCTGTTGGTTTGTCATTTATGCAAATCGTGACTTTGTTACGTTTTACGGTAGTACATGCCACCAATATAACAGTCATTCAATCACTCACCCAATCATTCATTCACTCAGTAACTTATTCTGTCACAACTTGTATTTTGTGTTCCTGTTTATATTTTTTTGGGAGTGTATGTAGTGATTTGTTTGTATACATGTAGTTAGTCTAGTGTGTGTAAGTGAGTGTATCTGCGTTTATGTCTGTTTGTAGTGAATTGACCGGTTTTTATTGCTTTGTAGATTGATTGATGAGGATTTTTTTTGTCAAGAAAGTTTTGATTTGATTTTAGACAAGTTGTAACGGTTTTAAATAAGAGAAATTAGGAATATTTAAGTTGAAATTTGTTATTGAATAATGAAATTTTTGGTGGTTTGATAAAAATGTTTTTGAAATGGACAGAGTTTCGTTCTGATAACCGGATTTGTAGCTAATCGAATGATTAGGTCTTGAAGAGATTTTTTAGTTAAGATATAATAATTATTAGATTATATATTGATAGAATCTGTCTTCATATTCTATTAAATTTTTGTAAATTTTTAGCCAATCGAATGATTCAGTCTTCATGACAAAATTTTCCAGTTGTTTTATATTTACAAAATTTTAGAAATAGAAAAAAATTTTGCCCATTTGCAATATCATCGGTGGACCAAAGAAATATTAAATTTTGTATGTCTTTTTTCGAAGATCTATTTAGTCTTCAACAGACGGACATGTCTAGATCGGCTTATAATCTTCTAGGGACCCATATTGGTTCTACGGCCAATATGTGTTACATAGCCGCGATTATATAAATCAAATATAAATTTAAATCTATTTAAGAGCAACAATGTCACCAAGTGCAAACTTCCGGCCAGCCATGTTAAATACTTGTTCACATAAAAACCACTCGCATAATGATTTCGATATTTATGTACCAAACAAAGCACCATTCATTTAGTAATATCCACAAAAAGCTAAAAAAAGAAACTGCATTCAAATTTCTTCTTATGTTTTGTTGAATTGGTTTTAAGTGTAGCATGCCATTGCGATTCATCTGAGCTGGCTATACCTATTCCAAGTCGCTAAAATTTTTTATTGTTGGCTTTAACTTTGTCTTGACAATAGTTGAATATTCCGAAGCTGAAACAATTGGTCGGGATCTGCTATTCATATTTTATTTCAATCTCTTCGTTATCAATCCATTGCAGCTTTTGAATAATGACTAAGTCAGCTAAGACAGACTAGAACTTTACTGAAAAATTATGACGTGTCAATTTATAAGAAATATTTTCTATAAATATTTAAAAGTGATTCTTGTATTTGCTGAATATTATTTCTAAAAATTTCTCCGAACTGATGAAACTGTATTTTTAAAACTCCCCCCTATCTCTCATAAATTATTAACTTTCTTAATAACCCAAATATATACATATGTACATACATATATATGTATATATATTGCCTCACACAAACATACTTACAATTTAACAAACAATGTTGCTTTAAACACAAAAAAAAATCCTATAAAATTCCCATTGGGTTAGTAATCCCAACAGTTCAACAGCAAAAGTTCCAAAAAAAAAGTGTTGTTACGGAATAATGTCAACATATTGCCAACAGGAATTACACAAGTACAACATACAATTTCGGACAAAACCCAGGAAAAAAAGAACTTCCACCAAAAAAGATATTTGTCATATGTAACTATAAAAAACCGATCAATTTTTCATACCTTTGAAAATGATTTTTCGACAACTGCTACAGCAAGTCTCTTGTCAACTTTAAGACCCTTTGATTTTTATTTTACAGGTTGTTAAACACACTCAAGTGTAGGTAAAAACGCTGGCATCCAAGCAGCAAAGGAGTCAGCAACAAGCGCATAATGAACGTGTGAGTGAGTAAGATCAAACAGAAAGCAAACGATATTTGCCGCCAAAGTAGATGTTGCTGTTAAATATACACACACTCACATATTGCCGCACAGTTATGAATGTTGTTGCATGTTCATGTAAATTTTATACAAAACATTTAACATGTTCTAATTTTTATGTTTCATTTGCTTTATAGTTTTATGTAACTCATATACCAAAAAAAAAAATATATGAAAAAAATTTAAACTAAACGAAAAATTATGATTTTTATAAGGTACTTTGGTACTTTTGTTGTGATATTATTGTTATAGAGCTGGTTGCCTTAGCGCTCCTTATAAAGAAAAAGAATGTTTTTTTTTCCTTACACACTTAATTTTGTGTGTGTGTGTTTAATGTAAACCAATCACGTCAGTTGCTTTTTTTTTGTATTTTTTGTTTTACAAATTTTAACAGGGGTTTATAAATTGTATATTTAAACAACAACACCAACCATAAGTTTGGGAAGGAGAAAAAATCTCCGCAAAAGAGAAATGTAAGAAAAACGCATATGAATTGGTTGTAAATTCAAATTGCGTTTACACAGTTAAAATGCGATCAATACGCCCGGGTTTCTTACTTAATTCGTTTGTTTTGTTTTTGGGCACTCGCAAACTTTGATTTTACATTGCCAGAAAAATTGGTGCTGTGGAACACAGTTTCCTGTAAAAACTATATAATGATGATGTGCAGTAACTTTTAAAAATCGTTTATATTATTTACAATTAGTCGAATAATTGCTAATTTATTATAACGCCTAAATACTATTGGTCACCGGATTTTATGTGAGTAACAGTCTACATGTGAAACGTATTCAATTTTCTCTATTATGTCGGGAAATTCAGTTATATAGAAGTAGTTGAACGCTTTTTCGGCACTTGAACATGGATGGCATTAATCATCGGGCATCACACTAAATTTTCTTGCCCAGATCATCAAGAGCTTCCTATTCCTTAAAACTTAATTTATTTGTAAATACATTTAAATCAATTAAAGTACAACAAATTTCACACGATTTTAGATAGTTTTATCCCTATTTACCGCAGCTAATACACTGTTTCCCAAGTTTGTTTATTAGTATTGGCAACGGTGTACTAGTTTGGCTGGTGCTTTAGTTTAAAAAAGTTTGGTGGCTGTATGTGCCTTAAAAAGTTTATTCGGTTTTGCTGTTTCAGTTTACTAACTTGGTTTTTTGTTTTGTTTTCTTTTTTTATTTTTGCTGTTGGTGGCAGGCGATATTCGTGCATAAATTAATAAATATTTTCGGACCGCACACAATGTTTAACATGTTTTATTAATTCAATTTGTGCTTAAATTAACGTGTAACTGCAAAATATTGAGTTACTTTTTTTCCTCAGTTCCTCCTCTCCATGTTGTTGTGTTGTTTGCTGTTATTGATGTTGCTCTTGTTGCAACATTAATGTACTATACTATGGTAAATGCTTGTTGTATTTGGTTACTCAAATTAAAACAACTTTAACGACTACTATAACGACAACAGCAACAACAGAAGTTGAAGTACAGAAACAAGAAATGACGACAACATAACACAACAACATCAGTAAGAACAACACAACTAACAACATTAAGGCATGATGCCTTCTGCAAAATACCTTAACATGAATGTGTTAAAACAATATAATATTAAATTTATATTTAAATGTATGTTTATAGTATCTTTTTAGCAGGGTTTGGATGTAAATTGATTATTGAAGTTCAGAAGTAGAAATGTGACAGCAGGTTTGCAACTTAACAGTAATTAATCTTTTATATTTTCTAGTTTTCAAAATTAGGTTAAAGCTAATATGCATGGATTATTGTGAAGATACTGTAATGTTATGGTAAATTTGATTTGCCAGACGACAATCGTGGCACACTCATTATAATTGACATGTTTTAATGTTTTCTTATTAGTTTCTCAAGCAGTTGTTGTTTTGAGACTTTTCTAATGCAGCTCAATATACATTTTTTCCTGCGATCTTATATATACACCAATACCTCACTTTTCGTCGGGATTACGTTCCAAGAAAAAAATTACGGAAATTGAAACGATGCAACGAGAATTAAAATTTGTAACCCCTAGCAATAGGTTCTAGGCAGTGGTGATATTCGAAATAATTAACAACCGGTTCGCTTAAAAAAATTATATTTTCGCCAAATTTTGATAAAAATAGCGTATCCCAGTAACAGACCACAAGCCTCTTGAAGGAAATGATATAAACTTTCGTTTAACAAAAAAAAAGTTACGTTTTTAACAAAAAATAGTTTTGATTTTGCAAAACAAAAGTCAAAAAAATTGTTTTATTTTTTTCTCAAAAGATTGAAGAAAACGCTATCGAAAACATCATCATCCAAGAATCCAATGTATGACCAAAATAAAATCATTTGTTTGTACGTTTGGACAATGAACAACTGAACAATATTGTGTTTGTTGCCGAGACTATATCACCTTGATAAATACACATTATATAAAACCGTTAAAGCAAAAAACATAATCACCCCTATCGTGAATAAAAATTTCACATGAAATTTGTTCTCTTTTCACATTTTTCCTACTAAAATTCATTGTTAAAAAATAAAAGGGAACCAATTTCATGTGGAATTTTTTTTGCACTGGTTCTAGGGGTTACAAAAATACTAAGACGTCGGCTTTCTTTAACAAAAAATTGGTCCAATATTTGCTGAACAGTTTCTTTTCCAACGTAAAATAAATTTCATTGTATCAATTGTCTGTATTACTGCCACTAGTATTATCGTTGGATCATCAAATAAGCTGTTTGCTTTTGTCTGCAATATCATTTTACTTAATGGTATTCTCTGCGCAACTTTATTTGCAATCCAAATAGAAAGCAAGGACTTTATTTCGATCATTACAGCACTTCTTGTTCGGGTCATCATTTTAGCATCTAATATTGTTGCAGATTTTCTAAGATTTTCAAACAAAAATTAAAGACTCGAACCTAAGACAACGCAACCTCGAAAATCTAAAGACGCACAGTGAAAATTAGTACTAATTAAGCAGCGACGCAACTTTGGAAAAACGCATAACGAAACGGCGCAAAGCGAGGTATTGGTGTATATATAATTTTAATAATGTAGTGAATTGTAAAGGAACTAGGTTAATATAAGCACCGATAAATACATGAAAGTTTAGTCCTTTTACAGATATAAGTTCTTCGGATGGAATATATCTTATAGTTTGTTAAGTGATCCAATAGGAAATCGACCATAATTTTATTAATTATTTTTGAAGAATGTGTATTACATATAAATTAACAGATAACTAGATTCAGTCTAATAAATAATTGCAGTAGCATATGTATTAAAATAATAAATCAATAGTCCCTTATAAACACCTTCACCCACTTTCAGGAAGCTAATAAATACATTTTGAAGCTTCGGTTGCATACCAATGGCAATCAGTTTGGCAAAACGCTTAAAATTCGAACTAACTGAATTATTTTTTTAGTACTGGCACAATTTATTTACCTTTAATCTACTAACCTTTTAAAATACCTCATAATGCGTAACCATTTGTCGTTTGGACGAGCAACTATTGGGAATATATAATATCGGTCGTAAATATATCCAGCCATTACCGCCAAAATAATGTATCCCACACCATAATCGATTGTTGTTTTTTTTATCGAAATCGATAGTTCAACATCATTTAAAATTATTAAAATTAAATGTATTACACAAAACAATATTTACATTATAAATTTTAAAATAATGGCTTTATTCAAACTGATTTTATTTAAAAAAAACCTTCCCCTGTAAAATTTTGAGTTTGTGGGATACATTTTTTCGGCGGTTATGGCTCGATATGTTTTTAAAATTTTTAACAGATAATTGCATTGAGCAAATATTTATTAAATTTGTAAAGCTATAGAAAAGGCAACACAACAAAAACCGCCTTTTCTTCTTTGGAAATTCTTAACTATATCCTCATCAGACCTGGGAACACATATGTGTACCTTAACTTATTACAAGGTTTAAAAACTAGCGGCATCGTGTGATCACTAGCACCCGTTTTATTACTAACTTTAAGCTACTGGGCTTAAAAAAATATCAGTAGATGGTGCTGGTTAGAAGTTGTAGGCAATATTTTTGAATTTGAATTTACCAGTTTGAAAACTAACTAACTAACCCACTACATTATCATTTAAACCTGAAGTACACATATGTGCACCTCCTTTTTCTAAGACTTTAAATAAAAATTTTAAAAAAATTATAAAAACAAGTATTTTATTTACACCTCATTAAATAAAAAAAACAGTTGAAAACCCTTTTACTCAATCGGTTCACGTTCAGATCTTAAGAGGATATACTATCATTTAAAAAAAAAAATTATTTACTAATTTTTTTAAAGCACATTGTGTGCAAAAAACATCTTTATGATCACCACAAATTGCATTTCGAGCATGAAGACTTTGTATATAATACCGGAATACTCTACATTAAATAACTCATCGAATGTTAAGTGATTATTTTTTAAAGCTGCTGCTAATACTAAAATACCAATTTGCCCTTTAATTTCAGCTTTGCTGGTTTGCTGGTTTTATTCCGAATAAATTTTTTGCTTTTTAGTAATAATCTCCGAGTTTGTCCACTTAACAATTTCTTCTAATATTTGATCAGTTATGAAAGGTTCATCAAATTCTAGTGAATCAGTTATATTTTTATCGGAACTTGTACTTTTTGAACCACTTCCTTTGCCTGTAGGCCAAACATGCTGTGAGCTCGCAGTCGCTTTTGTTGCTTTTTAAGAAGTTAAAAGTATATGCATTACTGCTTGAATTCTCTAGAGATTGAACTGTATAAGGTTGTGGTTCTAATGTATCATCCAGTGGAAGAAGAGGGGAGCGCTCTTGAGTATTAAAGGAGTTGTCTTCGCCATCGTCGGGTTCGTCTACAGTATCGTTTTCTACATCATCGAACTCTATGATGTCTTTTTCTTTGATATCAGACGAGTGTTCCAATACACTAGGATCTTTCTCTTCCAATAAGTAGCGCAGAATATAATCCTCAGATAACAATCGTCTCAAAGCCATTAAAAAACTTTATAAAATAAAAAATACCAAAATGAAAAAACAAATCTGCGTAAAATCCAAACACAAAAACTAACCATTCGTCGATTCGACGCGCTATAATTAAAAATCTTTAAAAACGTCGCACGCATACGCCCACCACGTTTGCCTCTCAAGAGACCGCTTTAAATATTTGGTGTTCATCGATTCGACGAGGTTGTGGTTGCAGGGTTAATACAGCCAACATCATAATCGAGCTCTTAAGCTTTGAACACTAATGATTTTCGATACCAATTGATTCCATTAACACTAGCATATTTGGAGAATGTTAAGATGATTAATTCAATGCAGAATTTTGAACTTTGTTAAATAGTTACCTATAAGAGTTATAAGAATTTAAATAAAACTTTCATATAACAGAATATATATTTTCACAAACCCTGCCTTAAAGAACATAATGAGGCGTTTTAACAGCAAAATAACACCAAAAACACTGACTTCCTTTCTTTGGCATGACTTGTGTCTTTTTGAGAAATCACATTGTAGCAACGTGTATATATATGTATAAAAAGTACAAAAGTCGCAGTTAAGTAGGCTTTTACTTAACCGCGTAAAACAACAAAAGTAATGTACCAAAAATAAAACTAAAACAAAAATTATATAAAAAAAAACTTTTTTCTTTAAACTCCTATACTGCCAACAATTTAAAGTTTAAACTTTAAACGGACGCGCGAGTTTCTTTATCTCTACTGATGGTGGGTTTGTCAGGTCGTACGACCTCTCTCACTCAGTTTGTTTTGCCACTAAATTGCGTGATTGTTTAGCGTTTGCAAAACGCCAGCTCAAACAAAAACAACAAAATATTAAGTTGCATTTATATGCAAAAGAACTCGTAAACATGCGTTTTTGATATGAGTATTTAGATTATTTATAAGGAAATAAAGAAAATTCAACCAGCAAACAGCCAAAGCCCACTAAAACTTAAATGATATCCTCTTAAATCCCAACAGTAGGGTTGATGTATCGATTTTAAAAGCTTAAGATTAAGTATTATAATAAAAGGTAATTAAGGTACAATTTCTCTCAGAGGAAATCAATACAAATATTTAACAAAATAACACAAGATTGTTACAAAAATATTTTAAATTCCTTAAAAAGGCAACACGTGAATACTTCATTAATCAAATTTGTTAAATATTTAAAAATACTTCAAACACATAAATGTAAAAGAAAAAAAATGTGAGAAATCACTGTAACGATCTGACAAAACAATCAATCAATAAAACGAAACAATTGAAAATATGTAAAATAATATGGAAAGAAAGATGTGGAATGATTTATATAAAAAATAAATCAACTTGTTGCTTAAAATTGTGAAAGATTTAAATCGTTATCAAGACAGTTAAATATAAACTAAAAGGAAGTTTAAACTTTAATTTAAATAACTGAACAGTAGAGTTGTTTGAAAAAAAGTTGTGTCGGTCACTCCATACGATTAAAGATAATGTAAAAACAATTCCAGAAATATATATCTTAATTTTCTGCCACTACTACAAATACCGCCCATTAGGTACTTTGTTCACTGGGTCACTATTTTTAGTTTGATCATAACATTTTGTATACCGGTGTTCATGGCTGTGTCTAATTCTGTCTAATCATTTTTTACTACCACGTCAAATTCTAGTCATGACTTAAAATCTCGGTTCGTGCCACATGACTAGAATTTAACGTGGTAGTGGCAAATGTATGGATGGCGAACCAGTCTACTGTCTTTAATAAATGTAAAACTCATTTGTAGCCCTCACTTTCAATTAACCAATATTTTAAAAATTTTATTGAAATGTATAATTTGAATATTTTTGTCAACTTTTCAATTGAAAATAGCACACGCAAGCCTAGTTTTTAGAAATCTAGCCGAGGACTATGAAAAAAATTTAAATTCTTAGAAATCGTATGAACAACAACAAAAAAAGAACACACGTTTAACCCTTTTAACCCTAGAAGACTAACATGTTTTAATTATGTGTTAAAACTAATACCACTTAAATTTTACGTACTATGGTAATTTTCCTAAAGCGCTTCAGTTAATGTGAGCAAATTTATATTTTTTGCTTTTTATTTATTAAATAACTCATGTTAAGGCAAACTGATATTAAATTCATATTAAACCCAGTAAAGCTTAACTATAGAAATATCAAAAGTTAAATAAACAAAAACAATTTTTAAAAATAAATACCTATAATTAATCTTTAAAATCGAATTAAAGCCACGATCGAGGTGTATACCGAGGCTTTTAACTTCGGATTATTGTGTTATTGCTTGATTATTGATATAAGTAGGAGAGCATGATTCTCTACGCAATGTAAAAGTTATGTGTGTGGATTTCTGACCATCAAAATTCAGATACGAATACACCTTTGATACTTTCCTGTATAATTTTACCTTGAAGGGACCAGTGGTTTGGAAATGGTAGTTTTAATTCGATTTCATTTTATTATATGAAAAAAACGTTAAAATTCTTGAAAGTGGGCAAGGTTTGTTTGTAAAGCTTAGGACTTGGGAAGATTTATAATTTGGTAAAATGAAATACTTTTATAAATTTTTCGGACTTCATTTGCCCGAACAACTAAAATAAAATATAACATGCTGATTTTGCATGAAGAAAAATATAAAAATTAAATTAATGTAATATTGTAACTGTTAAAGATATAAAAAATAACAAAATTCAAAAGTAATAGACATAGATCCAAATGTCCTTCAATCGACGGCATTATAAATTTAAAAATTTTTATTTTTCAAATGTCGAAATTCCTAAAACATGGAAAATTAAAATATTTTTATAAAAGTGCCCTTTATAATGTTAATTACAGTGTGATAGTACAAACACTTTCAATGTATTTAAGTAATAGTTCTATATAAAGTTTTTAGATGTTTTTTTGAATTAATACTATAACTCAAATTTTATAAATTGGCCAAGATTGGATAGGGTTACGGAGAGTTATATTCGCTGAAAGAAGTCTAATTTTATTTTTCATGTTTATGCATTAAGTTCAAATTAAATATAGAGACTATTTTGAGAAACAGCGTAAAAAATATGGACCTTTTTACATGTTCCAATTTTAAATAGCTAGCAAGTTTATCACATTTCTTTCAGAATTTTATCACAAATAAGCTTAAAATATACCGAATTTTACTTGCACTGAGTTCCATTCTATGTAGAGAAAATAAAAACCACCTGTATAGTGACATATTACCTACCTTTGGCGTGTATCAGACCACATATAGGGTACGAAAACTCTTTGTGTTCCTTAACCTCCCAGCATACCATTCTAGGAGCGCTCCGAAAAAGGTGTCAGAAAAGAGTCCAACAAAAGAGCATTTTTGGAGCGCTCCGAAAAAAGGAGTCAGAAAAGAGTCCAACAAAAGAGCATTTTCGGAGCGAAAGAAAAATTTGCTTGTTACTGTCCTGAGTCGACACGCAGTATGACTCAGAAATCCCACTTAATTATGTTGTCTTACGTTGTTGTCTTGTTATTTGTGCTTTGAACAAAAAAAAAAAAAAAAACATAGCTGTACCACACAAGAATGATAAAAACAAGATTACACAGAGCTCAAGAAAAAAAAAGACTCTTTTCTGACATTATCTAAGAGCTCTTTCTGACGGACCATTTTCGAATGTAATGACCCTCTTTTCTGAAGGTTTTCGGAGCAATTATGATTGTTTTTTGGGCTCATAAAGAGCGTTAACGCTCCGAAAAAGGTGTCAGAAAAGACTCTTTTCGGACTCATATGGCTTGCTGGGCTTATCCATAACTAAATCTTCATCATACACATTTTTTTCGTAACTGAAACATTGCTCTTGAATTCTAACCATATGTGTGTTGGTTCTGACACTTAACAATTTCTTAATAACAAACATCACAAAATACATAATGAAAGAAACGGTACTGAACAAAAAAACTATTGTACTTGTTGTTACAAATGTACCTCACACAGTTAAACATGATCAATTGTATTTTAATATAGAAAACAGCAAACAAATAATGTACAATTTGATTTCAGAATCAACGAAGAACTTGTATCGAAAAACAAACTACAAAAAAACAACACAGGAACCCCAGCAGTCTGTCAGTTACCAACTGGGTGAGTCTTTTTTGTTCGTAAAGTCGATTATTTTTTTGATTTTTTCAAATTGTGAGTTGGCGTTTGGCATACTCTCAGATACATACATATATGTGCAGGTATATTATATTCATATATCGACATATAGTACGAAGAAACAGAGAGCAACAAACTCGAACTTACTCACGTTTAAGGTTGAATATTAAGAAGAAATGGCCACCAATTGTGCAAAACTGTATTTTAATTAATTGAAAGAAAACAAAAACTAAAAACTTTATATACAAAACAACAAAATAAATGCAGAAACAGATACAGATACATTTAAATCTAAATTAAACATCACCACCTGTGTATTTGTGTTGTATGTAAAGCGGTAATTCAACGTGTGTACAGATACCGATACTCGTATAAGTGTGGGGGGGGTTTTTTTGTTCGTATAACATGCAACATACAAGCTTCAAGATAATGCCTCAATATTGTAGGAACCAAGAAACGTTATTCATCACAGGTGGTAATAGCAACGCCCTTATTTGTGTCATACACTTTATGGCACAAGCCAGACATTTAACTCAAAATCACAGAATGATTTTGTTTTATTTTCTCTCTTCTTACAATCACCATTTTTGGGTCATTAAAATGAACATCATTCACACAAAAAGAAATTGTGAAAAAAAAATATAAATTAATTATCTGTTTAAACAGAGGTATTTTCGTTTTCTGACGATGATTATTGAAATTAATATTTGTTTCGAAGTATGTGAAGACTATTTGGCAGATCTATCAACATGTAATAATAATTAATTGTTGAAGTTATTGAAAAAGTCAATAAATATGTAAAGGGTGTTTTTTCAGATGTATAGAACTTTGAAATGGAATAAAAAAAGTTGATTTTTTATATTGACATGAAATTTACTCTATTCGAAAAATAGTCTTCGGGCATTATAACTTAAATATGACTTTTGGCATAAGACCGCCATGGCTGGCTCTCGGCGTAGTCTAATCTGGTGGCCAAATTTTGATGACTCTTTCCAGCATTTGTGGCCGTATATCGGCAATAACGCGGCGAATGTTGTCCTCCAAGTGGTAAATCGTTTCGGGCTTATCAGCGTAGACTTGCAAATTTACAGAAAATAGTCAAGGGGCGTTAAATCGCACGATCTTGGAAGCCAATTCACGGGTCCGAAACTTGAAACTATGCGGTTACAAAATGCTAGCTTTAATAAATAAATTGTGGCACAACTCCTGAACATCGTGATTGTTCAATTAATAAATGAAAAAATCAGTAATCAGGAATCTATTATTCCACTAGCATATAATTCACCCCAAACAGTCTGTGTTTCTGGTTGTAATAGTGTCTCAACATACACTTGAGAATTACCAGCACTCCAAATAAAACAGTTTTGTTTATTGACGAGTGCGCTTCATCGCTAAACAAAATTCGCTTATTAAAATCGGGATCAACGGTATTCTTCTTTTGAACCCATTCATTGAATCTATGCCTGGCTAAGTGGTCGAATGGCCTCAATTCTTGCACGAGTTGAATGTTGTAAGCACGCAAAGATCACACAAGATCTCTTCGTAAAATCTTCCATAACGCAGATGGATACATATCAAATTCGTCTGCACGATGACGGATAGACTGATTCGTGTCTTGCTCTACGATTACCTATACAACACGTCTGCGAAAACGTTCCAAAAATAATAAAATTAATTAAACCAGTTTATTAACTTAAGAGACAAACTGTGCATTAATATATTGTTAGTGTTTCATAACTATAAATACATTTTATAATAAACAAAGAAGAATTCTAGAAAAACAGTAGTATAATTGTTATTTATTCATATTACGCAATTTTCTACAATTTGTTATAAAATTCCGCTTGGTTCGTACCTTAAAGATATTGAAAAATTTCGGTTTATATAAAAAAGTGGCTTAAGTTTTTTAGTAAAAAAAAAACAATTTTAATCGCAGACTTATAAACTGTGCCAGTAACACAATGAAGATTCTTGGTCCTTAATTTCAGTCCTTAATTTCAGTTCAAAATCCAAAAGGTGTTAACAAAATTAAAGACCTCTGTAATACTGTGTTCAGATATGAAACTTAATTGAGTCAATATTCGGTTAATTGACAATATTATTTTAAGTGTTCAGGCATAAGCAATTTTCAGCTTACTCAATAATCATTTGACAGTTGGAAAACAATACAAAAAATACTCTATATGGTTGTTGTGTTTATATGTAAAATCATTTGACAGTTGGAAAACAATACAAAAAATACTCTATATGGTTGTTGTGTTTCTACGTAAACAAACTTACCTTCACATTGATTTTTTAATGATTTCTTTTGTTGACATTTGCATTTTATACAATTTTGTTCACTAAACACAGTTGTGAACAGTGTTGCATTCGAAATCTTACTCAATATTATAACAATTTTGTACTTATTGCGCAATAATTAATTGAAATTTTATATGGAATATTGAGCTCAATAATGGCGTTAATTGCGATTAACGCAATTAAGGGTCATATCTGAACACGCTATAAGCATGGTTGTGGTGCAAGTCATTTTTAACTTAAAATTGTCAAACCTTGCTCCTCCACTTTCATAATAATTTTAATGATTTTCATATAAATTCTTTGTTTTGAAAACCCCTTCATTTGTGACACTAATAAATTGTACGAAAATGTTCAATTGTTAAATAATAAACTGAATTTGACTCTCTGCTAAATTATTATTGCTGAAAAATTCAATTTGATAACACGGTCAGTTAATACAAAGAATTGTATCAATATTTTGGTTCCCTTAATCCTATTAAAAACTTTGTAATTTCAAATATTTTTGAAGAGCTTTTTTGTTTCAGAGCCATACCCAGCCAAAAAGCTTAAACAATTTCTAAGAATTTCTTTAATTTCAAAACTCTATTGTCTTTTTTACCTAAAACAAAAATTTCTCATATTCCCAAAATTGTTGAAAAAAAATTATTTATTTATCTTTAACGCAATAGCAGCCACATGCTGCTAAACTCGTAAGTACAGCTCTTCTAATGCTGACATTTGAAAGCCATAACGAAAATTAAATTTTGATATGGGATCTGTCATTTTGCTAGAATTTGTTTGTTTGTTTGTTTGTTATAGTGACCAACAAGTGCTTGAATTATTAGTTTTTTGTTTCCAATAAAATCTTATTTAGAAGATTAAGTCTAGCGGCAAAAAAGGTTTCAAATACAATTTAATCCTGCTTAAGACGGGCTTTTAAATTTCTAAGTTTTAAAGATCAAAAGACTTAAATATTAAGCAATTTTTTGTTATTAATTGCTGGTGACAATTAGTTATAAATGTTAAGTTTCAATGATTTTTTTTTCTCAAATTTAATATATTAAAGCATATTTTGTGAGTATTTTAAGATAAGGCGGTCTTTTTTAAGGTTTTGCCAAGGAATATTTTGTATTAATAGCTGGCAAGTGAGGAATTATTATTCTAGCCAGGCCAGGCGAAAGGTTAAGAAATTCAAGTGCCTGTTTACTTATATCTTTTAATTAACTTTTAAGAGGATTAAAACGGTTTGGAATTTTAAAATAATGTACTCGTATGTTGATAGTTGTGTTTGTCTTTCATTACTGAAAGTAACTGTTATTTTGTGGCAAGCAAAGTGTTTTCCTTTTTATCTTTCCACATTAATAAAATATTATGTCTCATCTTCTTTTTTGTTGCTGCATTTAACATGAAATTATATGATTTATAGACATTTCTTTGGCTTTTTGTTTTTCGTCGTTTACTTAAATGTTATAAGAATATGCCGGCAAAGTCATAAATAATTGTTATTGTTTTTTGAGGATTTTTTTCGTATTTTTTTTTTTTTTTTGTCTGTTTTATGAAAACCTTTATGTGTATGAGCACCCTACGTGCTGCTTGAAAAGTCATTGCTTTGTGCGCATAAGATAAAAACTTTGGCAGAATCATGCATACAATTTTTTTCATCTAGCTACCAATGTCATTTGATAGCCGTTGTACATAGTTGTGCGAACAAATACTCTGACAATGTGATCCTAACAAGAGAAGTGTAGTCCACACTAGACAAATTCATGTGAGTAAAATTAATTGTTCACCGAGTGAACAAACTGATAATATGTCGATTATACCTCAACGAGTACAGGATAAGAGATATTTTATTGATCTTAATTTAACCAAACTTTCAGAATATATCAATCGATTTGAAATGTAAAGAAGTAAGTTTTTGTAGTTTATTTTATAATAGCCTGATAATATGAAACTATTATAGACTTGCTAGTGCAAGCAACATTAAGCTGATAGTTAATAACTAATGTTGTTAAGTTAACAAGACTAAAATTTCCTACCAATAACATTTAAGCCAACAACTGGGCACATTTATATTTGCTGCCACTTAGGGTATTTACAAAGTAAATTTTGTCCCTTTAATTTCTTATTACTTTCTTACTTGCCTTATTTTCTCTTAAATACTCAGAGGACTTTAAATCTTCTTTTCTTTTGGCTTCATAACAACAATTTTTTTCATATAGTTATATAAATATTTAGTTATTTTCTTTCTTTCCTTCCCTGTTGAATGTAAAGTGTTTTGATATTTCTTTCTTTTATTTTGCTGTGTCTGTCTGCCTACATGTATGAGTATTTTTTTCTGGTGGCATGTACGAATATATAAGAATATATGTGTATCTATCTAGTGTTTTGGCTTTATTTAAAACCAAATTTAGTTACCAAAACAATAACAACAACAAAAAAGGTTTTATTTATATTTTCAACTCATTCATTCATTGATTGTTTTTCTTATTTTGCTGTCTGTTTCATATAGAAGTTCAAGGGTTAAATTGTGGGAGTCACGTTTTCTGGATTTTTTTTTTCTGTTCAGTTTTCTGGTGACTTTAGAGTTTGGTGATGTTTATAAAGCAGCCAGTTTTTGAAGTCGTCTTTTTATATACAGATTTGTTTATGTACAATAACTACACACACTGACATATGTAAATAATTTTAAAAAGTTATATTTTTATATATATAAATATTTAATACAACTTTTACAAAATATTAATATTTTCATTATAAATTTTAAATACCATTGAACATTGAAATAATTTTTCAGAGTTTACCACGTTTAACCGGTCTTGTACCACCGTTGCGTATGCATATAAAACTTTTTTAAGCCTTTTGATTTAATTGATTTTTCCTTTTATTGCTAGCACAAAGGTTTTACTATTAACCTCTGATTTTTAAATCTTTACTAACATTTTACTTGATTAAAATTCACAAGCTTTAAAAACACTACAGAAAATGGTTTTCTCAAAACCGGCATATTGTATTTTTAAAGAAAACAAAAATAATTTTTATTTTTAAAAATACCTGGGAAAGCATTGATAAATACTTATCAAATCGCTTAAGAAAAATATGTATCCATTTACCTTTTAAAGCCTTTGAAAATTCACTGTTGCGAAAACGCAACAATGGTAATTGCAAAACTTTTCTATATTTTTCTGATTCAAAGAACCTTTTTCATAAAATTTATTACCATTTCCGGCTGAAGTGGTAAGACGGAAGACTCATCTACACGTTCAAAGTTGAAATTTATCCGCTCTGATTTTCTCCATTTTGGAACACCAAATTTAACTTCTTGCGTAGTTTTGCTACGAATAGAAGGAAATTCGTCTTTAGTCCTTCGTAGTCCTTTACTGGCGCAGCAAAATCATCGACATGTGAAGCATCTTTGGTGCTCTTCCTGATCGTTTTGGGGAATGATTCTCCAAGTGAAGATATGTCATTTCCAAGTCACTTCGAAAGCTTTGCTGACTAACTTTTTGGTCATGTTCTCAAACTAATAGTCAAACGTACAACATCCAAGAAAATAATATCCACTACCATTTTTTGCTTCGTATAGGTGTACGGGTCAGTATTTATGTTTTGGTCCATTCGATCGGTTTCGCCCATATTTTTATAATAGTTTTGAACAGAATATGGGATATTTAGTTCAGGATGTTTAAGGTCAGCTTTATTTCATCTCTTTGCTTTTCTTTTGGGAAGTTTTTTATGGCCTTTTAATCGTATTTCCGCAGGTACCAGAAGATTATTGCGAGACAAAGAATTGATATTTCATCGATTTCGTCATTCGAATCTTCATCAGTGGTTCAATGTAAAAATCATTTATCTCACATTCTTTCTCCAAAACAGCCAATATTTCTGCAACGCTTAGAAACTTGCTGCTAAAAAATCCAAAAACAAAATCAAATTCAAACATCAGAGTGTGTCCATTTCATCATAGTGTCATCATATGACGACACACAAATGTATTCTCAAAAAAAAAAAATATTTTTTTCTACAACACAACTGGTGATTGTAACCCAATGAAAATTTTCATTTTAGTTAACTTTTAAGTTCTATACATATATATAATTTACTTCGTTTTTTTTTCACTTATCTTTTAGCTGAACTCATAATTTAATTTTTTTCAAAAAACACCACTCAACACGAACACTTTGAACTACAACGTTGAATTAAGTGTTTTATGAAAAATAAATCTTCAATGAAGGCACTTGTTTTGTTTAATTTCGTATATATGTGAATATAACGGCGAACTAGCCATCAAAAGCTGACATTTTTTTTGTCATCATATGATGACGCTAGGAGAATTCGGGTTTAAAGCGAAATCTTTAGTTGGCTTTATTTTGATAAGGTTGAACGCGACATGTTACCATTTGAATTTGATGTATTTTTAAGTATCTGACTTAATGATGCAATAAATTATTCAATGTAGAATATGCATCGAGCAATTATGAAAACAAATTAATCAATTATAAAAACTTTGGTTTATAGGGATAACAGTGATATAGATCAGTGATGGGCAGCTCATACAAAACAATTGTTTAAAAAATTTACACACATTTGTTATGCTCTTTTATAAACTTTCATTCAGTCGCATGAGGATGGTTATTGTCATTTTTTTCCCGAAAGAAGCATTGTTGTTGCTTCTTATTGGTCGAAGCAAACACACGCGATTAAATTACAATTGAGCACGAAAAATAAAATACTGTTTTAGATGAACTTATTTTTGTTTTTTCTCAAAATAACTGTTCTGAAATTGTTTCTTGATATTGATAATTGTTAGTTACGGTCCCTGATATTTTTTCATAAGGTTTTTATATCTGGCAAAAATTCTTTACATTTTTCTGATTTTAAGCGTTTGACTATATGTTTGCTGTGCAAAATCTCCCACCAATACATCTTCATTTTTATTTTTGAACAATACTAATCTAGATTATCACAGCTTACAAAATAATCAATTTTAAAAATAAGATAAAATTTTACTAAGTTTTTGGCACGAAATATTTAAAAAAAATTTATATCATTATGAAATTCCTATTGGATAGGAAATGAGATGTCCCTGACTGACTATCATTGTCTATTGGTTATAAGGGAATTGATTTATAATTGCTACGCTGTTTAAACTCTTAAGAAATTTAACTATAATTTATATGTAAGATACATTAGTTTAGACAATAAATGAACAAAATTTCATGTTTAAAATTTAAACTAACAAAAATTTGATAAATTAGCCTTAAGAATATAATGGCTTAATTTCGAACAGAATATACAATCGTGATTGAAACAAAACACACGCACAACCTAAAAAAAATCAAACATGTGGAAATAAAGTTGAATGTACGTAAATGTAGGAATTCTGCTTATGAATTCAGTAGTGCTTTAAAAAAAATCGTGGCCACAGAAAAAAAAAAACTTAAACGCACAATTTTTCTAATAGAGAAACATTTATTAAAAAAAAATTAAAATTAAATATTTTTTGCTCCCAACAACATTTTGTTGTTAAATTAACTAAATGGTAAAATGTAACAAGCGCATATAATTACATAATATCTGTGTGGTCCAAAATTTCAAAATCTAGGTGTAATTTGTTGAAATTGCAAATAAACTACTGGGAGCAAAAGAAAAAGAAAACAGTCGCACACAAATAGAAATACATGTATTTTTTCTATTTTTTTTTTTTTGGACAAAAATGTAGTTCACGTTTACAGGTCGATAGTTTATCTTGGCAAATGTCATTTTAAATTGTGCACAAACAAACGCATACACTCTCTCACCATCAGCCAGTTAGGTACACACAATTTTGTTACTTACAATTGTTATTTACAATTTTTGGCTAAAATGCGTGAAAAATTTGTTAACAACTTTAGCTACTTGTGTTAGGCTCACATACATATGATTGTAAAGTAAATCCAGCAATAAGATATGAAATATATGAGAATATATGAAAAAAAAGCTACAAAAAAATTGTATTTAAGATTTATGTACAAAAGCAAAGAAATATGTTTGTATGTTGGCTACAATTTAGAGGAGTTACCCACAAGCTAACAAACGGACATGGCATTTTACTATTTTGTTAGTATTGTCTGTCTGCGAGTGTGTTGTGTTTATGGCAGTTGCAAAGTTAGCATTCAAATTGAAATAAAAAATTTTGTATTGCAAACTTAAGTTAAAAACGATTTATATGGAGAAAAACTGTTAAAGTAAAAAATAAACAATTTAACAAACAATTGCACTTGTAACACTTTGTGTGTCAATATATGACTGGAAAATTTATTGTTTTAACTGCATTTTATAACAATGAATCATAGGAAGAAAAATGTTAATAAAAACAAAGATACAGAAGTTTTTAGACTTTGATTTCTATTTACTGGCAATTCTCTATTTTCTTTAAGTGTAACAAGCTTATTGTTATTTGTACACTTGTAGGAAAATGTTGGTAGACAAATGTGTAAATGTTTAATAGATACAAAGCGATAGTGATACTCCTAGTTACTATATATAAAATGTTTTATTGAACGACCTTATTAGTTTCAATGCTGATAAGAGACGTAATTCTCAAATAACCGGTAGCAAAGCTGAAAAAACTTATAGAAAATTGGACCTTTCAAATGTACCACCTAAATCGTGCTATCATTCAACATTTGAATGAAACTAATTAAAAACTAATTGTCAAAGTTTATTTTTTGAGGCAATAACAAGGATTTCTTCAGTTAGTGATATTTTAAGAATTATCCTACTGAATCATCTTCGAACTAAAGGCCAACATATGAAATTTTGAAACATCGCTACACGCTTATTATTATTGTACACTATTCCCAAATGGTGCCCATTAAATACACTTGGCGAAAAAATATACCCATACAACGCCATGAGTCTAAATGCCAGAAAAGGCTGAAAATTGGATAGTGTCAATACGAATATTTCTGTTAACTAAACTAAACCTAAAACTTTTTTTGGTGGCCAAAATACTTTAGACCGTTTAAAACAAATCTACTACAAACCTTGGATACTCATTACAAAACGCAAACATCAAATTTTCACTCAAATCAGTTTTGCTTCAAGTTTCATGCCAACTGAATTTAGTAAAAATGGATACTTACAATCTGGCGCTTGTACCCATAAGTCGCTAAAATTCCCTAGATGCTATTAAAACTAACTCCAACAAAAAAAAAAGGAAATAAAATCCCTATACCTAAATAATTTACAAAACATAATTACCATCGACTTATCTCGCCCTCCCATAACCTATTTTCCTAGTTCCAACACAATGCATTGCATAAGTAGGGGTCATCCCCTGAGTGCTGGTCCAAGAAAAAAAAGGTATTATCAAAGTAAGCAAACAGAATAATTCATAAAAGGAAAGAATAAAGGCAAAATTAGTCTTTACTTCCTATTTCGTTCCAAATCAGCTGACTTGATTCTGTTAAATAGAAAATGTGTAGAACTCGTTAGTTGTTTTGTTACTTTCCGTGCCGTTGCGGACGAACCTTTTGAAAACAAAAATTTGCTAAGTAATTGTAAGTGACAGTCCTAAACTGCTGACAATTTCTTTGAATTTAATTAAGTTTTTGTATAAAAGTTATAAAAATACAATAAATAAACGATGGATGAGGGAAAACTCATTGCTTTGGTCGAAAGTAATGACATATTGTGCAATAAAAAAAACTTTTATTTGTATTTTTTGATTTATTTTCGCGGTATGTGTTGTCTGTTTACCTGAAACAGCTGATACGTATATACGGAAAAACTAAATACAACGACACAGAACAGCAACAGCAAGAGAAAGTAAAGACTAAGGAAGCCTTAATTACTAATTCTTTAATTTCCCCTTTTCTCTTTCCATAACCACGTTATTTCATTTGGTTTTATAACATATACACCACCGGCTAAGCAAACAATTTAAGAGCAGGGCCCTCACTCGGCAGACAAAGCTTAAACTCTACATGACGCTTATCGTACCTGTGCTAATATATGGCGCAGAGGCATGGGTGCAAGATATATGGACCAATCTGCGTAAGTGGGGATATCGATATCGTACGAACCGAGAGCTATATGAACTGTACGCCGACATGGATATAGTAAAACCTGTCAAAATACAAAAACTTCGTTGGCTAGGACATGTTGTGCGAATGAATGAAGATGCTCCAGCAAAAAAGGTGTTCGAATATGATCCTGTAGGCAGTCGAAAAGGGGACGACCGAAACTCCGCTGGAAGGATCAAGTCCAGGAAGGCATTTACAAACTCAATTTTAGAAATTGGAGAACAATGACACACAAGGGTTGTTATAAAAGGTCAGTTAAGTAAGTACCACCTGCTGGAGAATGTCATTCAAATATTCAAGATTGCATGATAAGGTAGGATGTGAAATCTTTTCGGACCTGCTGCATCCAAAAATGTCTCTTAGAATACCAAACAACGGCAGCATCATCTAAGTCGAAATAATGAATATAAAAGTTGCTGCGGAAATTACTTAATACTGCTGGTTGTAATAACAGAGCTGATGCAATTGCAAATATACATACATATATAAATATATAAATAATTTAATAAAATTAATATATAAATAAAAATCATTCATTCCAAAAATATTTTTTTTAAACATTAATTTTTAAAAAAATTATTTTTTTTTAAAATTATTTTTTTTTCAATTAAAAAAAATATTTTTTGAATGATTGAAGAAATAGCTATCTAAAGTCATTTGGACCAATAGGTGAAAAACCTGTATGACCAAAATTTCCAAATTTAACCCCTTTTAACTCCGGTAGTTCTTGACTGATAGATCTGAAAATTTGTTCCTGGCCTACTATTCAATACTACTAACTTGGGTGCAAATTTCATCCAAATCGGAAGACATCGATTTTTAAAATTGGGTCACTTGACGTGAAATTCACCATATAATAGATGGGAATCAGAGCACACTTGCAAGTAGATCAAAAAATTAATATGGATATACTACAAAAACAACGATTCACACTAATTCTGCATATAAACTATAAAAATATATTCACTTTAAAATTGAGAAAAACAACTTCTGTAGTGACTAGCAATATATCCACTCTAAATAACTTCTCCGTAACTGTCCTGCATTTGTGATCCAAAAAAGTAGAATTTTTTATGATATGATCCCAACCGTCATTATAGCAACTGAAGGGTTAGAGAATGATAGGTGCCAAGAAACATAGAAAGAATGGTTCAATGGACACAAAGAAATCTACTATTTTCACTCATAAAAACTCGTACCTAATGAAGGCAGTCCTAATCAGTATTCTTATAAAAAGTGCAGTATGAACTCATTTAGCGCTAAGAATAATTAAGAGCTCCAGGACACATGAATTTATATTGATATTTATGGCCAACATTTTATATTGTAAGCCATTTTTGGGTCATGTTGTGTTATAAATAATAAAATTTCCATGATCAATATATACGTATAAGTAATATGAATTAAATAAAAAAAAATAATATTAAGTATACGTCTTATTAATTTAAAGCTTCAATTCCATATACAGTGGGTAGAATTTTGTACACTTTTTGCACAATGTTAGTATTTTGTGCACTTGTTTTTTTTTCATAAAACTAGAACTAATACAGAAAATGAAATATTTAACAAAATCATTTATTAATCAAAACTAAAAGTATTAAGTTCCACGAAACGAAAATAATCCATATGTACTTAATTTTGCAACATACAACAATGTAAACACAAAGCCCTTTGCTTCATAAGACACTTTTTTACATTTTGACATACTTTTTACCAACCTAGCAATTATTTAATTTGAAATATTCTACCAATAGCACAGATACCACTCACAAAGCTCTCTCAAATGGGTTGCAGTTAATCGGCATTGTCCTTACCGGCTCTTCATGATTAAACACAAATTCTCAAACGAATTGATGTGGGAACTTTTTGCTGGTCACTGCATCAAAAGAAAATTATGCTCGCTAATCCATTCTTTGACTATTTTGAAAGAGTACTTTGGACGCATTTATCTAAAAAAATCGGAAAGATGATTGCATTATTGCAAAATAAGCTGATAGTCTTCGCTGCTTATAATTCCACCATGTAAAGCAAGCACATATCATGACGTTCCTCCCACCGTGCTTCATTGTTTCTTTAACATGGTGTATTTAAATTCTCTGAGCTATTTCAAGGCAGTAATATTGCTCGCGTTCGGATTGAAAACGATTAAATTCTGAATTGTCTGACCATATCACATACGAGTATTTCTAGTCATCTAGTGTCCAATTTCTTTGCTTATTAACAAACTTTAACCATGCCTTAACATTATGCTGTTTAAATTTATTTAAAATTTAAAAGGTCGAAACAAAAACATATTATGCTGTTTAGCTATTAGTAGCTTAGAATAGTTATTTTTGTCATTACTAGAGTCAATTCCCTTGAATCTTGTCTGTTTCTTTATTATTAATTATAATTTGTGTTGGATAATTTGCAAAAACTGTTTACCATATGCAATTAAATTTTATCAAAGTAATGTTTTTTTAAGCATAAAAAAGAAAACGCAAATCTGGTGGAAAACCTTGATAATTTTTTGCAAATATTACAAAAGACACATTTGTGTAAAACTGAGTATATGCAAGTTTTTTGTTTGCACTAATTGTTTATTTTTCAAAAATTATTATTATGCATTTTGTATTATAAATTATTTTGTTTAGCAATGAACTTAAATAAATGAGAAAAAAATTTAAAATTTTCGTTATTTGTTTTCTTTTCATGCAACGAAAAGTGCACAAATATGTGCTCCCCACTGTATATGAAAATCATTTCAACTTTGATTGTATTGAATAAAGTAAGGCAAGGATAATTCTAAATTAAAAATTATATCAGAGAGATGGCCACCATAACCGGATATCGATTCTCTTATCAACAGTTTCAATGACGTTGGCAAGAAGGCAGATGTATTTTGTTAATCTGGATTTTATATTCGATTCGATAGGCTTTGTATAGAGTGAATTTTGAACATAAATAATCCATTGATGTTCAATCACATGTTCAGAGCAGCCAATTGATTATGATCGAAAAATTTGGTTTGCAATAAATTGCTGGCTGTGTAACATCCATATCATGAATTATAGGCCATTCACTGTTATCTCTTTTTCAGTCGAATTTTCTGTGATAACGTCATGTTAAAGTAACTTATCATTTTTTAACTCGATGAATTTGAGCTAAATTCCTCTTCCTCCTAGCTTGACAATATTGTCATATTATTATTATTATTATTAATATAAAATTTTCTAGGAATTCGTTTTTAAGCTGGCGCACCAAAATTAAGAACTGTTGTATTTCAATTCAAACCATGGCGTATAAAACCTGTGACATGACTGATTATGTCATTGGTCTGTCGAGGTAACAAACATATGTGTATGTATTCATATTAAAATTCAATACATATAATAAAATATTATTGGCGAACATTTTTCCCATGAGTGTATTTTTGTCTGCCGGCAGTATGTTGTTATCTTTTGACATTTTCGTTCAATATTGTTTGCGTGTTAACAATTTATTAGTCATAAACAAATATTATACAATTCGTTTTTTCACTTTTTTCTCCCAAGAGTTCTTGGTCTATTTTATATTTTTTTTAGTTTTAAGGTAAAATATAACAAAACAAAGAAATCTTCCAGCTTTATTTTAAAGCTTTGCATACCAAAAAAAAATCTAAAACAAGTACTATTAACGTTTACGTGAATTGTATAGGTATAATAAACACGGTATTGAGATTTTCTTAAATATTTGGGTCAATTAAACTATATGTAAATTGTTTTCTATTTTTGGTTTCGTTTAATAAAGGCTTTAATTTTGTACATAATTCTACACCCAAAAAATGTCATCTACTATAATATAAAAAAAAAACTATACATGACTGGTTGTGTTATGTATTTGTAGTAGACAATATTTATTTGGTTTATTTTGATTCTGTTATCTTGACTTAATATCAATATGAGATTGTTTTTAATGGACTTGTCAATAACATATGCTGCTTTTAATTATTATTAATCTGTTTTTTTTTTGTTGGTACTTGTGAACTTTACCGCCACTGCTTTTGTATAAGTTTATAATAATAATAATAATACAAAAAATTTACGTAAATATGTTTAATAATGGAACCTGTGACACTTAGTGTTATTTCAGGGATTAAAACGAAATCAAGTGACATTTGAAAAAAAAATTAAAATAAAATGTTTGAAAACAAATCATCCCATGGGGATAAATAAACAACAAAGTGTTGATGTTTTAAGTCCAATTATATAAAAGAGAAATCAATTTAGTTTCTATTACCTACGCTTTTTTTGAAAATAAGACATAGTCCAATATACATATGTACAGTGACTCACATTCAAAATCGGGCAAAATGATTTTAAAAATTTACTTTCAATGAACACTTGTGGACAATATCTATCAGCACTTAAAAAATTTACAGGTTCTTTTCACGAACGAAAGTAAAAGAAAAATTACCAAAAAATGTTTAAGATTTCATGTTGTAGAAACAATTCCTACCTTTAGTAAAAATAATAATTTAATGAAAATTAATTTTAATGAACTCAAGCCTAACTAAAAATTATCAAAAAATCGAAAGTAAATTCAATTCATTTGGGTCCGATGGCCGGCGTTATGTGTGGCGTAAACCTAATGAGGAGTTTTGCCCTAAAAATACTAAGAAAACTGTAAAGCATGGGGGCTTGTCAGTTATGGTGTAGAGCTGCTTCCGCTGTTGGAAATTTTCATTTTATAGAAGGCGTAATGAATAAAAACATTCATCTTGATATTTTTAAGGCAAAAGTTAAACAAAGTGGTCATAAATTGGGGATTGTCCATAACTTTAAATGACATAACACAATGACACGAAGCAGACATCGTTGATAGCGAAGAACTGGTTGTTGTATAATTGTCTTAAAAAGCACCTGCGCAAAGTCCAGACCTTAACGTAATCGAGCATTTATGGGATCAGCTCGGACGTCGGATGCAAAATAGATTATGTACCAGTAAGGCCCAGCTCAGAGCGAAAGAATGGAACCTGCAAGCAAAACACTGATTAAATCGATTCCAAATGGACTCCAAGCTGTCGATAATCAAAAAGGCTACGCAAGAAAATACTAAATATCTTATAAATTGACCTTATTAATTGACCTGACTGACTTTCAGTCTGGGATTGTCCATAACTTTAAATGACATAACACAATGACACGAAGCAGACATCGTTGATAGCGAAGAACTGGTTGTTGTATAATTGTCTTAAAAAGCACCTGCGCAAAGTCCAGACCTTAACGTAATCGAGCATTTATGGGATCAGCTCGGACGTCGGATGCAAAATAGATTATGTACCAGTAAGGCCCAGCTCAGAGCGAAAGAATGGAACCTGCAAGCAAAACACTGATTAAATCGATTCCAAATGGACTCCAAGCTGTCGATAATCAAAAAGGCTACGCAAGAAAATACTAAATATCTTATAAATTGACCTTATTAATTGACCTGACTGACTTTCAGTCTGATCATACTAATAAAGTTTTATTAATTATTTTGTTTTTGTTTCTGTTATATTAATGGCAGAATACCATATTTATTTGTTTTTGTGTTTAATAATAAATAATTTATTTAATTTTGAAAAAAAATTTAAAAAATCCTAAACTGTCTTTTTCAAATTTTCATATTTTATAGTTTCATATTTTACAAACAGTTTACCCGACGTGCAATGTGAGCCACTGTATATGACCCTGTATAACTTTTAGAAACAAAGATGGCAGTGCTTTTTGTATTGCCTTTATTTTAAATATGAAATTTTATCAGCAAAGGAAGACATGTCATAATAAAGATCGACTAAATCGAATAAACATCGAATGCATACACATTAAGTCACATGTGAATGTTGAAACAAGTTCATTAGAATATTTGTGTCCCCAATTCTGTCTGCCATCAAATGTAATTTTTACTATACACAAAATTGTGATCAGAAGCATTAACAAGTGTTCTCCACACAAAAAAAAAAAAAAAACATAAACAAAATTTGTAGTTCTAACTATTTGTTAGAATCTACCAATATACGCTTATTTTTACTATGCAAATATATTTTTACATTAATCTGCCTTTTTGTTAAGGTACTACAAGAGTTTTGCAAGATCAAACAGCGTCAAATAAAATGACACTAAATATTTATTGTGTCTTGTACTTAATAAAAGAAGTATTTTTAAATAAATAAATGAGTTTTAATATATTTTATTTAGTGGTGGTTAGTCTTTTTTGCAAATATTTGCCAAGTGTGACCGTAGCTTTACTCTATTCTAGTTATTAACTGTTATATTATAGATCTTGTATTATGTCTTGAACACTACCAAAACACTATTTATTATTTTCTCTATTTTACAAACAAATTTAGCAAACCAATACTACTTACTCTAAGACCAGCATTTTACTACTCACTGAAAAACATTTTGACTTTTTAGTGTCAAGTTTCTTTGACAGTATTACTACCAGTGATACCACAATACAAATCCATTAAGTCAAAACACATACAAAGTGGAACTTAAATTAAGTTGACGTTTAATCTTTCTTTTCCCTTTGATTTTTACTTATTTTCTAACAACAACGCAAGACCAGATGTCTTTGCCAAATAACCCAACACTTTTAATGGCCACAACACGACAACATTATCATACAATCATAATGGGCATCATAAAAAAAATACTCATAGAAACAAACAGCAGGAAAAACTAAAAAAAAAGAAAAACAAAAATTTTCTTAAGGATTGCAAAAAGATGATACCGCAGCATCGTCGTCATCTGCCACATCATCATCGTCATCATCATCGCACTTACAATCGGTAGCGGTTTTATATTTTCACAAGAAATTGTTAAAATTAGTACAAAACTTCATATGAAATTGACCGTGTAACATGACATTGATAAACTTCATGAAAGCAGAGACGACTCACTACTTTACTTTGTTACTTCTAGTCTGCGATTTTTCAAATCACCAAAAAGACTTGGAAAAATAAAAAAAAAAAAAAAAATGCAAATGCTCGTACTATTCAAGTGCGATGGGAAAATTTGGCATACAAAAAATAGATGAGATTGTTTTCAGCAGCAAAAAAGTAAATAATGCAACAAAACTAAAATGAAAACAAAAACAAGTGTTTAAACAGCATGTAAGTGATGTTTAAAAGAAAATATTTTTTGTTGCCTATTTATCTATACTTTTGAGTATTGGTACCCTACACTACATATTGTATATGCAATACATATATGTATTTATAGGGTATAGGTATAAGTTCAAAATCGGTATTATTTTGAACTCGTTTTTTTCTTTAGTATGTTTTATGTCATTTCTAAGGCTTTCAAATATTTATTGAACATTATAGTTTAAACAAAAAAAGTTGTTTTGCTACGAAAAAGAAAGTTTTGCTATACTTCTTTAATTTGGGAAAAAAAGCCCCCTAAAACACACCAATTGCTCAACGAAGCTTATGGTGAATGTGTTCCATCAGCTTCAACGTGGTTTGTGCCACATATCAAGCCGCTAAAAATATGCTCTGTATTGGATGAGCTGCTTAAATCTGGCAGACCATCACAAGGAATCTGAACCGAATACAGCTGATTCATTTGAAGCTATTATTGGCCGAAAAATATCCAGAATATACTGCTACATATAAAAGCATGTTGCAATAAATAGGTTTTGAATAGCTTTTCAAAACTATTTAGAAAAAAGTGTTTGGGAAGTTTTGGTTAATACGCCTTATAGTCCATATATTGCTTAGTCATAATATTATTTCTATCGATCACTGCCGAACAATGTCTCTGGGAACGCTTCACTTTAAAACAGGATATCCGAAATTGGCTTGATTCGATATTAGCATCAAAAGATGAGCAGTTCTTTTGGCTCGGAAACCATATTTATTTATTTGTTTTATTTGGTCTATAGATTTACAAAATCCTTCCAGACTAAAGACTTACACATTTAAAAATAGAATTATATTTCTCTTTGAGACATTAATAGAATGTGATATGTCAATAACATTATAGCAATCATTAACATGCGGCGGAACGAATCATTATTAGCATAGACAGATCTATTGTGCGACAGTCTTAGAAGTTGAAAATTGCGAGTTGTTCTAGCCGGAATATTAAAATTTATTTGGCCAAGCAGGAACTGGGAATTTACTTCACCACGAATTAATCCAAGCAGAAATGTAATACCCAAAATTATACGGCGACTTTTTAAAGTAGTTGAAAACTTTATAAGGTTGAGTCTGTTCTCTTATGGTGGCAGCACAAAAGAGTTCCATCCGAGGCGATGTAAACAAAATATCAAAAACTGTTTTTGAACAGATTCAATGCTGTTAATATGAATACTGTAGCAAGGATCTCAAATGATACAACCATATTCTAGAAGGGGGCGAACCAAGGCAGATGGGTCGAAAGCTTTATAAACTGTTAGCGCAATATGATCACAGAAGTTTAGCCTCTGATCTAGCAAAATTCCAAGATCAACAATAGTTGTACTATAGTTCGAATTAATTTTGCCATTTCTGTAAAACGACATGTGTTTGCATTTTTTAATATTAAGTTCCATTAAATGGATTCTGCACCATTGAGAAAACATGTCTAGATTGTAATATACGATTATTAATAAAACTATGTGTATTTAGGTTAAACATACTATATTGTATTATATGCAAATATTTAAAACATTATGTTTCATCACTTGCTATTATAGATATAAAGTAAATACAATTTTCTTAACATTTATTAAAAGTAGTTTAATTTTAACGGATCAGATTTGTGTAGTTAGTATTTCACCGCACCCTGTTGTATTAATTGGTGGATTATTGATTTCAAGATGGTTTGTATTCTGGGAATTTATGGAAGTTTGAATAGCAATTTTTTCATCAATTAGTTTTTTGAATGGGATATTTTTTTAACAGAACAACGAGGGCACTGAGGTTTGTATATGTCTTTGGTTCCGCAACCATAACAGAAAATAATTCTATCTTTTACACAGTCCTCCCAATGGTGTCCTAAATCTTCGCAATTCCAACATTTCGATAAATTTGGTCCTTGGCGCATTGCATCGACTGAAAGTTCATAAGAATTGGTGATATTTTCAGAATTATTTTTTTCTAAATCAATTTCTGCTACAGCACGTCTTTGTATGGGAATTGGATATGATTTTGTTGCTGCATGACGTCTAAAATAGTCATCTGCAAGTAGGTTCTCTCTCATCTGTACCAATTTTCTAAGATGTGCGATAGAATATATTGGGACATATAGCAATTCATGCCTTATATCAGGTCTTAAGTTTCTAGTCAGTATTTCTACAAGCTCTGATTCTGGAATTGGATTTTCTAATCTATCTAACATCGAACAAATATTTTCGTAAAAAACTTCAAATGTTTCACCGGATCTCATTTTGCGGTTTCGAACTTCTTCGCGTACATCAAAGTTGGATTTAAAATCTTTATATTGGTATCTTAACGCGGCGCAAAATTCGGACCACTCTATGTTATTCACTTGTTTATGGTATCTCCAATACCAGTCTCGAGCTTTGCCAGTCAGAAGCATCGGCAAATGTTTGCAAATAATTTTAAAATCTCCGTTAAAGTTCTCAGAGGTTAGAGACCTAACTCTATACAAAAATTCTTCCACAGTAAGACCATTAGTGGAACCATCAAACTTTATGTTCCAGTTTTGAATTATTGCTACAATTTTATCTATCTTTAAACCATAACTTGGATCAATAATTTGATTTCCCACTAAATTTAATCGAGCAGATTCAGAAGTATTAAATTGCGGTGGATGTAAATATTGATTATTATGGGAAACCTGTGTTGTTTGTGTTTGCCTTACACTTGAGTGAATATTTTGGTTTTGACGGCTAGGATTGGGGACAAGATTAAGATTTCCTAATAGACGAGTAACTGTCTGTTCAACAATCTGATTGATCTGCGAATAATTCATAGGGTTGGTATAATTCTGATTATTATTCGCTTGATGTAATGGTTCTATTAAGTTTTCCGCACGACCGGGTGGTTGTGGATTAGATATTCTTTCATCTGGTTGAATAACAACATTAGAACCATTAAAATCTAGTGAAGACTGTTGAGAGAATTCTTGAGCAAGATTTTTTGTATAACTTCTGGTGTTGTGTTTTTTTGCCATTGCTCCTCTAGGTTTACAACGACTAGGATTACCTGGTTTCGGTCTAGGGCTATTTTTTGGAAATTGTGTATCAAAACTTTTGACGACTACATCTACTAAGTCGCATGCACAGTTACAGTGTGGACATTCTGCCGATTGTGAAAGGGTTTTTTCAATACAGTTTCTATGAAACTCATGACCGCAGGTGGTGATAATTAAAATTTCCTGTATGTCGGTGATGTTCTCTTTGCATACTAAACAATAATTCTCAGTAGCTTGAGGATCAGCTGAAGAACCTTGCGCTTGTTCCTGTGCCTTTTGTGGTGTATACATTAAGGACATTTTAACTTCCTTTTGGAAATGTGACTAGTCAAAAAAATTCTATTGTAAATAAAAGGTATTTGTCAAATGACAGACGGACTAATGTGATAAATCGCAAAATCAATTGGATTATTCGACCAAAATATTATGTACAAAAAATTTTAAATTTTGTACTAAAGAGTATAACAAATGTTACTGGCTTTTAATGTTTAAAATATATATAAAAAATCTAGTTTTTCAACAATAAAAAAAATTTTCGTGTGAATGAGTGTAAGTGTGTTATCGAGAGTGTTCGTTCGTAAAATATAAGTATTCCAAGAAAATTCGTATACCGATTTTATAAGACACGATACCATAAATATAAGTTTAGAATCCAGTATGCAATATTACACCAAAAAAAACTAACAATATTGGACATAAACTTGCTATCAGCTAAATTTACGTGGAACCAAATATAATTAGGATACTGGTACCTAACTAAAATTATTCTAAAGAAAACGTTCTTAAAAAAAATCTATCGAAAGAAAGAAAAATAAATAAATCTACATTCAATTAAGTACAAAAAAAATCTTAGTTGACTTATTGGTCAACAAATCGGTCTACCTATGCCAAATTGTTGAAACTTCCGAAAAGGTGCTAAGAAATATTTGACTAGCAGAAAATGTTGAATACTTAACTTTCAAACTTTCCTAATGGATAACTGGAATTTAAAAAAATAAAATAGAGCTGAAGATTCAGATTTGACTATTTAAAATTTGTAATAATAATAGTGTTCATGTACAATTTTCATTTTCATATGTTATACGTTTTGGTAACTAATTTGTTCTAAACTCTTCTTGCCCCACGTTGGGCGCCAATTTATGTAATGTACAAATTGAATAACAACGTATTCGATACTCATTATATGGTTTATCTTTTTTGTAGCTTTATTGTAGAAAATTCAAACGAACGACGGGAGCCATTGATTGCCACTAGCGGTCAGTCGGTTGGGAGGGTTCTTGTTCCTTTTAAATTTCTACCCATATAAACATTCATAACATAAATAATTATTCTAGACTCCCTAATAACACTTACAGATTGTTTCTATAATAAGATGATAGTTTGACCGGATTTATCAATCTGTAATTTAAATATATTTTAACGAACTAAACTGACTCTCATATTTAATTTATCCCAAGATGTTGACAGGATAATCGCCTCATAACCCGCCCTTCCAAATGATCTTACCGGCGAGCTTTCAAATAAGATCCCTACTTCATAACACTTACTTTCTCATTTCATCACGAAAATTTCTTTTTTAAATTCTTATGAGGAATCCATAACACAATTAAATTTTATTCAATTAATTTCAAGAAATACATACTTATAATACGAAAAAATCTAATCAGTTTACATTAGTTATGATGTCAAAATTCGTAAATGAAAATCTATTTTTTTTTGTGCGATAATAAAAATTCTAACATTTTAATATTTTTATATAGGTATAGATTTGTAAAACAAAAAAAATAATAGTAATTCAATAAATTTGGTTTATCTTAATAGTTCTTATTTTGTTAGAATCCACTGTGTTGAGAAAATACAATAATCAGAGAATAATTTAAAAATAATCGTAATGATCACGGATTGTCTTTTTGCTGTTGATTATTTTGTTTTTTTTTTTTTTTCTTTTTTTTGTATATTATACTTGAGCGAGAGTTAAAAAAAAAAACAAAATAATCAACAGCAAAAAGACAATCCGTGATCATTACGATTATTTTTAAATTATTCTCTGATTATTGTATTTTCTCAACACAGTGGATTCTAACAAAATAAGAACTATTAAGATAAACCAAATTTATTGAATTACTATTATTTTTTTTGTTTTACAAATCTATACCTATATAAAAATATTAAAATGTTAGAATTTTTATTATCGCACAAAAAAAAATAGATTTTCATTTACGAATTTTGACATCATAACTAATGTAAACTGATTAGATTTTTTCGTATTATAAGTATGTATTTCTTGAAATTAATTGAATAAAATTTAATTGTGTTATGGATTCCTCATAAGAATTTAAAAAAGAAATTTTCGTGATGAAATGAGAAAGTAAGTGTTATGAAGTAGGGATCTTATTTGAAAGCTCGCCGGTAAGATCATTTGGAAGGGCGGGTTATGAGGCGATTATCCTGTCAACATCTTGGGATAAATTAAATATGAGAGTCAGTTTAGTTCGTTAAAATATATTTAAATTACAGATTGATAAATCCGGTCAAACTATCATCTTATTATAGAAACAATCTGTAAGTGTTATTAGGGAGTCTAGAATAATTATTTATGTTATGAATGTTTATATGGGTAGAAATTTAAAAGGAACAAGAACCCTCCCAACCGACTGACCGCTAGTGGCAATCAATGGCTCCCGTCGTTCGTTTGAATTTTCTACAATAAAGCTACAAAAAAGATAAACCATATAATGAGTATCGAATACGTTGTTATTCAATTTGTACATTACAAGATATGCCTGTAGAAGACGTATGTCATTAGAATTTTCCAAGCTCTTAAAAAGCATGCATTAGTACTTTAGAATGGATGATGACATTGGGAAGATCATTTATAAAAGGAGTAAATAGAACAGGACCAAGGTGACGACTGCCCTGTTGCTAGAAAGACCAAAAAAGTTCATAGCTCAAAATGGTCAATACTTTTAATAAATTTAAATTGTACAATTGTTTCAAAATAAAAGCTAAACATTTTAAAAAATCTCGAATTTTTAAGCTGTTCATTTAATATAGTAATAGTGAAAGCTTAATGTTGTTGCTATAAAGAGAGAACGCATTTTTTCTACAAGGTTAGGTTTCTTAGCAGCCAATCAAAAATAGCTCACTTGGGTCCTTCGTGATTCACGTTCTGATACTTTGTGTTCTTGGCATCATTCATAATATATTGCTGCTAAACTGATTTTGTCTATGACAAAGAAATTGATCTATAGTTTCTATTTTATATCTTCCTCTATTACGTCTTCGAAAAAAGTGTTGAATTCCAAAACTTTGTGTATGTAAAGCTCGAGGCCAGTTTGCAGTAATAAAGGATATGCGCTTTTTTTTAACAGGTTCTAGGCAGATTTATCGCTGTGTTTTTGTGGTAAATTCTCTAGTTTATGTCAATTGCCATTTTATAACAATCATTGACGATTTAGTGATTCTATATTGTGTATTCATATACCATTTTAAATTATTATTTAGTATCAGTTTAACATGTTTATCTTTATCCAGTAATGTTAGCACTACTCCATTGATGCTAGATAAACAATTTTGTATCTCCTTGTGGACAATTCAGTATCGTTATGGTTGTGTGTATTCCAAGACCAAATTTCTGGCACCATTCGTCTAAAACTTTTAACTAAGATTTCAAAATTTTCCAACATGTTGTTGGATTTTTGCCTGTAGCTGTCATGATCACATCGTCTGCATAAGCAATGGTCATGCAGCATATTCTATCCATGACTTTCCGCATTAGGGTTCCAAAGTAGTTGAGAGTGTCACTACCTAGCAACTGAAGTGTTTTACTATTTGGCTAACTAGTGAAATGTTGCCTAGTTTTGTTGAATCTACATAGTTTTTGTGTAGGCATGCTGAGCCTTTTATAGAGTACCAGGACCGATACTTGATCCAAAACAGATATTAATGATACTTTCCAGTGTTGTAAGTAGAAAGGAGAGGCTTATAAGCCGAAAGTCCTTAGCCTTGGTATGGGTTGAATTTCCTTTTTTTAGTTTATGTTATTCATTGTGAAGTGAACTTAGACAAGCACAAGATTCATTTGAGTTACTAGTATCGGTTCTGTAATTCTGCTGGAACTACTACTATATATCACCACCTGTAGATTTAAAGAAATGTAAGCTTTTGACTGCCAATCTTATGCGGTGCTCAGATATCCACATACATACATTTGTCTCAGTGGGTATTTCCAGGGTATTCTTACAATTTGTGGTCCAGTATCTAACCAATAGAATTGTACTGTGGGACTTGACGATCAAATCTGGTAGCCGAAAATCTTTCTACACAACTGCATAAATGTCTCTAGGATAGTTAACTGCTTTCCTCACTAGATTCTTAACACCTTTAGTCGAGCATTTATATATGTTACAATCAGTAATTTTTTGAAAATTGCAGGTTTCTACGAAGTGTGTTTAATTTTACTACTCCTAAAAATATAACCAAGACAATGGTTAGTAACTTAGTTATATGCACTCGTATAAGCTGGACTTGTCGTCCATGGAGTGAGCGCCTTTTGGTGATATCTGAGCAGCTCCAGATAAGAGGGATGTTTAATCTGCCTCTTAATGGAGTTTGGTGGTTTATTGAAAAAAAAACATTAAGAGTCTTAATGACTTTTTATGGGTGACACCCATGTAAAACGGGACCTCGAGTAGCAACTGGGAACAAAATTTAATGTTGCGGCAAACCAAACAAATTTCAAAGATGCAAATATTCATAAATATGGTAAAAATAGAAAACATAGAAATGTTTTCCGGCAGTTATTGCATGCAATCATAACAAAAACACTTAATTATCATAAAAGAAAATTTATTTTAGTCTCTTCTTTTAGATTTCCGTAAATAGTAATAAATGAGTTGCAATATGCGTTAAAAAAAATCGTAGCAGTACAATTGCAACATCATTTTACCATCGAAATGAAACTGTAGGTTAAACGAAAATCGACCATTTCTTCTGCTTTACACTCACTTACACAAACTTCTGTGGCAAGTGTGGGAAAATGTTGCTCGTGCCAACTACTGAAAACGCATTTCTAGTGTTTTTTCCCCATTTTTTTTTCAGTTAACATTTCATATATTTAAAATAAGAGGAGAATTTCTTTTGTATACGAATTGTTTCTTTCTTTTAGCAATATGTTTTTGTTTGTTGCATTTTTGTTTGTGTTAAAAGTAACAAAACTTATGAATTCCATTAAATAAAATCGTGTCTTTGCCATATTTTTTGGTGTTTTCTGGCTGTTTGCCAGGTTTAAGCGTTAGTGTGTATCATGTATTTGTTGCAGCTTACTATGTTTACACCACGTTTGATGTTTGTAATTTCTTTACTAAAGTAGTTGTATTTAACTTGACAAAAATCACACATTAGCAGAAACAGCAACACTTTGGCCGCAAACGACAATAAATGCAGCAACAACAATATGAAAAGAGGATAGCAGGGGGAAAACGCAATATTATGACATAAGTTGCACGTTTTTGCACCACAGGATAGCGATTGTAAAACATTTGAAAGATGTGTTTTTTTTTCAACTCATACAAAATATTTACCAAAACAAAAAAACAAAAAAACGTTCTACAATGTTCAAATCGCCTGTAGAGGAAAAAGTGTTAAACAGAATTACTACCAACAACAGCTATAACAAAAAGATACAAACCTTCAACCAAAAATATAAAAAAAAACCATGATTTCTGTGGCAGCAAAAGAATAGAAAAAAGTGATAAAATATACAAAACAAGTATAAATTGACACTTAAGTTTATTTTTTATTTTTCCTCTTAATATTTCGCTGTTTTGTTTATTTTATGGAAAAATATTAAACGTGACCAGGATTTATGATGTTTTATTACTGTTTTTTGCTGTTTGTTTTATTTCTTGCTTGTTTATATGAAAAAAAAATTAAATTATTTATTGTAAATCATAATTTTATAGAGCTGAAATATCGAAAATATTTAAGTGATTTAATGTCCTGTTTTAGTTTGAGAGAAGTGGTTGGTATATTTATGAAAAGTTCTTAAAACAATTTTTTCAAATTTAAAAACGATTAATATTTCGCCATAATCAAATACATTTTTAGAAATTCTTAAAAGTTTAACATTATTATAGTGGCAAATGTGTTATGTTGTTGCTTGGAAGACAATAATGTTTTAGCTTTATTAAAAAGCAATACAAATCACTCCCTTCACTGGTAAATTTACACAAATTCAGGCATTTTAAATACAGTAGTCGCTCGGTTATATCAATATCCAGTTATGTAAACTTCCAGAATAGTGAACAACAAAATTTAAACACATGAGCTTCTGAAGAATGTATACAGCCTATCTCTATTATGTGAACAACTTTCAACTGTTGATTATTTTTTTAATTTTTATTATTAGAAGTATGTATGTTCTTCCCCGAAATATGAAGGAGATTCGAAAACTTCATCGTCTAGAACAGAAACCGTGGTATAAACAGAAAAAAGTTAAGTGTTCTGGAAACTTCCATCTCTGCTATGAACACATGTTAAATTTCTTTTCGATCTGCCAACTCCTTCATATAGAAACAGGTGTTCAAAAAAAAACATCCGCGATTTTTTTACAATGGAAAAATTAGAAATTCCTGGTGTTATTAAATATTAAAAAGAAAGGTTTATCGAGACAAGAATTTAATAATGACATGGTGAATGTGTTAGGTGAAAGTACTCCTTCATATGCAACAGTAAAAAATTGGGTTGCTGAATTTAAACGTGGTCGTACAAGCATTGAGGATGAACCACGTTGTTGCTTGATATGGTATTAAATGATCGCCGAATAAAAGAGCGTGAAATATCTCATATCATGGGCATCTCACATGATCGAGTCCATTTAATTTTGCATGAAGAACTACAGATGCAAAAGTTTTATGCAAGATGTGTGCCGCATTTGTTAACAGTCGACCAAAAACACATGAGAATGAAAATATCTCAAGCTGGTTTGGATCGTTTTCATAAAAATAAAATATATTTTAAGTGTCGTTTCAAAACTCTTGATGAGACATGGACCCACCACTATACTCCAGAGACAAAAGAACAATCCAAGCAATGGACAAAAACCAGTCAGTCGGCTGGTAAGGTTATGCCAACGGTTTTTGGGACATCAAACAAATTCAGAATACTATTGCAACATTTTGGATCAATTTAAATGTAAAAGTTCTAGAAAAACGTACTGGCTTACAACATAAACAAATAATTTTTCATCCAGACAACGCACAAGAGTGTTTTAACAATGGCTAAAATCCACGAATTAATGTACTAGTTTCTTGAACACCCACCTTATTCTCCTGATTTAGCTCCCAGTGAATTTTACTGTTCTCAAATCTAAAAACATCCTAGCTGCCAAGCGTTTTACCTTAAATGAAGATACAATTACAGTTGTAAACCACTATTTTAAAGGCCTTGAGGAAAACTATTTTAATCAAGGGATGGAATTGCTATATAAGCGTTGGACTAAGTGTATTAAAGTTTCAGGAGATTATATTGAAAAACAAAAATGTTTTCGAAAAACTAACTATTCTCTTTCTGTTCTAGGTGGATTTTGTTTAATATTTTTAGTGTTGAGTTTTGAGTGATTGTCTTACATATTCAAAATCGGTTAGTGTTTGTTACATGGTGCATCGAAGATGAAGCGCAAAATGTTAACGTTATCCAAAACAAAAATTGATATTTTGTCAAGCTTGGACAAGGGCGCAAGCGTTACTTCTCTTGCACATAGATATGAAGTGGCTAAGTCAAAAATTTGTGCTATTAAAAAAATAAAAAGCCGATCTTGGAAGTGACTGCAAAGTGTGAAGGCAAAATTATGAGGAAGACATTGACAAAAGGAGGGGATGTTATATAATTGGTTCAATCAATAAAGATTTAAAAATTTATCCATTACAAGTGAATCATTAAAGCAAAAGCGAAATATTTTAACGACCAATTGAAATTTTTAAAAATTATTGAAAAACTTATTAAAATTAAAAACCTTTAATAAAAATCATGTGAATTACGTAATAAAATTTAATATTCTCTCGATTATGTGAACTTCTCGATTCAGTGAACTGGCTTTGTTTCAATTAGTTCATATAACCGAGCGACTACTACATTTCTATGTCAAAATTGTTAAGTGTTTCTGCCTCTGCTATAAATAGTTAAGCTCTAACAAATTTTTATTGGTAGGTACTTATCATGCATAAATTTAAATAATGGACACAATGTATAACTTTTTTAAGTAGAACGTCCTTTTCTCTGAACACATTAACCAACACAAAAGAAAAAAAACAATAATGTATAGGTATTAAATCGTGTAAAGTCAATGTTAAATACCATTACTCGTTCATTATTATTATTTCGATTTTTTCGGCTATTTTTTATGACTCTGTAAACAATTGGCTGTTTAAACGAGACCTAAAACAAGCGCAAGTAATGCAACATAATAACAACAATAACATCAGCCACACTAACAACATTAACCGCAACAAAGCCAAATAAAACAATAATAAAACCAACAACAACTAAATATGTACCAAAACCAAACAAAAAAAAAAAATTCAAATAAAAATAAAAAATATATTGTTGAAAACGATATCGATAGCAGAGTCATTGAGTTTGCGTGCGGAGAAAGTTCACGTTTTCCTTGTTAAAAAAAAAACATGAAAAAACAACCTGTTAATCTAAATATCTCACTCATAGACCAACCAACAGAAAAAAAAAACAAAAAACAAAATACGAAAATACAATGGAGCACCAGAAAAAAACCAACAAAAAATTGGTCTTTATTTCGTAAATTATAACAACAAAAATGGTATTTAAATTAAAATAATGTAACAGCAATAATGTGACAATAATACTATTAAAAACAACAGTAAAACTCATACTCTATTTAAAAATCCATTTTAAACTTTAAAGACAAATGCGAGCATAAAAAAACTTACAGCGGCATTATTGCTGATCTCTTATTAAAATATCACAACGGTGCGATCATGGTGAAACGAAGGAGAAGCACCATAGTCATCATCAACCTCATCATCGTTGTCGGTCGTTAGGTCGTTGTATGCTTTAGTATCGTGTGTAATCATCAGCTGCATCATAACTGCCATTTGTACCTGTCAATTGTAAATAGTTTCACTTTAATTCTTTTGTTTTTTTTTTATGGTTTTTAGTGCTTGCAACCAAATAATGGGAGCAATGGGGAAAATAATATTTGTTTTGATTTCAGTTAGATCGAATTGTTTGGAAACTACACTTATTTTGGTGGGAATGCTCCGGTAAATGTTAGCTATGTACGCAGATCATAGGGTATCCATTATAGCTTTCCTAGTGTAATGTCACTTTTCGGCGCAGATCATTAAAAATGTGAAAGCAAAATACTATTAAATCAGGAACTTACAAAGAAAATATTCAAAATCCACGGCTCTCGACAATAATCACTCAAAAATAAAACACCAGTGTTAGTATTGCTAGAACAATACTTGTGATTGTTGGTTTTCAAACCTATCATGCAATTAAATATTCAAAACTAACACGCATTCTTTACGACAAAGCTTTACTAAAGTTCTACGACTGCTAGTGATGATGAAACATTTGTAAAAATTTTAAATTTCTATAAAACACTTTCAACTACGAATTCGGATATTAAACCTGCAGAAACGTTGTTGTCTCTTATTAGACTTTATCACTCCTCAGTAAAATTTTAGCCCGTTTTAACTCCCTGTCCTTATTAAAAAGCTGCATTGTACTGCAATGAAGCAAGTAGTCGTAATAGAAACATATATGGTCTATTGTGCATGGGAAGTAAAAGCAGAGTGACACCATAGTTTTGATAATAAAAATGTTTTAGTGATATGACAATGTCAAAATGAGTTACTATGTAAGAATTTTTAGAAATCAAAGATTTAGTTTAAAATGAATTATAGGTGGCTATATCAGTAGCGATTTTATTATTTATATGGTTGGTTTAGCTAAGCTAAATTCATAAAGTACTTTGTTAGAAAATTTAATAAATTGAAATTTATGGAGCTTTGGGGATAGCTAAATTGATACAATGGAAACCTATTGACACAACCGGAAGACGAAGAATGTAAATTCCTTTGCTATCAATAAAATTATGAAAGTAGTTTTCTTCGAAACATCTTAGTTATAATGAATAATATTGGGATGCTATTAAGACCGATAGAAAAACATATCTTATCAGTAAATATTTGTAAACCAAAGTGTTTCAAACCTTAGCCAGAAAAAGTAGCAAAGAAAATGTTGTCTTTACCACATCTCAGATTGTGTAAAAGTCGTTGTACGAATGTCGCAGCTGTGAAGGTGCCTGCCAAAAGGCCAGTAGTGTGTTATCACCATGTTGACAGATCAACAGCAAATAGGCCATCATTTACCGGCTTTGAAATGTAATTTGTATTTCATTATTAGTATTCTTTCTTACATCTAATGTAGTTTCTGTCTTTGCAAGACAGACAATTATATTTCAATGTTTCAATTCGTAGAAAAGTATTATTTGATGTCCACATTCCGTAGGACTTCACCATCAGAGATATTGCCTAATATACGAGTATCGTGATACTGTAAATGTTATGCAACTATTCTTGAATTATACTGCAGTGCTATGAATCAATTATAAATTATGTTGCTTTGAAACCACATTTGTCGGAACAAGTATGGTCTATTCCGATATCCGGTATGTTTGTCAGAAAACTTAAATCAAAGAACACCGTATATCGGTTTATGCATATATTGATTGTTGAATCCAGAACTTCAAAAAGTAATTTAATTACAAAGAGTATAAAATTTATGGTCACATTTTAAGGCAGAGGTGAATCCCCTATCACAACCGTGCTAATACTCGTATTTGAAGCACCTAGACTGGATTCACTGAAGGTGAAAAGTTTCCAAATCTTATTACTATTGTAATTATAGTTACGTCCCAATTTACATCAAGCAATTTTTGATTGAAAAGATTGATACAATTTATTCCTTGAAATTTCTTCACTGTTCACACAGCACAATTCTTATTACTTAAATCGCTCGTTTTTTTATTTTAGAGTATACACAGTGTGTATTACACACATTTGTATACACATATGTGATACGAATAAGAGAGTATAATGATTTACTAATAAAAGCAAGTTTGTACACGTCTTATCTTATCCTTACCCCGATATCTAAAAGGTAATTAGCTTAGCTTAATGAATTGCATTGTGTAAATTGGGACTAATTTCGAGATATGTCGTAGCATCAATAATTAATCTTGGTTTGACATTATTGAAAGCTTGATCTATATCTGGTTAGGCAGCTGAAAAAAATGTTCAAGAGTTCACAAATCGGTATTAAAAAAAAGGACAAATATCTATGAAATAAAAATGGACACATATTCCATTATAATAGTGATATAAGAAATTTATTCATCAGCAATAAATTAATCATCCGAAAGATCCAATAAAAGAAAAAGTAGCAAAAATATTTAAGTTAACAATAAGGATTCTGAGAGAGAATAGAGCAATCTCCTTTTTATGATGAACCACATAACTGGGCAAACAATTGTGTTTAATAAGTGGGCTCATGTAAGCTTCATGCACTTAAAAAAATCCTTTGACACTACAATAAGGCTATGTATATAAGGGTAGCACAGATAAATAAATTATAAAATTAAGGTGGATTCGCCCATTTGTTCCCAACAAAAATTTTGTCTGGAGTAAAATTTTTTCACAGAGATTTTTTTGCAGCACGATTAACCCATTTCCAAAAATTTTACTGGAAGATCAAAGCTGCCATATGTAAACAACCTATTGGTGACTCAGTTCATTTTCTCTTTCTCAAAATAAATTTTTTATATAATTTTTTATATAAAAAAACTTTTTCCGAACATTTTTTTTTTGCTCAGAACGAATGGGTGACATGATTTCTGTATATATGAAACATATTTCTATTGACCATCTTTTGGAGACCAACATTTTGACGAGAGTTATATTTGTTAAAGTGATTTAAGAAAGTGGGCTTATGTGTAAGCTATGAACAATTATGGACCGATCTGCACAAAATTCGGAGATGTGAGTAGGCATCATGTACAAATAATTTTAAGAGAAATTTAGTTGGATACGTTTATAAATGATCAACAGGGTCATATTTCGGGCGGTCATTGGGCCGAAAAAATATCATGTACCAAATTTTATCGAAATATAATTACTACTACTTTCCGCACAAGGTTAATTAGGACCACCGATTCGTTAAATTGACTCAGGCAGTGATTTTGATGACCAATTCTCAGCAATGTTTTGGCTCGATTTATCTACCTATACATAACGTTTGGTGAATAAAATCCGAACAAGTCTAAAAGTAAAAAAGCGTAAAAAAACTTATTTATTTTATGGTGTTTTCGCTTCCATGGTATTTTTGGAGCAGTTTTTTTAATATTTTTTTTCTGAACTCCCATAGATTCCAAGTATCTCCTAATAGTATTTTTGTCACATTTATATTTCTTAGCCAATTGGAGATAAGATTTTTAACTGCAACCTGCTGTTTCGGTTTTCAATTTAGAGCGAACTTTGACGTCTTGCAAACTGCATTTCCGACCAGATCCAGGTTTCTTTTCAGGTGGCTTATTATTCAAAAACAAGTTTATTGTGCTATAAACAAATGTTTTTATTGAAACCCATATTCTTAAATATTTAAAAATTTCACTTTTAGTTTTTTCTCGGTTTTTTTTCGCAAATTTTTAAAATTAATTTGCGACGATTCAACTCGTTTAGTGACATTTTCAAAACTAATTTTTCACTGACCAACGCATACTTTATTTTTTATTCATAAGTAGATAGTACAATTAAATTTACCGCTCAAAGTTATGTTGTAAATATTATCTGTGTTTTTTTAAAAACAGCGTTACATTTGTTCGTATTTCATTCACCAGACGTTATTCAAAACCTGCAGTAGATTTGTATCCAAGAAAAAAATTCGTTGCAATATATGAAGACTCTTAACTGTGACCAGTTTCTGCTTATTGATTAATAGTGGGCTATTGTCGAAGAAAAATTTTAGTTCTTGACAATAAAAAAATGTTAGCAATTTGAAATAAATATGCGGCACAGGTGGCTCAAAATTAATTTTAGTTTCTTATATTAGCTTTGTTTAAATATTAATTAATGAGTATCAATTTGTGGTGTAAAATTATTTAATAACTTCTTTAGCTACATATATATTCAAAGAATTTATACTACCGAATTTTAAGTGAATAATGATTTAAGATTGTATATAATTATTTTGACGGTTTTGCTTCTCAGGAGTAAAATTTAAATTTTTTACAATAATTCAATATAAATGAAGGTAAATTAAAAAAAAAAAATTTAAATTATTAAATTCTATCTTGTATCTTAAAATTGCACAGAATATTACCTTTTCAAGGAAACTGTTTGTCTAAATCAAATATTCATATTAGTTTACTTTATTCATTCACTTTAACATACAAATACGCTATTTTATTTTATTATTCTATATACACTTTTTTTCTTGCAAAATTACAATTTCTGGCACATTTTTCCGCAACAAATCCACAACTGAATTTAAATTAAACTCTAGAGAAGAGAACTGTAATTTCCATTTCATAACTTTGAATAACAAATTTTGGTAAGTTTTCTTGTTAGTTATTGAAAACAAAAAGTTTTTCGAACAAACCAATGTTCATGTTAAAAATTTAAACAATTTGTGAAACAAATTTACAGCTCCTTACTAAACAGTCGAGTTTATATTAAAACTAAATATTGTGTCATTATTAATAACTATTTAATCCTGTTATTTTGCTAATCTAACCTAATATTTACTTGAACTAAAAAATTTCTCAAAATGTAGGGTATTTAAGTTTTTTGACTTTGCTACAAAATTCAACTGTTTTGGGGAGAAATAATCTTAAAAAATGATAAACATTTTTGTTTAAATGCGGGCATTTCACTTTGAGAGCAAAAAAAAAACAACCAAAAAAAAAATAATTCAAAAATGTAGCAATACTTTGATACCAAGCAATACAAACATTGCCACCACCACCAACCATCATCATCAGGCAAACAAGTCATCTCATTTTGTCTAGTCATAGTTTATGGTTGAACCACAAACAAACAAAAAATAAACTTAAACACAGCAATGGAAAGTTATTTGTTGTTTCTTTCAAAACAAAAATTACCAAAAAAAAAATAAGATCATATAACAAATATTCATTATTTCTGTTCAATAAACAGCCGGCATTCCAAACAAAAACATAACTCTGTATAGACATCTGTATAGTTAAATGGATGGACTGGACCGGACTGATGGCTTAACAGCCCAACAGCCAGCCAACCAACCCAACAGCCATTGAGCGAATAAAAACAAACAAAAAATATATAATACGAGTACAAAACCATATTCAAAATAATCAAAATCTTCACTAATGAAGATGAAGATCACTGCTACTGTCAGCGTAATTGAAGTTATAAATGTGATCTATGGTTTTATATTACAGTTTAGTTTTTTTTCTTCACCTTTTTGTCCAGCTCTGTAAGTATGTATGTACTTTAAAGTGGAGAAATCACTGAGTATGTTGTTGGTTTATAAAGTGGGTCTACTAAAGCAACAAGTTTATAATAGTTTTGTTGTTTTTGTTTTTGTATTTATAACTATTTATATGGTTAGTTAAATCATTTTATATTGGGAACAGAAATTGTTTGTCTTGAAGCGGTATTCGTTCTATTAAGTGCCACTTTATGTGGCACAATAGTAATTCATTCACTGGCATCAGGTTGTTTGTTAATTTAGTGATTTTGTATTGGTGGCTTGTTGTTCTCAAATTGAAATGTCACAATTATGGTAATTTTTATTGGTATATTTTGAAATGTTTAGTTGACAGAAAACGTATGCATACATGTTTGTTTTGATAGGTTTATTATTTACCATAAATTATTAATAATCATAAAAAATTTAATTGGAAAATAAAATAAAATCTGAAAAACATTAGGGCGGTAAAAAATTCATAAATAAAACAAGAAATTTAAAAAAATTTTAACTAATGCTTTTACACTCTTCATTAATTTGTAATAAAAAAAATCTCCTCATCTAAGCAACACCTTATGAAACATCATAATTAAAACATCATTTAATTTGAGAAATTTGCCACAGCATTACAATTACCTCCCCCTTTGGCAGCAACAAATTGCCTTAAAGTTGTAATAAAGCAGAAAAAACTTCCAAATTAATATACTCGTACTTACCACATTGTATCTTTATACACTCCCAAAACAAACAGAAGTGTGAAGCTGTCTACTTTAAAATACTTTAAAAACAAAAACACCAAAAAAAAACTTAACATCTTATAGAAAAAAAAAACTAAATTATAAACACCATTAAAAAATTTCCGTCTAAACTAATAATACCGCAATCTAAAGAAGAGATGATGACCTTTTCATCTAAACACGACAACTTAAGGTCAAAAGCAATCAAAACGTTTAATATACAATATTCTTTTTTCTTTTTTTTTCTTCTAAGTATTTCTGTGCCGCCTTTTGCTGCAGCTAAACAACATCTATACAAATAGACAACAAACACAAGAGTGATAAGTTTAAGTACAGGCAACATAGAGTCTATAAATATAACTATAACTTTACCAGAAGCTTTTTTGTTAAAACGTTGGTTAAACACTCGTCTCTAACTAACTAACTGCACTTTTGTTGCACTCTCGTTTCACGTAATAGTTCATAATAATTATTTCATATAATTTTTCATACACTGAAAGTTTTAGCAAACAACCACAACAACTCTATACTCAACTCCTACTGACACTTTGCGCTTGTAGATTAAGCGAAATATTAAAGAGTCTAGTTTTTGAGGATAGGTAACGAATTGGAAGTACACTTTGAATAAATTTAGCTATTATACTATAAATAATGTACTGATTTGTTATAACGTATGTATTACTTAAGGTACGGTCACACTTGACAAATATTTACTCAAAAAAGCGTAACCACTAAATAATATATTTTGGAATTCGTTTATATGTTTAAAAAAAACTTTGTTTATTTAGAGCAAGACACAACAAATATTAGTTCTATTTCATTTCATGATGTTTGATCCTGCAAAACTCTTGTAAGAGTAAACAACGCCAAACAAATTTATGCTTAAATAAGTTGTTACGCTTTTTTGAGTAAATATTTGCCAAGTGTGACCGTACCTTTATTATATATGTATGTATAATATTGCCTTTCTTTTTATTGCATATCTGCATAAGCACTTTAATGCAGGCACGTATCAGATTTTTCAGCAATAGTTTTGTTTTCCAAAAGAAGCATTTTAGAACAGCAATAAAATTTTGACACTTTACTTGTTGATACATCAGTGGTAGAAGAAGCTTTGACAATTGTTACAATTAATTCAATTTCATTCGAAAATTCACTGTGGAAATGGTGGATCTGTAAAAAGCTACATTTCGTAAAATTCGTGACATGTCAGTCAATATTATGATCCTTTCAGAACGCTATTACGAATTTTGTCTATAAAATTGAGAAGCCAAAGGCAGCAATTGTTGAGAAACCTTTACATGCTGAGCTTGCACAGTTTGGAGCGTTATGTATTAGAAGGCATGTTTGGAAAATTCGGCTAGAAATATATCCATTCACATTCTCGCTATTGAGAGATTCTATAAACTTAATTTTGATTTGATTCATGATATGAATACGACAGCCACCGAAACAATGAATTTATTTAAAACTAAATTTCCCAATAGAATAATTGTCCCAATCGATTTTGAAACTGAAATCTGTAAAGTGATTACCGAAATAAAATATAATTAAATATTTTGTATGCGTGGTCATATGAACATCACGGTGAACATTTGTTAGATTTAGTTTTGTAATTTATAATAGTTAGACCTTGATTTTTCCAATGCAATAAAAATTTTAATAATTTAATAAAAATATTTGTTTTATTTTTTTTTTCTAAAACAAAGTTCTTGTTGAAAAACCTTGGAATTCTGCTTTTTACGAGTAATTTATGGGATATTACCAGCAGAGCTGTATTTGCATTTAAATCCTAACTAACTGAAATAGACACATAAATACTTGACAGATCAGAGGAGTATAACATTTATATGATATCTACTGATACTTTTACAATCAACCAAGGGTTAAATATTTTGGACTTTAGCAATCAGTTTTTTTTTATTCAAGACTTTGAGTAACGCGTAAACTACACAATTTTGGGTTAAGAAATCTACTGTTCGTGAATTATACCGACACTTGCCTATCAATTGACTGTAATGTCTCTGTAAATGATGTTGATAGATGAAATGATTCGATGAACAATATAGGCAAATCGATACCGATCAATTATATAAAACTTAGGCCAAATATCTAGCGCTTTGTTGACTGTAAGAATAGATTAAGTTGAACAGTCTGTTCGTATGGCTACCCAGTATGATGCTATATGATAACATAACATAGGTCTTAATGTTTCTGATAATGGATATTAGAGATATTTTCTAAGCAAAATGTCCGTCAATAATACAGAAAATTTAGAAAGTTAGGGTTAAAATGGGTTTTACTATTCGCCTAGAGTTAGAAGTTTTGTTTATGCCTCATGAATTGATTTTATCTGATGATCCTAGACAAGCAAACCTGCAGTTACATTAGCCTAGTCATGACAACTTATTTGGTATAATGATGAGTCTTCGCACTAAACGAAAAGACATCTTTCTTCACATTTGGTAAAACATTTACAAATATGTTGAAATAGAAGGAATGCATTGCTGATGATGTAAGAAGATGTTGAACAAGAAGTCGTGTGACATTGTGGCTTTATTAAAACATTGCTTATATATTTAGTTTTGAACCCTGAAATGCATTCATTGCACTGTGGAAAATTTTACTAAGACAAAAGAAAGGCAGTTGGCTAAGACCTTTAACACCATTTGACAGGATGTATAATGTGCAAGCTGGTAAGTGTGGAGTTGGAACCGACATATATTGTATGGTTGCCAGGTTTCTGACCGTGCTTCTATGATTAGAGTTGAGAAAGTCATATCGAAAGAGCAATCCAGCTTGAATACACTCTCTACAATACCAGCCACCAGAAGATCTTCTTTTGCTAATTTATGCCAACGATATTCTTATTATTATACTTACTGTTCAGCTTGCATAAAACTATCAGAATGTATAAATATATAAATTAATCGTTAACAAATTTGCCAGCGACACTTCAGAGTAAAAAATGTTTATATTTTTAGAGGCTTAAAATAGAGCTACATAGCTACTCCTATATTTGCTTACTGTCAAGCCTTACTAAGAAGCAATAATCTAATAAATATCAGACTGTGTGCAAACAGTAACTGGTCACATGATACTTTTAGTCTTCCAAACTTTGACGGCATACAATATTACATATTAGACTCATATTCGAAGAGAAGTATGTTCAGAATCCATTTGATGTGTTAAGGGTCATCATGACACCCCTTATATATTTAATTGTATATGCAGCCCTATTTCACTGGTCTCAGAGAATTTAATATATTCTGTTAAAATAGCACAATGCCTAGCAAAATTGTTTAAACAGTTAGAACAATAATAACAACATCATCATACTGAACTTTAAATCATAAAAAGCGGCTAGTATTCTTTATGACAATGCCGCGCATGGCAATGACAGGTATTTGATTTGGCAAAGCAAGGTATATGTACGATTACGATTTTTCTTAAGAATAGTGTCTTGTCGAGTCCTTTAGTAGGGATTAAATTTATATTAACTTAACAATAAATACTACTAATTATTCTATAGCTAAGGTACAAGCCGTAATGTTTACATGTGTACGAAAGTGCACAACAAACATAATAAAAACAAATGTATTCAGGTTTTCGAGACGAAGTCTCGACATGAATACGAAAGGAAAAACTGAAGAGAAGGAAAAACAACAACTAAAAATAGAAATTAATAAAAATGATAATTACAGAAAACTTCGAACCACCAGTCACTGGTTAAAGGATTGATGTTGTCTGTTGACTAGCAGGCACCGTAGTGGTGCAAGGGTCATAACGCAAAGAATTCTGATGAGAGAAAGTGGTGTTTCTCGAAACATATGTAAATTCAACCAACAACCCAGGTTCGAATCCTAATCAAGAAAAATTATCAAAAATAAAAATTTTTCAAGTTGTTAAACAATTCCTTCTTCAGTAAAAATAATTTAATGAAAATTAAATTTAATGAACTTAAACATAACTAAAAGAAAATATCAAAACTTAACAATGAAAGTCATTAGCCTAATAACATATATTTCTAAAAAATAGCGAAACGTGAATTCCATAAGGTTTCATATGACATATTTTTTGCGAATTTTTTGATGAATATATGTATGTATCTATTTTAATTTGGTAGTAAACCTTATGACAAACTAAGTATATGTAACAGTCAAAGAGCCGTTTAAATCCCATGAACCAAAATAAAACACTTTTTTTTTTGGTTTATTTTCTAGCAGATGATTGTAAGGAGAGAGCAACAACTAAAAATATTGTTACAATAAAGTAAAATGTTAAAACTTAATGAATGAGATGATGGCGTGTTTGTTTTAAATCATCGTTGTTGTGCTGTGGCAAAACGGTTAAATCGTTAAAGGCTCTTAGGTCTTTGACTAAACAAATCATTTTGTTATGAGACATGTAGTAGGCGATATTTAACTGCAGCAGTAATATCAGTGGCGGTAATAAACAAAGTGGAAGGATAAATAGAAACTGAGCAGATAAACTATTGTAATAAACTATTACAAGTGTTTTCTAAGTTTTACGGATAAGTTGACTAATGATTTTTAGATAGAATTAGTAAAAGTTTTTTTTTTTTTTTTGTTTTGGTGATTGGGTTTTGTAAATCTCAACTTAATATAGAACTAAGTAATTTTATTGGAAATTAAAGAAAAATTAATTTGTAAGAGAGTTAGAGGTATTACAAAAAATGCTTTTAGGAATAAGGATTTGAGAAAGTTTTTAAAATAAAATAAGGATGTGGAGATGAAATAAAATTTAATATTAAATCGTTATTGATTATAAAACTCTTATATTTTAAAGTGAATTTTCCTTTTAAATTTTTCTTGAATCTTGTATTTGTATACACTTACATATAAATGATATTTTCTAAAAACCAACATGATCTTTTTTAAGTTTTGAACAGTTTATTTTACTCACTGAATTGTTTCCTTGTGCCTAACTTATGTCGACTTGATAACTGTAAATCGCTGCCTGTTTACATTCTTTCATCCTGTCTAAGCATGCATTTCATATGATCTAACTGTTCATTTTTTGATAAAAAAATTTCAAAATAAAAAAGTTCACTTTTGTAAGACTACAAAACCTGTACAAAGAGTTGCCACATTATTACCACTTGTGTTATGAAGCAAAAACTGAAACAACCAACTGTTAGCAAAAGGCGTGTTTATTTTCTTAAACAAAACGATGAAAAGGAAAACTTCAAAAAAAAAATGTTGAAAAGTAAAAGAAAAGTTTCACTTGGCTGTTTAAGGAAATAACGATAGAAATGTCCATTTTGGAGGCGTGCAAATGTTTCCTTAAAGAAAAAATTGAAAACAAAGCCAAAAATAAAAATGAAAAAAATGGAAATGAGACAATATAATATGTGTGTATATGAAACTAAAGACAGGTAACAGTAATACAAAAACAATAATCGAACCAATAGTGGGTGAATAGGTCAAATGGCAGCAAAAGAAAAGAAAACTTGCCTCTAAATCTAAGACTCATTTTTGCCACTAAAGGCAAATCCGACAAGATACCAAACACAAAAAATTAAATACATGGCATGTAGTCAAATCATCACAGTTTGGCCACAAACCGACAATAGTTTAAACAATACATCAGCCAACAAGAAAAAACAAAGAAAGAATTAAAAAAGTATTTCAGTTTAAAGGTTTTTCTTTTTACAACTTACACCATTTCTGGTAGTAATAATTGTGCGAACTAAATGCTATTTATCAAAAGCTTTTAATAGGAAAATTTATGTGTGTGTGTGTATGTATAACCTGCTCATGTTCAAAATACAAAACCCAGGCAAATGAGATTATTTTATACTGTTTATTATTGTTCTAAGTAATTTGGTTTTTGCTTAGAAAAGATATTATGAACCAAAATTTGAGGCAAAAACGAATTAAACCAAAAAATTTTAATTATTTTTTTACTTGTTTTGTTGTTGTTATGTGTGCATAAGTTTGCTGAATAACCTCTTTCCATTGACTAGAAGTTTTTTTATGCTTTAGCGGACAGCTTGTTGGAATATGATTTATATTATATTATATATGTACATACGTATGATTTGAGATAGGCCAGCAAAGGATAACTGGTAAACATTTCTCAAAGTAAACCGAAAATGGTAGCGCTATCAGGAAAATCATCGCTCATACTGACCAAAGCAGCGGCACATTTTCCAAACTTGACTCCATACTGAACGTTCAAACGAGGATTCTATCTCTGGTAAATTTTAAAGTTCACCAAGTAGCCTGATGGAGTGTGCAGGGATCAAACTTTATACCCAAATTATAATGGTTTGCATTTTATGAATTATTTACCTCAAAAGACAATCATTTTCAATCATTTCAATGATCAGTAAGAGGACGTAATTTCCACATTTTGTAGGTATCTGTACCGTTTTTTTTAAGAGCCTTGGAGTTGTGTTCAAAGTGAAGACTTTGCAAAATCTCTTGAAATCGATTCCGATGCATTGTGCCACTTACAAAATTGTTGCGAATATCTTCATTCAGACATGATTTAACTTCAGCAACATCTTCGTCAGATATTTTCCATCTACAGAATCGAGCCTCCTGTAAATGGTAGTTGGTATATCATTTTGCTCTTCTGTTTCATCGAGCTCTTGAATGTAATTTACAAAAATCTAATAAAATATAAATAAATAGATAAATTTGCAACAAAGCAAACAAAAAACATTTGCACTAGGCGACCCACTATTTACATATACATATATGATCGGAAATCACACGAAACGCTAAAAAATGTAACCTAGGCGACCCATGATTACCATAGAGTAACGTCTTGAGTAAAATGGGAAAAAATAATACAACAAAATCTCTTCAAAAAAAATCGCATTTTATGGTTTATTTCATAAAATTATTAATGTAATTATTATTAAAGTTTATTGAAAAATGATTACCAAATGCATATACTTGCCGACATTCTATACCGAAAAACGGGAATTAATAACTTTTAATTTTGTCACCTCAATTTGATATGCGATAGCTTTGGTGGTTGAACTCAGAATAACAGAAACTTAATTTTTTTTGTCAAGTCACAAATATTTCGCAAATGAAAAATGTTTTTCCCTTTTAGTTTTGTTATGTCGTTTTGTATGTATTTATGTAAATATGGTAATCGTGTTTATTTCGGGTTAAAAAATAATGTTGTTGCAACTAAATCATTGTTCACATACAATCCGGCGGCCAAACTCTCGAAGCTTTTTGAATATGATTTTTTCATAGTTTTTACTTTAATTTAAACATACAAACCTTATTTAAATAACATTTAAATGGTGTAAATTGTAACAATTTTTTCTTTAATTTTTTAAATTTTTTTCCATTTAAAAATAACTTTTTGCCCAAATAAAGATTCATAAATCACCGTACAAATATTGTGCGCAAAAATTATGCACACTTTCTTGAACCAGAAAAAAAGTTCAAAACTGAAACAAACAAAAATGAAAACGCAAAGAAACATTAATCGTGATGATCGTTCTTCAATATGATCAATAATACTCAATATGGTGGTGGCCCAACTGGCAGGTATGCTGTGTACTTGCTGTATTAATAACAATGGCAGCTAATATTTTTTGTAACCAAACATTTCAAAACCGTTATATTATAATTGCAAAAATTCAGACAACACAAAAAATCAAAACAATTAATTAGTATAGAAAAGAGTAATAGAAAAACAATAAAAGAAAACAAATCACACCATTAACAATTTCAATAATTTCTCTTGATATTCATTATAGTTTACGCCAACTTCACAGTATGTGCAAAAATACTGTGCCAAGTCACCAGGGGAAGACATATTTCTATAATTTATTTGTGTATATGTTGTATTGATTTACGTGTGTCTGATGTGCTTTTAACACTTTTGTTTAATATGAACAAAAGAAAGCTGCAGGGTAATCAATATCGATTTCAGCTCTGTTGTATCTCTTACACACGGAGGTTTACAACAGTCTATTTTTGTTTTATATACTTTGTAATTATTGTTTTCATTGGCAATTTAATAAAAGTTTTTATAGTGAGCACTTGAACTTCAAATGAATCATTTCTAGTGTTAAGTGGTTGGTAACAATACGTTACATAAAAAAAAACATTTTTTTAAAGATTTTTGTTAGCAAAATAAAGAAAAATTTTTTTAAACTTAGAAAAATTGTAAAAATGTAACGTCTTTAATATAAGCTTTTTTATGGCATACATTCTAGCTATTATTAATTACTTACAATTATAGAAATTCATGAAAAACGGCGTTAAGAATAAATAAGTGCGTTAAATATAAAAATAAATTATTTTGCTTACTATGAGATCTTGTTACCGGATATGCTTTGTTGCATTAATTTAGTTTGCGTTTTCGGCCACTTTATTCGTTCTTACAAATTGTGCTCTTAATTTTTAACGAAACATTATACGTGAAATAGATCGTACATGTCATGTCAATATACAGTGGTGCACTAAAAATAAAAATAAAACTAATAAAGAAAATTTAAAAATGTTTTCTGTCATTTATTTAAGATTTAAATCTAAACAAAATAATTTTCAATACGAAACAGAAAATAAAAATTTTCGGCAAATAAACAAATAGTAAAAACAAAACTTGCATGTACTCAATTCTGCAGAAGTGTTCTTCTGAAATATTTGCACAAAAATATCAAAGTTTACCTTCAGATTTGTATGCGTTTCCTTTCTTTATAAAACAAAAAACATTAGTTTTATATGAATTTAATTGCGTGTGGTTAACACTTTTTGCAAATTATCCAACACAAATCAAATTATACTAAATAATGCAGAAACTGTCAAGAGCCATTGGAAACAATATTCTAGCAATGACAAATAGTACCTATTCTACGCGAGTAGTAGTAGTAGTAGATTAGTAGTAGATAAGATTCCAAAAAAGGCGTCGGAATAGGGATTTAACGATCATAAATGTTTGAATTATGCAAGTATCCAAACAAGGATATATAAGGACCACTCTCTTAAAAACATCGGCATCCAAATAATATTGAACGCAAATGTGTTTTATATATGTATATACAAATCATTCTGTACAATTTTATGATGATATAAGGCCCTCTCCGTAATTCACTTTAACCTCCGCAAATCTTTTAAAATTATTAATATCGAGAAAAAGTATAACATACATAATATTTATATTCACAGAAGTCATGGCACTAAATTTTTGGATGATCGCTCCATAATAGGTTATATCTCCGATAGAGCGCCCATTTCTGAAAATTGTTTTTATACATAAAATGAGTGTAGGGTACTATATTGTCGGGCTTGACCGAATATACTTTCTTACTTGTTCTTAATGAAAAATTTTTGAACTTTATATTTATTATTAAAGAAAATTTCTTATTATTTCGGCTTGAGTTCATTTTAATTAATAATTGAAATACTAATTCAAAGAATAAGGCACTGATAAAGCTTGTCAGAGAACACAGAAATTGGACAAAAGATGACTGGAAATATGTAATCTGGTCAGATGAATCCAAATTTAATATTTCTCAATTCAAAGGTAAACAATATTGCTAAAATCAAAGACATCAGGACAAAGAAATAATGTGGTTGCTTTGTATGGTAGCAGCTCGGAGTATTGCAAAGAATGGAAGAAATAATGAGTAAAGAAGACTAAGAAAAGCTGTTTGTAGTTTGCTAAATCATCTTCCCCATTTGGCAGATCAGAGTCTAGCATGTGGATGTAATTACTTTTTAGCTGGATGGTGACCAAAACCACACTTCCAAAATCGTGAAAGAATGGAAAGAATGCAGAATTTTCTTTCAATGCAATGGCCAGCAAAAATTCCCGACTTCAATCCGACTGAGAATTTGTGGACAATCGTAAAGAGACAGTTGAAACAGTACCAATTAACTCTAACTCATATAGACGAGCTTCATTGCGAACGGAAGTATACTCGGAATTAATTAATTAAAAAATTGTTGGGGAGTATGTTAAAATTTGTTAAAAGTGAAAATGATAACAACGGGATTTGGACTAAATATTAAAAATATTAAAATTCCCTAAACATTTTGTATGGTGTAAAATTGAGTACTTTAATTTTGTTTATATTTTTTGGTGGAACTTGAAGCTTTTAGTTTTGATTTAAAAATCATGTTTTTAAAACATAAAATAGATAACAAAAAAAAAAAAAAAAGAAAAAAAAAACAGTTTCTAATATTCTTTATTAGTGTTATTTTTATGCAATAACAAGTGCACTATATACAAACATATACACATTTACAGTCCCCACTGTATAACAGAATATAATGATTAAAATTTAATTTTTGTCATATTATTGATGAATTATATTTCAAATGCAATAGACAACAAGCCTTTTTTCTTAATGTTAAAGATTTTAACATAATACTACAATAGTTAAAAAAAAAACTCCATATGGGATCATAATCTCATAATTATGATTTGAGTAATTTCATATTACAACATCAAAGCATTTCCACTTGGAGTTTTTTGGTTAAAACTCTTCTTAATTTGTAGAGAGTGTAGTGATCGAACTTTTCTCAATTTTTTTTTTAAATTTAAGATCTCCTTTTATAAAAAATATATTTCTTTAGATAATTTTATTTATTCAGGTTCTTGATTCCTAATTTAAGAATTGGGTCCCACTGATTTTTAAATTTCCTTACAATACAAGATGGATGAAGATGGAGACAATTAGAGCCACCTGATTTCGTCGTTACCAATCTATTTTATGTTTTGAAAAAGGACAGAGAGATAAATCGAGCTAAAATTTAAAAAAAGGCGGTTCACGTTTAATAAGAAGCAGTGCCGGCGTTCTTTTATATAAATATCTAAAGTCATACCTGGAAATTGCCAAAGCCTTTTTACCAAAATTAAAATTTTTTGTAAATTTTAATTTTTTTTTCGGCATTACCTCGCTTCGCTACAATATAAAAATTTAATACCGGTAGCTATTTGAGATCCATCATTCATAATAAGTTTTTTGAAACAGTAAGTAAATAGTTTGCGATCACAGATCATGTTTATTTGCAGGGTATACCTAAAACTTTTGTCTACTGTTTAAACTAAACTTTTATATTTTTATGCCATTTATATCTGTCTGTAATCTAAGAATTTTTTTCAGTCTACTCCATCTACTTGCAACTACTTTCCATATGCTGGAATCAAACCATCAATACCATCATCTTTTTGTACACATTCATTAATGTTTATTGTACAGCTTCAACAGAAATTAGCAAAACTGTCGCATCATTAGTTATTAATTTTGCATAACATATGTGCTTTAATTTATTTGCGATTTGTTTTCTACACAACAGTGATCAAATGGCATTTGTTCAGTTTTAAATAAAATTTCTTTTCGTCTTCATTTTGTTAAATGTAGAGAGAGAAAAAAAGAAACACCTGAATCATATAACAATGGCGCCAGATTACTTTGGTTACTATTATGGTTTACATAGATTTTATTTAATGGGTGTTAAATATGAAAATTTCACTTAAAAGTGAAACGGCTTTTTTCTATAATAATGAATACAGCATGACGTTAATAAAGTTAATTTAATTGGATGGTGTTTATTAAATGCATGTTTGTAGATACTATTACTTTTACTTTTTTAGCTGAACTGTAAATAATGCAACAATCAAAAATTCCAGCGAATAAATTAATTGAAAATTTTAATTTTATTAAATCTATTCATCCAAGTAAGTAACAATGTACACGAAGCAATTCTTTAAGCTAAGCTGATTACATTTTAGACATCGGGGTGAAGACGAATACACACTTGATTGTACTGGCAATTTAGGCAATTATATTGTGCCGAGTGAACAGCGAAGAAATTTCAAGACAAAAAAATTGTGTCAATCTTTTTAATAAGAATTGCTTCGTGCAAAATGTTACTAATATAAATATTATTAATAAATAACCAAACTTCAAGTTATTTTTCCCCTTATTATTCCCCTTTTGAATTTTAATAAAAAGCTAGTTAAGTCAGTTTGCGTACAAAACATATTCCCCCTTTAAATCTATTTAAATTGCTAACAAATTTTGGTTTTATCTTGTCTATCTTTAATATAAATTTTTTTTTAAATTTTCAATCAAAAATTGTTTTTCAAAAATTATTTATATCTCTCGAAAGTATGTACCTGCCACAACATAAACAATAATTCCATAAATCTTAAAAATATTAAAATTATACCAATTCCTTTTTTAGATTCTACATTGCAGCATCACATCATACAAACAAACCTGACTATGCAAAATAGTAGAATACATAATCAAACAAATAACAAAAATATCGACGAAAAAAATCTCCAATTCTATTGTAACATAAATATTCTTGACTTTGACTGGAAGTCCATCAAAAGAGTAGGCATATCAACAATAACTGCTAGAACAGCATCAAGAACCTCAATTCAATAATATTGAATATAAGCTGCACACATCATCATTAAAAACAACCTCCACCTGAAAAAAAAAGAAACAAAAACAACATACAGAGAGAATATGTATTTGAAAACACTTAAACCACTCAATACAATATGGTCAGCAGAGGTGTGAAGGAGTTGTTTTAGCAATTTCATGCGTGGTAAATATTGTTGTTTGTCATTCATAAAATCATCATCATTCTGATTAAGTCCCCGTGTATACAGTCGAACATTTGGAAGCAAAACATTTAGCTTGGTAGAAAATTACGGGTGGTGAAGAGACAATCAATTTTGTGTAAACCCTCGCATCATTTGAAACAATATATGCCTGCAAAGCCAGACAAGTGGGGCTACAAATTATTTGTACTTTCGGAGCATAAACGTTTCCCAAGTGAGCCTGATCTAGGAGCTTCTGCCAACGTTGTTATACGACTATTACGAAATGTCCCAAATAGATGTAACTATAAAGTTTACTTCGATAATTATTGCACTGCCATCCCGTTGCTTGTTTATTTAGGTAAAAAGGGCATACATACAGTTGGAACAGTCAGACGAAATAGGATAAAAAATTGTAAATTGCCAACTGACCAAGAAATTAAAAAATGTCCTAGATGAACATAATTTCAATTCGTTGCTGACTTTGAAGGTTTAGAGCTCGCAAACGCCTTGTGGAAAGATAATAAGAACGTAACTCTTCTGTCCTCATTCGTTGGCGTGGAACCAGAAAATGATATTAGCAGATTCGACCGTCGGGAACGCAAGTCGATCATGGTTAAGTGCCCAGCGATTGTCAAAGAGTACAACCGTCATATGGGCGGTGTTGATCTCTTAGACAGCATGATGAGACGGAACCGAATCAAAATGAAAACCAGAAAATGGAATATGCGTTTAGTTTACCATCTGCTGGACCTAGCAGTTACAAATGCTTGGTTTTTGTATAAGCGAGCAACAGGGAATACGACTCTTACACTAGTAAAATTTCGTAAAGATCTGGCATTGACACTTCTAAAAATAAACACAAAACAGAAACGTCCAAGAACCAACGATTCACCTTCTGTCGAAAGCTTGCACGTCCAAAAGCAAAAAAGAGGTCCAGCATCAGCTATACCATCCGTAGATATCAGGCACGATCATGTAGACCACTTTCCGGAATTTCAAGAAAATAGGGTGAGATGCAAGCTGCCGGGTTGTAAGAGCCAAAGTCAACTGATTTGTAGCAAGTGTAACATAGCTTTATGTCTAACAAAAACCAAAAACTGCTTTGTAAAATTTCATAAAAAATTAACAAAATTAAAATGTTATCTTTTTTTAAATGTAAAATTGTATAAACAATAAATAAATAATACGTTGATTTTTAAAAAGAAACAAAAACATTGTCCATTTAAATCACTATTGAAGTATAAAAATTTTAGATTTTGAATTTACAGCTAAATGCGCAATGATGCAAATTTGCATCAAAGGATTTTTCGCCTCCTGTGCCCTTATAAGCGAAAATTTTACAAACTGCTAGAACAAAAGTTTGTTTTTAAACTATTTCCTTTCGTTTAAGTAGTATTTTATTTAATTTAGTTTTCTTGTGCACCAGAGGGTTAACAGAAATGTGAACAGAATTATGAATTGAACTATGAAGAGAAATATGAACTAAACTAAAATGTTATACAGTGTATAATTTAAAAACTCGATAGGTACCCACAATAATGCTAAATATTTTATATCGTTTTTAAAAGTCATGAGTAGAATTTGAGGTTTAAGGCAGAAATGTAGCCCTTACAGAGCCATGAACACCGGTATATAATAGATCGGTATAAAAATAGGGACACAGCGAGCAAAATATTAAAAAAAAAATAAAAAAAAATATTTCTGGAATTGTTTTTCAATTATCTTTAATCCAAGGGGGTGACTCACACAGCCTTTCTTTCGAACCACTATATTATACACTCTAGAAAAGCAAAACATTTTTTATAGACTCTTAAAAGCTTCTAATAATTTTGGTCCCAAATGTGATCGAGTAAAACTCCAGATCATATAACTTTTTCATTCAGTTCAATGACGATGCAGTACATATTTACTAAATATTTTATTCAAAATCGTACAAAATTTGTATACAGCTATGACGGCTTTCGTCAATAAATATACATATATTAAAAATAGTCTATGTAAATATTTTTATTGATAATAACTCTCCGAAATATAGTACGCAAACGTGAAATGGTTAGCCTGGACCTTAGTGATAAGTTTTTTTTTTTTATAGAATTTTGAGAATTCACCACATTCTATCTTGTACATTGTAGCCTTGTAAACGAACTATTGTTATTTGATAGAAACGAACCTTTGAGCTACATACTACCCTTGATGCAGGAGTTACAATAATCATTAGTTAAACTAGAATCAAATATTAAACGAGGATGTTTCTCAACAATCCCATTTATACCTGGCCATAATAACGAATTTTCAAAACACATCAAGAACATGTTAAGATCACTTGACAGCTGACAAAATGTCCACCAGTAAAAAAATTCTATACTACTAATAAAAACCCCATACTACTAAATTTTATAGTTGTCAGTCCATATTTGGGAATAGCTCCCAAATGAATTAAATTTCAGAGTATTATTTTATAACAAGCAATAAACTTTTGTAAACTATATTATTGAGATGGAATTCTACATAAATAAGCCTCAAATACATAGAAATCACGTTATTTTAAAAAATATCAATCCATAACTTCAACTTCCACCTTGTAAATAGCGTTACTGAGATGATGAACCTCACCTTATAGCCTTTTTTATATTATTTTCCTTCACCTGGTGAATATGCAAAAATATTGAATTTATTTTTAGTTTTATAAATGTTAACATTACATATAAGATTGTTTTGATAAATATATAAACTCTGTAAACTATTGATAATTATATCAAAATTAAATGGTAAAAATTAGACAAAATTTTAATATATTTGAAATAAATTATATTGTGCTTAAACTTGTCTATCACACAATATATAAAATACTAATACAATTTACTTTAAAACTGAATAAGAAATACTTAATAATTATATTCTAATCCTAACAACAGCGTAGTTTCTGTAATTGTCATTATATTTAAGTGGATGATGGACAGCCGAATGTAACATTCTAACGTGTTTATTGTTTATTTATTGATTCTGTCTTTACGAGTACTTCATAGGCCTTACAAAAGTATTCAAATCTTATATCTAAACATTAAAAACTATTTTCTCTCAATTGTAAGAGCCAAATTGGAGAAATGAATCATAACTTAGTAAGGTGTTAAATCAGCTCTACGAAGCCTTATTTCTGTTTGAGTTCTAGTAAGTAATCTCACAAGCGGGTTCGAATAGTTTTGCAACTTAAAAATATATCTCTCACAATTTTTTCTCAGTTCATCTTTAACCAATGGTCAAACTATTTTCGTCCGGATCTGGCTGGACTAATAATTGAAATTTGTTAGATATCAGATTTGAGAAACTTATTGTTAGTGCATTTTAAATGAAGATAAATAAAAATAAATGTACAAAAAAAATCTTTAACCAATGGTACTTCTAAATCTCTATGGATTTTTTAGTTCCTTATATAATACATGGTGTGCCAGCATTGGTCCTAAGAATTTCTGATCAATACTGGTATTACTTGCAGTTCTCCATAATTGAATTCATATATCAAAATTGGTTTTAAAACAGTCTTATACAGGCTGACTTTACAATAAAGGCTTAATTTGGATTGGTTGTTGGTCATATGGACCCTCTCGGCTTCTTCATATGTATGCCAAGCTAGGTGGCATGATTAGACTGTGGGATATTTACATTGTTTAGTGAAACAGGTGCGCACAATTTCCTCTTCTAATCGTAAACGTAACATGTATACTTTTCGTTTCATTTACACGTATTCTACAGTTTTTTATAACTCGTATATCTAGACAACTTTCAAGAATTAATATACAGCTTAGGCAATGGCATTGGACTACGAGGTAGGTTCGGAAACTTCTTAGCTTCACACTAAAAGAGAATAGTTAGCTTTTCAAAAATATTTTTATTTTTCAATAATATCTCCTTTAATACACCTAGTCCAACGCTTATATAGCAATTCCACCCTTGATTAAAATAGTTTTCCTCAAGGCCTTCAAAATAGTGGTTTACAACTGTAATTGTATCTAAATTTTTGGTAAAACCCTTGCCGGTTATGATTTTTTTTTAGATTTGAGAACAGGTAAAAGTCACTGGGAGCTAAATCAGGAGAATAAGGTGGGTGGTCAAGCAACTCGTACCTTAATTCGTTGATTTTAGCCATTGTTAAAATACTATTGTGCGCTGGTGCGTTGTCTTGATGAAAAATCATTTTTTGTGTTGTAAGCCAGTACGTTTTTCTCGAACTTTTACATTTAATTGATCCAAAATGTTGCAATAGTAATCTGAATTTATTGTTTTACCCTTTTACAGATAGCCAATCAATAAAATACTCTTAAAGTTCCAAATAACCGTTGCCATAACCTTACCAGCTAATTGAATTGTTTTTTGCATTATTTGGGACGTACTTCTTACTTTACACTTCTGCAGAACACAAATCTAATATAAGAATCTTTAATTAATTTTCTTATACAATGAATTAATTCTCTTAAGTCTCCCCACTCGATAAGCTGGAAATATTTTGATATATACGAGTATGTATGAATAGACGAGATAGAATACTGACTGTTTTGTTGGACTATCAAAAAGGATTGTGTAAAAAATATTGTTTTTATTATATTTAACGGAGAGCATAATAATTCTTCTTTTTTTTTGCTGTATACAAGTTAATGGTCTGTCTTAAAAAACTAACAGATATAAACGAATTTCTGCAAAATGTTAAAGCAATAAATGCAAATTTGTACAACATCATAGAAACAACATCGTCAATATTGTTTCGTTTTTCATACCGAAGATCATAAAGCAGCCAAAGCAAACGCATTTGTGAAAAGAAAAAAAATTAACAAATGTCGATAACTATGGATGGCTACGTAAAGTGTTTAAGGATCTTAGGCTAAACATGATCAACATGGTGCTGCTGATGACGTTGGTGGTGGTGATGATGATGATGAGGACGATGATGCTTAGCACATGAAAATGATGGCGGCAATTGTAAATAACGACATTAAAGTAAACCCATCATCATGAGGTTGAAGTTTTGTGTTTTTTTTTTTTTTTTTTTGCTGATGCCTGCTGCTATTGAATGCCAACAGAACAAGTGTGGGTTGGCAGGAATTAAGGCAAAAATAGGAACTATTTTTTTATTTTTTTGGAAAATATTTCAAGCTGGTGTACTTTGATAGTCTTTATAAGAATCATAAATTAATGTTAAGGCAAATCAACTTGTCTACACCACCTACCAAAAACCACTTATTATATTTCGGTGAAAAACTTTATGACTTTGGAAATGTTTTCTTTTTTCTCCGTATCTCTGGGGAAATATTATTTGAAATGTAAATAGCTGTATTGGAAAATATTCTTGTTGTAAAGCAACAATTAAAATATTTATGTTTTTCTTATAAACTATTTTTACAAAAATTTTTGCGATAATATTCATTTAGAATCATTCATTATAAAATATGAGACTTTTCTACAGACCCATTTTTTATTTATAATAAAACTAAAAACCAAACTAAACAAAATAACAAAAGATTTATTACAAGTTTTCACCGTTTGCATCGAAAAATGCTATTTAAAAATGCGTTGAAATTTTCATTAGTCATTTGTGCAAAATCTTAAAAAAAAAGAAAATCCACAAAATATTTGCTCAATAGACAAAAAACATAAATAACAAAATAATGCAAAAAAAAAAAAAGAGGAAGATATGATGAACATAATGGTGTTGAAACTATTTGTTAAATCACGCTGTTTGGCTAATCTCAGCGTTTAGTTCATCATCATCATCATAAAGTTGCTTGTTGTCTTCGACAGTCTTTGCGGATTGATAGTCTTTTTGGCGTTATTTTTGTTTTCTTAGTTTTTTGTGTCTTAAAGAATTATGTACTTAGATTCTATTGTATTAAAACTTGTTGCCTTATTTTATACAAACTAAAATATTGTTACTTTTTTATTTGACCTGTGGGCAGTTCCACTTTAAACACTTTTCAAATATATTCCTGCATCAATAAGAATAAACTTATTTTGCCGGCTTTTGGTAAAAGCATGCCAATAATATACACATGTGAAAGTCGTTATAATTTTTTTTTTTTGGAAAATTTGTAAAGTGCAAATTTATGCAAAAGATGTAGTATTTTAACATTGCTTTTTTGTAGAGAACCTACAATTTAGGTGTTAAATTTATTGTGGCGGAAATGGGCATAAATATGTGTATTGTTTAATAGTAACGTAAGCACGTTACAATGAAAATTGCAACAATGTTGATTTTGTTGTGTTTAAACTTCTTTTTTCTAGCTTTAGTTTAAAAGGTTTAAAAGTATTTCTAATATGATTCAAAAGAGAAAAGTTCAAGGATTTAAACCAAACTTTAAAATGTATTTGTAAATGTAAATGCTTTGTTTTTCAACTACAAACTATGTATTACAAATTTTTACAAATGTGTGAAGTCTTTAAGGATTACAGGAATAATTTTGTTAAAAAATTTGGTTAAAAAGACCTAACCGAATGCAATACCTAATTTCATTTAAATTATATTGTTTCGTTTTAAAAATAACATTACAAATGCCTGGTTTTAATAATTACAGAAGTTGATCACTCCAAACAAAAGACTTAAGAAACAAGCGTAAAATTAATATTCTGTTATTTAAATACAGTCGAAACTCTCTATACCGAACTCCTTTATTGCGAAGGAATTATAACAACACTGTGTTTTAGGTCTACTTCATATAACGAATTTCCCTATAGCGAATATTTCCTTATAACGAAGCATTTTTGCGACCGTAACTTCTAGATTGAAGCGTTTTCAATCTCCATATAACGAATTTATTCAAATAATTTTTCGTTATTATTTACATCAGTGGTAATCAAAAAAGAACGCACGCAGACAAAAAAGAAATCGACGTCGCTTTGTTGTGTTACGCTACCACCTGTATTGTTAAAAAAAACATTGTGTGGTGAAAGGCTGCCGCCAACATCCAAACGATATCTTTAACACCGATGAGAAGGGTTTGTTTTTTAAGTGCTTACCATATAAAATGATGGCGTTCAAAAATGAGAAGTACTTTGAGGGTAAAAACAGCAAAGAGAGGATTACTGTTATGGTATCATGCAATATTACTGGATCGGAAAAAGTGAAATTGCTTATCATAGGAAAGGGCAAGAATCCTAGATGCTTCAAATTTCTAGATGTAGTTTATGAATTGAAAATGAAAGCATGGATGAAAAGCAAGATTTTCTTGAAATGCACCGGAAGTTTGCTTCTCAACAAAGAAATGTTTTGCTTTTTGATGACAACTGCGCTGCGCACCCTAGGGATGTAAAGGACCAATTGAAAAATATTGAAGTTGCTTATTTCCCACCCAAAAAGACTTCCTTACTTCAGACAATGGATCAGGGCATAATTTGTAACAATAGGAGGACAAAAAACCTCACACGCCATACGAAACTTAAGCAAAGTGTGAAATGTCAATGTAAAATCCGAGACAATTGCAGACCGGTTTAGAAAAGTAGGATTTGTAAAAGTTGGCACCACAACAAACAACAGTATGCCTTGGCATGAAGGAAACTATCTACCACTTCGCCTTGTTAGAGTCTTCATTTAAAACAGTTGCTAATATTAATGCAACATTTAAAGACTACATCAATGCTGACTGTGCTGTCATTACCAGAGACAATCCTTTTGACGGAGATATCCTTGAAAGTGTTCAAAAAAGTTTTGGAGCACCAGCTATCTGATGTACATTATTATTTCTCTTTTAACAGATTCAGATGAATACGAAGAAGAATCTGCCGATATTGCGAATCCGTTCTCTACATATGTACAACTGTCTTTATCAGTTGAAGGTTTCCGTTCCTATTTGGAAATGAAAACCAATGTACGAAATACTGTGTTTACTTCTCTAAATGTATTGGAAAATTATATTGAAGCAGAAAAGTGGAAAAATGTACTTCAAACCAAAATAACTGACTACTACAAATAAAAAATGTTAAAAGGAACAAAATTGTTTTCCTTTTTCTATATAGCGAATTTTCTTTATAGCGAAGTAAATATCCAGTCCCTTGGAATTCGTTATAGAGAGTTTTGAAATGACTTCTTGAGGAAGTCACTTCAAAGTTATTCTGGAACAAAAGGAGGTGTCACGTTTTTCACAAACATTCAAATTTCAATTTTATACTTAAATTATCAATTTCAATGGATAAGAAGAATAATTAAAAAACAATTAAAAAATCAAAAAAAAACCTTCTTAACTCAGTTCAAATAACGATTAATGGTGTTTTAATTAGTCTTACGTAGAATCTGTAAGCTTTTTAACTCGTAAGCTGAACTGATTTTTCCAATATGTCTTTTATTTTATTTTAATTGAATTACAGCGCTATTATGCATGAAATATGAGGCCCAACTTTCGATCACTCTTGTATTAATAATTGCCAGAGATAAAATATAACAAGGACGAAATGCATGAACTCGATTGGGTTTTAGTTAAAACTATAAACCAAATAAGCCTTCTATTTTTTGGCCCAGATTAGAATTATATTAAATTAAATAATATCATAGGTCAATTATTAAACTAATTAAAACCATTATTTTTTACAGACACAATATCATGGCGAAAGTCTGGTCTCAAAGTAAAATTTTAGAACAACAAGAAAAAATTAACTAAATCGTTATAAATACAACCACAGTTTAAATATTGAAAACAAAACTCATATACCATAAGAAGTAAAGTAATACGATCACTTGTAGATAGACACACATTTGATTTATAATATTTCTTACCATTCAAGAGCATTTCTCTAACATTGTTTTACCATTTTCTTTATACTCGTACCTTAACATTTACATTAACAAACATAATTTCTAATAAATTTCTACATACCAAAAGACGGTAAAGTGTATTTCTATATTTCGTGTAGTGTAAAGATAATATTGTTTCAATCAATATAGTTATTTGACTCTTATCCAAACAATTTCTTGAAAAATGGAATATTAATACAAAAAAAGAAACAATGAATTTTTTATTAACAAATGAAAAAAAATCAAGATTACTTTAAATATAAAGTCTCACACCATCACCAGCACCAGCTTCAGTACTTTATCATAGCGGGATACCAATTGGAAAGCTCTTCAAATTTATCAGGCATATTGCTACTTTAAAACGCAATTGGATGCCGCCCGCCAGCTATTTAAGACATTTCAAATCAAATACTTATTAAAACAACAGCAATAAGACAGACAGACAGACACACAGACAAACATAGAAAGAAATTCTCCTTAAGCCGTTTGAACTCCTCAACAATTTTTAAAACTTGTTGAAGACGACGTATGGCATACGCCGCATTAATTTATTTATACGTAGCAGGTACAATGCCAACAACATTTACCTTTGTAGCAATGATCTATAAGTACTTTTTGTTTTATTATCAGTTTTGAAATCCATGATGAATTTCTTATAATTTCTTATAATTTCTTTTATTCGGTTGTTTTTCTATTTTTAAGCGTCACAATGTTATTTGTTTTCTTTTGTGGGTTCTTTCAAATGATCGATTTGAATGTAGACAATAATGTTGGAAAAGAGAAAAAATATGAACTACAAATAATACTGTAACTGGGCCAGTGAACCTGCATAATTAAAAACAAATTTAAAATAAAAAATCTTAAAAATACAAACAAAATCCACTTTTCTTGTGAATAATTATATGAATGTTCAAATTGACTGGTACAAAATGATGAATAATACAGAAAAAACTCTTTGAACTCTTTTTAAGAGCATGAAATATTTTTATAGTTTGTCAGCATAAATTTTTCCATAGGATTACTAATGCTGGGGCTATTTGAATTTTTAGCGATTTCAAGTGTTTTTGATGACAAACATGCATATTAAAAATTATTTACAAAGTATTGCTGGAACAATCTGTTATGTGTGGTATTTAAGATATGATTGAGTGCTTTAAATAAACTTCTTTGAATATTTACAATAGCATGTGAATTTCAAATAGTTCTGATCGTCGGCAGATGTCTATAATGCACTGTTTTTGCAAAAACCAGTTCCAAATTCGAGTGATATTCTAAGATAACTGGATTTACATTAAGAACTTTGTTATCCAACAGCAGCATATTGGAATAACATAAAAGTTATGACATTTTACCTGTTGACATATCTTTATACACTCAAACCTCGTTTTATGCGATTTTTTTTATGCGAATTCAAATTTGTGCGATTTTGAATTTTTAAAATTTCAGTGTAAAAAAAAATATTTCCATAATTAAATACACCTGTTTGAGTACCATTTCATTTAACACAGCAACATTTTTTTTTTGTGTATTTCGGTGCGTTTTTTAATTTTTTTCGAAAATGTGATGAAATCTTTATTTTTACTAAATTTTAATTGCAGTTTTTTAAATGGTGCAAAGCGCACCAAGTTGACAACGCTGCACACAATGCACACATTAATTAGCGCTTACTCTGACACGTCAAAGATTGTTCAGCAAAAGTGGTTCACGCTTCTAGCATAGCAAAGCTTCTAGCGTTTACTCTTAGTGTGAATATCATTCTAGTTTTCAACTTAGGGGAAATCCCTTTTAATCAACATAGATGTGTTTCTTTCCTCTAGTGATGAAAGCGATATAGAGCCAATTCAGAAACTCGGCACACGCCATATTAGTGATTCTGATTATGAGATACATATAATTTATTTCTTCAATGTAAATATTTTTTTTTTTTGTTAAGTACGTAGTGAATTGATGTTTATTTGTTTTTTTTTAATAAATGAATTACTGTTTTTGTTAACTTTCTTTATGCGATTTTGTTTGAGTTTTAATGCTTTACTTTGAATTTATGCATTTTTTCAAAATTCAGGGACGAATCATTAATTTTAGTATGGAGCTAGTGTATCGTTTTATGCGAATTTGTTTTATGCGATTTTCTCTGGAACGGATCAATCGCATAAAGCGAGGTTTGAGTGTATATGAATTCATATTATCTCGAATTCTTTGTTTTATTTTGTTTTGCAAAACTATTTTTTTTCGAAGACCCTGTACATCACCCTGAAGACTTACAAACTTACTGATACATATCTTTGGTTTTGTTAGTAACTAATTGCCACTGGAGCGAGTTAACCTAACATTACATGAACTTTCATGGAACGATTTGAGCTGTGGTCAGAAGTACGTATTTTGCTACCCTGATAGTCAGGGTATGATTGGGGTATGATTATACATTATCTACCTAATGTTATGCTGCATGTTTTTTCTCATTATTTTCATCTTAGGTATTCATTTTGAAGCCTTGACAGCTTATGTTCCACCATATCGGAGTCACTTGATATTAGAAGGCATATATCGCTGGCATAACCAAGATCAACCAGACAAGCGGTTATTGCCAAGTTATGTCTTTGTTAATGACCGTTGCATTCCTCATACCAATGTTCAGCTCAATGTTAAATATTTAGTAAAAGTTGTAAAATATGCAAAAGGCAACCATTAACCGAATTTTAAAAAAGTATACGGCAGTCTGTCTTTATGTTATCCTTACCCTGGGTATGTCCTTATAATTGGATGTTTTCCAATTAGCAGTTTCGGCTGTTTATTGCAAACATATGTGAAAGAGATGAATTCGGAGACTGCATATGTAATGATTTTTGAACCCAAAAAACAGCATGTTTACAACGAAATCTTTATCACTCTACGAGATCATCTGTCTTGGCAATTTTGATAATTAACTCATCTTTAATTGAGTTGAAAATTTCCACAAAGGAAGTTGCTGCTCTGGGATCTGCTTTTAACAGCTCTAGATTGGTTCTGTCAGGTATTGAAGCCTTATGCTTCTTTAGAGCATAACTAGCGAACATTTTAGTGATTTTTGGAACTGCACTTTACTTTTATTATTTTATTATTATACCCTACACCACCATAGTAAGGAGGGTATATTGGATTTATGCATATGTTTGTAACGCCCATAAATATTGGTCCAACACCCACCTTAAAGTAGACCGATCGACTCAGAATCACGATTTAAAGATGTCCGTCTGTCCGTCCGTCTGGCTGGCTGTCCATGTAAAGCTTGTGCGCATGGTACAGGTCGCAATTTTGAAGATATTTTGATAAAACTTCGTAAGTGATTTTTTTTCGGCCCAAGGACGGACGGAATTGAAGCTGGTGGAAATCGGTCCATTATTTCACCTGACCCCAATACAAAAGTCCTTCCTAAATTGGGGTTTACCGATTATAAATGTATGAATTGTGCAAAGAACCAAAAACATTTCATTACAAATGAGTGGTAAATGAAGCCAAATCATATCTACAAATTTTGTGCAGATCGGTCTATAATTAGTAGTAGCTCCCATATAAGGACCACTTCCGAAAATCACTTTAACGATCATAAATTTCTTAAGAATGTTGGTAATAAAATAAAATTCGACACAAATCCTATACAGAAATGATGACACCTAATTTTATAATAGTCGGTCCGTAATTTATCGAAACTCCCATATAAGACCCTCTCCGTAATTCACTTTAACCTCCATAAATATTTTAAAAGTATTTATATCGAGATAAAGTTTAACATACACAATATTTATATTCACAGAAATCGTGACACTAAATTTTTGAATGATCGGTCCATATAGGTCATATCTCCCATATAGCGCTTATTTCTGAAAAACTGTTTTATACATATACTGGGTGTAGGGTATTATATGGTCGAGCTTGACCGACTATACTTTCTTACTTGTTTTATTATTTTATTATTATAGATACATATATGTATGTATACGTATTAGTTGTCGTGAATATCGACTTCATAGTGATTTTAATAAAACATTTATGCTCATTTTAGTGACTTCATATGGGGAATACGGTCAAATATGGACCACCGATCATCATGAAATTTGATTTTTAAACTTGACGATTTAAATGTATATATAGATTATTTTTGTTTAATTCCAACTTGAAAGTGAGTGTTATAAAAGATTTATGCGCATTTAAGTAATTTTTGGAAGTGGTCTTCGTATGGTCAAATATGGACCGATGCAAACAAAATATCGTTTTGAGATTTAAATTTCCATGAAACTTATTATTGCAAAATTTTGTATGGATACGGCTTTTCTATAGACATTTATGTACCGTCTTATTCCGGGAAGACATATGTATGGGGGCTATGAAAAATCGTAGACGGATTCTTACCATTCATTTTTCACAGGACTTGGCGTTCTATAATAAAAATAAAGTGAGCACAATTTCAAGATTTTATTTGCATTACACTTGAAGAAAATAGCAAAAAATATCTAAAAAATATCGAGGTTGTCTGAAACTCTGATCTATAACTTGGATTCTACTAGACTGATTTTGTCCATTTTTAATACCACAAATTTCGATAGATCAAAGAATATTTAGTAAAAATTTCATTGTTGTATGCCTTTTTTTCGAAACTCTATCGTGTCTTCAACAGACGGACGGATAGATCTTATAAGAACCCATAATACATATATAGAATTTTTGGTATACGACCATTATTTCAATGTTTTACGAAATGGCAAACGTAGTATACCCTCTTCTTCTTGGTGGGTATAGAAAAGAGCCCAAAGAATTTTCTTTTTGTACTTTGGGGCTAAATTTAATTCGTTAATATTGTAAAATATATTTAAAAAAAAACTGAATATAAATTGTTAATTGCTATTTTCGTTATTTCTAAGTGCAATTATGTACAAAATCTGGAGGAAAAATTCATTCATTGGACCCAGAATATATAGACTCTTTGGCTCTACGACCATTATTTCGATGTGTTACAAACGAAATGACAAACGTAATATACTCCCCATGTTTTTGGTGGTGGGTATAAAAGGGAGACCAATGAATTTTGTTTTTGAACTTTGTAGCTAAATTTCATTCGTTAATATTGTTAATTATATCAAAAGAAACTCTTCAATTATATACAAAATTTGGAGTGAAAATTCATTTACAGGGCAATTTTTCGTTACGAAAATGGTCACCTTTTATTTAAATCTTGGGGTAATTTTTCATAACCTTTGGGGTGACTTTTCATAAAAAAATTATGGCTAATGACATTTCAAAATAAAATGTGAATTTGAGCCTTTTTCATTTTTTAATAGTTCTTAGATCCCACATAGCGCTCATTTCTGAAAAACAGTTTTTACACATATAATGAATATGGTGTATTATATGGTCGGCCTTGACCAATTATAATTTCTTACTTGTTTTATATATAATTTCTTTAGATGTTGTCATTTCAATATATTATAAATATTGTATAAATTTATTAATACTTTCTCAGCTTTAAACTTCAACTAGTTAAACTCCTTAAAAAACATCGCCACACAATATTTCGCTCATAAATTTTAAATGTTTTATACAAAATGTACCTAAATGATTTTATGTGTATTTATATTTATGACTTTTATTTAATTGTAAATATTTTATTTGTATAAAAAAAATTCTACTTAAATTTAAATATACAATATTATTCTCACACTTTTTCCACAACACTCCTTAAAATTCAATAAAACTTTATGTTCTTTTCAGTTCACACGCATAATTTGAATAAAAAAAGATTTCATAAAGAACGTACAAAATAAAAATATCAGTTTTTTGTTTTTTTTTTTTTTTTGTATTAAAAAACATCATAAAAAATGAGAAACTCCCTCATGCTCTAAATACATTTTTTCATTATTTCCCATTTTAAATTAAACACGACCATAGACAAATAAAAGGACCAGCATCTCAAATTTCAAACAACCTGTTTTTAAGACTTTCAAACACTTGGTTTAACAATTCTCACAGTCTCAATATATTTTGTGTGTATGTTTATTGTTGTATTGCTTTAATCCTGTTTCTATTTATAGAAAACATGTAGAGAAATACATGCATGCATACATAAGGAACTGTGAAATGAGATTAGAATTTATGATGACAAGATCACATCAAATAATAATGAACAAAAAAAAAATAAAGAGAAGCAATAGAAAAATATACACTCATTATCACCGCCACAAATATTCCCACATGAACACATGTGTCTTTTATTGAAAATCACAATCGGGTAATAAGTAAGAAGACTAGAAAACGGTTGTTTTTGTTTGTGTGTATGTGTATGATCTATTTGAATATTCAACAGGATATGTTTAAAGTTTTTAAAGATAAATAAAAAAGTGGAAGTAGAAATCTAAATGTTAAAAATATTGTGTAACAGTGCCGTTTAGTTTTTCTTCCTTTTTTGTATTTCCTTAAACAATGACCGTTTTGTAAATCGTTTTATTTGTTTTAAATATAGTTTTCCTTTTTTGGTGAGAAAATTCAAATTATGTTAATTTAAGAATATAAACACGTTATACCTTAGAAAATGGTATTTTTTATTTTTCTTTTATTTTCTTGGTTTTTTATTGGGTCGTATTGTGTCATTGCTTTTATCATTATTATAATAATCTAATTTGTTATTCAATTGAGAGAAAAATCTCCATTTAACTAGAAATAATAGAAATCTACTGGTGTTCCGTTGTGTCTGCAAAATAAGGTTTTAGTAAAACTTTAAATATTGTTTACTACAATCGGTAATGTTGGTTTGTTGTTTTAGTTTACCGTAGCACTCGGCAAATAAAAGACTGAGTGCCTACGATACCAACTGCCAGCACGATAGATGAGAATAATACCCAATTAAATCATTTTGATGTCGTCTTTAAGCTGTATACTAGCGGTTTCAATTTTTAACAAATTAAAACAAAATTTATGTTAAGTATTTGTAAATTAAATTGGTCAGAACGCAATTGAAAGTTTAATTGCCACGGTATATGATTCAATGAAAGACTTTATTTGAATTTAGAGAAATATACAGGCATGTCACATAATTCGATCGGAAGGGTTTCTATTCCGTATTTGCAAATCCATAATTTTTCCTTTGCGTTCACTAGATTCCGATCAAAAAAATTCAAATCTCGGTTTATAACTTAAATTTAGTAACGTTGTGTAAACTAAAATAAAAAAAATTTAATTTTTGTAAAAAAAGGATAACAAAAACGAACAAAAAGAGTGCTAACAAAGAAATTTTAAATAAAAGTTAAAAAATTTTTTAAAAATTCCCGGAATTTTAATTGTTGCTGTGACATCAAAACGCAATTGAAAAGCTACGAAGACAAAATTTAAAGAATGCATTTAAAAACGACAAAAGTTGTCTTGTTGCTGACACCAACTTTGTTTGTTTGTTTGTATTTAAGTTACCTCCTTAATAGTAGGATTTATTTGGCTTGACATATATCGTAATGCCATTACCAATATACGGCTTACGCCTAAATGAGACTCGTCCAGGAAGATCCACTGACCAAAACCTTTGTATGGGGAACCGGACTTGTCGAACTCAACTTCAGTTTAATGGTATCCACCAATATCCAAAATGAGGTTTATTTGGTACTCCACCACGACAAACGTATAGGTTATAAAACCAAAAAACTATAGCATGGGGTCAATGCAAACTTCGAGAAACTGTAACGCGGTACAGTTATACGACGCCAAACATTAACCAGGAGTAAGTCTCAAGACTCTCGAAGGCAGCGAAACAAGGACGGCCTGATTAGCATTAAAATATAATGGCAATGACGCGTGAATTCTTTCTCTACCCAGAGCTGAATTACGATTGTGACAGCAACTTTGAAATTTTTAACTTTTTGTTCAAATATCGATGAGATAATCAAAAATTAGTAGTATGTGTTTTTTTCAGTATAAAATCATTCCGAAAAAAATTAGTTTTTCGTTTTCTAAAGACTCAATTTCAAAACCACTTTCGATCGGAATTGAGTTCTGTGACATGGCTGATATTAAATAGTACGGATCAAAAATCAAGCTATTTATTTTTATGTCTATTTTTCACCACAAATATATTTGTATAGGTTTAGAAATTAATAGAAGCTTTGTTTTTCACATCTAGAAGAAAATTTTATGCTTAATATTTAACAAAATAATTTCTAAATCTAAACTAAAAGTGAATACGAAAAAAACTGAAGAAAAATGAGGCAACATGTAAAATAAATGAAAAAATGATAATTACAGCAAATTTCGAACCACCAGTAATACTGGTTAAAGGATTGATGTTTGACTGTAGGCTAGCGGGTGCCACAGTGGTGCAGAGGGTGAGAACGTAAAGAGAAAGTGGTGTTTCTCGAAACATATGTAAATTCAACCAACAACCCAGGTTTGAATCCCAAGCCAAGAAAAATTATCAATAAATTTTAATAATAATTTTCATGTAACAATTCCTACCTTCAGTAAAAATAATTTAATGAAAAAATTAATTTAATGAACTCGAGCCGAAATAAAAGAAATATCAATGATTTACAATTAACAGTTCAAAATAAAAATAATAACACTGTCCAACAAATTAAGAGTTTTTGAATGGAACAGAATAGCGACCCCATAATTCTGAAAGGGTATGTTGAGTAGATCATTTTTGTAGAACAAACTTATGGTCCAGCACGTCTGAGTTTTTTTTTACAGTGGGTCAAAGTTTTCATTTTTTGGTCGAAGGGAGCATTATACTATATGAATAAAATGTTGTAAGTTAATGTCTGAGAGAATTCTTATGGTCAGAGTTGTATTGTGGAATTGTATGAGGATTATTTTTGTGGAAGATCTTAACCCTCTAACTGGTCTCTTTATGGGTCAATTTGACCCTTTTTTCGATAAAATCAAAAAATATCCTTTAAAAAAGGACATTTAAGGATTAAAATATTCTACGAAAATGTTTGGCGGAAAATTTCAGTGGGGGTCGCCAAAGACACCATTGTTGTAAATAAAGCTCTTTACGATTAATTGGCAAAATTACACGCCAACACATACAAATCAGGTGAAAACATCGTCAAGTTCGGCCGGGCCAAACACTGAGTTCTCGCGTCTAGTCAGATAGGTAGTTCAAAACACAGCTTAAAAGCAGTTTTACTGCACAATGGAAATCAGCATCCATAAATACCGGTTGCGTATTCCACAAAAAGGAGGAAACATACGCAAATATTTCAAATCTCTTAAATAAAATTGAATACTATAAATATAAATGGGAAGTATGCGCAGACTTCAAAATGATTGCAATATTGACTGGAATGCAAACAGGATACACAAAATATATGTGCTTTCTTTGTAAATGGGATTCACGTGCTACCAGCAGCCATTATCATGTTAAATGTTTCGAAGAACGTAAAGAAAATATTATTGGTGACTTAAATGTAATCCATGAATCCCTTGTCCCAAAAGATAAGGTCATACTTCCACCGCTGCATATTAAGTTGGGCGTGGTGAAAAATTATATTAAAAGCTTAAATACACAAGGAAATGCTTTCAAACGCATTCAAACAATTTTCCCCAGATTATCTGCAGCAAAATTAAAAGAAGGTAAAATACGGTTTTAAGAAATAATTTATTTCATTTAATGTAAATTACCTTTTCTAGGAATGCTCGTTGGACCCGATATAAGAAAATTATTACACGATGAAGAATTTTATGGTCATCTGTCGGATATGCAAAATACAGCATTTGACTTTATGCAGCTAGTTATATCAGAATTCCTTGGAAACTCAAAAGCACAAAACTATGCAGAAAATATTGAAAGCATGCTAATCGGTTTTAACAATATTGGCGTTAAGATGTCACTAAAGCTGCATTTTCTGAACTCTCATCTCAATTTTTTTAAAGAAAACCTTGGAGCGGTTTCAGATGAACACGGTGAAAGGTTTCATCAGGATATAAAGGTATTGGAAGAAAGATTCAAAGGGAAATCCCAAAGTGTAATGCTTGCTGAATACGTATGGGGCTTGTACAGAAACCTTTACCCATCGGAACATTCACGTCAAGCTAAATACAGGAAAGCATATTAAGTTTAATCTTTAATCCATTATCATACTAGTGCTATTTCCCATTTCCCTTTTACTCGAAAATTTGAAAAAAATAAATATGTACATACTTATGTACATAAACCACTATTAAAACAAAATTATAATTTTTTTATAGAAGTTGGCGTGTAATTTTGCCAATTAATCGTAAAGAGCTTTATTTACAACAATGCTGTCTTTGGCGACCCCCACTGAAATTTTCCGCGAAACATTTTCGTAGAATATTTTAATCCTTAAATGTCCTTTTTTAAAGGATATTTTTTGATTTTATCGAAAAAAGGGTCAAATTGACCCATAAAGAGACCAGTTAGAGGGTTAAGATCTTCCACAAAAATAATCCTCATACAATTCCACAATACAACTCTGACCATAAGAATTCTCTCAGACATTAACTTACAACATTTTATTCATATAGTATAATGCTCCCTTCGACCAAAAAATGAAAACTTTGACCCACTGTTAAAAAAAACTCAGACGTGCTGGACCATAAGTTTGTTCTACAAAAATGATCTACTCAACATACCCTTTCAGAATTATAGGGTCGCTATTCTGTTCCAAAAATGGTGTTGGACAGTGTAATTTTTCTTATTAATAAAATGTGTACCACTGCATTAAACCAGATTAGCCGCCAAAACTATTGTAGGGTATTAATAACTTTTGTGACATTTTTACCATTTGGTGACATTTATGGATCATAACAATTTCAATAAATGATAAACTTTGGAATAAAGTGATTCTATTGTACTTTTTGTTGTACTATAAACACAATACATACACAAAAAACTACAGAGTACACTATTAAAATCTGTTGTGAGTTTGGGTGATGTTTGATGTAGTCGAAATACCCTGGGGTATCAATTTACTAAAACAATTTGATTTTATTTATAGTTTTTTTTTTTTTTTGATTTTTTGCTTTTTTGATTCGCATTGTATTGTAGAAATATAGGTTTTGTATTTTTGGCATATTTTTTGTTATATTTTGTTATTGTGTTTTGGCTTTTATTTATTAATGCATAAATATATATTTGTGTCGTTTTTCTTCAAATGTTAGGGGGGGGTGGGGAGCCCAGTTACCAAATGTATGATGTCTGAGGAAGAAGAGGTTTGTTAGTATGTTAAGTGGTCATTTAAAAATGACATATGTATGCTTGTGTTTATGCTATTGTTGTTATTTTATTAGTTACTCAAATACACTGGACAAAAGTTTATTTAAAGTAAGGCAAAATGTTTGCATGGCTAATATACGAGTAGCATTGATAAACGTTGGGTTGAATATTTTTACTAGTGTAAAAACATGTGCGTTTATAGTTTTTGCATATAATGTTAAAAATGGAATCAATTACTGCTGATATTAAATTAATTGGATTTTTGTTTGGTAACTTGATGAGGGCTGGGTTTGTTATAATTATAATGAAACTATGTTGGCCACATGAGTTGACAATAACATATTTCAAGTGTATATTTTGACATCATTTAAGAATTGTTTACATAAAATCAGGTCACACAAATAATTTAGTATTTATGCAACAAAAACCAGAAAGAAAGTATAGTCAGTATATGTACAAAACAGTTTTTCAGAAATGGGCACTCTATGGGAGATATCCGCTATTGTAACCGATCATCCAAAAATTTACTGTCACGACTTTCGTGAATATAAATATTATGTATTATGGTATACTTTACCATTTTATTCATACTTACTATATGTGACCCGGCCTATGAAAAGGTGGCTTATGACTCAAAAAAGAAATTGCGAGATAAAGCTGTTAAAGATAAACACGGCATTTCGTCAGTGTGTGTTGGACAAAATAAGAATAATGTTATGATATCATATCTGCAATGGCGGCTGGTTCGAGGACTCAACACTTTCACCATGTGAAAGAGCTTCTCAAAAGCTATCGAAACCAAAAAAAAGTGGAAAATATTTTTTTGAGTCATAAGCCACCTTTTCATTTTTGTATGCTTTTATGTAGATATATACATACGTACATATGTATGTAAATAGATTTTTTTTCTTCTTAAATATTTTTTTATTTTTTTTTTTAAAAATACATACCTACATATGTATGTATATTTTCAATTATTTCTTTATGATAATAACAAAGAACTGCTGAAATAATTATAATCAAACGTACCATAAGACGCTTATTAATAATTTTAATATTGCTTGCTAAATTTTAAAATTTTGGACCCATTCAAAAAAGTCAATACATTTGTATAGCAAAAATGATTCGAAAGATAGAAAAGTAATTCGCCGGTCCCTATTAACGAAGCAAATCGGGGCTCTAGTGTATGAACAAATAGAGATTTGATTTCTATGAAAATTATAAGGTTTTTAATTAAAGTTTATTTTTAATTTGTTTTTTTTTTTAATTCCTGCTGCTAAAATATCACAAACTTTACAGCTTTATAGTGCATTTACATATACGCCATAAACTAGTTATAAGTTGTTTATGATGATAAACAAGTTTGAGAGACTTGTTTATCCATACAAATCAAAAACAGGTTTTGTAAGTAGCTTTTGAGATAAACTAGTTACAAACAACCAGTTTCTGCTAATGCAACTCTGTTTTTTTTTTCAACATTTTTCTGACAACGCTGGGCACATTTGACATTTGCTCAAAAATAAAAAAATTGTTTTCTTCTTTTCATCCGTAAATGGTAAATTTTAGATTGAATTTTATTCATCCTGGATGAAAAAGACAAATTTAGAATTTTTTTTTTTTCATAACAACATCCATATTTTTATTAATTTTTTAATATTAAAGTCATACTATGTTTCCACGGTACATGCTTCGCTCTCTATTCATGCTTCACACCCCAATCATGTGCGAAACAACTTGCTTCACCATACAAAATTTTAAGAGCGAATCAAGTAGATTCATATTGAATCAACTTGCGAAGCACGAAAAATTGCACTCTTCTCTAATTTTTATCGCAAGTTTATCTGCACTAGCTGTAAAAATTTAATATTATTGTAAACAAAGCAAATTATTTTCTTGTTGCTGGAAGTAAACAAAGTAAATACGTACGATTGTATGTTTTTTTCAAATAAGCTAACTAATTTCCACTCACTCTAGTTTGTCAATTAAAAAAATTATTTTCCACATATTGTAAATTCTTTATTTTTTTTAATCTGTTTGTTTATTAAAGACAACTGTCAAATCGAATCAAGTTTATTAGTCATGTAAACAGCATGATTCATAAACATAATTCAGAAGGCGAAGCAGGTGATTCAAGTCGTCGTGGAAACATAGTATCAGCTGTCAAAGATAAACCACTTAACTGTCAAAAATGCTGATGTAAACGGTATTGTTTATGAAAGTAGCTTATGATCATAAACTAGTTTGAAAATTACAAGTGTAAATGCACTATTAAAAATAATATTTGCAAAAACCTTTAAATTTGTTTACATGCAATTACTCAAATTAGAACAATTCTCTCGCTACCAAAAATTAAACTTCAAATCAGCATCCCTAAAAACAAAATAACCAGCGGAAAAATAATATTAAGCAGAGAAAACTCCTCCAGTGATTATCACTATTTATAAATCTAACACTCTTTAAAGCGTTTCACACAAAACGTGCAAATAATAACACCATCTCCTACTAATGATCTACGCCATGTTAATATCGCAAAAACAAGCAACTATATAGCACCAAATGAAAACGCGTAAATACTTACGTTATAACCATGCTGCAACAACATCTCTACTACTCTAGAGTTAAACTACCATTTCTTTTTTTTTTTTGGGGGTTTAGCTATTTAAGAGGTTCAGGCACATTAGACATCATCGTCGTCATCATCATCATCAAGCTGCCGCAAAAGCTACAAAAACAACAGAAAACAGTAAACAAACATTAGTTAATGTTTCATGGCTGGCAGAGAGCTAACATTGCGTTTTAGCTCAACGAGTGTAACTACTTACACTACTGTTAAAAGCCATATTATACGTTAACACTAATTGGCGGACAGCAGAAAACAAAAACACCAACACACAACTTCCAACTTACAACAGCCGCAATAAGGCCTAAACATCTTCGCATTTTAAGCAAAAAAAAAAAAAAAAAAAAACTTTTTTCTTTATTTTTTTTTCGGTGATTACTATCGTTGTCATTTGGGGGAAAATGTCTTAAATGTAGAAGGTGGTAGGTAGTTTTATACTTTTGGTATATTTGTTTAACGTGAAGCATGAGTATGGAGTTTTTAAACAAATTAACAAAATTTTCGTCGGTGGCAGGAAATAAATGTTGTTTTCTTTGTTTAAATGCGTGTGGACTTTTGTTGGAACACACATTATTGTGCAGAGCTACATGTGTGTTTTAGCAGCAAAAATAAAAACTATTAATGCATTGTTTTGACAAACAAAAAAATGCATTTAAATAAATACACAAAAAAAAGTTGGCAAATGAACACTGAAGAAAATTAGTGAAGCAGGGTTTGGAAATGTTTAGATGTAATTGGAATTAGAAAGAATTTGTTTCTTATTTATTTATAAAAAAAACTGATTTACAGTGGGGAGCACAAATGAGTACATGTTAGTACCTTGTGCACTTGTTATTGCATAAAAATTAAACTAGTAAAGGAAATTAGACAATGTTTTTTGTCATTTATTTTATATTTACTTAAGAAAATTATTTATATCTCAACACTAAAAGTATCATGTTCAAAATCAAAAATACCGCAAAAAACTGACACGTACTTTCGGTTGCACCATACAAAAACTATAGGGAATGATAATATTTTTACAGTCTAATTCATAAAAACTTATCAAGGGTTTATAACAGGCTTATAAAGCAAATATCCATACAAAATTTGCTTTATAAGCCTGTTATAAACCTTTGACAAGTTTTATGAATAAGGGGGTTAATATTTACTCCAAAACACATCGGTATACTGTCCACCAAATTTCCAATTAATTAATTTGGAATACTCTCGCTTTCACTCTATACCCGCTGTCATAGCTCGTCTAAATGGTTAATAGTTAAAGAGTATTGTCCCCACTGTATCTTCTTGATTAACCACAACTTCTCAATTGGAATGAGGTCAGAACTTTTTACTAGCCATTGCCACCAAAAAGAATTACTGTGGCTAAGCTATTCTCACATGATTTTGAAGTGTGCTTTGATTTACCATCCATTTATTTAGAAAATGGGGAAGATTTGTTTGCAAAGTACGCAGATAATTTAATTTTCTCATTATTTCTTTGATTCTTCACTCCATATCATGACTTTCCTCTTGCCATGCTTCCTTGTTTCCTTAACCTGGTGTCATTGAATTCTCTGGGTAGTTCGGCGCAAAAATTATTGTTTACCGTGGGATTGAAAACGATTAAATTTGGATTCATCTGACTGATCACACGTTTCCAGTCATATACTGTACAATTTCTGTGCTCTCTGGCAAATCTATAGAATAAAAATATGCTATAGAAGCATATTTTGTTGTTAAAGACTTGTTTTTTTTCATTTGCGTTATCATGAGATGTGCGTTTGCAACAAAATAGAACGGCTTTTTGGACTTTAGGACCGTTGATTGATTTACTTTTAGCTGAAGTAATATTACTCGCGGAGAATATCTACTTTTTGTTATTGCTGGAATAGTTTCCACAGTAGCTCTTGACAGTTTGGTCATTATTTATGATATCTATAATTGAATTTGTATTGGCTAAAATGCATGTACTCATTAGTGCCCCCACTGTATTTTAGACGATTGATAAATTTTATCTTTAATTTTAACTTCATTTTCATTTTGGTTGGAAATCTTCGAAAAATAAGATAAAGAGTATGAGTAGCAGGTATTTTATTTTCACTGCCTAAAGATAATGATCTGTTATGCAGATGACGTCGCCATATTTATCAAAGACAAGAGTACTCAATGTAAACCAGGATGATGGAAGTTTACCTATGCACTAAGAAAAAACCAGGAATTCTTGAGATATAAATTTCCAAAAGCATATAATTCAAAAGCCATAAGAGCAAAATAGAATATGCAAAAAAACAGGAATAAATTACATCTCAACGGTGTCCTATATATAAAACGCCAAAGCTTCGCCTTTGGAATGTTTCTGCAGTCCGTCTTCAAAATTCGGACTCGAATACTTTTTGGCCACAATTTTAAGTCTGCCCTTACATTGAGTCGATATGATTTTGGGGTTTAAATGATAACATCTATTGGATTTATGAATGAGCCAATAACGCTATCAATAAGAGACGCTATTAGATTATAAAAATTCGTACTAAATCCCAGTTTTAAAATAACACTGTGGAGCAAATTCAGGTTAGCAAAAGTTAGGTCGATTCTTAAAGTGAGGGGTGAAAAGTTCGAAGGTCGATTAAAAAAAATTACAACTAACATAAACAAATGCCTAATTTAGCCTCTATTTTCACCCCTCACTCTCAGAATCGACCTAACTTTTGCTAACCTGAATTTCTTCTACAGTGTAATAAATTGTTTCCCTAATACTTTTGAACAGAACACTCATGTTCAGCTCGTGCAAAACCTTCGCTAGGTAGACAATTTTCTTAAATCACACGATATAGGAGGCAATTGTGATCACCAATACAAGAGAGTACATTACAAGGGAAAATCTTATGCAGCAATTTCTGTGTTGCACGGGCTGTATAGCATACAGCATACACATACATGCTACAAAATTTTCATTTTCTTTGGAACTCCTACTACTACACTGCACTTAATTTCTTTGTATGCACTTCATTCATACACCAACAACTTTACATGTGTATGCAGTAAACCAAAAAAGAAAAAAAAAACAAAATAGATCACAATAATAATCATACATGTTCATTTACCGTTATAACAGCAACACGTTATGCCAAGTTCAATAATAAAAGCATCATTTAACATTGAGAAAATATTTACTATAGCGACAACATTTTCATACTTTTATTGCTTGTGCCAGCAACAGATGTGTGTTGTAGTGCTGCAACATGCTGCTGCAACAATAGAGAAATGTATGTTTTTTTTTTGAGCTCCAAAGTGGTACTTGTAGAAATGCGTTTACACAAAGATGAACTCATAAACGCATTATTGTATTTAGACAATAAACTTTTCTCTATTTTTTTTTACTCCGATCTAACCACATGGAAGCTGAGGTAGTGAAACCACACAAAACTTGTATGTATGGATTATCAGAAATACAAGAAACAGAAAAAAAAACCCACATATATAATTTTCTTCAATCTACAGCTTCAAATCAAATTATAAAATGAAAACAAAAGACAAAATGTGAAGATGGAAAAAGAAGAAATAAAAATTCCCTTAATAAAAGTTGGCACAGTGGGAGAAGGTTGTAGATGAGATCCTGTGTAGTATTTAAATTTGTTCAAACTAGTACAAATTTTCGGCATCATTCAAACATACTGCCGGTGATTTTCATAGACCAAATGTCTGTTTTTATAAAAAAAAAATCTTTCAAGTCATTTCCCACCTGAAAAGGAATAGAACCTTCAACTTTGTATAGTCAGAGTATTATTTTAGGAAGCAGCCAATACACAATTATACAATAGTAATTCCTTTAGATTTTAGAAAACTTTGCAATTTTAGCTCAAGTGATTATCAACTGATTTATTTCAAAATTAGCATTTTGAAACCCACTGTTCATGGCTTAAACTGCAGAGAAAATCATTGCACTCCAACATTAACAGTAGTTAAACAAATAAATAAAAATATTAAACCTAAATAGCTATGAAATATCGTATCGGTTGTAAAGTTTTTTTCTTTCAATAGTACTTCTCTCTTCTTATAATCATTGTTTTGAATATGGTTTTAATATAGAAAAAATAGAAATAATAATGGTGCTACAAAGATGAAATAGTAGAAATAAGTACAATTTATTTAAAAATGAAAAAAGTAAGTATTTTTTTATTTTTAAATTAGTGCGCGTGATGATGGTGTTTAGATATTAAATGTTACTTGTTGTTTGCCAGTTGTTATTTGTAATTGTATTTTTAATAAATTTCATCCAAAGGAGAGCGAGCAAGAAACAAAACTTTCTTTTTAGAAGACAAAAAAAAAAAACAGAGTCAAGCAGACAGACGTACTGGAAAAAATGTGATGATATTAAATTACAATAAAATACCTATAAACGGAAAATAAAGGGTTTATTTCTTTAAGCAGGCAACAGATTAAAATGCGTTTAATGGTCTGTGAGTAGAAAACACGGTTCAGGCAGCCTTTTACAGCACATTTCATATCAAGATGAAGAGAACAATTGCGGTAGGAATTGGCTAAAAGAAACAGTTCATAAATGTTGAACAAGTAATTGTTGAACTTACACTTTAATGACATGTCACGGTTTCTGTCAAAGTTTTACACTTATTACTTTTATGTTGCGTTGACATCACAAAAGGCTGTGAAAGGCTAACTTAAAGTCATTGAATTTAATAAAGGTTAAATATTTCTGAATTTAGTTACAGAAATATTAAATTTGTCTTTAAATACAAAATATCACAAAAAATAGAGTAAATAAACTAATTTAATATTAAATTTAAAATCAAAATTTACTTAACTTGGCAACTTGGTAAGATACAATTTATTAATTGCCTTAAACATTTTCTTTCTACAACTGCTAAACTCTACAAAATCGCTTAAGAATTCTTGAAGTTGTGAATAAAAATGTGCGTTGACTTATAACTTTATAACCATATTCCCATTAACAAATCTTACTATGTGCTTCTCATTTTTCTGAGTTATATCTAACCATTAAAACTTGTTGTTCTTATTCAATGTTTTACGTGTTATGGAGGCTTTGTTGGTGGTGGTGAGTTTTTGCATGAGTGCAAAGAAAAGTATTCGTGTGTTATTATTTATATTTCGTCTATCAACGAAACGTCATTAAAGACTTCCTTCATAATTTTATTTTGAAAATGAATTTTGGTATCGAAATAATTGTTTATTTATTTTTACGTCAAAGTCTGATTTGTACCGAACAAAAATTTTGACCGGAGAAAAATTTTTTTACTGAGAGTTTTTGGCACGATTCACAAATTTCGAATGACTTTTCTAGAAAATCAAATTTGCCATATGTAAAATCTTTTATTTTACAAGTACGGCCATTGATTAATTTGGTTTGGTTTTTCAGTGTGAAAAACAAATATTAAATTATTTTAAAATATTGTGTATTCAAAATTAATGAAAAAAGAAATTTGCTTTTGCTGGTAGCCATTGCAATACGGAAGGCATTATTATTTGTATGTAAAAAAATGTAACCTCTTGGCAACTCAGTCTATTTTTGTCCAGACAAAATATAAACAAATTCAAGCTGAGAGTTGTTTGTAAAATTGTTTCTATCAAAAAGAGAGATGTCAAACTTACATAATTTAAAAAAACTTTGTCCGAACAAATATTTTCTTTATTACGAATCCACCTATAAAGATTTTTAATTTGAGACACTTTGAGAACTTAAATTTTAAGTAATTTAGGCCAAAATATTAATCAATTCTGACCAATTTTATTCCAAAAATTTAAACTCCAAACTCTTATCATTGCCTAAGCTATGTTATAAAAATTTAGTAAACCGTTTTTTTTAATTTTGCTTTATACCCACCACCAAAATGATGGGATCTATAGTAAGTTTGTCATTCTATTTGTAAATATTGGTCGTAGAACCAAAAATTATATACTCTGGGTCCTTATAAGATTTAAAGGCGTTTTAGCCATGTACGTCCGCTTGTTGAAGGCGCGATAGATCTTAGAAAAAAGACTTCGAACATTGAAATTTTTCCCAAACATTCTACATTTCACTGAAGTGTTTGGCATTGACAATATTTCAGACAACCTCGGTATTTTTAAAATATTTTAAAAATTTGTAGATAATGTCATTAAATTTGCACACTTTAATTATCAGCCATGCCACAGAATTTAATTCCGTTCGGAAGGGGAATTAATTCCGTACTTTGCTCCTATTGAAAAAGTAACACGAAATTTTTTTTGGAATGAAACCACTTTTAATTTGCTATGTGGAATTGTAGTTTTAAGAATTTCTAGGTTTCATTCCGAAAAAAATTTTCGTTTTACTTTTTCTATAGGAGCAAAGTACGGAATTAATTCCACTTCCGAACGGAATTAAATTCTATGACATGGCTGTATATTATGAAAAGGCAACTCCTGTTGAAAATAGTAAGAATCGGTGCACGTTTTCTTATAACCCACATACAAATTTCTTCCCGGAATATGGCTCTAGAGTATACATGATAAATTTAATGATAAGGGAAATTACAAAAAGATATTTTGTTAGCATTATATTTGACCATAGCCCCGGTATAAAATCCACTTCTGAAAATATCCAAAATGCTCATAAATCTTTTATAAAAATAATGTTGAAAATAAACAAAAATAATTCGGATATATATGCCGAATTTTATGAAGATCGGTTCATATTTGACCACATAAAGTTCACTTCCAAAACTCACTTAAAGCGTTTAAATATCTTATAAAGTTGAAATTCGACAAAACTAATAGTTATGATTAATAGTCATAGTTTGCATATGAAAACCACTTCTAAAAAAGACATTAACAAGTATCGATATCGAACCGAAATTTTACATTTTATTCTTAAATTTTGTGAAAGTCAGTCTATAGTTCGCCATAGCTCCCAAATAACTCCCAAATGAAATAAGTCCCAATGAAATAACTCCCAATGAAATAAGTCCCATGAAAAATTAAATAACGCCCAACTGAAAAAAATTAAATAACTTTCAATGGCAAAAATGAAATAAGTCCAAATTTTTTGGGTATACAGAATACCATAGAGGAGAAAATCTTTCCGCCCAAATGAAATAACTCCCAACAAAAATTATGAAATAAGTCCCAATCTTTATGGAAATATTTTTGGAATTTATTTCATTTTTCCATTGGGACTTATTTCATTTGGGAGTTATCTATCACTCTATTATTGCATAAAATTAAAACTAATAAAGAAAATTAGAAAATGTATTTTGACATTTTTTGTAAATCATTTTTGCAAATGACACATTTAGTATTATGCAATATTTTGTATTATTACGTAAGTATTATGCGATAAAAAATGCAAAAAAGCACAAACATATACCCACTTGTAAGTAATAAATTTATGTTTAATTAATAACACTAGTCAACAAATTTGGAAAAATTTTGCCAACCACAACATTTGGCATTCGTTTTTCATGTAAAATCGCACGCTGAATCCGAAAATGAAGACCAAAATTACTAAAGTAGAACAGTTTTTGAGGTATCGCCAAATTTTTAAATTTTCTGTTAAAAAAAGTAGTGGTTGCACGTAAATTGAATTATCTCCGAACCAACGCGGTTGATGCAAATTGTAGGCGCTACATGAGTTTAAGTAAAATTGAAGAAATTCAATTTTTTTTTTGCAAATACAGTTGCATTTGTTTGTTTTGACAATACATCGTTGTTGCATGCTGTGGGCATTTGGGCAATTTTAATTGGCATTGAAATTTTATTGGCATTATTTGTGGTAAATTGTGTGGAAAGGCATTACTTAAACTCATGTAGCGTCTACAATTATTACCCGATTTTAATAAAAAAAAACCTCTTATTTGCTTCGTAATATATCACACTTCAACACTAAATAGAAAAACAAAATAAGACTAATATAATGAAATTTAATACTGGGGCCAAATTACCGCATTCGATATCGAGTAAAATTTATCGTAATTTTCTTATTTGAGATTATGGCATTCGATATCGAGCAAGAAATTTAGTACATTTTATCATAATTTCGATATCGAAATCATTTTTCGATACGATAGCTCATTCGATCACGAATGCGGTAATTTGGCCCCTGAATTTACTTTTTTTAAATTTCGTCAAAATTCAAGCAAAATTGTTGACATATTACAAAATATCTTCGAAGCTGACAATCGGATTTAAAAATGTTGTATGGAGAGCTGATAAAGCATCTAAAAACCTTTAATTTAAAGGTAAAAAAGTTGTAATCAACCGTTTTGGTTCGGAGATAATTGAATTTAGGTGCAACCACTACTTTTTTTAACAGAAAACTTAAAAATTTGGCGATACCTCAAAAACTGTTCTACTTTAGTAATTTTGGTCTTCATTTTCGGATTCAGCGGCCGATTTTACATGGAAAATAAGTGCCACTTATAGTTGATCAAAATTTCTGTTGACTAGTGTAATTTAGATGCATTAATATATGTATTTCAAAATTCATAGAAATTAGTTTGCAGCTATATTTTGGTAAGCATCGTATTTGATGAAATAATTTTCTACTCAAATTTGCCATCAAAAAGCCATCATTAGCTAACATTTAATGAAAAATTCAACAATATTTTTATTTACCAATAAGACGCGTCGCGACGTAAATAAATATTACGATAACATAAAATGTCTGAGAATTTTGGAACACAAATAAATGTCTTAAATATTTATAGAGCAGTTATTAACAAACACCCCATCTTAAATAGCTCTTAAAAAACCGCCATAAAACTCGAACCAAGTTATAAAATACGCCATTATTAAAGAAATAATAAATTTTAGTCAAAACCCAATGAACACAACAACATAAAGAAATATTCGTATAAATATTAAGTAAATCGATTTAGATTTTGTTTCGATGTTTAATAATATGCAGTGATAACAATAAGCCGAATAAATAACACGAATTAGTATGAAGAGAAAAACGTTTATACGCTTGTCAAAAATTTTCAAAACCACTGACAGAGTTATGTTGTAGTTATTGTAACTGTTTCATGTGAAAAGGGTTTGCAACGATAAAGCAGTACGTACGACGTTGGTTAGGAAAGTTATTCGAAAAATCTGCATGTTGAATTATTGTGGTGATTTTAACAGCCAAATGCAGAAAGTTTACATATAAGAATTTACACAAAAAAAAGAAAAGATTTTAGACTTTTCTGTTATCAATAAGCACTTAAGTGTGCTTTTTATACCATTCTGAGGGTATATATAAGTTTGTCATTCCGTGTGTAACACTGAGAAATATTCATCTGAGACCCATCAAAGTATATATATATTCTTGATCTTTATGGAATTCTAAGTCGATTTAGCTATGTGCGTCTGTCTGTCTGTCTCTGTAAAACACTCTCACGTCCAAAAGACACAACCTAAATCAAAAGAGTTTACAAAAAACCGTTTATAATTCTCCTAAGCAGTTCGGTATTGAAAATTAGTATAACCAGAGTTATGGACCAAAATGTGAGACAACCTGAATAAAAATTTGATATATGTATTTAAATACTTCGCTTGCAATTTATATAATTATATTATAAAATTGGAATATCAATACAAAATTCGGCAAAAATAAGTATCATGTAAAAATAAATCGCACAACGAAATTTTGTTTTGTTCGATCCAGATTTCACGATTCACTACTACTCATAACATTTTAAGTATAAGTAGTTTTACATCATTGCAATTTAACTACTCTGAGTTACTCAAACTCACAACAACTTTGACTTATAAATGCAGGCGGATATAAGTATGAGTACTAAGGCGACATCGAGCTCATACCATTCCCAATATGTTTGATTCATAATCCGCGGTATTTAGATTTACATTTTAAGAAAAATACTCACATACTCATAAAGTATTCAACTCAGTTAAGTCATTGAAAAAAATTTTCAGCTTAATCCGTTATACTATGTTTCCACGACGACTTGAATCACCTGCTTCGGCTTCTGAATCATGTTTATGAATCATGCTGTTTACATGACTAATAAACTTGATTCTATTTGACAGTTGTCTTTAATAAACAAACAGAATAAAAAAAACAGAATTTACAATTTGTGGAAAATAATTTTTTTTAATGGACAAACAAAAGTGAGTGGAAATTAGTTACCTTATTTGAAAAAAATCATACATTCGTACGTATTTACTTTCTTTACTTCCAGCAACAAGAAAATAATTTGCTTTGTTTACAATAATATTAATTTTTTACAGCTAGTGCAGATAAATTTGCGATAAAAATTAGAGAATAGTGCAATTTTTCGTGCTTCGCAAGTAGATGCAATATGAATCTACTGGATTCGCTCTTAAAATTTTGTATGGTGAAACAAGTTGTTTCGCACATGATTGGGGTGTGAAGCATGAATAGGAGAGTTAAAATAAACAACATCATACATGAGATTAAGTATGAATATAATGAGTACTTCAAACTTTAAAGATGAGTATTGGTTTGATAATATTGAGACAAGTATGAGTGCGTATAAGTACAATAAAATATAAGTCATGATTCGAGTATACTCACTATTTCAGTACTCATAAGTGATCTCTGGTTCGATCCATGTTTGACCATAGACCCCATATAAAGTCCACATTCAAAATTCACTTAAATACGCATACATCTGGTATAAATATTTTTTACCAGGTTAAAATTCAACACAAATACTTCTTATAGATATATAAATTGTTGTACTAAATTTTATGATGGTCAGTGGTCATAGCTCCCATATAAGGACCATATTCGAAAAAGTCATCTTTATATACATATATCTTATAAGTATCGGTATCGACTCAAAATTTACATAAATTTGCGAATTCCAGTCCATACTTGACCATATTCACCATATAAATAACGATACCGATCCAAAATTTTACACGTAGCATTTATCAAACTGCTGGATTTTGACAATATCGGTTCATACTTCACAATATCCTCCATATAATATCCACTTCCGAAATGTATGTTAATACTAATATGTATCTTAAATGAACTTATGTGACACATGGAGGATGTGTCTCTAAATTACACGCCAGATTGTTATGAAAATCAATTATGTTGTGCATTGCTAATTACTTCAATTTTAAATGATCAAAATTATATAAAATGTCTAAACATTTGAAATGAATGACATATGTATGTATGTTGTTCGTAAAATTGTCTTTCAAACAATATACAAAATGCTAAAAAAAACACTAAATAAGGATATTTAGTCTTCTAACCAGTGCAGTTTTTCTATCTCTCGTTATATTTAGGTGGAGGTTATTTAAGATTCGGCAGATCCGCATTGCACTCTAACTTGTTTTTAAACAAACTCGTTCAAGTTTTCTTTAAATAACCTAAAAACCATCTTGCAATGACTAGTTTCATTACGACCAATTTTATTTTAAAGGACTTCTCTTTTGAGACTCGTTTTACCTATTATTGTCAACATAAACTTGTGTAGATTGTTTATTATTGTGTGAGTAGAGTTTAATTTTTACCTTTATTGTAGGTTTAAACCTTAAGAAAAGCTTGCTTTTTATACCCCTCATTTTGTTTGTTAATTTTTTAACGAGGCGAATCAAAAAAGAAAAAATCACCAAAGAAAAAAAAAAACTTTCCAAGACCCGAAACAAATCAAACGACAACAACTGCTACGATGACGACGCGAGAGCGCAAAAAATGGAGATCATTTGATGATAACGTGCGCATTTGTTTGTCACGATATTGTTTGTATTAAAAACGCTTTTTGTTTTTTTTTTTTTATTTTGTTTTGGCTGCTTTCTTGGTTGTTTCGAGCTAAAGCGATTGAATACACAACGACAACAATAACAACAACTATTAAAAATAATATCAACAATAAAAACATCAGTAAGCAGAGCAAAAAAAAAGTTTCAATTCACGTGGTAAATCGCACCTTCCTTTAAAAAGCTTAAACAGACACAAAAACAACAACAATAATGTGAAAATCTAATAACAACAATTGATACGGAGATAGAGGGAATCATAGCCTTTTGTAACTGCTGCCTAAACTAATAAACCTTAACAAAAGAAGCCCTAAAACCCATTTAAATCGCATTAATATTGTTACAATTTTTCTATTGATAGTTGAAAGCGTGGATTAGCAGCAGCACATGTATGTATGTATGTATGTATATATTGTGCATGGCATAAATCTAGTTACTAGGATGGCCTACCGTTTGAAAAATGGCAGCAAATTGCTAATTATTTTAGTTTAAACTAGTTAGGATTCCATATAAATGACAATATTCACTGCGGAGTTTTTTAAACATATTGTATGTATATTTGATATTTGTCCATTGACTAAGACAAGTTCTGCATAAGCCATTATAAAGGCATACACAAGTCTGCTTTCAGTTTAGCTGTCCGTCAAGTCAACAGCAACACAGTTACTGTTACGAGTATGTTGAATGTTTTGCCAAACTGTTCATGGATATCCCTAGTTAATATACTGCGATATGTAAGTAAATTTTTCACTTTTTTTCGAAACCTAAACTAAAATCCTGGATGTAGAAAATTTGGTCAGAGAAGACCAATTCAGGAGAGAGACTATGTAATAATTCCGTTACTTACGGAATTAAAAAAGATTAATTAAGATTCTCTCCGACTGATTCATTATGTGTGCATTCGTCAATCGCGCAAAATGATCAATTACAATTTTCTGGTCATTAAATCAGCCGAGATACAGTTAGGCTACATAAAGGTCGATCTCTATGGACTCGTAAAACGAGCTCTTTCTAGCAGAATATTATTAAATATGACACCGACACCCCATAGTAACGATCTACTAACTGCATTAATCAGACAGTTAACATTTCTTCCGATATATTGGTTGTATAACTTAAAAACTCGGGAAGCTGTCAGCTTTCATTTTGAAAAACTAGTACAATATAAATTTATTCCAAGTATTGGCCATTATTAGCTGTGACTTTTTCCATCTTTCAGGCAAAATATGGCTTCCAATCCAAAGAACTGCCCATTTTTTGAAGCCAAGAACGAATCAAGCCAATTTCGGATACCCTGTTCATTCTTAGGTAAAGTTCTCTATCATATGAAACAAGTAGTAGGCGGACAGTGCAAGGTCTGAGGTGACACTAAACTTCCTAACAGGTATTGCAATATGAGGACGAACGTTGTCATGATATGATCTTACGCTTTCATGTTTGACCGCATATTTCGGTCAATACTCGCTTCAAACAAATCAGTTGCTTTCGATACAGATTACTGTGAGTTTGACTTGATTGATTCCAATTCCTTTTAAAACTACATATAAGTTAACAAAGGCAAACCTCGCATTTTTAAGTTATACATATATACATATATATAGAATTTTGAAAGTCTAGAATAGTTTATTGTTAAAAATGTCTCAATGCTGTTCAATAGGAGCATCAAGAAAATAGGAATCTTGTTTCTGCTCAAAAACAATACAAGATCTGTCTGATTCACACTTAGTCAAGTAGCAATGATTCTTTGACTTGTGAGTGCCGTCTCATTCGCTGTGATATCATTTACTTCTTATATACAAATGCAACTGCGTTCATTTGGCAGGTCAATTTCTCAGCATGTCAACCGGTTTCTCGCGAGTTACGCAAATAAAGTTGGCTTCCAAGTTCTGAAGGGTAGCTGGTATATTGATTAACACTTTTGACTTCATATAATCCCAAAGAAAAATATGCAGAAGTGTGAACTATTTCGATATAGGCGGACAGTTGACGGGTCTGGATTGTGAAATTATCTGCTGGATTCGGAAGGTCGATAATGCAAACCATATGTTATTCAAAGTGCCCGAAAACCCGCATCTTCATGACAGATCTGAGTTTGGAGATTTCCGACACATGTTTCCTCACAAAAATTAGCTATTAAATTAAAACTATTTAAGCCAAATCTATTGTTAAAAGCAGAGATAATAAAAACATGATAAACTGTAACAAAACTGCATGAATAAGGTAATCTTGAGATGCAGTTCCCTTTAGAATTTTAAAATTACACAGTGGGTCAAAACCGATTTTTTTTTCAAATTTTGGCATTTCTAAACGATTGATCGAGATAAATTACAAAGATCGAGCCACAGTATTTTGAACCTCAGAACAGAGCTGTGGGGGCTCAATATAAGAAAAATTTTAATTCGATCTGGTAACTCCTTCATATAGAAACATGTGTTTAAAAAAGACGCATCCGCGATTTCTTTACAACGGAATAATTAGAAAGTCGTGGTGTCATTAAACATTTAAATAAAAAAGGTTTATCGAGACAAGAATTTCATAATGATATGGTGAAAGTGCTCCTTCATATGCAACAGTAAAAAATTGGATTGCTGAATTTAAACGTGGTCGTACAAGCATTGAGGATGAACCACGTAGTGGACGTCCAAAAACAGCAACAGAAATTGTAGGCAAATTGCATGATATGGTATTACTGATCGACAAATAAAAGTGCGTAAAATAGCCAATATCATGGGCATCTGAAATGATCGAGTTCATTTAATTTTGCATGAAGAATTACAGATGAAAAAGCTTTCTGCAAGATGGGTGCCGCATTTTTTAACAGTCGACCAAAAACGCATAAAAATAAAAATTTCTCAAGCTTGTTTGGATCGTTTTAAGAAAAATAAAATAGATTTTCGTTTCATAACTGTTGATAAGACATAGACCCACCACTATACTTCAGAGACAAAAGAACAATCCAAGCAATGAACTGAAGCTGGAGGAAATGACCCATAAGGGAAAAACAATTCAGTCGGCTGGTAAGGTTATGGCAACGGTTTTTTTGGGTCTTGAAAGGTATTTTATTGATTGACTATCTGCAAAAGAGTAAAACAATAAATTTGGAGTGTATTTGCAACATTTTGAATCAATTAAATGTAAAAATTACAACACAAAAAAATTATTCAGGACAACGCACCAGCGCTCAATAATGTTTTAACAATAGCTTCAATCAACGAATTAAAGTACGAGTTGTTTGACCACCCACCTTATTCTCCTGATTTAGCTCCCAGTTACTTTCAGCTGTTCACAAATCTAAAAAAATGCCTAGCTGGCATTTTACAATTACAGTTGTAACCACTATTTTGAAGGCCTTGAGGAAAACTATTTCAATCAAGGGATAGAATTGCTATATAAGCGCTGGACTAAGTGTATTGAAGTTTCAGGAGATATTATTGAAAAATAAAAATTATTTTGAAAAACTAACTATTCTTTTTCTGTGCTAGGCTAAGAACTTTGCGAACCGCTCTCGTAATTTGTTTTAATGCGTTCAATTCTTATTCATCGAAATTCCGAAATTTTTATATTTTCCTGAATTCCTTGGCAATAACAATCTTTCAATTTTTTAAATTGAAAGCAATTTCGAGAACCCTCATGTATTCCTTATTTATTCTTAAAGTAAATTACTATTCCCTATATAAATATAGATCTTATGAGCAAAAGTTTTTGAATTTACCCAATTCACGCTTAATAGCCTGTTCAGCGATCTCGAACGATAACGTTTTAAAAAAAAAATTGCTGCGTATAAATTAATAATCAAATATTGCTGTTAACATTATTGGCACACAATCCCAGAAAAGTTTCCCCTGCCCAGAATACCATTAATTTATTAAACGAATTCTAAATAGTAAAAATTAAAACAAAATGCGTGCTTATTAATTGTATTCCTGGAACTATTATGGCCCCTTTAGGCCTAAATCCAATATAAAAAGATATGATTTTCTATATTTATATGAACTTACATATACTCGGCTTAATAATCTATTAAAAATATACTATACATACATTTATAAAGGGTTTATAGAAATACAAAAGAGAAAACAACAAAAGCTATTGGTTAAGCTCTGCGTTTATTTGTTTAATTTTTTTTTTAGTTTTTGCTTCGCCTTTGCTTTATTTCGTTTCACTAGCTGCTGATGATCTAATTTGGTAACAATTGTTTGTCGTGCATCTTTGTCTATTCATTCACTCGTTACGAAAAGGTAGAATTTTTTCTTTTTTTTTTGGGTTTTTAGTTTTTTGACGATCATGTGTGTTTTTAAGGTATAAATATACAGCTGGGTATACAGTAGGGTGGCATTAATTTGCTATTTTTCGAAGCATCCAAAGTCTAGAATGCTGGTAGGTCCTTCAATATCCAAATGTTGAAAATTTAAGCAAAATCATATAACGTTGAACATTTTATGCGAATTTTAAATTTTCAAAATCTTTCTTATAAAAAATTTCAAAAAAAAAAAACTAAAAACTTCTTAACTTTAGGCAATCGTTTTTGTCATATTTTCAGTCTTTGCTTTATACATAGTTGAAGAAAGACAATTTTAAATTTTAGAGCATCCAAATACCAAACGTTCAAATAAGGACCACCCTAGTATACTGTGTATATGTGTTGTATCATAAAAATGTATTGAATATATTTATTTTATTTATTTTTTTCTATTTTCAATTTAAAAGCTAATATGGTTGATTTGCGATCAATTGGTTTCGATAATGAGTTTAGCGCACCCATTTTAAGAAACTTGGTGTAATCTTTTATTTTCTTTACTAGAGTACAGTATTTTCACCAAAAGTTATACAAAAAAAAAATCTATTAATATCTTTAAGGTTCTTTATTGTCAGTAGGGAGGAGGGCATTATTGTGAAAATGTATGTGAGACGGTTTTGGTTTAGTTTTAGAGATTCATTAAAGTTGCTTCTTTGTTTAAATTATACCAAAAATAATAAAACAAACATGTCATTCTTTTAGTTTGCTAAATGTAATGAATTGTTCACATAAAATCCGGAAGCTTAAAAGATTTAATATTTCCTTCGAAATTAGACCAATATTGTTTAAGCCTTAGGCGGAAACCAGGGCCAGGCCAGGCATTTTTTAACATTTTGATAGTTTTTTACTTAGATTTCCAGTATGTATTTCCATAATATTTAGATAGTAAATTACAAAAGTATTTAACTTTAAAACAAAAACGTTACATATTTTTCAGATGTGTGGCAATTGGTTTTTTTTATATATCCAAGAAGAATTCTAAGTTCCAATTGGAGTCTAATAAGTCCAATTATCTCCATTGAAAAAACAGAATATAATTCAACATCAAATACAACAAATGAAAGACTTTAGCTAAAAAACTTTACTAGAAGCTTTAATTTATTGAAAAGCGTCATAAATTCGTCGTAACAATCTTTATGCTAAACTCTTTCAATTATCCTACATTTAGTTTCAACTGCAAAAACAACGATGATCACATTGTCTTCACATTTTAACCATACATTATGCATTTGTTGAACTCAAAAAAAAAACACAAACAAAATCTAACAATTTTTTTCCGAATACATTTTTACACTTGTAAGATATGACAACACGCCTAGAATTTAACAGCAAAAAACCTCAATAACAAGACTACAATTTCAACATTTTGACCGTTCAATTAGTTAGAACCAAAATAGAAAATGCTAATCTAATGCAAAATAAATTAAATCAAATTCAGCTTGCATATATGCTATGAGTGGCTACATAAAACAAACTAATGGCAAACGCAAAAAATATGAAGTGATCAACATTTAACACAATTAAATGCAAAAAAGCACCAACATTATTTAACATCTAAAGGAAATTGCATACGAAATTTATGGTGCACATGGTAATTTGAAACGAAAACAATCATATTTAAATACATGATGAATTCTAGTTGAAACAAAAAAGAAAACAAATCTAACATGCGTAGTAGTTTGGGAAAACACTGATATGATTTCAAATACACGGGAAATAAAAAGAAATGGTAAAATATACATTAAATTAGCTTACTAATTGTACATAACTGATACCCGGTATTTAGTTCAATTCAGTAAACTTTTAACTAAATATATTCAACATTTTAAGTAAAAGCGTATATATGTCTTACTACAAAACATTTTTGTTAAGTGCATAAATAGTCTGTCGTCTACCTATCAAATTTATAACAACACCAAGAACATTTTTTGAAATTACCCACAGCCTCAAGCTCAATTGTTATCATAAATTAACTTCGAATGCAGTGAGTGTGAATTTTTATACATAAATACATATGAAACCCGGTATAAACTAATCTGCTCAGTATATTTTATTGTCTTAATTTCGTATTAATTTGATTAGATACAAATATATGTTGTAAAATACATTTAACATGAAGTATTTACAAATTCAGCATTCTTTAAGACGCATAAGTCTTAAATTTAGAATGCTGGACAAAAAAAAAAAAAAGAATTGTCATAGCGTTGTAAAACTCAAGTAATTTAAGAATAATCAAAATGCATTCCTAAACAGATATCTCTCTTAGGAGCTAAAGACTAATAGTGATAATACATTGCTTTTTTCACAGCTTACTTGTGAGATAATTTAAAAGACAGACAGTTAAAAGTCAAAAGGTAAATTAGTGTTGCCTGGTATTAGCATTCATACAAATTTATCGATTTGTTTCTAAACAAAACAAGATATCCCCCAGAAAGAAAATTATGTATCGTACTATGTTAAAGCGATATCAACATTTGAAGAGTTTGAGAAATTAACTGTGAAGTAATGCCAATTTTGGACTTATTCCTGACAAATTTGGCTTAAATGTGTACATCTTAATAATGCATGCTTTATTAAAAGTTTAATGAATGCCATAACATTTTTCCAACTTTCTAGTAATATATATATTCTGTGGCAAAATAATTGCTCTTCCTTTGAGACCAAAAATGAATGAAGCCATTTGTTGTAGACGACAAATGCAAAGTAACGACAAGTTTGCTCCTATTCTTGAGTTGTGTGTCAGCGTTGGCATGACCTTCTCCAAACACTTTACAATTTCCATGAGAATATCACAATTGAAAATACACCCATCTTGGAAAAGCTAAAAATGCAAAGCCTAAACAAAACCGAGGGCAGCGCGTTGTGTTGGAGCTAACGAAAAGACGAAAGAGGCAAATGTAACAGGCGACAATTTATTGTCCTCTTTTTAGTTAGTTAAAAAAATTACTTGAAAGGCAACTTACGTATGTAGGCACAGTGAGTCAAAATAAAACATTTATATCCCCAAAGCTGCTGAATGTAAAATAGCTCCCATTATACAAATCTAGGTTTGCTTTCTGTAACATTGCAACATTGGTATCATATGTCAGCTAGAAAAACAAAGCAAGATTATTTGGTCTACTGTTTCTAATGTTTTATCTATAGTGATGACCAAATTATTGCATTGGCAAATATGTTGGATATATCTGCGTTGGTACTGTTTTCTGAGATCGATCATAGGCACCGGCTGCACTTTGTTTGGCAAACGCCCATATGATGAAACGAAATAGATTACCACAAAGACAATTTTCAGCTAAGTTGTTGACTGGTATACAAACCCCATCTTCAATTACCGTGAGCTCATCAAAAATTGCTCCTTCTAAAGCGGTGGCAAGAAAGCGGGGCATCTGTAGATGCTGCAAGGCTAAATCTGACATGAAATGTTTCAATTGCGAAAGTTTTGTTTGCAAACCAAACCGTAAAATATATTGTATAGCATGTAACGATAGACTAAGCGATAGATTGCAGGACTATCAGTCAGAGGGTTGCGGGTTCGATTCCTGCCTAAGACTTTGGGTGTTTTCTGCAGATAAGCCAAAAAGCTTCGCAGTTTGTGTTGGTTAATCATATTTAAAAAAAAAAAGCAGTTTCAATAAAATAATATTATTCTTACAAATAAGGCTAACACAAGCTTCTTGTTTTGTATTACATTAAATTGCAATATTCACTGAAACAAATGTTCCCAAATACAAGATTAGTAACTCTTTAATTTTTTCCGTACAGCTTTATCTAATACCTAAAATTTTTAAAATAATATTGTTATAAAAATAAAGCACAAAAGAAATTGGACCAAATGGGCCTAATCTAACAGCAGGATTAAACAACTATCATCAGTCAAAATCATGGCTGTTTTGTGTTAAGTAATTTGTAGAAAACACTTGATTAAAACAACTTTTAATTTATAAATTTAAACTAAATGTTTACCTTGCAGGAATATGGAAGACTGTTTAGTTACCAATATGTATTTTGTATATATTTTTAAGAATGTCTCTATTGCGATGCGAAAGCAAATTCGATGCGTAAGAGTATCAATTTGTACGCTTATCGCATCGAATTTGCTTTCGCATCGCAATAGATAGTAACCCCCCTGTTATATATTTGAGATTATATTTATTAACTGTAATAAATATCATCGTATTATATTTAAATACTGTCCCGTTTCATAGGGATCCTTCAAATGTGTCTATTATTTCAATATCATTCATATTAAAGATATTTTGCTGATCAGGAGGGTTATTTTGTAACTCCTTTCGAAACGAAAATCGTTTGAATTTGTATATTTTATACATTGTATTTAGAAAATGTTTGCTTTACAATTGAAATACACAAAAAACCGCCATAGTTTAGTTTTCGAGATAAATTTTATAGTATTGTATAAATACTTACATCATTCAGTAATTGAGCCTGATAATTCTAATAAATTCCAATAGAATTTCTCACCCATTTACAATATCTTTAACATAAATAATCACCCCTATCGTGAATAAAAATTCCACATTTTATTTGTTCCCTTTGCACACTTTTCCTATTAAAATTCAATGTTAAAAAAATAAAAGGGAACAAATTTCATGTGGAATTTTTATTCACGATAGGGGTGAATAGCTTACATGTACCAATCTTAACACATGATATTGAACTGTTTAGTTTGGTTTGTTATTTCAACATGAATACACTGACGCCTGAACAACGCTTCCAAATTGTGCAAATCTATTTTGAAAATCATGGTTCTGTGTTTTTTTAGATGTATAGAACTTTTCTATGTATTACACTTTACAAACGAAAACGATTTTATTAAATTAACATGAAATTTACTTTATTCGAAAGATAATCTTCTGGTATTATAGTTTAAATATGACTTCTGGCATATGATTGGCTCTTACGTAGTCTAATCTGAAGGTTCAATTTATGATGACTTTTTCGTAGACTAGCGACTTTAAACACTTAACTGCTGACAAAATGGCTGCCAGTTGAAAGAGTATTGTCAACTTAAATTTTTATACATCTAAAAGAAATAGTGAAATAAACTAATAAATTTTTAATTTCTTGTAAATTTTTCCAAAATATGTTTCCCCCTTTGAATAAAATGATTTCATTTAAAATGTTCTTTTTTTTTTGTAAAATATTATTTGTTTGTATTTGTTTAAAATTCACTTCTGTTTTAAATAAATTATTTCTCATAAAACTAAAAAACATTTCATTTAAAATTATAAAAATATTTGTATATAAAAATATCGCTAAAACTATGTTTATAGATAAAAAAAATGTCTTTTTTAAATGTATCTATATATGAATATATTTTAATTCTTAAAAACTAAACATTGTCTTCAATATAAAATTAAAAATAAATTTTAGCTTAAAAATACATCTTAGCAACATAAATTTGTTTGTTTTGCTTTGCTTTTTTCTTTTTACAAAAATTTACAGTTTGAGAAAATTAATTATAATACATTTGTACAGGCACTCTACAAAAAAGGAAATTAAATGCAAGGAAATGTTATAGTTCTTTTGTTTGTGGTTTGTTTCAAGAGGCTGACTAGAGTTTTGGTTTTGTTAGAAAAAGGAATTAAAAAGGCTCTGCCTTTGTGATTTTTTTTTTTTCAGAAAATCAAACACCAGGTTGAATTTTTGTGTGTAAGTAGAAAAAATAGTTGAGATTTTTTTTAAGTTGTCTTAGATTTTAGGAACTAATTTTTGGTGGTTTTTTTGTAATATGGCAAACGTGATAAGTTTTGTCAAAATTTTGTCCTAATGCTCATTGTAGACAGGATAAGGGTTTAGTTCATTTGAAGAATTGCTGGAGTTATTTGTAGAGTTTAGGGAACCTTGGCAACCGCCTTCCGAATGTTTGGTTAGCAGAGACATGCGAGAGAAAGTTTTGGAGCAATTGGTGCAGGAATATTTCTTAATGTCGGAGTGTGTCTGCAAATGGGCTCGCAAGTTGGAGCGATCGGCAAAGGCACGATGACAATGTTGGCAGCTGAAGGGTTTCTCACCGGTATGAGTGCGTATGTGGCCCTGCAACAACCATGGCCGCGAGAAGGCTTTACCGCAAATGTTGCACTTGCAGGGTAGAGTGTGGGTGCGTATGTGCATTTTCAAGGCTCCCAAAGACACATAAGTCTTGTCACAGTCCTTGCAGCTAAAGGATTTCTTTACTTGATTACCTTCGGCAGCTGGACAGTGGAACTGTTGATGCTTGGTGAGTCCTGAGAAGGTGGAGTAGGATTTTTGACAATCTGGACACTGGTAGCGTGGTGGACCATTTTTCTCTTTTTTTGCTGGTGTGCTGGTAGGCGAAACTATTGTTGTTTGTGGAGCTATGGGAGAAATATCAAGTATCTCTGTTTTGATTAGGCTGGTAGTGTTCTTTTGGGGAGTCTTCAAGACATGGCAGTTGTTGGGCTTAACCGAAAGATCTTCTGGCACGGGTGAGGCTAATGATTCAGGTGTTAATGATCTCATGGAGTAGTAGGAAGATTCCGAGTAGGCTGGTGAAATGGGAGCATGATGATGCTGTGGAGGATAACCCAAGGCATAGGAGACGGCCGATTGAGGATGTGGTGGATAAGCAGGCAAAGGATAAGGCATAAATCTATGCTGGTGTTGAGGCGATTGAGAAGGCATTTGTCTGACACCAATGGGACGGTGTATGACGTCTGTACGCATGGGTGGTGACACGGAGCTGGCACGTCCACTCAGATAGTGATGAGGAGGTGGCGACAGGGAACCTATGGAGTCAGAGGGAGAGCTGGGTGATAATAATTCTCCTCTCAGAGGAGAAATTTGTTGAGCCAAATGGGGATTATTAATGGTGCGATAGAACTCTGCGGTATAGGGAGACATATGGAAATTCCAGGGCTGTATGCCATATTTAGGATATGTAGGTGTAGGCACTACAACGGCCGCAGAGGCAGCAGCCACAGCAGCAGCAGCCGCCAAGGCAGCTGCCTGTGTAGTGTTGGTATCTTCACTGTGATTATCCTCAATATCCACACAATCGATCATTTCATCCTCATCATCACACATGCTATCATCATCGGTGTGATCAACATCGACACCCTCATCTTCACAACAATCACTGACATTGATCATTTCTTCCTCAGCCGAGGAAGTCATCAGTTTTACTGGTGATTCACAGTTATCCTTTTTTAAGCTTAAATTTTCGGGCTCATCATTATCCATTTTGAGAGGCACGATTAGGTTGTTTGATTTTTTTGTATCCATAATAATTGAAGTATCATCATCGTCGAAGTGATAGTGGACGGGGCGTTTTTTCAAAGGACACTTGGAATAGTTTTTTTCCACTAGCATATCTTCAATGTTATGCATATTGTTTGAGTTTTTTAAATTTTTGTTTGTTTGAATGAACTGTATTAATTTTTTTAATAATCGTTTTTTTGTTAAATAGTTTTATTTTTTATTAAACCGTTATTTTACACTTTTTAACATTTTTTGTTTGCTAAGATCGTGTTATTTTAAAATTGTTTTTTTTAATTTTTGTATTTTAACTCTCAACTCAAATGTTCTTTAGATCTTAAGCAGTAAACGCGTTTTATAATATTTGTTTCTGTTTTGTAATTTCAATATTTTTTTCTTAAAAAACGATGTTAACGCAAGCAAAAGCAACGAAGAACTGTGCTAGAGCATAAACTATCACGAGCTTATATAGGCTGAGAAAAATTTCTATAGCTCTTTATTCCTACACTCCACTGAAAATCAAACTCCCATTGTAAAGTAAACTTATGCTCTGCTCTCCAGCGAGTATCACCTGCTTAAATTTACTCACTCTCTTTCTATTAAAACTGGCTCTTTCCTTGAGGTACATTTACCATTTGCACACACACAGAAACTGTTTAGTACATACTATGTTAGCATTAAAATTCAACCACCAATCATCTGGTCTAGAGTGTTTAGTGAACCGCTATGTTTTGCTGGTGTTTGTGTGAGAGTGTGTCGTCATTTATTCCAAACAAAACCTGTTTAAGCATGTTCAAACACATGTTGGCTACGCGTGCCGTTATAATGGTTTTAAATAAAACCGTACACCAGCAACCAATAGCAATTGCTACCAATACTTCTATGAGGAAATCTTGTTATATACATTGATTTGTTGGGTTTATTAATGGAAATTTCTCTCTCTCTCTCTCTGTATTTAATGGATAACTCTCTACTTAAAACTTAATTCTCTGTATTGTAGCAAAGTTACTCATCTTTAGAGATTTATGCTCATTTTTAAATTGTTTTTAGACAAAAACTTCTTATTGTCATTCTCCTGTTACAGCTGTTGCTTTATACATGCACACAAATGTACATTTGTTTAGCAAAAACTTAACTTCTCTTTTGTAATTCCATGTTATGCTCTGCTGAGTTTTCAGTTCTTTTCAGTTTTCGTGTGTTTTTATTTCCTGAGCACACTTTTCATGTCATTTCATGTTTATAACACTGTTACTCTTGTTTCTTAATTTTTTTTTGTTTGTGGATTTCTTTTTGCTTTTGTTGTAGGATCTTTTTTCTTAGTTCTCGTTTTCCTGTCTCGTTTTTATCGTTTAAATATTGTGGCATTTGCTTAAACTCAAGTAGTCTAAATATAGACTTCCATGTGTTAGCAGGGACAGGTGGTCGTTCCTCTTGCAACACTCAGTTTCTAAGGATTTCTATACGTAGTGAGAGTAGTAAAACTACATACTTATTAACGTTTTATTGTTTAAATATTTGTATGATCTGTAGTAAAGACCCACTTGAAGTATATTTTTTCAGAACTCAAGCTACATATAAAGTGACTGGTGTTATTTAGTGTTCTATTTTAAGGAGTGTTTTTAAAAGGATTTTCGTTTTTAAAATTTAAAAGTTCATTGAACTAATGTTTTAAATTAATTTATTAAATTTAGGCATGAACTCAAGAAATTTAGGAATATTTTTTTAAAAATGTTAATTGTTAATTAATTGTTTTTGTAAAAGGAAACAAGTTTTAGCAATATTTTTAAAAAAATCCTAACACAAATTTATCGTGTCAAATTTATCAGTATTTCCAAACCGTTTATGTACATTGTACATACATATGTATGTATGTATGTTAAACCCAACGTATGTGTATGAAAACAAAAAAATAATGGCTTTTGTTTGTTGCTTTTAATACACTTTAACGAAAGAAAATTATTTTTATGCGCTTAATTACAATTTTTATTTATTTGTTTATAATTTAATATAAACGCTGTTTTAATACCTTTATAACTAGTTAATCTAACTTGCTATATTTAAAGCAATTTGCGTCAAAGGCTGTAATTATTTTCGAAAATAATTCACAACTTTAATAATTACAAGTAAAGAAGAAAGTTTAACATAAAACCAATCAGTATAAGGGCAGAATATATGTATAAGTTGGTTCAATATAAACGAAAATCTTTATTAAATCTTACTGATTGGTTTTAAATATAAATTAAGTCGAGTTATATTATAGGGATTAGACGTACTTTTATACAATCTAAATTATTGATTATCAAAAGCAAAATCGTCTTTGAGAAATTTACATAAAATCATTAAAAATATATTTCTAATATGTTACATACAGGCAAATCCTGGTATAACGAAAGTTATTCGCCTGGCCTTAAATTCAAAAATTCGTTATATTACATTAGGAGTACTAGTTATTGTTCCAATTTGTCCACCTTTTTACCACTCGTTATTAGCGAGGGTGACTTGGAGTATTATGATGATTTCAATGCAATTATTTAAGCTTTAAGCCAATGAATTTCCTTTAATGGGTTTTTGCTCTGATAAAATTCAAGATATCAACATGTTTTTGATGCATTCTTTATATATATTTGTCGACGGTAAAAATTGGGTAGTTCGTTTGATTTTGATTTAACTTTTTAACGTTTTTATTTAGACTATTTATTTGCAGTTAGTTTCATAATTGAGTAAATTGTAAAATAATGAAAATCCAGCTAATTTAACTAGACAGAGGGCATAATGAAAGAAGTGTAATCGTTTCATTATCTTTGAAAATATAATATGATAACTAAATATTGTACGACAAGTGAGAATTGTGTGAGAATTTTTCTAATTCTTTCTCTCCCAGTGATCAAATTTATTATGATCAGTTATGATGCATGAGAATGGAGCCAATTGGACCACTCTAATAGCAGAGACATGCCACACAATTTACAATTTCGTGATAAATCTTTAGTCAGATTATTTCGTCTTATTTATTGCTTTTAACTGTTTTCGGTTAATTTTGTACAACTTTTGTAAATAAAAGTTCAACTAAAGCCAAAATTTGGAGCTTCGTACCAATGATAAACTCTATTGAAAGTGATGGGTAATAATCAATTATTTCATATAAAGCAGCCCATACATGTTTCAATACAATTGGCAACTGAGTCGGTTGTTGTGCAAATTAAAGCGTGTATGGCTTTGTCATTTGATAAGTTTTGCAGTTGACGAGTTGGTTGAAGATATATTAAAAGATTTTGATTTTTTCAATTTGACTAACAAGTTTTTCAATTCGATTGTACTGTGTGTGTTCGAGTCTCTTGATTTCAATTGAAAGACTCAATTAAATTGAAACGTGTATGAGCTGCATAAGAATGAGTGTCATAAAAAAATAAAGGAAATAAGGAATTACAAAATTCTGAAAGGTTTCTATGCAAAATTATATGGGTATATACTACACTTTACCGAAAATCGCTGTAAGGCCAACCAACAAATAAAATTTTGAAGGAAATAGTCCACAAGACCCATTCACCCGAAAAATAATATTAAAGCTAAACTTTCACAGCATATAACGTGCATCGAGAAAACTTCTGAAGTGATTTAAAAAATGTCACTTTTGCAAGTTTTAACACCTAAGAATTTCTACATCAAAATAATAAAATTCTTTCGTACCGTGTACTTGAGAACTTTATTGGAAAGCTTTTAGGAGTATTCAAGTATCAACTACGTTATCTTGATATAGTAAAAAGCTAAAAATGGAACAAAAATTAATTTCCTCTTACAATAATCCGAGTTGTTATTTTTATGCATCCCTCTCTGCCGCATAATTATTCTAAAACATTTTTTTTTATTGTCAAGAACTACAGCATTCAATGCAGGGATGGAAAATTACTTTTGGGATTTTGTGCCAACTATAAAATAAATGTACTTTTTAGACCTAAACTTAATAAAACTTAACTACAAACTCATTTTAACCAAAATTTATGTACCTTACGGCAACATGTTCAATATTATCCTATACAAGGAATGTATAAGCAATTTTATACTCGATATATACGATAGAACGACAAAATATTTATCCCCTTATTCGTAAAACTTACAACAGGTTTATAAAGCAAATTTTGTATGGAAATTGGCTTTATAAACCTGTTTTAAGTTTTTATAAATATGAAGGTTAAAATTTAACAATTACAACAACAGCGACAAAAAAACTATACATTAATTGAATTGTTTTAAAAATCAAAGCCATTTGATTAAGATTTTTCTGCATCGCTTTATGACATAATTGTCAGTATATTTTGGCAGCTTTTTACAAATCCTTGAATTTATTTAGATAAAAAGTGTAAAGGTGCTTTTAAACAAAATATAATTTTCAAAACACACAACTGTAATTCAAATTACAAAATTCTAAACAAAATAAAATGTTTATCCTTCGTTATGAAAATTTATAAATTTTGGTAAAATATTCTGATAAATCAATATTTCATCAACAGACAGATACATATTTTTTGGTTTAAATTAAAATATTCTGAACTTTAGGATCATTTTGGAATAACATGAAAGTTTTGAAATTTTACTTGTTTTCAGCCGAAACTCATTTTTATATGTCTGGACATTAAAAATCCCAGAGCAATTGTTTAACGTTAAGGCTTAACGTGTCATTGTATGCCTGAAGGCAAGATTGGGCCATTTTTTGTTTCCAAAATTTGGCTGGAAATGCGGTTAAGGTGCCACATATCACAAAGCCACCGAAATAATGAATTCATTGCATACCAAATTTGCCGTTCACGAAATTCAGCTGTTAGTGCAAAGAAAAAGTAATCATTTTTATATAAATTCATTTTGAAATGCCTCAATATGTTCTTTCTTTAGTTCTTAATAGATCTTTTTTATGGAAAACTTTTAATAAAATCTTTTAAATGACTTGAGTTCTATTTATTTTCAAGTACATTCCAAAATCCATAATTGAAAGTAAAATAAAATATTTGCAATTTTAATTAATTATTCATTTATAATGTACCTTATTTTAATAATACATATTTGCAAATATATGCAAAAGCTCTTACTCACATACAAAACATACATGCATTTGAAAAACATGTACAAAAAATAGCCCGAAAACCCATTCTAATTTACAGTAAAAAAAAAAACGAAAATTTTACTACATATTTTTTTTTTTGTTGGTTTTTTAGGGTGGTACTGTGCTGATCGTGTTTTTATTTATATTCAATTATTTTATCATATTTGTAAATTTGTTTGCCTCTGTACAGTTTCATATTTTTCCTTAAACAAACCAAAAAAAAAGCCCACAACTGAAAAAAGTACATGTATGTACGAGTATGTATGTATGTATATTTAAAATTAAATTTCTAATACAAGGAATTGGTTAAATTAAATGCACTACTATTTACAACTGGACTTCTAGCAACGATTATTTACTACATACAAGTATGTTAAATATAAACGTTCGTTGCAACGTATGTGTTGTACCTATATATATGCATACTCGTACTAGTAAAACAACAAATTTTTTAACAAAAACAACATGAAAATAAAACGAGACAAACGGAAAAAAAATAAAACAGAACGAATGAACATGAACACCTGGACAATATTTTCGTTTAGTGTTTGGTGTTTGTGTTGTTGGTTTTGTTTTTTTTTTTTTCTTATTACGAGTTTGCGAATGTAGTAGTAGTTGTATTTTATGTTGTTTAATGTTTCAGTAAACGCAACCAACAACATTTAAAATTAAAATACACAACAAATTCATATTTTTATAAAAATTATCATCTACACTCTCATATTCATGCTCGTATAACAAATCAGCAACTACTTACTCGTTTTTTAACAATCGTTTTTGTATCTAACAGCAAAAAGTTGAGACTAGGGTATATTAAGTTTGTCATTCCTTTTGTAACACACTGATCGTAGAACCAAAAAGTTTATGCAAAGGTTGACAGAAAAAATAAGAACAATACTTCTCATTTATCAATAATAAAAATTTCTATATGTCAAATAAAAGAACTCCAGTCGGGTAAAGGAACAATATATACAAACCATTAACATGGACTTTGGTTTGCTTAAACGAATACTTAACTAGTTTGAATGTGAGCTTGGTATCATTTTTCTGCATGAATTTTCATAGGAGCGGAATTTCCTCTTTGGCATAGGAAAGGATAGCTTTTGATTTTGCAATACATATTTCTATGTAATCTATAGCCAACATTTTTCCATCTATCCAATAAATTGGAACTACAGCATATGAATAAAAACAACCCAATATTATTATTATTATCTTTTGACGAAAGTTTTGCCATAAGAAACAAACAAATTTATATTCGTTTAATCTGACCGTAGAAAGCTTATCAGTATAGATCATTATTGACAGAAGTCCATGAGTTTAAGGTGAAGTATCATCGTGAGGAGACGACCGCACTAAAGGCCAACCAACGCATTGTATGACGTGCAATGAACATACAATTTATATATCTTGTAAAACACACAATTTACAGCTCTTTGTACGTCAATGTAAGGATCAATGTTCAAGTGCTCAAACAACTTTGTTTAAGATTAACGTGGAGCACTTGCCTTCTGGCTTATCTTCACGGCGTACTTAAAAGCATGACAAACTCGTCTCGTCAACCGCTTTGTATGCTTATGCAATAACATAGGAATATGTCTCACAGAGATTCATACTTTGTATGCCCTGCCAGGGAACATACAATTTGCAATTTCTCTATAAATGACTGCAAGATCAATGAAAGATCTCCTTGCTTAAGAGATTGGGCTATTTAAGCCGTGCCGTCCGTAGCTTAGTACAGTTAGCATGACCCAGGAAAACAGAAAGCAAAGCACAGACGAAGCATTGCATTGATCATATACAGCCAAGGATTATGATCTGCTGTGGTTGCCATAGGCCGCATCGAACCAAGTCCAAAGGCGACCAATACAACTACTGCTTCGAAAGCCTTGCTTCCCACCGTTTTCTGAGCACAGAGCTAAGTTGATTCGACAATAGCATCTAGAGATAATTTGGTGGGCCGAAATTTGTCACTAGCGCAAACGTCAGTCTTTTAAACAGCTATCTTTGCTTCCCGACACCACCCTAAAGGGACCTGCAACCAATTATCAGTTAAGGGATGAATCCCCGGGCTTCTAACTGTTTCTGTAACCTTAGATAAGACTCTAATCAGCTGCAAGTAGTATAGAAGGGATAAAAAAGCCAACTTGTACTAGTTTCGAGGTCCGTGCAGCACTGGTTTCGCAATTTTCTGTCCCATCGACAATTCGAGAAGTTGAGAGAATATCAACTGCTAACATTCCAAGGCAGAATCAGTAGTTGACAGTTAGAATTAACAAAGTTATTCGTTTTCAACTTTTTCTTTCCGCTTTTTTAAAAGGAAAAAAGATGCTCTTATTATAACTGCCGCTAAATACCTATAAGAGGGATATTAATTATGTCTTGCCTTATTTAACAATTCTAATTGTTGGTCTTTATAAAATTCCTTAACACGAATATGTCATTCAAATGCTCTAGTCTGAAAAATACCACTAAAATTAAACAAATCGAATGAATCAGATAAATGTTGTAATAAAAAATAGTTATGGTGGGTATATACGATTCGACTCTGACGAATATAAACCTCTTATTTGTTTTATTTATATATTTTTTGTGATTTAACGAAAAACCTAACAATAATATAAAATAATCAACAAAAAAACAACTAATATCTTATTCATAACAACTGTTTAAACATGAATAATATGAAGCTATAATTTTATTACTCTACTACTACAACTACCATGTAAATGTTGTTGTGCTGGAAACAACCTAATGTTCAAACCAAAATGGTCGTTTGTGAGATCGTCTGTGTTTTATGATCAAAAGCTGAAATCAAAATCAAAGCAAATCATTTATGATATCTACAACAGACACCACACAGCTAGAACTATGGTTTCGTTGTTGAAACGAAATATTGCGACAGGAGTTTTAAAAATTGTCGACAAATATGACTCAGATGATGTTATGTTTTTGCTGTGTGAGTGTGTTCATACAGATGTATGCATGAATATGTTGAAGCCACAACGCTGTGACTGATTATCACAGCGATAACCTAGGCACGTTCATAATACAAAGTAGTTTATTTAAAGAGAAGCACTAAACTATTGATTTGTTTATGAATTTATTAAGCAGTTAGTGTGTTTATGTAAATAAGAGATACATACCTATTGATTTTAATTAATGCAGTCGTTTGTTATTTAAGAGATACCTATACTATGTTATGCATTTTTAAGAGGTTTTTATGCTTACTTAAGAGTTATACACCGGGTATATATTGGAAATGAAACATATTTTTTTAAAAAGAGAATAGTTAAAATTCATATTTGCATTAATAATTAAGAGATCGTAGTGTCTGAGAGAAATTTGTATAAAAAATGTCTAAAGCTATCATAATTTTATTTTTTACAAAAAATAATACAAACATATTTTTCATTGCATTTGAACAGGAATAAGTAAATATAAAGTTACGGTCATATTTGGCAAATATTTGTCGAAAAAGATGTAACCACTAAATAACATATATTTGAACTCGTTTACTCGTCTTTATTTGAAAAACTTTTCTTATTGAGGCCGAAGCACAACAAATATTTAGTATTACTTTTTTGATGCTGTTTGATCGTGCAAAAATCTTGTAAGTGGTTACGCTTTGTTGAGTAAATATTTGCCATATATGGACCATACCTTAAGTTATGTTTTAGCATATATCTATCTATCCCCTTTCCAAAGAAAGTAACGCAATTATATATAGGCATATTAATTGCCTGAGTGTTACTTCTCTTTAAAAAAAAAAAAATTATTTAGTTTTTTAGTTATATTTCAGCTATTTGTCACATTCAACTTTTGCATATTAGATGAGTTATATACATACATAAATGTGTAAGCGGAAGAGATATTTGTGCAACAAATTTTCAAAGTCTATTATCATGAGAAATTAGGATTCTATGTTTTAAACAGAAATGCACGAATTATTCATTTGCAACAGATAATTATGGTAAAGAAATAATCTTATAGCTACCTAATCATTTAAAATATTATTTCATAGTCAGTCAGATTATATTTAATTTTGAATAAAATACTTAAAATAGAACTGGATGTCGAAATCTTTATTATTGCATATAAGAACAATATTTAACATGTACTTTTTATACCCAACACCAATATATATTACGTTTGTCATTCCAATTGCAAAACATCGAAATAATGGTCGCAGATCCAAAAAGTCTATATGTTGTGGGTCCTTATACGATTCGAAGACGATTTAAAGTAAATTTGACACAATAATAGAAATATTTATAACCAATTTTATTACGATCGGTCCAGGGTCCAGTCGTTAATAGGGACCGGGGAAATGAGACGCAAACCGAAACGACGTAAAATAGTACATAGATAAAAAAAAAATCGTATTAATTTATAGGAATTTAATAAATTTTAAAATTTAGGGGTTCCCTTTACATTTTAAATATATAGAACTATTGAGGGTGTTATATAAATTTAGATTTAAATAACCTTAAGGTTACATGAACTTATATTATATGGGTTAATTTAAAAAAACGCAATTTTTGTGTCCCTCACTTTACACTACTATTTTCGGTAAAAAAACAAAACTATGAGAGTGATCAGCGAGGAATATATAACAAAAAAACGTAATTCTCAAATATGTATATTTATTTTTTTGTTTATTCAGAATGGTGTTTTATTTCTCCCTCTGACTGCTTCCATACAAAAAGCATGTGTCGCCCGTTAGAATTTTTAGTAATCAAAATAAAATAAAATCTAGAAAAAAGTAAATATGCAGCATTTAATAACAGTTTTCGAATTATTGCGTTTCTTGCTTGTGTTTTGATTTGTTATAGTCGTCAAAACTTAATTAGTACGAATTTGGCATTGCAAAGAATGGTTGTCCCCCACAATTTGCATTGAGCGTCACTTTTTTATAAATCAAGTAATATTACTAGTTTTCAATTTACATTTAAATAAAGTAAATAACGTAAGGAAAGTACAAACTTTAATTATTACAAAAGTGAAAAAGCGCAAAAAAAATCTATCAAAAAAAGTGTGCATTTGCGTAGTTTTTGTGAACACCATGGTAAGGGCGCGATAAAATTTCATGAGCGTCATGCTAATTTTTTTAAAAAGTGAATATTTTAAATGTAAAAAATTAAAGTTTACAATCATTGTTTACATGGTCTCAACTCATTTTTTTATAATTTGTGAATTTGAGAAATAAATTGCCTACGAAAAAACACAAAAATAGGCAAACATTTCATGAGCATAACTTTTGAAATATATTGCTTCATAGTTTAAAATGCTTAATTTTGATTTTATTTTTTAATTTTCAAGAGTAAAATAACAAAATTAACGGCGGCTGAAAGAGCACGGAGATATCGAGAGAAAATAAAGCTCGATAAAGCGCGTAATGACAAATATAAAAGAAAGAAGAAATGAAGGTATAATCGTGGTATATTTGAGTTTAATTTTTATTATTACTTATTGATTCTGTTTTGTCACAAACTTAATTCTAAAGTGGTAAAAATTAATGAGAATGAAAAAAAAACAAAGCCGCTTGTCATTTCATGAATTTATACAGATTCGGAATAAGAATTCGAATGAAAATTTATAAATTAAATTAAGTTAAGTTATTGTTTTGTGTCAAATATTTACTTATGTGTATAAGTTGCTTCAAGAATTACTTAATTTTTTTTAATTTTTGTTACAGACATTAAAGAATATGTACATGTTTAGTTTTGTATTAAAATTTTTGTTTTTTGAAGAATTTTTGTTTTTTTTTATTTACTTTTTGTAAAAGAATAAACTTTTTTTGTTAAACTTTAGATTTGGCATTATTTCTTGTTAACGTGCAACAAAATCTCTTGATCGTCACAAAATATCTTGAGCGTCACACTTAGTTTTTTTTTCCTTAAAAGAAATCGTAACTAAAGTCGAAATTTATTAAACAGAAATTAAAAAATAGTTCACAAAAAGTTAAAGAATAAAAATAGTTCACAAAAAGTTAAATTCACAAATCATAACTAACTTATGCTTGGTTTTCACTATGTCAGTTTTGTTGTCAAATTGTCCAAATTGTTGGTAATTTCATAACAATTTGGACAATTTGACAACAAAACTGACATAGTGAAAACCAAGCATTAGCAACTGCTTTCAGCTGTTAAAAGAAATGCAACACTGCATTTAGTAGATTTTTGTTGACGAAAAACACATCGCTAGTAGAAAATAAGGTAAGTTTATTATTATTGTTAGAAAAAAATATTTATTTATTTCTTTGTGTATATTGTGTACTCAAAGTGGTCGCCAAATGAAAAAACTACATTGCATTTACATTGTAAACTAATGTTTATAAACATGAAATATATTTGCATTGAGACATTACTATACAAGTGTTTATATACAAAAATCAAAAACAAAACAATGTATCTTTGTTTTAATAAATAATTATAATTATAAGTATTTCATACTAAGTAATTATTTCAAATATCTGGGGAAAATGTTTTTAAAAAATAACTAAACGAAGTACACAAAAAATTTATATATAGTAAAGAAAACATAAAATTGAAAAATATCAATATATTGTTAAAGATTTTCCAGTTTTTATATTTTAACATTCATAGAAATCATAGGAAAACTTTATATACATATAGAATGTGTAAAAAAAATATTTTTAAATTCAAAAGAACTACATACATGCAAATTTTGTTCATAAACGTATATTACAAGAAGTAACACAAAAGATATGTCTGCTACGTCATTCTTGCATTCAATTTCAGATTATATCTGCATGTTAAGGAGAATTCTTGGTATTTTCTTGACAAATGTAGAGTAGAAATTTGATTACTATTAATTTACGAACAGAATTTCAGATGGTATTGAGTATGCATAATTTTAACATGATCTTTATTAACACCTTAATAATTATTCCTTGTAACCTTGTAACCGGAAGTTGTTACATTTTCAGAAATCTCTTGCATTGATGTAGTCATAAATACGTATGTTGATATCTTTGGATTGGATAAAAGATCCGATGACGGTATTTTTTCGCCTTTAAAATATAATTTTCATATTTCGCAAAATATGCAATTATTTGCCAGCTAAGTTTACCCTCCTTTAGTAGTTACATAAAAATTATTTCGTTAATTTAATTTTGAGAATTATCGTTTCTGGTCTCATGTGTATTCTAAATAAATATTATTATTTACATTTTTTGTAAACTGGGAAAAATTTAAATTTTTATACCCTTCACCTTCATGAGAAGGATATATATGTACTTGGCCAACTTGGACTGAGTGATTTGAAATGCTTATAACTTTTGCATTTTTAATTTAATACTCAATTGAACATCTCCAGAACATCGCTACGACGTATTCTAAAAGTTGATCTGAAGATGTTTCCATATAAAACTCAATTGGCCCAAGAATTATTGCCGAGGGATGCACCACAACGGCTACAATATGCCAATAGAGTTCAAATCATTCAGTCAAACTTGGCCCACCCTGTATAAGTTTGTCATTCCGTTTGTAATTTCCACAATATAATTTTCCGATCCTATAAAGTATATATATTCTGGATCCTTATAGATAGCAGAGTCTATTAAGCTATGCCCGTCTGTCTGTCTGTTGAAATTAATTTTCTGAAGTCCCCAGATATCTTCGGGATCGAAATCTTCAATAATTCTGTCAGACATGCTTTCGAGAAGTTTGCTATTTAAAATCAGCAAAATCCATAAATAACGGAGATATGACCAAAAATTCAAGACAACCTCTGAAAATTTCATCAAAAAAACTATCAAACAAAGTTTATTAATATAATATATCGTCACCTGAAATGCCCAAAGACGTAACCCTCAAAAAATTAAAATTCGTTTTTTGATTGCATCTGGAACACAAGGCTAAAATACAATAAAGAAGAAATAAGCTTGTCGTCTATCTTAAGACAAGATGTGAAGAAATCGCGATTTTCAATTACTTCTCCTATAAAATTATGATAATGAGGGTTACGTCTTTGGGTATTTTAGGTGAAGATATATATGTATGTATATAATATAATTATACATCCACAACAAAGGTGAAGGGTATATAAGATTCGGCATAGCCGAATATAGCACTCTTACTTGTTTTTATATAAAATCTAAAAATATTTAAACAAATGATTAAAATACATTTTTAAAAACCTTCTAATTATCCCAAAAAGTGTTTTAGACATCATTTAACTAATCGTTGTTTCATCACTTCTCAAAGATAAACATACATAGAAAGAAAAACCAAATAATAACTTTATCGATTTTGAATAATCTTTTTCTTAATATTACCAAAACAACATCAAACATGCATGTGTGGCGTCTGTGAAAAATTTTTAAAGAACAGAAAAAATAAAAAGATTTACCTTTTAGCTATTTGTTATAATAAATTAGTTTAACTAAATGTATGTGAACATCAATTTAACAATATCTTACAAATATTTATTTTTTATCAAATTAAAGAAATATCAATGCTGTACAAAAATAACTATAATCAAAGGAAATTAGTTTATTAGAGAAAATTTCTTTTAACTTAAAAACCAATAATTAATCTTCGAGACAATCTGTTGTAGAAGAAAACTGACGCTTATAATTGGAGTATCTACAAGTTATCAGATGCTAAAGCAGGCAAGAGTATTAAACCTTTAAAGTCTTCCTTTCTGTAGTTTTACCTACACACATGTTTAGATTGAATTCAGGTGATATGTCATAAATTGTACTATAAGTATAAACTGTTTACTTAAGACTGTCATTCTGGAAAAATTGGCACACTTTGTTATTCTAACGTACACACCCTATTACAAGATCAATATTGTTTGTATTGTTATTTCTACGTTGACGCCCAGAAAAATTTATATTCTATTAAATGTTACACGTTTGTTTATTTTTGTAAAGCAAAACAACTAGGTACATCTGTTTTTCTGTGCAAATCTTTCTTTAACAACAGCTTAGTTTTCAAGTGCGCTTCAGTGTTTGTGTGTGTGTTTTTGTTTTTGTTATATCCTGTTTTCTTATTGTCCTCTGTTTCATCTTTCCTCTTGCCACTCAAATTTCCTTGTATCCTAATAGTATTTACAGTTATTTTTGTTCCTTTGTAAGGATCTATTTTATTTTATAGCTTCCTTTTTATTCTTGTTTAGGTATTTTATAACGTTTTCTTTATTTGATATTCTTAATGAAACTTAATCTATTGTAGGGATACTTTTTATATTTAGTGGGGGTGGTTTTCTTTAATAGGAGTACAGCTACGAGTACATACTTGAGATAAGAAACAGTTGTCGATCCCTAAGCTAAATTGGGGGCTTACTTTAAGTATACATAAATATAGCTATTTTAAGGTCATAGTTTGTTTAAAATAGTTTTTATTCTCACATCTGCTGGGAGTTTTTTTTTACTGTTTACCAGAGTTCATTGGACATCGTTAGAGATAACGGTTTAAAGAATAAATTGGATAACGGTCGCTGGAGGAAGTAAAATTTAATGGTTCTCCTTTAATGTTAGTTTAAGGAAAGTGACCTAACGTTTATTCTTTTTTTGTTTTTAAGTTTCCGGAATATTTAAAGTGATAATGGGGAATTTAAATCTATTAAGATTTTTCTCAGAATATTCAATAATTACATTAGATTATAATGAATAGGAAATGTCAAGCAAATGTTGATCCTACTATTAAATTCTAAATTAACAACTAACCTTGTATTGGAAAATTACCAAAAACATAAGGAATTGACATTAAGAAAAAGCGAGCATTTCCGATTAAAAATTATATGATCATATCGTTATAAATCTATTCGAATATTTTTAAATGCGGGACTGATTTCGCATGTACTGTTTAACATTGACCCATCGTAATCAACCTATAGCTTCTATTAGCTAATAACAAGTTGGACAAAAGCTCAAGTTAGCTGAGCGATAATCTAAAACACACATTTCATAAGCGCAGGGAGGTCGAATTTCAGATTACTAAGGCCCAATGAAACAGTGTGTATTTAAGTGCCATTTATTTTTTAAGTGCATTTAAGCACAAAATTTAGTTTTTCACTGAAAAATTTAATGCAACTTAAATGGCCAACGATGTTCATTTAAGTGCGACTTAATTTGTACACATTGAACATATGGTTTTGATATTTGTTTTTGTTATATTTCTCAACAGCGTCCAACAAGAAGCCAATCTCTATTAAGGTAAAGTTGGGACTTTTGTTATCCATATTTATGCCACCAAATTTAATATATAAAACACACAAAACAATACAACAAGTAAACACAAAAACCGAAAGACAAAATTGTTGGTAAATTTTATTAAAAAAATCGCCTGTTTTCTGAAATATATCGATAATTTTTTTGACATTTCAAAGTGCTTCCATATTTGTACCACAAAACCATAACAGCAATTAAGTACCCAGCAAGCCATATGAGTCCGAAAAGGGTCTTTTCTGACACCTTTTTCGCTCTTTATGAGCCCAAAAAACAATCATAATTTTTCCTTCAGAAAAGAGGGTCATTACATTCGAAAATGGTCCGTCAGAAAGAGCTCTTAGATAATCTCAGAAAAGAGTCTTTTATGGGATTTTTTGGGCTCTGCGTAATCTTTTTGGTACAGCTATGTTTTTTTTTTTTTTTTTGTTCAAAGCACAAATAACAGGACAACAACGCTTTGGTACACACATAATTAAGTGGAATTTTTGAGTCATACTGCGTGCCGACTCAGGACAGTAACAAGCAAATTTTTCTTTCGCTCCGAAAATGCTCTTTAGTTGGACTCTTTTCTGACTCCTTTTTCGAAGCGCTCCTAGAATGGTATGCTGGGTATGACTGAAAAAATTAATCTGTATTTAAATGCAACATAAGATTTTATGAAAATTAACTAAAACTACACTTAAATACGCACTCTTTTATTGGGCATAATTTCGTGCTTTTAAATATATTTAATTTAACATGAAATACTAAAAAAATATAAAGTAAACTACGAGGCTCAAGTACTGTAAATGACAATATTCCAAAATAATACGGAACCATTAGCCACTTGGACGACGAAACAATAGCTGTATAGGAAATGTTCATGACAATTGGCCGTTTCGTGTTTCTGGCCATTTGAAAAAGCGAGTTACATAAACAACTGTTGCTCTGAAAGATGTAATTCGGTGCTGCATCGATAAGAAAAGAGAAACATTTTTGAAAAATTTTATTAAAAATTTCATCGTATTCTATTAGTTCCCATTATTTTCATTAAAAATTTAAAAATATTTATTTTAAGCAAAAGTTGAACAGCCTGATATTTTTGAATTACCTGAATATTGCTTCATTAACTCAACATGATACATCAGTTCAGGCATAAAATGTGATAGAGTTTAGGACAATACCTACTTTGACCGACTTACAAGGCAATTATGCTGTTACTACATTTTTGTATAAATATCGTAAACTATTCATAGATTTCATAATTAGTATAAAAATATCTTGATTATTATGATAATATTAAAATTTCATTACAAATATAATATGAATATGATAATACCATCATAAGAACAAAATAATTTTGGCCACAGTTGTTCTTGTTATTTTTTACACACAATCAGTAAGATGGAAGATCCTTATGAACCTCTATAATTTACTTTAGTAATTTAAAAAGAAGAATAAATCTATGACATACGTAAAGAAATACATACCACTTCTATAAAAGCTGCCATTAACATACCTTTTTCGTCAGATAACCGGAAATGTTCACTAGTCGACGACTCTATGTTTGAAGTGTAATCATTTACGTAACAATCTAAAATTAAGGACGTAAAATCTACTTCCATCTTTGACTGCACATTATGTGAACTTAAATCAGCTTTTCCTATTGTTTCTCACTCTTCTCTTTATCCTTGCAAATCATATAGTAGCCCAAATAGCTGCCACTTTAAGCTCTTGTTCTAGCTTTTATCAAATAATCCCTAATCACCCCTACAATGATTCTTCACACTTAATAGCATTTTCGTACATTTCATGTAAGGTTTCTTTACACTTTAAAGTTTACTCCGTTCTGTTCTGTTCAAGGGCTACTCTAATACTAATGATTCTAATAATTCTTTACTCCTTGCAATTCACCCAGAATTTAGAAGTTTAATTTCCGCTCTCATAGTAACCTATGAGATGACTTCTCTTTAATTATTGACTTTATCGTTTCTAAATCTAATACCGAACCTAGATATAAGTGTATTCTACAATGTCATTACTATACAGTGTCCTAGTACTCAACATTATCAATTGCCAAATTATTTTAATAATAGCTCTTCAGCCGTTTAGTTGTTCGTTGACTTGAGTTTAATCCTATGACACATCAGTTTCTCAAATCTCAGTAAGCCATCAATATCTGGAATCTCTGCGGACAGAGTCTTACCAAAGTTGACTTCTATGTCCTTATAATCACTTTCGAAATGTTTTTAGTAGAGAGAACTAGGTATGCAGTTCTATTAGTATCCACGTTACAGTATCACGGTAGTTAAGTTAACCTGAAAACTCTTAGCTAACTAAGAGTTATTTTGCAGTTAAACACAAATTGGGATTTGATACTGTGACACTTTAGTCCAGTGGTCCTCACTAGTATTGTTCAGAATACGAAGATGTTCGGCTATTTACATGTACACAACACGATCGCAAACAAAACTCACAACAAGAGCGTAAAAATACAAATATTTCATTCATGTTTTCTCTTTTTCAGTTCATTTTTGTTGTTGTTTTCAGTACACTGAGAAGCAGCGATCACATAAATGTATACCTTACATACAAATAGATACAAAATAACAAACGAATGTTTAATTGAGGTTTATTTAAACATTACATGTTATTTCTTTCTGTGTAGTGTCACCCATACATATGTAATTACCAAATTCTCTCTTTTTGAGGACCACTGCTTTAGTCTCTTCAATTCTAGTAAGATATTACTATTTATAAACTCTACAGAGAGTGAGTAACTAAAGTTGATTTATATATCTTTTTAAAACTAATCATCAGTTAAATGAAGTTTTGTTAGATAAAAAGCAATTGCGTATAAGACATCTTCTAAATAATAATATATTTTAGTGGCCTACTAAGAATTCTTTGTAGGAATCTATATTGAGGGTGTCTTTGATTTCTGTATTCTATAACCCACAATTTCGGATTAAATTAGGACCTGTCAATGAAAACAGATTTAAAGTTTATGACTTTCAAGTAGTTCCAGTTCAAGTAGAGTCATCCATCCATATTCTATAATCATGTTACTTAACAATTTAGATCCAAACTAGTCCATTGCATGCTGTTTTTGAAATGACTACTTACTACTTCAGTGTCAAAGATCTGGAATCACTATAGAGGGTGTTTTACGAAAGTCTATATTTGTATTCTTATAATAATGATGGGTGAATGTCTGTATATGAAGATAATTTTCCAACCGCACTGACAATACCAAGTAAATCGGAGCCTTAAGGTACGGTCACACTTGGTAAATATTTGCCGAAAAAGACGTAACCACTAAATAAAATATTTTTGAACTGGACACAACAAATATTTAGTTTCATTTTATTTAATGCTATTTCATCTTGCAAGACTCTTGTAAGAGACAACGTCACACAAATTTGTGCTAAAACCAGTGGTTATGCTTTTTTGAGTAAATATTTGCTATGTGTGACCATAGCTTTAGTATAGTGTAACCATATACAATAACTGCTCTTACAACCGATGTGTAAATTCTTACCTTATAAAATTCTTTGTACTGGTGTATAGAAGTAAATTCGATTTATTAAATTTATTTGATTTATTTTCTTAGTTTTCACTATTGATTGGAGAACTTCTCAAAAGTGAGAAACTTTGACTAAATATGAATAGGACATGGAGTACATATCTTTAATATATGATGTATTGTTCTAGGACTAGACATTATCTTCCGTCTCAATAGTTCAAATGCTAAATAAGAATACACAAGTGTTAAACAATTTCTCTGAAGAATTTTTTAATTTTTGTTCGAATTTATTAAACTATGGCCTCTAAATCAGTTGCTCTATTTTCTAAAGTATAAGTATACTTAATCACTTTGTAGTTTGAAATTAAAATACAATTTTTTTCATATTTTAATAACACTCCTACTTAAAACAGTTTGTCTTCTATTTATATTAATTTTACATATTCAAGTATAACAAATCCTTCTATTATCAACACCTTACTTCAACTATAATAACGCCACTCAATTTCAAGTGGCACACGCCAGATGCAGCATTTGGCATGCATTCACAGCAAACACAACAACTGACATGGCATGCAATTTGAACTGCTACGAAATGTTACGCATGCGTACAAGTTCTATAGAAAATTTTAAACAAAAGGAAGGGAAAAACCATTAAAGTAAAACAACAAACTAAAATTTTTCGTATAAATTGCGGGTTTGTTATGAAAATGTAACCCCTAAAAATAAACACCCCTTTTCTAAGCCATTCAGTATTCACACTAAGTGTGGTAGTTTGGATGTCATTCATCAATGTTCTATACAGTTTCAACTCAATCATCATTACGCCACTCGTGTTATATGAGTGTTCTTTTTTTTAATTTAATGCAGTGGAATTTCTTTAGATAGAAGATACATTCAACACACATCGCATTAAGAGTGTGGAAAATAAATTAATGACATGTGTTTATATATGTAATGCATTATTTAGGCAGCAACAAAAAAGCCTTATGGTTATCTATGTTGGTTTTTTCGCATTAGTTTTCCAAATTTTCCAGTTATGCAGTGGGGTTGATTGCATTGTAAGGTTAAATAGGCCAAACGATCATGCGTCATTTGGTATTTGCAATTTTGTTCATGTTCAATGAGCTCTCTTAACTAACGACCCTTATCAAATGATGTTATTGTGTCTTTTGTTTTTTCTATTCTTCCTAAATAATTACTCATCATGTCAATTATTTATGGCATTTTTGAATGATGGATTAATAAAGAAATTGTTGTTAATGTAAACTTTATTATAATAGTTAAATTTTTAATTTATTACTTTTAATAATTAAGTAATTTTTATTCGTTAATTGCAGGGTAGGTAAAAGGTTAAAGTTGCAGTTCTTGTGTGCAAAAATTATAAATGTTGAAAAGCCCCAAAGGTTGTAATTAGTTTTTATCCGTTTTGAAAATGTTCAAACCGCAAAAAGAAATTTTTGAAAAAAGATTTGCTTAAATTTGATAAATATACATATGCTATGATAAATATATCTCAAGGCAATGTTTAAAGGTGGATTCACTCGTGTAAACAGCAAAATATCTACAAAATTCATTTATTTAATATCTATTAATAACTATTAAATAAATAAACTTTGAAGAATTTTTGCTGTTTAAACTTCAAACTCGTTTAAACAGCAAAAATTTTGAAGAGAAATTTTGAAGAAAATTTCAATCGTGTAAATCTAGTTTTAGAAAATTATTTCACATTATTTTCAGTTATTTTATTTTAGTTAATAACTAAAATACATAAAATTTTATTTTAGTTAATAACCAAAATACATAAAATAACTGAAAATTCTTTTTATTTAACGGAATTCGGAGTTGAATTTTTGAAATGAATAATAAGCAGACCGGATTTTAACTGAATATTCATTAATTTTATATTACAATTTCAGTTAATTTTACGTACATAATTTTTTGAGTGTAATAATGGTTAAATTTGCGTGTTGCTTTTGTTTCCTTTGTATTTTTTCTTAGAACGTGATACTTTGTTATAATTTATAAATTATTTTGTTATGTTAAATGACAAAAAAAAATAATTATCTTTATTACTTTTATTTCTATGCAATAGCAAGTGCACAAGGTACTAACATGTAATCATTTCTGCTCCTCTTTATATATAATTTCTGAAAATCCTCGGCTAGTTCTTTAAACAAAATGCTTTCGAGTTATACGCATTTGAAAATTAAAATCAAAATTTTAATGTGATTTGTCACATGTTACATAGCCAACGAAACATTCATTGCAAACTTAATGTTTAGATCCCATAATTTCAAGAAATTCAGCTGTTTATTGGCTGCCCTGATCATCATTGGATTTTTAGACTCTGTTACAGATCCAAGCGAATCGAGCTTTAAAACTCTAATTTCGTGTTGTAATTAACGACATAGACCCACCATTTTGCCAAAATGTAATTGAAATTTTGATTAAAGTATTAAAAATAAAATAAAAATTGTAATAATTTTCATATAAATTCTTTGGTATATCATAACAAAGTTTTAGATGAAAACCCCCCCCCCCCCCAAGTTATCATTAATTTAGTTTCAATGATTCTCTAAAATATTTGACTTTTCTCATGAGATGAACTTACAATTTGATTTTATGAATTTAATTGACAAAGAAGTTATGATTTCAGATGAAGAATTTTAGGATATATGTATATCACCTACAGCCTACAAGCTAACGTTATATATTACTGACTATTACTAACTGCATGTGACCAGTGTTTCAGTGTATGTTGTAATAATATTTCAAATTCCTAAACGTTATTTATGAACATTATTACAAATTTCGATATTTCTTTGAATATTATTATTAAACGTTTCTTAAACCATCATGCAAATTCTTATAATTAAAAACCAGTTTATACATAAACAACTATAACAAAATAAATGAAATTTTAGGTTCAGTATTCCAGTGTTCGTATATCATTCCCGCATCTTTAATTTAATTAATTACAATAATATCTCTTTTTTCTTGTAAAACTTTATGGAATTGTTTTCTAGATTTCTGCAGCTGTAAACAATACAAATCTCTTTAACAGCAGCACCACACACGTTGTCCGAAAAAAATCTAGGTGAACTTGTTAAAAAAATTGATTAAACTCAGTAGGCATCGTTTCAAGATATGGTCTATATTTAACAAACAGAAAAAAAAAACACAAGAAAGAATTGAAAGCAATTAGCATTTACTAAAATCAATGTTTTCATTATTGTTAACAACATGATTAACAACACACTCGAAAAAAAAAAACGGCAACAAACAAGGCCCACCAGAACACAACACACCAACAACAATTGTGAAATCAGAAAAAAAAGCTATAAGAATTTTGTAATGAAGGTTGGTAACCAATTAAATCATTAATGGTCTAAATAGACCAACACAACACTGACACATATTTTTTGCCTGATATTTGAAAAATTACCTCAAAAGAAAGTAAATGAACAAAAAATCTACAACAAAAACAATTTGTCGTCTTTAACCACAGGATACTCAAACACAGCAACAACCACTCACACACTCACAGTGTTTAATGTGTAGCTAACAAAGTAACCCAGCATACCATTTCAGGAGCGCTCCGAAAAAGGAGTCAGAAAAGATTCCAACTAAAGAGCATTTTCGGAGCGAAAGAAAAATTTGCTTGTTACTGTCCTGAGTCGGCACGCAGTATGACTCAGAAATTCCACTTAATTATGTGTGTACCAAAGCATTGTTCTCCTGCTATTTGTGCTTTGAACAAAAAAAACATAGCTGTACCACACAACAATAATAAAAACAAGATTACACAGAGCCCAAGAAAAACCTCATAAAAGACTCTTTTCTGGCATTATCTAAGACCTCTTTAAGAGCCCAAAAAACCCCTCATAAAAGACTCTTTTCTGAAGGTTTTCGGAGCAATTATGATTGTTTTTGGGGCTCATAAAGAGCGTTAACGCTCCGAAAAAGGTTTCAGAAAAGACTCTTTTCGGACTCATATGGCTTGCTGGGAAATATTTCCACACCCGCCTGTTTGTAGTTATGGTCAGCACTCTGTTTATAGTTTTTTGGTCTTTAAACTGCCAGCAAGTGAGCGAGCAAGTGTGTGTGTGCAGCCTCACTAATTTCCCATTTACAACAGTGGTTGTGGCGACGTGCAAATTTTCTAACCTGCATAAATTAAAAGATAAGATAATAACTAGATTTAGACTTTATTTTGGTCTATAATGTTGTCAAACACAACAACAACAACAACAAAACACAAATAACTGCAAAAACTACAGGACTGTCTGATCTTACTGAATGATCATGGAAATAAAACTGAACAGAAAAAAAAATACTTGTTTCTAGGAGACCACTTAATTGCCTTGTTGTATGTATATATTTATATATTGTATGTGTATGTCATGTATGTCAATTGTTTACAGAACTAGTCTAGATAATTTATCGCCACATCAGAGTTGTTGTCTATAGTAGACCCCACACAGATTCAGATTAGCGTAAACCTGCAACAGCAACGGCTATTAGATTATTTTTGTGATTAATTTAGCAGTAATTAGGAATTCTTAAAATTGTTTGCCTTATGACATTGATAAGAAAACAATTGCATATTAAACAAGTAAGAGTTTATATTTGGCTGTGCCAAATATTTTATACCCACCACCAAATCAACTATTATGGACCGAATGTCATAAAATATTATACCGTAATTTTTCTTTTTTGTGCTTGGACCAGTACTCAGGGGACGACCTACCATTGTGTTGGAACTAGGAAAATAGGTTATGGGAGGGAGGATAGAGGGAGTAGTGTTTGGGAACATTTAGTTTGAATTTTTCCATATTGAGAGTGGCAGGGAATACGGCTAAAGAACGAATTTTCCCTGTAGTGTGCGTCCAGTCGACCATGAATGGATGGGCCCTAATATATTTTAGTTGAATTTCACCTCAATAAAGATATTTAGAAAAAAAAACTGCACTTTGTTTATATTTTTTTATACCTGTAATAAAGGGTGATTCAAGTAGGGATATTTTTTTCAATAGCCTTTTTTTTACAGATGACGTGTGAGTCGTGTCATGCTATCATGTTAATATACCCTACACCATAATAGTCGGGATGGTATATTGGATTTGTGCTGATGTTTGTAACTCCCAGAAATACTGGTCCAACACCCACCTTAAAGTATACCGATCGACTCAGAATCACTTTCTGAGTCGATTTAACGATGTCCGTCTGTCCGTCCGTCTGGCTAGCTGTCCATGTAAAGCTTGTGCGCAGAGTACAGGTCGCAATTTTTAAGATAGTTTGATAAACTTTGGTACATGATATTTTTTCGGCCCAAGGACAGATGGGATTGAAACAGGTGGAAATCGGTTCAATATTGGACTTGGCCCCCATACAAATGTCCTCCCGAAATTGCGGTTTACCGATCATAAATCTTTGAATTATGCAAGTATCCAAACAAATTTCATCACAAATGAGTGGCATATGAAGCCAAATCACCTATACAAATTTTGTGCAGATCGGTGCATAATTAGTCGTAGCTCCATCTTCGTATTTCACTTTAAGCTCCATAAATCGTTTAAAATTCAGCCTTATTATGAGCGTCGTTTTCTTTTTACGACAACGACTGTTTCGTAATAGATTGAAGAAGCAAATTTAATTTAAAAAAAACACTTTGCATTAAACTTATTATTGCAGAATTTTGTATGGATGCGGCTTTTCAATAGACATAAAGCCATATTCCGGGCAGACATTTGTATTTAGGATATGAGAAATCGTGGACCGATTTCCACTATGTTCAATAACAAAAATAAAGTGTGTGAAATTTCAAGATTTTATCTGCATTATATTTGAAGAAAATAGCAAAAAATATTCGAGTTAGGGTGAAACTTTGATCTATAACTCGGATCCTACTGCACCGATTTTGAGCATTTTCAATACCGAATATTTCGGTGGATCAAAAAATGTTTGATAATAATTTCATTGTTCTATAGTTTTTAGCTCTATGACAAACTTAATATACCGTCATAGTTTTGGTAATGGATATAAAAAGTTTAAGTTGGAAGTTGGACACATCTCTATTCCTTTAATTTTATCTATGTTGTATAATAGATTATTTATCCCTTGGCTGTTAGAATGGAATCGGTTTTGATAAGCTAAAGTTTTTTTTTTGTTTAAAATTTCTATATATTTATAGTCATACTCTATAAATAATTCCAGATTTTATGTTATTATGCATTAACATCCTGTATCTGCGGGTGTTTGAGCGATTTAGACTTACTAATTTAGTTCAAAAACTAAATTTGAAAAGTATTCTGGAGAAATTTACTTAAAAAACAGCTTTTGTTTATACCAACAATATCTTTAAATTAATTTCACTTCTACACTTTAGAAACCCTACAACTTTTAGCAACGGAAGAAAACAACACTCAACATTGTATCATCTTGATTTTCGTTGTCAAAAACGATTAATTTTTGCGGTAAAAAGTCAATTTCATATTCAAACATTTATAACAGAAGCTCGATGATCGCTCTCTCCAGCATCTCACTATGCATAAAGTTGCGAAACAGTTTTAACAGAAAAATGTCTTAAGAAATTATTATACATTTGAACAAGTTAATATGATAAACTACCGACATATGTTAACAGAAATTGATTTCGAACATGTTAAACAATTTTGTTGTCATCTGCCAACAAGAATGATTGTAATGCCTGCCAAGAAAATAAAAAACAAATAACCTTAATTTTAAGAAATAAATAAACAAAATATTTTCTCTTCAGAATCATAAAATTTGGCAAAATTTAAAAAATATTGGTATCAAAAAAAAAAAGCGAAAACCGATTTCAATTTTAACAACACTTGTTGTTAATTCGTTTAAGGTTTTTATGCTGTTTTCAGCTACAAAACTATAATTTTGAAATTACATTTTTATTTATTTAAGTTTTATTTTTTCAACACGAGGTGTGTCACAGTAGGACAGATACGTTTCTCTGATCTTACGGTGAGTAAAATTTCTTAAAGGCTACAGATCCAAGAAAATATCTTGAATAATTTTAATATAAATACTCTTTGCTTACAACCCTCGCTTTTATTCGAAGCTTAAGGAAACCACCTAAAATCACCCAGAATTTATGGTAAGTATTTTTTATATTTGTGTGCGGTGCAGTCATTTAGTTGAGAGTTTTTTTACGTTTAAGCTGTCCTTTAACAAAAATTTTTATTGTCGATTTTTTAAGGGCTTTTTTTGGCGATTTATGTAAGCTTTAAACATAAACATGATTTTGGTGTGTTTCCTTATATTGAAAAATACATGAAGAAATAAAGTAAAGGAAGAAAAAAAGGAATACTTAAGACTGTTTTAAAAAATACTTGTAATAAAACAAATCTTATTACATGTGGTTTGTTTCATCTGTGTGATGTCTGTTTCTGGAGGGTGTATTAAAACAGACAACAACATCATTTTGTATTTTAGTATTTTGGTGTTTTTTTTTCACCAATGACCCTGTTTTGTGTTGGCAAGTTGTGTTGCACACATGAAGAGGTTCTGGAAAATGTTTAACTCCACTTTTGACAATACTCATTAAAAAAATTTTTTTTTGATTTATTTTTTTTTTTTAGTTTTACAATTTCAACTTGTGTTTGCGAAATAAAAACATAAAAATGTTTTATGATTTGTTGGAAAATATTTGTGGGGCTTTAGGGAATATGGACTTCTATATAAGTAAAAGTGTGTTGATTTTGTTATTTTGTTTGCAACATGAAAATTAAGAGTTAAAGACTAGACATATTGCAATAATTCTATTCTTTTATTAAGAAATGTTCTTTAAAAATCTAGCCAAAATTAGATTTTCTAATTTCCAGGACTTTAACAAAGTTTGTGTAGTTTGGCCCTATTTTATGTGAACAATGCTTTAACATTTTAAAGAAATAAAAGTAAATTCGCGAAAATTCCCAACCGTGAAACTCTGCTACATATGTAATTGCTTTTTTTAGCTTTATTTTCTTGATAAAAAATTTTGCTGTAGCGTATATAAAATTCTACTTACGCCTTTTATACGTATTTTAAAACACAGTGGCGAGCACAAATGAGTAAATGTTCGAACTTTTGTTTGCTCAAAAATAAAACTAATAAATAAAATTAGAAAATGTTTTTTGTCATTTATTTTATGTTTAATATTTAAGAAAATAATTTATAAATCTAAACTAAAATTATCAAAAATACAAACCAAACAACCCCCAAGTACACAATTTCGCACCGTATAAACATTTTAGGGAATATTAGTGTTTTTAAAATTTAGTCCAAAGTCCGTTTTTTCGTAAAACACTATCAGTCTTATTCAGACAAAATTAAAATAGACTTCAAATGTGCTTTAAGAAAATTTTGTATGAACATTTTGTCTAAAAGCACACTTCAAACCTACTTTATTTTTTCTTAATATTGCAGTATGTTTTTCCATACTATACATTAAATTTTTAAAATTATTCATTTGGAATACCCTTTCATTCGCACTTCCAAAGGTCGTCCAAATGGGCTGGAGTTAAACGTATTGTTTCAACTGTCTCTTCCCGATTAATCAAAATTTCTCAATCAAAAGAAAGTTCTGCTCGATATCTTATTCTTTGACTATTTTGGAAGTAGGCCTTGGATCACCATCCAGCTTAAAAGCAACTTCATCCCCATGATAGCCGCCCTTATCTAAAAGATCGAGAAAATGAGTTTGCAAGATACGCACATAGTGTTCTTTCTTCATTATTCCTTCGATTCTTTAATTTTCTGCGATTTCGTAATAGGATATTAAATCATGACGTTCCCCCCACCGTAATAATAAAAAAAATTGTGTATCACCAGTGATACAATATGAAGTGTAGGGTTAAGATAATTTTTATGATTTCGCAATGACCCTTGAAAGTTTCTTCATTATTAATTATAATGTGATTTGTGTGGGATAATTTGAAAAAGTTGTTTACCATATGCAAATTAAATTAATATCAAACTAATGTGTTTTTTTAAGAGTCTGAAAATTGTTGTTCAAAACGAAATGTTTAGACTTGCTCAGGTAAAGTTGTCAGTTTCATCTGGCCCGTCTTTGTTGTGGTAAGGACGAATTCACTGCTCATTTTTCGTCACTGTAATTTTGGAGCACACCTCAGAAGACTAGGTCTAGTACAACGATTACTGTAGAAGCTGTCATAACCCATTTCATCTGCCAATGTCCAGCCCTATCAATAAAAAAGGATCGTATATTCGAAACACCCTATCTCTCATGCCAGGATGAATCAAGGATGAATCTAAAATGCGTCTATACTATACAAGGAATCTGGATGGTTTTAAAGGGAAACAACCAATGCCGAGTGATCGACAGGTTGTCTACCAACGGGGTAACACAATGGGATCAGCATGATGGACCCAAGTGACCTAATGTTTTTTTAAGTCATAAGCAAAACAAACACATACAAATCTAATGGTAAACTTAGATATTTTTGGCAAATATTTCAAAAAAAAAATTGAGTAAATGCAATTTTTTTTGTAAAAATTGTTGATTTACAAAAAATTATTATTTTCATTTTGTACTGTACATTATTTTTTTAAGTTTAGCATTAAGCCTAAAATAAATGACAAAATAAATTTTTATTTTAATGCAATAAAAAGTTCACTAGACACAGACATGTAGGAATTTGTGCTCCCCACTGTATATGTAGGTCTTATAGTTACGAAATCTTTAATGAGCAGCATTTTGGTTTTGTCTTGAGGTTTTTTTCGTTCATTCATGCATTCATAATAGGGTGTTAAAAATTTTAATTTTTATACTTATAGTTATTGTTTGTTTTTTTTAAGAAGAGAGAAATTTTTCTAAATAACTTTCACCAAAGTTACATTTAAATCTAATTATGTAGTAAATATCATTAAGGTACAAGATTTTAGCTGTAAATATATCAATCACTTCTCAGATCAAAAAGAAAACTATACAAAAAATTTAAATGCAATTGAGTAGTAACAATAATCCACCGTGTTCTGTTTATGATAGAGTGAGATATATGAATGATAAATAGATTTCAAAGAGGCTATTGCCTCATTTTATTTTTTAGTCTCCAGAAAAAATGTTATTATTGTGGATATTCGTTTAAATTGCACATCAAGGCATAGTTAAACATAATTCCATCAGATGGTTTATATCACATATATTTTCTAAATTTGTTTAAAGAACGGAAAATTTTAATTTTTATCAAAAATTTTCTCAAGATTAACCCATTAAGGCCCTGCGTTGCGTTTTCGCAACGTTCACTTTAACCACCTCTCAGACCTCTTCAGATAACTTTATAATTAAACAAAGCACAAGGAAATAAAATTTAATCTCATATCTAATTGGCGTATTTTAGGATTTTTGGCATACATAAGTTTTTCTTATAAATTTTTTGAAAATAAATTGTTAATATATCGTCCTTATTGGGAGTTTTTAGATAAAACTGAAAAAAATGTAGTAATATATGATGTACCAATCGGTTACTTTCGGCAGAGATACCTTAGACTTGCATATTGTAATACCTACTGTATAATCCAACTTTTTTTCCATTGACTAGATTTTTAATTACTAATAACATGTGTGATGCGAAAACGCAACACTAGGCTTTAACAATATAAAAATGCATGTACTTGTCAAATACATACAGCATGATAAAGAATATATTTTTTTTAGTAAGAATAGAGCAAACACACAACCTCATAAGGAGTACTGCTGATTTCTGTTATGTATGCATGTATGTATGATCTTATTTCAGTTACAAAGAAAAATACTTCAAGATAATGATCAGTTGGTAAACTGATTTTAAGCACAGCAAAGAAATAGTGATTTCAAACTTTATGCAATTTGGAGTTTTTTCGCACCAATCGATGAGCAAATGGTAGCATATTATGGTAGACATTCATGCAAGATATTTGTAAAAGAAAAGACCATTGGACTTGGATACAAGTACTGGTGCCTTTGCTCGGTTGATGGATATTTATATCAATTCCTGGACTATCAGCCAAACAGCCTGGTTTTGGTTTGGGGGAAAATGTTATCATGCAGTTGCTGAAACATGTCGACAAACCAAATCAACCTCCTACAAACTAATGTCTAATTTGAATTGCGTAGCAATAAACCATTGAAACAAGCTAAGCGATATGACCGTCAAAATAAGAAAAATGGTAGCCCTTCTTATGTCAAACGCTATATGTGAGTATAATAAGACTATGGGTGGAGTTGATTTATTTGACAACGCTATAAACAATTCAAATAAGAGGTAAAAAATGGTACTGGCCACTTTTCACTAATGCTATAGACGCAGCTATAGTAAACGCTTGGAACTTACATTGTCTAATAAGAAAACAGGAAAAACAAGCCACAATGTCTCAGCTGAGTTTTAGAATATTTATTATAGAATGCATGTTGAGAACCGAAAATATTGAGAGAATAAGAGCTCCCTGCACTTGTGTCTCATCCGCTATTTCAGTTATTCGAACTGATCGAATAGATCACAAAATTGTTCGTAGTTCTGTTTAAGACTTCAATAAACATTTTAATAGAAAACTTTACAAATGTGTTAAATTTTTATATCGGTAAGGCCCAACGTTGCGTTTTCGCAACGTGGGTTATCTGGGCTCCCACCGATCCGATTTACTTAAAATTTGTTTTCCTTTGTGTCTAGGCAAAAATTATAATAATTTGAAAGTTTCATAGTCCTAGCTTAACTGGATCACAGCTCGGGCCTTAATGGGTTAACAAACATTTACACCATAACCGTACAACTTCATTAAAACTAAATATTACTAAAATTCCCATAGCACAAATTCACATACTTAAGAACTCTTTAACTAAAATAAACAATAAAAATAAATTGATAATAAAATTATCAACCTGTAGAGATAAAAACTAGACAAGTATAAACAAGTCCTTAATAAAATGTGTCTGTCTCAATGACTGGCTAAACAAAATAGACATAAAAGTTTGAAAAATATTTATCAGAGAGTTTTGAATACAATGTTTGTGAAACGAAAGGATAATGTAAATATTAGATTATCTTTTGAACATAAATACTGCTTAAACATTGATTATCTCTGAGTGTGTTTTTCAATAAAAAAAACCATTCAGTGGTTTCATGTTTGTTTCATTGTTGTTGTGTTTGTGAATATCTTTAAGTAAATAAAAATATGTGTGTTTTATTTCTGTTATAGAAAATAGTGACCAGAGATAAACTAAATGACATAATGACACGACGCGACACCTGAACTTTAATATTTGTCAAATGCACATTTATCTATTTTCAAATTACATATAAAGTTAAACCACAAAACTGTAGGTTTATAGTTTTTTGGTTTTTTTTCAATGTTTGTTTTACCATCATCAACTATTTGTTAGGAAAATATGTTTAAAAAAAAAATAATTTTCACCAGTAAATAACAACGTTATTAAAGGTGTTACAACAGGTGACTGGGAAAGTAAATAAGTAAATAAATATAAATGTTTATCAACAATTATATGAGATATGTATATGTAGGACAGTGGGACAATAACGTAATGGCATCTAAAGAATTAGATTAGCTTGTGTTTCAATTGCATTTAGTTTTTTTTTTTTTTTTTTTTTTTTTTTTTTGCATTTAATTATTTATTGAATCTTCAAAATGAAATGACAATAAGTATTCAAATCTTAATACTAAAAAGAAAATAATAAGCCCAGCCAGTGCTAGACAAAAATGTTTATGATACTAAAAAAATTTCACATCAACTGATCCAGTCATCTATTTTGCTCTTGAGTTAAAGCAAGGGTATCCCTCCTTCTCAACCGATTGTGGCCACTAAAGTTAAGGATGTCTCGTGCAAGGGGGTTTGGATGGTGTTCAAGTTTGCTGACATACTTTGACGCATATTTTGTAAATTCGACTTTTACTAATGGCACGCCTAGATCTTTGTGGATTCGAGAATTTTTAACATACCATGGTGCTGCAGTAATTATACGTAGAATTTTATTTTGACCCCTTTGAATTTTTTCAATGTTGGATGCTGAGGCAGTACCCCATAATTGAATTCCATAGCACCAGATTGGCTTTAGTATTGCATTGTACAACAAAAGTTTGCAATCTAATTTCAATGCAGAGTTTCTGCCGATTAGCCAATTAAGTTGCACTGCTTTTAATCTCATTTGTGTAAGTTTCGCTTCAATATGAGACTTCCAAGTTAAGCGGCGGTCGAGGTGAATGCCGAGGTATTTGACTTCATTGTGTTGCGGGATAATTTGATTATTTATTCTGATGAACGAGCAGGTATCTTTTCGCAATGTGAAAGTTATATGAATACATTTCTGTTCGTTAACCCTGATTTTCCAAAGCTCTAGCCAATTCTCTAGTTTATAAACATAATTCTGCAAATTCTGTGATGCAACTTGGTGGTCCTGATGGACGCTGATAAAGGCTGTATCGTCTGCAAAAGTTGACGTATGGATTTTAGGGTCTGACGGCATGTCGGAGGCATATATCAAATATAAAGTAGTACCCAGTATGCTACCCTGTGGCACACCTGATTCAATTGGCTGAGCGGTACTTAAAAAATCACCTTCTTTGATTTTAAATTTGCGACCGTATAAATAACTTTCCATGAGTTTATGGGTGTTAGCAGGCAGAGTTAATTTTATTTTGTGCATTAAACCGTCATGCCAAACTTTGTCGAACGCTTGCGACACATCAATGAAAAGGGCGGAGCAGTATTTTTTGTCTTCAAACGACCCTCTTATCACATTTACCAATCTGTGTGTTTGCTCGATGGTGCTGTGTTTAGCTCTGAAGCCGAATTGATGATTAGGAATACATTCAGTGTCATTCAGAATTGGAGTCAATTTAGTCATTAACAATTTTTCAAACAGTTTTGAAATTGTCGGCAGTAGACTAATTGGCCTATATGACTCCACTTTGGTATGGTCCTTCCCTGGCTTAGGAATCATAGTGATCATAGACACCTTCCAATCTGCAGGATAGTATTCTAGGCGTAAAATAGCGTTGAAGATAAAGAGGATAATTCTTCTTGCTACACGAGGTAACTCCACAAGCATTTTATTGCTGATTTTATCCATACCTGGAGCCTTTCTAAGGTTCAGAGTACCAATAGCGTTTTGGACATCACGAAAGTTTAGTCTTAGAGGTACAGGAGGCCTTATAACAAGTGGTGGCAAATCAGATTCGTTATTATTTGAGTTGTTTATAGTAAACACATTTCTCAAATGGTTAACAAATAAAGTCCCCTTCTCGGAATCATTTCTAGCCCAGTCACCAGTCGGATTTCGCAAAGGAGGTTTTCCTCTTACTGGTCTTTTTAAACCTCTTGCCGCCCTCCATAACGAGTAGTCAGATTGTGGGGTACTATCAAGACCTTCCAAGTAAGATCTAAGTGAGGCCGTTCTTTGGGTTTCTAAGAAATGTCTTAGTATATCTCTGCATTCCCGTAGCCTAGCTTTCAGTTCAGGAGACCTGTGAATTTGCCACTCTCTTCTCATTCTTCTTTTTTCTGATAGGAGATGTTCGAGTTCAGAGAAATAAGTTCTGTTTGTCCTATTTCTACATTCAACGTGATAAGTGGAAGCGTGATGCACAGCTCGTCGAAGGTCCTCGGTAAAGTTGCCAATCGACTCATCAATATCGTCGGTAGTTCTCAACACAACATTTTCCGTGCAATGAGAACTTAAATACTTTTTGTATTTTATCCAACTTACTCGGGTCTTAGTCATGTTCATAAATGGAGAACCACACACTTGAGGGAAATGCATTGAAATGATAGTAGGAGAGTGATCTGAGGACAAGTCCAGTGAAGGATCCACTTGCATCCATTCTACAGGGATATTTTTCATTACCCCAAAGTCAATAACATCGGGAATCTTGCATTTAGTTGATGTAGAATGTTGCAAGTAATTTTAAAAATACTTTCATTTGCTTTATGGAAATAATATTGGGTGTTTACTTTAAAAATGGGGGATTTTTCCAATTTTATGTCTTTTAATTTGTAATATTTCAGAGAGAGAGAGAGAGAGAGAGAGTTTTGCTCTTTGAAGTGATTTTCTGCATCGGGCCTTATATATAAGCTATAGACAATTATGAACCGGTCTACACAACGTTTGTATATATAATTAGGTTTCATGTACAACTTTCTTTTTGTGTCGAAGTTTGTTTGGATATTTATATAAATAAAACAAGAGAACCTATGTATAGAGGCTATGATAAATAATATATAGATTTCAACCAATTTCAATACCAACCGTCCCTGGTAAAAAAAATATAATGTTCCAAATTTTATGGAAATATCTTCAAAATTGCGACCTACACTTTGTATACAATGTTTACAGATCAGCCAGACTGACAGACGGACGGACATCGTATAATCGACTTAGGAAGTGATTTTGAGTTGATCGGTATACGTTAATGTGGGTGTTTAACTAAGTTTTATGGGTGTTGCAAACATCAGCACAAATCCAATATACCCTCCCCACTATGGTATCGGACAGGTGTCCACCTCGACCGGACAGCTGTCTACCTCAGTCACATTTTGGCAAAACATTTGCATTTAGGCTGTAATCGATTGGATCTTTAACACTGACTCCAGAGATGTTAAATCACATATTTGGGGCGCGCTAAATTGCGGGAATTAATTCAATCGGGAAATTGGATTTGTAATAAATTCATTGTTTTTGTGTGTTACATGTGGCACCCTCCTGTTGAAACTACATGCCAGTTATAGCCCAAAATTTAGTTGTTAACATGTCATGCTAGCGTGATCCATTTATCGTAAACGAATTTCCAACCGAATTTTCGAAAACATAAGTCCAGTTCTCAAAAGTTCTCAACAATTGCTCTTGTATTTGCGGTAGCCTACAAGCGGCAATATAGTTTGTGGACGTATACAGATAAATGTAAACGAGCTTAGTTTGAAAAAAATTCTAGAAAAACCAACGCACAGTGAGATAATATTTGTTCTAAATTTTAATTTTCTATAAAAATAGCTGTACTTTATAATGACTTTAGTCACTTAAATAACAAAGTTTGAAACAAGTCGGTTTTAGTGACTTTGCTCAAAAAAAAATATAATTTCATCAAATAGGGATTTTAGAGGAGATGCCAGCAAAAAAAAATTTGTTAGCGGTCACGCCTATTTCCGAGGGGCGGGCCCGTAAAGTTGAAAATATATAGGCCAATAACTCGGGAACTACTGGGTGTCAGATAATTCGACCGAAAATGGGTTAAATCCGAAAAGAATATTTTTTGACCCGAATTTTTTTTAATATCTAAAAAAATTAAAAAAAATGTCGACATAAGTGTTATTTTAGTTTATTAATATAAATAGCCAAGACATTAAGCTTTAATCTGAAAAATTAAAAAAAAAACACATTTTTTCAGAATTTTATATGCAAAATAGAATTTTTTCCTCCATGGTATACAGCAAATAGGTCATATTATATATCGTTGGAAAGGTTTTTAAAATGCCTATCATTTGATATATATATCGTCTAATAACAAAATGTAGTTTTCAAAATATAGCTAAATATATTACAAACTTTGGAGCCCCGCCCACTCGAAAATAGGCGTGACCGCCCCAATTTCTTTTTATTTTAATTAGAATTTAAAATTCTATTAGTGATACAATTTTGATAGTGATTTGAAAAAAGTCACTAAAACCGACTTAAGACCAAAGTTATAATTTTTTTTGCATACAAAATACTTCTTCTAAAAAATATAAATACGTTATAAGTGTTCTTGGAAATTTCTTAAATCATGCAAAAAGAATTTTAGTGCCCTTGTTCGCCAGCAAAATGGGGGAAAATCATATCTTAAAACATACTTTTTTTGATCGATTTCTGAGTACTAAATTCTAAACTTAAGCTCGAAAACTTTTCCCCTCTAGAAATGTGAACTTTTATTATAATTGGACTTCTAAACAGAAATTACAGATATATTTCCCTTCTTTCCATATTCCCCCGCTATCAAGAGTGATGTCGTTTAACGTCTTCAGCCTATCTACGTATATTTTCTAGCGAAATTGAATTCATTGCTATAATTATTAATAAGAAAAATCTTAGAAATTTAATATTATTCCAATATGCCCTTGTTGGAAAACATAATTCTTGTTGAAAAATCCTTTGTAAAATTATATTAGGCACCCCAGCTGCTGCCAATTGAACAATATTGGGCTATTGTCAAAGGAAAGTTAAGGAGTAGTAAACAATAGTTTACAATTACTTTAACAAATTTATAATATTGTTAACACAAAATTACAACAATCTTATAACTCTACTCTACTCATTTGCATATTATCCTCCAAATAAGAAATCATAAAAAACACCTTAAAACAAATCTTAGACATATGAAATTTATACGAAAGTCTCTTAAAATAATTAAGGTTTAAACAAGCCGCCAATAAGACACTACACACAAAAGCCAACAATGTCTGTGGGGAAGTGATTTAAGCCAAAGATACGGCCATATAATTATAAAACACTAACAACAAATAATCAAAACGAAAGGGAGAAAAAAACCAAGAAAACGGTAAACGGCTGACAGCAATAACAACAACAACAACAACAGCAAAACAAATTATATAATGAAGGTTGTATATTATTTTCAAATTCTCCTTTTCATTCCTTAATTTTATTAAAAATGCAGACATGTTTACTTAAAATTATTAAAGGCGCCTTTTGTTAACCGGTGAAATTTATTATGAGCATTTCCTTATCATAAAATATCAAGAAAAATTAAACACCTTAAATACAACAAACAAACAAACAAAAATGCACGTTTTCATAACAAAAAAAAAGCATAAGTAAAAGAGAAGGTGTAGCGCACTAACCCTACATACGAATTAAAAACATAATCAAAACTCCAGAAACAAGACGAATATTAATCCTTTTGGTTGGTTATTAATTTTTAACTGACTCATACTTTGACTCACTGGATGGATAGATGGACTAAACACAGAGCCGCACGCATATACAACCATATAATCAACGCCTTTTGTGTTAAAGTATTTATGCATTTTGTATCCTTTTGTGTTTTTAAACACTTGACAGTTTAAGGTGTTTAGAAGGGTGAAGATGAGAATTGATAGTGTTATTGTTTTGTTCGTTGTTTATACACTGGAAGAAAATATGAGGTAATATAAAAAAATCTCAATATTTATCAAAGATCACATAATTACTACAAGGCGATCGTGGCATATTGGTTTCCTAATCAGTATAAGACGATTAAACATTAACTTTCCATTTATCTAATGAAATGAAATTAGTATCGAAATTTTTTATGTTGAAAATTTAAAAAAAAAAATTAAAACAGAAAATTTATTGATTAACAATGACCAGTTCTGCTGATAATCCTTATTTAAATAAACCAAAAATATAGTTATGAAATTGATTGAACTTTAAGCAAACGAGTGACTGTCAATAAAATTTAAGACATAAAATGGTGGGAGCGAGTGATCTATGAGCATTTTACTGGTTTCCAGTATTACTAATATGAAAGTAATGTCCAATTACTGACCGATTCAGATAGCGTCGCTTTATGATTGTTTCTTACTTTTTATTCTGTTTAATATAAAATATGATTTTTTAGCAAGTTTCTTTTTGGCAAGACTGTTTTTGGCAACATGTTACTGTAACACAAATTCAGTTTGGTCTATAATTTAACCATTAATCAACATTCGTTTGAATAGCACTTGCAGATTATTGAATTTTATTATAGAAATTCATGCTCGGTATGGTCAGCTCATTTCTCGTTGAATGGTTATGTAAAGAAGCAAAATTGTTCTTTTCATCCCGAAAAATGCAGTGTTTGATGTGGTTTATGTGCTGGTGGCATCATTGGGCGGTACATTTTCAAAGACATCGAAGGCAACAACGTTACTGCAAATGCCGAGCGCTACTGTCCAATGATTACAATTTGTTTTACCCAAAACGAAAGAGCTGGACTTAGCAAAGAAGTGCCACACAGCACGCGATTCAATGGCCCAATTGAAAGGCAAGTTCGGTGAACAGTTTATTTCTGGTGCTGAGTGTGACACTGGTCATTCTGAAACAAAGAACTAGATGTCGTAGAAGTCGACTATGCTTTTTGTTTTATTGCGCTCAACACAAATATTCTTTCTGTTTAGTGTGTAAATTTTTAGTGTCTATTTTGAAACATTTGTACAATATAAATTTCTTCAAATTATTGACCATTATTAGCTACCAATTTCGGATACTCTGTTCTGAATTGAAGCGTATTATAGAGAGAGTGTTTTGCATCGATTTCCCAACCATTTCTTTCTTAATAATTTTTAACAGGTATTGCAGCATGTGTTCGAGTGGCTGCATATTCTGGGCGTCTATTGGACAGTGTTCGAATTACTGGCTTTCAGGTCCCTGTGATTGACTGGTCAGATCTCAGTCCCAAGTAATTTTTCGGTTCAAAACTTATTGCCTTTTCTAGTATTCAAGCAGCATTTGGGACCTGCAAAGTCGCTTTTTCAATGTCTCTTGACTTTTGGATAAGCTTGCTACTCGTAATCGTTTTAAAACTTCTGTCTGAGTAGCTCCAAATGTGCAAATTTGTGTGGAGTGAAACAAAAATCTTCATGGAGCAATTCCTCCAATTCATGGTCTTGAAACTTTTTTTGGCTAAAATGGCTCAGAATCACTTTCTGAGTCGATTTAACTATGTCCGGCTATCCGTCTGGCTGGCTGGCTTTCCATGTAAAGATTGTGCGCAGAGTACAGGTCGCAATTTTGAAGATATTTCGAGAAAATTTGGTACGTGATATTTTTTCGGCCCAAGGACAGATGGGATTGAAACTGGTGGAAATCGGTTCATTATTAGACTTGGCCCCCATACAAATGTCCTCCCGAAATTGGGGTTTACCGATCATAAATGTTTTAATTATGCAAGTATCCAAACAAATTTCATCATAAATAAGTGGTTAATAAAGCCAAATCACGTCTACAAATTTTTGTGCAGATCGGTTCATAATTACTCGTAGCTCCCATATAAGGCCCACTTCCGAAAATCACTTTGAAGAGCATAACTCGCTCAAAAATATTGATATCCAAATAATATTGAACCCAAATATGTTTCATATGTATGCATATAATACGGTACAATTTTATTATGATCGGTCCATAAATTGTCGTAGCTCCCACATAAGGCGCACATCCGAAAATCACTTTAACAATCATAAATTTCTTAAGAATGTTGGTAATCAAATAAAATTCGACACAAATAATATATAGAAATGATGACACCTGATTTTGTAATGGTCGGTCCATAATTAGTCGAAACTCCCATATAAGACCCTCCCCGAAATCAACTTTAACCACCATAAATCTTTTAAAACCATGTGTTTATATCGAGATAAAGTTTAACATATGTTTATAATATTTATATTCACAGAAATCAAGACACTAAATTTTTGAATGATCGGTCCATATAGGTCATATCTCCCTTATAACGTCCATTTCTGAAAAACTGTTTTATAAATATACTGGGTGTAGGGTATTATATGGTTGGGCTTGACCGACTATACTTTCTTACTTGCTGTACTTATATTTATTTATAAAATACATAACTTACCGTAACAACTGTAACCCCAAATTAAAAAGGTAGAATATTTACAATTTATAAAAATTATATAACGTTGAAAAGAAAATATTAACCTATCTCTTTTTTTCTTTTCAAAACCTATATAATTTTAATTACTACTGAAGTGATTAAAATTATAATCTTCCAAAATCCCATAGCTAGAAAGATTTAAAATAATCTGTAAACAAGCAGATTATTTCACAATTTAAATCGAACTTGTTTTCTTTCATTTTTTCCAGTGTACTTCCTCTACACATACGTTTTAATACATTTAACTACATTCTTGTTAACCTCATTTGAGTTTTAACCATAGAGCACACATACAGGCACATACTCAGCCATACAAGACACAAAACCCGGCCTTAATGGTCAAACCCTTTTGTTAAGTACCGTTTTAAATCAAAATTTGTGTAGAAAATTAACAAGAGCTGTGTGGCGAAGTTGTTGATATTTTTGTGTGTGTTTGGTTGCATTCCTATTGCCACCTGCCAAATGATTAATCATTTTGTTAAATATTGGGTTATGTTCGGTCGGTATTGTTGAAACTTGCTTGATGATCCATCAAAAAGAAACTTCATCAATTATTGTTGCTGTAGTAATCACAAGTGAAATACATGGATTTGTTGTTGTTTTCTGTTTGTTTCTGTTCAGGTTGCAGTGTTTAAAGGGTATTTTCTGGTGTTGTTGGCGGCACTCACTGTACTAAATACACATTGTATATGTTTAACACCTTTTTCCGCTTGCATATTCTATGCAGCTTAGTAAAAGGGGTGTTCACTACAAGTTGGTTTATGTAAAGTCTCTATTAAAATCAGTGGGATGTTCTTGGATGAATTTAGCGAATCTACGGCTATTTTTGAGCAAAATTTAATTCATTGTAGAAATGATTAAAGTAAAATGTCAAAACGTTCCTCTTATTTTAATATGACCTTGTTGAAAAACAAACTTTCAATTTTGTTATTTTTGTTTGAATAAAAAATTAAATAAATTCTTAATATTATTTGGGAGCTTGCCTTAAATTTAATTAAAGTAGTTTTAGATTATAAAATTTCGGTCGCAAATAATACAAACTTTTAAAAAATTTTCCCACTGCAGTGAACTGCCCTAATGTTTCCCATAAATGTAAAGTGATTGTTGTAATTCTTTTTTCTTGTCGATGAAAACTATAAATACACCATCATCAACAACATTTAAAACATGTTTTAATATGTAAGAAATGTTAAAAACAAAAACATACCACGGCCCAAAACCCTTTTGTTCTGACAATAGCAACAACTTAGAAATAAAGAAAAAAACACACAAAAACCCATCAATTATTGTCGTTTATGTTTAAACAATAATGCTTTGGTTTGTTTTTAACCAAATAAATAAAAATGCATCTTTTTATTTTGTCAGTAGAATGTGTTACACAAAACACACACGCATTGGCGTTTACTCATTCACTCACTCGGTATAGAAAATATCACTCACTGAACTGCAATGCCTGTGGCCTTCACTTTGAAGTTTTGCTGGTTATAGAAAACTATTTTTTTATACAATTTTCTTTTTTTCCGCTGCTTCTCGAAATTCTTTCTAATCATGTCCATCAAATTTGACAAGCGTATAAATGTGTTTAGTATATAATAATGTTTAGCTAACTATACGATTTATTTAAACATTTTGTAGCTATTTCTCTATGTGTCGACTTAATAGTGGCATTATAACACCACTTTAGAGATTTGAATCGTTAATATGCCTCTTTCTCTATGATGTGTATTAGTTGTGGTGGTACGTTTTCTTTTCATACTCGTAAGCTGATGATTAGAGTCTAAAGTTTGATGGCCTGTTGGCCAAAGTCAGTGCCAACAATGATGTATTTGTTAGTCAGTTGGCTATTTAGTTAGTACGCCTTAAAGTCTTTAACTGACACATGATGATGCATTCATCATCATGCACGCGTTGATTGTTAAATACTCCAGGGCAGTGTTTGTTGTTTTTTTTTTAATTAATTTAAAAATGTTGTATTTTTTATTATTATTTTTAAACATCTTTTATTTGAAGAAATTAAAGTGTTTCTCCAATGGTTAGTTATTTGAAAGGTGCTGAAAATTTAATTTGATTTTTTTAATAATGCTCTGCTATTATATATAATTTAATCAAACTTAATTATATACATACAATATTTATAGAAAGTAAGTGTGTTTATAAAAAGCTGTTTTGTAAAGAGTTAATAAGCATCAAATTAAATACAAGTCTATAAAATGCTTGGTTGTCGAATGTTAAGGAGATTAAATGCCTCGTCATAATATTAAGCAATGATTCAATCAATCACAACAGAATAACTTTCTAAGGAAATTGAAATGGCCATGGAAGAACTTCACTAGGCCTACATTGGCATGTTTTGTTCGAACTTCTGAGTTAGTTATTTTGATTAAATTTATCAAACTGGGCATGTGTTCCTCTAGTTTTGGTAATCGTCTAAGCTTAGACTTTGTCTTAGGACCGAAGACTTTGAAAATATGAAATGCATCGAATACAATTCTATGATATATTTTGCATATAGGGATTCAAAATAAATGACGTATCTTTTATACGCAGTTTTTGGCTTTTTTAACTTGTATGCCATTTATTTTAACTTAGTTATTGTCCATGATCATTATGGTGTAAAAAACAAAGTTTTTTGTTTCGAAAATATCAAATTTTGTTATATGCGAGAAGTTTTGCTTTACATCTTTAATTTCAAAAAGGTGCTGCTGAAGCACACCGATTGCTCACCGACGCATATTTTGAATGTGTGCCATCGGTTTCAATGTGCAAGAGAGGATTTTGCCACGGAAGACAAAGATCGCCTATGACAGCTGGGAATTGATGGCATTACTCCATGAAAAGGAAAGAGCTTGCACAATATTTGGAAACAACTCAAGCAATAACTATTTTCAATCCATTAAGCGTAAGAAATCGTATGTTATCCTATTTATGTTATATCTTTTATTTCTAACTACAGTAAAATATTTAATGACGATCATCCCATAATATGTCTATTACCCTATAAGGGATCCGAAAAATAAAATAAAAATATCGTTATAAATATCGTTGTCGATACAAATTGTAGAACAAATTAGTATGAATAAACGAGTATTAATAAATCACACTACTGGTGTATTGGTGATGGGTATATAAGATTCGACTCTTAGAATTGATCATGATCAACGTCTCCCAAATATTCAAATGTATTGCAATCAGACTTTATTGGGAAATCATATTGGTGAGCAGCTAATTTTTCGATCGCCCATATCATATGATATCACACCTCTAGGGTTTTTTTAATTCGCCGTTACCGGTAACAATGCTGAGAAGAATCATAATTCGCAATGCTAAAAAAGACGAGCGAAAATTAGATCAACCAACATTGCCATTGCGGCCAACATTTGAATGAAAATATTTTTAAAAAGTAATTGTTAAAGACTAATATTTTTGGCAATAATAAAGATTCTGATATCCAGCTATTTTTTAAGTGTTTTATGTGAATCTTATATAAGATTTGGTATGAGAAGTACTCGTAACTGCATATATGTATTTCAACCATCAAAGATTACAGTCATTACATAAAAAAATGTTGCACTATAAACTGGCATCAGGTCATTTTAACCCTCATCTTTTTTATTTTACACAAACATTTTCTACATCAATCAATTAATTTCACTTTTTCTCTAGACAGGTGAGGCGTGTAGGTATCAGTTGATAATATTACCTATAATCCTCAAAAGAAATGATTAAAAAGATTGATTGTAAGAATTGTAAACGATTTTGCAAAAGGAAGCACGCAACCCAAATACAAAAGAAACAAATCGCCCCATAAAAGAAACCAGCAACACAAATAAATTGCAACATAGAAATTCCAAGCAAGGCAAGCAAATATAAGGTGCACTGAAATCACAGATAAGCAGATGCAATAAAAGAAAAAAAAAACACACAAGATATTAAAATAAAACTAGAATTGAAAAGGAGATTTTATTGCTTTAAAGAGCATGATAAAATTAACCAAAAAAGGTAAAATCACTGATAGCAACTTTAACTAGGAATGGTTTTTGCAAGGTGTCTGTAGAAATTTATTACATAATATGGATGTAAACTAAAGACAAGATATTTTTTCTATATAACATTGAAATCATAGGAAAACGTGGACACTCATGGCCAAAGGAACCTGATTGTAAATTAGACAATAAGCAAACAAGGTGCGGGTGTTTAATTCAAAAAAAAAAAAAAAAAAAAAAAAAAAAAGATGGCCAAGCGAGAGAGAGGCAAAGCAAATTAAATGTTAGCAACAAGGTGCTAAAGATTGAATGTCAAATGCTATGCCTGGTTTTTTTAGGCGTGTGTCGAGATAAACGTATTCCAATAAGGAAGAACAAACACATTCAAGGTGCTATTCAAGGAATTTTTTGTTTATAAGTCATTGAAACTATAAAGCACACATATTCATGTGAGGTCTATTTGTAAAAAAAATACATATTTTTTTAAAATTTATCATAATAAATATTATTTAGGTCATCATAACTCTTCTGTTCATTAAATTCTTTAATCTTTTTTTTTTTTGTATCAATATCCAAAACCTAATGAAAACATTGGCTCACTATTGTAAATTAGTCATAATTTTATGTGTCTATAGAAATATAATAATTTTAATTGATTCTTTTCAACACAGAGTAACAAAACTTTAGTAGTCTGATTTTAATCCGTTTGAGTTATTAAAACTACCTCTTCTACTAATAAAACATCTTTTTCCAATTTTGTGAATTTATTTGTTTGGATTTTACTACATATGAGCGGAAGTTTCTTGTTTACGAGTATTTGTAGTTTATGGCCGGTGTATCCCTGTTATTATTTGTCATAAATCTTGATAAAGTAATAAGCTGTCAGTTGTTTCTTCTGCTATACCTCTAATGATACCTTTTTTTTTAAAAAGCATTCGTATGTGAACGAAGTTAGTTATTTAAAATTTTTGTATTTCAAATTAGTACTAATATTTTAGAAAGTTTGAAAAAGGGTTTAAGAAGTTGATAACCTGCTATTAACTATAGAAAAAAGATTTGGAAAGTATATACATAGCTTGGTGTTTTTAAACATGTTGTCTAAAACACTGCAACATTTTCAATTACAAATGTTGGATTTATGGTTCCAAATACACAGTTTAAATTCGAGTATATGGCAGCTATGAGCAAATATCATCATAAAATTCGAATTATATGTGTTGCATTTATCATGATAATGATATTTATAACAGATGATTATGTGTTTTAGTTATTTTCGGGGGCTATGATCAAATATGAACCGATCCAAAAAAAATATCGTTTTGTGATTTCTTTTCATATTGCCTTTTTATAAGCTTTTTTCACTGATCCATATTTCGTAAAGACATATGTCATTATTAGTGGTTTACTTGTGTAAAATTTCAAAGCTGCATAGCAATACATCTAAACAAATTAGCCAAACATTTACGAGTATGTAAATATCCACATTTTAGGTGGTTATCTCACATTTTGAATCATAACTCTGTGCCCATGTTCTGTAACATTAGTGAAAACTTCTCGCGTCGAAAAGATGCGAAACAAAACATTCCATCGTTTCTCAAAAAGTGAAAAAAATGTGTCTGTAACTCATGTCGAAAATTATTATAAAAGGATATGTCATAATATACAACTCAAAGCTGATGTGAAATAAGGTAAGGATTTTCCCGACTAATATGAAAATTTGATTCATTTTAAGATTACGTTTCTCAATTTTGTTGTCCTGGGGTCAATATTTGGTGAGCTGTATCAAAGGATAAAAATGTCCTTTTTAGAGATTTTTAGATTTTTTCACATTTATTTCAAAGGAACTATATGTAAATTTGGTATCATATGAAAGGTCCTTGAGAGGCGCATTCAATGGGTTATCAAAAATTGCAAAAAAAAATTTTAATTCAAAAATTTTTAAAATTTCCGACAAAATTTTAGTATTTTTTTATTTTTTCATAGAATTTATTTAACTATATATAGTTGAAATTTCTGTATGCAGTAAAATATTCGAATAAGTGTCCTTCTGTATCCTTTCCAGGATTTATTTTTTAAATATTTATAGCGAACTAAATTGTAGAAGTTTGAAATTTCAAGTCTCTAACTAAGTTTTAAATATATTATAATAACATTTCAATTTGAAAAACGTCTGGCCAGAGCAGAATTTTCTTTTCCTGGAATAGCCAGTAAAAAATCCCGATCTCAATCCGATTGAAGAGATGAAAAGACACTTGGGATAATACCGATTAAATCCAATCCATTTGGACGAGCTTTTGGTAGCGAGTTTAGCCCGCATGACAGTGTATTACAAATGAGTTAATTGAATAATTGGTGCACAGTATGCCAAAAGTTTAAAAAATCTTTTACGAAATAACGAACTTTGAACTAAATATTAAAAAATATTAAAGTTTTTGTTTATAGTTTTTCTAAGAATACTTGATACTTTTGGTTTTAATTTATAAATTATTTTGTTAATTATTAAACAAATATTCTTTTTTAGTTTTATTTCTATTCAATAACGAAAGCAAAATGTACTAACATGTACACACTTGTGCTCCCTACTGTATTTGTAAGAGTTTTACAAAGTTAATTACAATAAAATTTGAATCATTGCAGATAATTTACTAGTGATCTTTCATTTCATTGATATCATTGTAGCTTGAATTTTGCAAAAGGATTTTTCAGGACGAACTTATATTCTCACTAGAGTAATATTGGTCTAACATGAATACTTTGACATTTTATTCTTTAACAATTGTTACAATGAATTAAATGGTGGATCTGTAAGCTACGTGATTGTTAAGAATCCTTTGCAAAACGAATCATTGTATGATTAGCTACGTAGACTCGTGAACAGGGCTACCAGAGGGATTTCGAAAAAAAATCATCAATTTTTGATCCTATATTTTTTTTAAATCTTAAAAATCCTGCAGAAAAGTCTTTATAAGTAAGTATATAAATTTTAAAGCCAAGAAATTAAGCTTCAATTTAAGGTATAATATGACCATGTAGGTAATATAGATCTGAAGATATTAAAGAAATATTATGATATTTCACCATAAAAAATACAATCTGTACTATGCGAAGCCGGTGTTCTGTATACCATAGAGGAGAAAATCCTTCCGCCCGGACATGGCCGGCAATACAGGAAATCTGAAGCCTGTATACAAAATTTTGAAAAAATATATTTTTTTTTAATTTTTCATAATTCTCCAATTAATTAGTTTTTATTCTAAGATTATCAAAGACTTACAAATCGAAATGAAAAACTTTGAAATACTCTTGTTGAAAGATATTAAAATATCTATACAAATTATATTCAAACAACATAAACCGCTATTTTAAACAAGTACATTCATATATTTATCAAAAAGGCAGATGTTTTTCATGGAAAAAATACTAAAAAAAAATTAACTTTAAAATCTCAACAAAAATATTTCTATAAAACAAGAATTTCTAGCACATGTCCTTTTATTATCAGACAAAACCAAAAAAAAAGAAAAAATAGGCACCCTTATAGACTGGAATGTATGTTGAATAATTGTTAAAACTAATTTGAATTTTTGTTATTCCACAGAGAAACATCTTGCACTCTTGTTGAGCTTCAATATGCAGCAACACAAATGCCACTATAGCTCAATACTGCGTACAACAATTGTTGAGCCAAATAATAAAATTTTCGCTTGAATGCAATAAGATCCTTTTTAATTGTTGTTAGACAATATTACTGAAATTATTTATGTAGATTTAGATGTTGTTATAAATCAGGTTGAGCAGATAGATGATGGTGTTTGTTGGTTGCTACTTATTTTTAAAATAAATTGTTAAGTAGCAAGCTGCTGCGCACGCGTATTGAAATTTGAAACGGCTTGTCAGGATTAAACAAGCATTGATAAAGGGATTTTTGTTATTGCTTGTTGTGTGTTTAGAGCGGAGTGTTTTTAATGAAATAATGATTGGTTTGGAATGTTTCATATACAGAACTCACCTGGTTTTATTATATACAATTATCATATATTAAAATTTGGAATTTAAAAAGAATAAATTTCAGACTTAGTTTGATTCTAAAGGTTTCAGTATTATACTCTCTAAACTAGCTAGAGGTAGATTTCAGCCAAAAAGAATAAATTCAAGATGGATTTTAATACTAAACCTTTGCTGTTATACTCGCTTAAGAAAACAGAGAGAGATTGGATACGATTTCAGCAAATAATAAACGTAGTATTATCTAAATCACTCAAAACGTATGTACGAGTATATTTTGATTTACATATGTACATATTTATTCATTGGACTCTCACATAAGATTTCCTGCTTAATTTCATCATAGCTTCATTACCATAAAAATACTGCATTAACCCTTCTCTCTCGCACACACACACACACTCCACATCAAATCACTTTAATCAAAAATTGAAAACTTTATAAGCTCTTCTATATGTATATGTAAATAGGCAATTGTTATTTTGCTGTTGACTCACCTTTGGCCACTAATCTAATAAATGCCAAATTGTCTTCATAATAACAATCATTTTCACTGGAAATGTCTTTTAGTGCTGTCTTTAGGTATGTATATTCCTCAATTCTCCGTCATTTTATATTCGCTGAACAATGTTTTCGTTTGGCCATTATTATAACTGTAACCTATTAAGCAATAAAAATTGTTTAAGTCGTTACAGTTTCTACACAACAGTAAGTTCTTAACGGCTTCACCTTTAACCTCAAAAATACTAAAATGTTTCCAAGCACAAAATGTTTTTAAAAGAAAATCACAAAAATTTTTTGAAGTTTTTTGGGTTTTTTTTTCTTGACAAAAACTAAAATAAAAACAAAAATAATACTTAAACCACTAAGAAAAGTAAGAAGAAATAAATATACATATAAATAAGAGACATAAAAAACAATGAACCTTGATTTAACATTTCGAGATAATCAGCAGCAGCTACGAGTATAACAGCAATAAGAGCGTGCAACAGGTTGGTTGATATGTTAGTAACTTTGGCAAACATTATTAACCCATTTTTTCATAAGAAATGAAAAAATCCCTATAGTCTTAGAAGTGACATTGGTTAAAGTTAGATTTTAATTTAGAAAATTTTAAGAGGGAGACATTTCGAAATTTTAACACCATCCGAGCCTGCTTGCTAAATTACTTAATAGCACTCGAACACAAACTAACTCCTAGAATTGATCTTCCATCCTACTAACGTAGTGATAGTGTACTATCATCTAGTTGTCCTGCACATGAATCACCCCATCCCGAGGAGGAAGTTCATTTACTTCTCAGCAGTTGTCATCACTGGTCTAGTCTCCCGTCCAACAGACAATAGCAAGAATGATGGGTTCGTCAATGTAATTATTGGCATTTTATTGTTTTTCTCAATAAAGTGGGATTATTTTTATTAGTTCTCACATTATGCTAAATATAGCATATTAGGTAGTAGATTCCCCCTTCTGCTCCAAAAAATATATTTTATGATTATGTGCTGAACGTTATCCTCACATTCGATAGAGATTTTGCGGTCTGTTTTATCCGGAATCTTTTTATGTAACTACCAATATTATCATGTCCTTTCATTCATGTCAGTTCATCCAAAATTTTATGTTAGGAATTGAAACGTTAGTTCCTCTTCCTTTAACCATTTCATGTCACAGAGTTTCAAACAGTTGTTGTAGCATTTCTCTAGCAGCCTTTTTTATACAGGCAGGAGACATTCGTTCATCGTATATTTCCTTTCTTTCCTTCAGTAGTAGACTAAGCGATGACAGACTATCAGGTAAAGGCACAGCAACAGTAGATACTGTCTAGTAGGCTGGTATTTTTCGTGTTATTCATGCTCTGCGGACTTTTTATAGAAGGGTTGTAATCATTTTATCATTTAAAACAGCCGCACTTACCACATGAGCTGAATATACAACTGTAGCAATTAGTCGTCTGGTAGTTTCTCCTAGACCTTTTTATTATTGATGCTAGTTTTGATGCAATTTTACCGCTTTTTCAGATAACATTCTTGTACGTATACGAAAGATAGTCTGCTATCGGGATTACACTTAGGTATTTCAAAATGTTGTTCATAGCAATCTGATAAGCATGCACTGCTTCGGTCTTGTTTGCAGCTAATACTAAGTTTTTGTATTCCTAAATACATATGTACCCTTCATAAGCAGTCTTACGTTAGTCCTAATTTACCCCCCCCCCCCCCTCCGTTGCCACATGCAAGTAATACCTTGCAAGTTGAGTATACATATTATCTACGAAAAATACCGAAAAACAACAATATTTGTTTGAGTGGCTACAACAAGTTCATTTTCAAAGAAAAGTCAAACAAAATTGTTTCATAAAATTCTGTTAATTTTCAAACTCATAAGGATCCAGTATTGCCGTATTGTCAAAAGAAAAAAATACGGAAAATATTTTTGTAATTTACTATTTTTTTTAATAAATGCATGAAATTAATATCTAAAAATACTATTAAGATGTGTTGTGTAATAGTTGTGTTCATTTTTCTGAATAATTTTTTGTAAAACCCCGAAAATTTGTTATAAACATAACTTTTATTTTAACACTGGTAGGTAGCACTGTTTATTTATTTGTCATTCTACTTACGGCAAGTGCTTACAACCAAATTCTCTCGCAATTTAATCTGTAAGTGCGAAAAATATGATTGTGTTAGTAAAAAACTGTAATTGTATTGAGTTTTTCGAACTTGCACTTGCATGTGGCAACGGGGGTTTACACGAAATAGTTTTTATTGAAAAGATTGATACAATTTTTTCCTAGAAATTTCTTCACAGCGCAATATAATTGCTTAAATCACATAGCAATAGAGAGTACATATATGTGTTACTCTCTTATTCATATTACATATGTATGTGTGTATACTCTCGTAATACGAATTGCTAGTACAATCAAGTGTATACTCATCCTATCTTCTCCTCAACCCGATGTCTAAGAGGTTATCAGGTAAGCTTAAAGAATTGCTTAGTGTGAATTGGGACTTACTATTGGAACGAAGACGAAGAGAATTGATCTACTGCTAGGGCTACATTGTCTGTATATCCAACTGGTTTTGATTTATCTGGTAGATTCAGATTCACCAATCGGTTGAAGTTAGGGAGATGACAGCTGACACTTTAGTTTTAAATTCAAGGATTCCATTTGTCAGGTAAATATCAGAATTTTTGTTAGATATCATAAGATCTTTTGCTCTAGAATTACTTAACAAATTATAATACAGTTTTCAGAGTTGAATTAGTTCTTGAATTGACATCGATGGTGACAATGGATCGAAATCGTATGTGTTAAAAAACCACCTTTGCGGTATTCATTAGCTCATGGATGGCTCCTATACTTGACTTGATCAAATCCAAACTGCATATGTAAAAAAATACATTCTTGCTTATTTTCGTTTTGAGTCCAGTCAGCATCAATTCTCCAAAACTTTAAGCAATTGTCTAATGATTTGTTGATTTTGTACAATAATGTTGCTTTTTGCAATAGTTTTTAAAAACTCCTTCCTTTAGGCAAATTTTGAATGTATCCAGAATATCCAAACACCCACTTTCCATTAGAAAATATCTACCGGTAATTGCCACTTTAGGTATGTAAATTCACAATTATAGTACAAAAGAACAGCTATCGAATCCGTTGAATATTTCCTGTAATATTTACCTTCCACACACAACACAGATATATCTGAGTTCCAATTAAAAAACTAAACTTAATTAATACTGTATTTCAGATATGCTAAAAGCAGATATCAACGTCTGTGCACGATAAATTATATCTATAATTCAAGAACTTTGGAGAACTGGACATCTGCCTGATGATTTAAAAAAAGAGGAAAATATTTTTAAAATACTAAAAGAGTACAACAACTTTTTGGAGTGCAGTAACTGAATAGGAATCAAAAATTTGAGCACGATAAATAATGTTATATTAGCGCATACTTATCATGCTTCGAACCAGAACCATACCCTGAGCAGGCAGGCTTTAGATCAGGTAAATCTTGTGTTGACCAAAAAAACATCTTGGAAGTAATCGTAGATCAGTTTGTGAAATGGAGATCTCTTTTATATCTACTCTTTATAGATTTTGAAAATGCATTCGACATGGCACTATCTGGAAGGCATTCAAGTGCAAAGGCACCCCACAATAATTAATATCGCTTTGTTCCAATTTATACAAGGCAATTTTTATTTAAAAGATTGGTAGAATTTTTCCTTGAAAATTCTTTGGTGTTCAGACAGCACAATTTTTATTGCTTAAACCGCCCTTATTTTTATTTGAGAGTATACACACATTTGTATACACATATGTAATACGAATAAAAGAGTAAAACGAATTGCTAGTACTATCAAGTGTGTACTTGTCTTATCTTTCCCTCACCCCGATGTCAAAAAGACAATGAGCTTAGGTTAAGGAATTGCTTCGTATTAATTGGGACTTATCAAAAGTCTTTACAATAGCTCGACGTACAGAGTACTCTAAGCGGGCCAACTCAACTCAACAATTTCAAGTATAAAGGTTAAAACTGGTGTTTGACATTTGCGTTATACGTTATGTCTCTTATTTAACATCATTCTTGATGTGTTAATGAAAATTCCAATAGCGCACAATTAAGCCTTCACATTAGGCTAGGGGACTTAGGCTATGCCTCCTTGAAATCTGCTTCCTTTCACATTCATACGTTCAGAGACATTTAAAATAACCTTCGACAAGTAGACTCATAATAAGACGGATCAGGCAAGTAG